>CM057827.1:140201888-140801888 GCA_030068075.1 Paguma larvata
TAAAACACAACGGCGTCCCGCATGTGAGACAGCTCGTGTTCCCAGCCTCTTTGGGTCCCCGCCCTCCGGACTCGCTGGCCGCTCGGGCTGTGCGGTTTGATGGGGGCGGGGGGCTTGTCCGCAGACAAGGGCCGAGAACAGTCGGGTGCGGTGTGCGTTGGAGGTCACAGGAAGGACAACCGAGTCACACGGATGCCTTACAGAGAGAGGACTAATAACCAACCTACCCTGGACACTGAAATGTGGACTTACAGCCTAACGTAGGTGGCAGGCCCAACACGACGCACCTTGTGGTTTCTGTACACGAGGAGGGACGGAGGGGAAGGGAGGAGAGAGGGAGGGGAAGGGAGGAGGGAGCGAGGGGGAAGGGGGGAGGGAGGGAAGGAGGGGAGGGGGGAGGGAGAGGTAGGGAAGAGGGAGGGAGGAGAAGGGAGGAGGGAGGGAGGGGAAGGAGGAGGCAGAGGTAGGGGGAAGGGAGGGGAGGGAGGAGAGGGGAGGAGGAGGGAGGTAGGGGGAGGAGTGGGGAGGGAGGGAGAGGAAGGGAGGAGGGAGGGAGGGGGAAGGGAGGAGGGAGGGAGAGGAAGGGAGGAGGGAGAGGGAGGGAGAAGGGGGGAGGGAGGGAGGGGAAGGGAGGAGGGAGGGAGGGGAAGGGAGGAGGGAGGGGGACAGTGCAGGCAGAGTGGGGACCCGTCGCAGGGCAGAAGGGGCATGGGGGAAAAGAGGGACCCCCACAAGGCAGGACGGCCGGCCGGGGAGGGGAGGGCTGACACGGTTGGAAACCGCCTGTCGGCTTCCAAGCCTGCCGGGCCAGCACTCGGGCTCACACAGAGCCTGTCACGGCCCAGCCCTGCAGGGCGGTCAGAGGACATCCCCTGGGGACCTGCGTCTTGCGCTTGGTGGGTGGACAGAGCACTAACGCCTGCTGGGCTGGGGACATCAAGCTAAGGGTTGAACTTAGTCCCCCATCTCTTGGCCCCTAGACAGTGCCTACTGGGAAAGAATCTTCCAGAAGTTCACCTGCGACAGGTCGTACGATGACAGCCCGTCTCTCTGGTGCACTTCCAACTCCGCCTGCTGCTGCTGGAGCTGCCTGCAGAACGAGAGGTCAACAGGGTCACCAAGAGCAGACGCAGTGGCCGCGGGCCGAACCAGAACCTTCCCCCAACCCAAAGGACGGTGGGTGACACCCTGTGGGCCTTTATGTGGTTTTCAATTTCTACTTATTTTATTTTATGACTTTTTACACTTTACTTATTTTGAGAGAGAGCGTGAGCAGGGGAGGGGCAGAGAGAGAGAGAGAGAGAGAGAGAGGAGAGTCCAAGCAGCCTCCATGGGGTCAGCACAGAGCCTGACGCAGGGCTTGAACTCCTAAACCGTGAGATCACGACCTGAGTCGGACGTTAACTGACTGAACCACCCAGGTGCCCTTTTGATTATTTTTTAACGCCCAAAATCCAGACTCCAAGCTCTGTATTTCAAGTTCATGTTGCCAATGTTTAGCAAATACATTTTGGTTTATGATTTCGTTTTATGCAGGGCAAAGGACACCACATTAAAACAAACTGTTAAGGCAGAGTTCAGATGGACAGAAGCCCTCAGCTTCAGCCAGTGATGACCTACAAGCTGGGGGGGGGCACGTGGCCTCACCTCCCCCAGTCCACACGCTGGACCCCCACAGCGTTACTGGACCTCACGCTCAGCACGAAGGGGCTGCCCCGGGGGGCTGCCTCGTGGCCAGGGCCTGGCCTGGCGCCTCTGGCCCTCGTCTGTGCCCCGCAGGCCCCCAGGCTGCCTCGTTCGGGACAGAAAACGACTCCTTATGGGAAATGGCTCCTTTACCGTCTGAGAAGGAGGAAACTGGGGTGTTTTCAAGGGTCGGCGAGCCCCGCAGCTCAGAGCCGCTCGATGCTGGGCCGGCCGACGGTGTCTCTTTCAGGTCCGCCGCTCACAAGGAATGACCGGCGAAAGCGACTAGCAGGGTACTGACCGAGTCACACGCTACCCCGGCCGACGCCAGCACAAACCATACAAGCCCACACGTGACGTATGGTCACACGGCACGCGGGGACAGGGAGACACTTCCACCCTTAAAATAAACAAAGTGCCCAGCTAGAGCTGAGATCCTTCACCTACGAAGCTGGTAAAACACGCTCGCGCTGGCGGACTGCGCAAAGTTCCGGAGATGGGAGGCGCGCCTGTGCCTCCACACACCCGCGGCCCCGGCAGGCACCGCACGCACGCTGGGCTCACAGGAGGGGGCCGATACCACTCCAAGGGGGTATCTTCTGAACTCCCTTCACAACGGCGCGCACCGAGGCCCCGAGGTCTGGGGGTCTGTGGAAAAGAGGCCGTGCCCGAGGAGTGGGCGACACAGAGGGTCTGGGGCCGGGGCTACGCCACCGCGTAAGGACAGCCCCCCTGGGAGGGCCAGGGAGGCCTGGGCTGGCCTGCTGGGGCCCAGCGACGAGAGCCGGTGGGCGAGGCGGCCTGCCGGGGCCTGGCCTCGGTGCCGGATGCCACCGCAGGGCGGGGGGTGGGGGGTGTCACCAGAGTCCCGCCCCACAGCCCCCCGGCCAGTGCCTCTACCGGCCAAACAGCTGGAAGCCAGAGAGCAAGGAGGCCACGCTGCCCGTCCGTCTGGAGGCGAACGTCGGTCCGTCCCCGCAAACAGGCAAACGTGAGTGGGCACAGGCCACCAGGCTGGCGGGCGGCGGAGGCTGAGTGTGGATAGGTCGTCTCGGTCCAAGTGCGGGCTGTCTGGGTCACTCGGACCAAGCCCCCCTACTTACAGACCACTTCTGCTCCCGGGGGCCGCCAGCAGAGGGTGTCCACACCCCCACCGCGACGGAGACGGCACAGGTGCCCGGCCAGTCTCACTCCCCCCCATTTTTTTTTTCTTTCTATATTTTTAGAGAGAGAGAGAGAGTTAGAGCGAGCAAGGGAGGGGCCGAGGAAGGAAGACACAGAATCCCAAGCAGGCTCCGAGCTCCGCGCAGAGCCGGACGCAGGGCTCAATCCCATGACTCTGGGATCATGACCTGCGCGGAAACCGAGAGGCGGACGCTCTCGTCCGGCTGAGCCGCCCAGGCGCCCTCTCTGTTGCGGAGCTCGCTGCTTCTCGAGGCAGCGCTCCGGCCCCGGAGAGGAGCAATGACAAAAAGTCTGTCCCCAAAACAGCCCGAATCTACCTTCTAACGAGTCCCATTTTGAGTTCCGATCCTGCTGCCTGAGACACAAGATCCCCTGAGTTCTGTTCCTACAGTCTTCTCAGCAGCCAGAGGGAGGTACGGTCGGAACACCGCTCGCCGGCAGCCGTGTCCGCACGTGGGCCTGGCCGTGGGTCCTCCCCCCCGACCCCCGTCAAGGGAAGACCACTCAGAAGGGAACCCCGTTGGGGGACCAGTGGCCAGTTTATTTAGAACCTAGCCCGGACGAGCCGCCTGTCCTGGGAAGCGTACTGGACCGTCGGCACCATTCCGGGGGACGGCGAGGCTGGCCCCACAGGGTGTGGGTGCTCCCGGCGCGGCCAGCGCCCACGGGAGGACACAGGAGTCCTCGAGGAGCGCAGCGTGCTGACTGACCCCAGGGCCAGGATGCGGGGAGAACACACAGCCGGTCTCCTGACCTGGGTGCGAGTGCCCGGGGGACAGGGGAGCCATCACACACGGGACGTCCCCTCAGGCCGTCTGGAGCCACACCCGCGACGGCAGGAGACAGGTGCACTAAAACGGTTTTTAGAAGAATTGCTATTTCCAAAAACTTGGGAAGAACCAACACAACGCTCTGTAGAAACATCCGAACCTTCTGTGTCGTCCTGCTCGTATCTGACGGCTCTGCTGTTTCTCGTACGCCCTGCGGCTCCCTGAAGCACGAGGGGCCTCCCCCCGCCCGCACTGTGGGGCCCCTGCCGCCTCCCCACTTCACAGACGCACAAAGCGAGGCCCGGAATCCCCACAGCGTGCCCTGAGCGGCCGCCGGGCGGGAGCAAGCCCGTACCGTGGGGTTTCTGTTGGACTGGAGCAGTGCTCCTGTGGAACCGCCTTCTCTTCCTTCCACCACGTTCCAGAGCCCAGCCTCCAGCCCCCGGCGCTCTCCCGGGGAAACCTCTCCCCCTGGGACCCAGCCCGTGTCCAGCCCGGAGAGCACGCCGGGGAGGGGGCCAGACCACCGTGCGGGGCGGCGTGCCGGGAGGACGGGCCCGCGCTGCCAGTGTGCGCCAAGGTGTCAGGAAGGGCAGGGGCGTCCTGGCAGGAGCCCGCTCTCGGCTCTGACCCCTCCTGGGCCTGAGAAAGCTGCTTTCACAGGAGGGAGAGGGCAGGGTCTCCAGGGTGGCCCTTGGGTCCCCAGGGCCCCGACCGCACTCCCGCTGCGGTCCTGCCACCGCCAGCTCTCCCACGCTGGGCGCTGGGAGGAAGTGCTGACCCGCCCGCCCCGTCCTGACCAGCTTCCTCGGACACTTCGCGGCCACAGAAGACAAACCAATCTCGGCGTGCTGGCGAATTCCGGAGTGGCGGGAACTCGGCCCCCCAGGGGACTCTGACCGCCAGCCCGTGTGCGGGGACGGCCCACACGCCGAGCGCCCCCCCATCCGCTGGGGACAAGAGCCCACGATGGGACACCAGCTGCGTCAGCGCAGCCTCCCTGCACCAGGGAGGTGTGCCAGCCTGCGGACAGAGGGTCTTACTCAGCCTGAGTCGGCGTGTGCCGGCCACGAGGGGACAGGCAGGCGGCAGTGACCTCTGGGAGAACCGGGGTCTGCCAGGAGGCACGCGGGGCACCACGAGCTCGGCCGGCCCGAGCACGGCTAACAGGGCCGCCGCGGACCGAGTGCCGTCTGCGCGCCCGTCTGGAAGGGCCCCGAAAGGCCCTGCGGGGGTTTGCGGCCACCTCTGTCCAGGAGCAGCGGGAGCGTGCGTTACGGAGATGGCTCCTCGGGGCCGGCCGGACGGCGGTCCGGGAAGAGGACGGACGTCCCGAGACAGGGTGGAGGCCAGGGCGCCGGGGAAGAGGCGGGGAAGGAGGTCTCGGGCCCGAGAGAGTCCCGGACAGACGCTGCGGGGCCCGTTCCCTGCCAGGCTGTCGGCAGCAGGAGCACGGGAGGGCAGGACGCAGGACGAGCCCCAGGCTGCGGCCTGCCGACGAGCGAGCGTCAGCCCCGCGGGCCCTCCGCTCCCGGGCTCCTGACCCCTGCAGCCAGGTGGGCTGTGTGGTCACAGGGTAACGAAGCCGTTCGGCGGCCTTGGGACGGAGCTGCCGGGACGGCCCCAGAGCCGTCTACGAGGAGCTGGGAACCAGGAGCGCCCAGCTGCCAGCCCATGTGTGCACGAAAACGCCGAACGGCTCCTGCTGGAGCAGCCCACGTTGTGTCTCCAGGACAGAGTCGGCCCCGGGCACAGAGACGAGCACAGAGATGCACAGCCAGCGCAAGGAACCGAAGCCGGTGCTTCCCGGGCTGCTTCCCGCGTCCCCGCACCGACGAGCCGGGAACACGCAGGGGGATACACGCCTTCTTTTTGGGAGCCGCACACGAGCGCTAGCTGCCACGCTCTCCCGTTCTTCGGGAGGGCTCTCTTGCACACTCGGGACTGAAGGCGCTTAGACTTGTAGTTCCCGCCTCCGCCCCCCATTCCTGCCCTCACCCCGCCCCGCCCCACCCCACCCCTGCCCCTGCTCCTGCCACCGCCCCCCATGCCTGCCCTCACCCCGCCCTGCCCCACCCTGCCCCTGCTCCTGCCCCCCATGCCTGCCCCCACCCCACCCCGCCCCGACTCACCCCTGCCCCCCATGCCTGCTCCCACCCCTGCCCCTGCCTCTACCGGCCCCGCCCCTGCCCCCCATGCCTGCCCCCACCCCGCCCCACCCCTGCCCCCCATGCCTGCCCCCACCCTACCCCGCCCCTGCCCTCGCCCCGACTCACCCCTGCCCCCCATGCCTGCCCCCACCCCTACCCCTGCCCCCACCGGCCCTGCCCCTGCCCCCATGCCTGCCCCCGCCCCACCTCACCCCTGCCCCCGCCCCTGCCCCGCCTCACCCCTGCCCCGCCTCACCCCTGCCCCCCATGCCTGCCCCTGGGCACAGAGCGGTCGCGGACCTTTCCACGGAGTCTGCGGTTGAGCGGTTGTTGCTGCCCTCTGTTGCCCAAGGCAAACAGCTCCTGCTGGCCCCACCCAGGGAGGGCCACTCCGTCCCTTCGCCTTAAGTTTCTCCCGAGGGTGGTCTCCTCCCCTCTGACCCCAAAGAGCTGACAAGAGCACGTGGGACCACGCCCCGTAGGGAACACTTGTCCTGTGTGTCCGAGTCGCAGGACCCAGACCCGGAGATCACACCGCTGCGGGGGGGGGGGGGGTAACACGCCCTCAGGTGAACCGAGTGCACCATCCTGCAACCGGACCGTCTCAGGCCCGGGGAGAGGAGGAGCGCGGGCTTTCTGCAGCTCGGAGCCGCGGCCCCCGTCTGCTCCCGCTGTCGCTACGGCCAGGGATGCCGTGACCAGAAGACGGAGAGAGAAGACCCGAGCCCAGGGCAGGCCACGGGGGAGGCGAAGAGCGAGCAGGCGGTCACACTGCCCGGGGGCAGCGAGCAGCAAGAGGGAGTCGCCGATGCCGGTCCCCAGCCCCCGTGGCCGCGGAGAGAATCAGACAGAGTTGGGGGTGAATGCCACGCTGTGAGGGGTTATGAAGGGATGGACGGCCGAGGGGGCCCCGACAGAGAGCTGAGCAGAGAAAGTTCTGGAAAGCCAGGGAGCCCAGGGTCTTCCACATTCAGGAAGCCGGCGCCTGTCCGAGGGCCTTGGGAAGAGCCCGTGACAGGGGTGGGCAAGGAGGGAGGCCCACGGGAGATGGAGAACGTGCCGGGAGGGAGAAGGAGTGGGAGGGGAGGAGGGGGCGCTGGGACCCCTGGTCCCTCCAGCAGGAGGAGGCTCGAGCACAGGCCTGGCTCACTGCCAGCAGTGAACTCGAAGGAGCCAGCAGCACAGAGCGCCTCGGGGCCCAGAGTGGAGGGCGGGCCGGTGGCAGAGGGGACCCCGCGGCCCCAACACTGCCTGCAGCAGCTGAGGCGGACCCCCGACCGGGGCGGCTCTGGCTCGCCGTTCCGCTGGCCGCCTCACACACACCGGCTGCACGCGGGGCCTGAGGTCACCTTACAGACTTGCCCTTTGGGAGCCACCCGGAAACCCGTGTCAGTGGCTAGAGGGACCTCTCAGGGTGGCCCGGCCCGTCCAGCTCCGTGCCTTGTGGCTGAAGAGCCGGGCTGAGGCTCAGGCACAGGGTGGGGCTGCCCGGGAAGGACGCCTCCTCCGGGGGCTCCAGGGGAATGCCCCGGTCCAGGGAGCCCACGGGAAACTCAACGGGGCCAGAGCACTGAGCAAGCCCGGAGGCCACGGCTGCTGCCTGGAGATGGCATCGCCAGGACGGCAGTCAGACGTGGACAGGAGGCGGAGGGGTGGGAGCAGACCCCACCAGCTCAGTGCGGAGGCTGGGGAAACACAGGCAGGGGGTCACGGGCCAGCGCGGACACTCCGGGACCGTTCCGTGCTGCCAGCTCCTCTCACGCCTGCCCGCCACGGCCTGGCCTCTGTGTGTTCGCAGACGCCGGGCCCTCCCTCACCTCTGTTCGCGCCGCTTCTTTGACCTTGTATTTCCTCGAGAAGAAACCCCGGGAGGAGGCGGGACCTACCTGCAGCTGGGAGCCCGGCCCCGCTTACCCCTCGCAGCGACCCATGGAGAGGTATCACCTCCCGTCGCACAGACGGGAAAGTGCGGGCTGTGAGGGAACACGACCCACAACTCATACAGGAGGCGGGGCGTCCGGACTGGAGCCGGGTGTGCGTGCGAGGGCTTGCGGGTGCCGGGCGAGGCCGGGGTGATTCCCGGACCGCAGAGCCTGCAGCAGGAGGGGCGCATCCAGGGAAACCGTGTGTCCCTGCGGGCCGCCCCCAGCTCCCCTGCCCCGGGGCCCCGGAACTGCCTGGGCCTCGGCCTCACTCCCCAGCCTGGCCTCGGAAGGGCCCGGAAACCAGGCCCAGGCGGCTGGGGGGCCCGGCTTGCCTCTGCCGGGCACAGGGAGGCCGAGGGGCAGGGCCGCCCGGGGCGGGGCCGTCGCTCAGCCTCAGGGTTCCCAGGGACCAGGCGGGAAGGGGGAGGGGAGCACGGCGGGGGCGGGGGGGATGGGGGGGGAATGGGGGGGGGATGGGGGGGGATAGGGGGGAGGGCCCAGGGCGGCGGCACCTACTTGACGTTGGTGTTGGTGCAGATGACATACTCGATCTCGTCCGAGTAGGGGTTCTGGAAGGTGGAGCTGCTGGTCCGGACGAGCGTCCACTCGCGGTTCTTGGTGCGCAGGCGGTACATGACCGACAGCACCTGGCCCTTCAGCTTCACCACCTGCGGGGGCACGCGGGGCGGGCAGGGCGTCAGGGGGGACGGGGCGGGCCCGGAGCAGGGCGCCGCGTGCGGGAGAGACGGCCGTGGGGGGGGAGGCTGGGCAGCGGGGGTCACGCTCTCTGCAACACCCGTTCTCTCCCTGGACTTCTAGCTCTTCCAAATCGGGCCATGACACTCTATGAACTGTTTTCCTTTTCGCCTGGGCTGCTAGGGTACTCTGGGTTTGCTGCTAGCCCCCCCACCAGAAGAAGTGATCCCGCCTGGGCGTAGTTACACTGTAGCAATGGGCTTATTTCTTCCCGCCTCGCACTGCACGGTCTGTAAGGTCCCTTTCACACCGCTAATCGGATCAAGTACGCTCTCTGGGAGACGCGTAAGCGGACGATGAATTCGGGCGCGTGACTTGTGTGCGCGGGGACCCACTACCGCCGCCGTGCTGTGGCCTGGCTTCCAAACCGCCTCGGGACACACATCCTCACGGGAGGCTGGAGAGGCGGGTTCGCTCTCCACAGAGGTGTAAAACCGAGTCGTAGGGAAGTTCAACCAGCTGCCCGGGGTCAGAGGACCCGGGGGGAAAGCCTCGACAGGAAGCAAGGAAGCACCTACTGCCAAACCACACGTGCCCGCGCTCGAGCTCCGTGAGCACGCACACACCATTTGTGAGCACGCATGCACGGCCCGGGCTGCCGCGGCGGAAACAGGAGGAGAAGGCCCAGGAAGGGCGGGCGGACGGGCGGGTCCAGGTGTGAACACGCCCCTGGGACAAAGCCAGGAGGCCGGCGCGCCTCTCCACAGGCCTGTGTCCCCAGACCCCGGGGCTGGTCAGGCTGGCTTGACCGTGAGACCAGAGCGCGATCAGAGATGAGAACGGGGACCTTCCCCGGGGTCGCAGGCGGCCTGGCCCTCTTCCTTAACCGCCCTCACTCGTACTTGATTCCTGGCTGGATGTCAGGGAACAGCCTGGGGACAGGGACCTCTTGGTGACCTGCGTCCCCCCGCAGTCCTGCCCTCGGCACGGATCCTCGACAGGGCTGTCGGCCCCCGCCCTGGGCTGAGGCAGCCTGGGTGATGGCCCTGGGGGAACCGACGGACGAAACCTGAGGGGGCTGGGCCCCTGCTGGGAACCCCTGAGTGAGAAAGAAAGCAGACCAATGTCCCGGGGCGGGAGGAGGCAGACCGGCGAGACCCGGACACCCAGGGATCACTGCCCGTCAGCAGGTCCCAGCAGGAAGCTGGCTCTTTCCCCACAGGACCAGAGGTCAAGGCCACGCGCCCTGGAGGCCAGCACTCTGAGGGGTCCCGTGGGAGACTCTGTGCACGAAATGCAGGGGACGTGGGGACCCCCCACGTGTTGAACCCCCCTGGGGCCAAATTCCCGGCTTAGCCCGTGATACCCGCCATCTGGTGTGGCCCTAGGGACAGCACCGCGTCGTTCTGGAAGGTGAGCCCCAAGGGGCCAAACACCCCGTCAAGGCCTCCTGAGGGAGCGGTGCTGAGGCGGGGGGTGGGGGGGCCGTCCCAGGACAGACAGACGCGTCGGTGGCGGCAACCGGACACCGGGTCACCGAGGGGTCCACAGAGCGTTCCTGGGGGGAGATGGGGCCGGGCTCCCCGCCGTAGAGAGTCCGCGTGGCGGGCCGGCAGGAGCACGCAGGCCGGCCGCAGCCCAGGCAGCACGGCGCTTTGCCGTCCGGCTCCGGCCGCCGCCCCCTCTGTGCACGGCTCGCACGCGGAGAGCAGAGGGGGCGGGGGTCCCGGCCCCGGGTCTCTCGGGGTCCCACTCTTCCATCTGACCGCTAGGTGACCTGTAACCCGGTGAGGGCCCGAGAGCGGAGCCGAGGGCAGACTCAGACGGGGCCCCTGCGCCGGGCCCCCCACCACTCGGGAGCCTGGCAGCCCCCGGAGCACCCCATGTCCGGGCCACGCACACACGCTGGTTTAAGTCCAGAGCTCCAGGGCGTACTCTGGGCTGACGCGGCCCCCTCTGCGCTTCTGGAAAAACAAGCCACTTCCTTTGACCAACATCTGTCCCCCGGCCCGGCCGCCAGTGGCCGGAGCCCAAGGAACACACTCGCGGGGCCAAGGCCGGCGCGCCAGGACGTCCCCGTGGCTGCCAGGCCGAGGCCTGCTGAGCTGCGACTGTGGGGCCCCCGGCTCTCAGGCGTGGCTCTGGCTTCGCCTCCTGGCCGCAGGGTACGGTGGTCGCCCCCGGGATGAGGGGTCCGTGGACAGGTGCCACGGGGTCGGGCGTTTCGTTCCTCCTGTTTCTGCCCCCACACCACCAGCTTCCGGCAGCATCCGCAGAGTAACACGGCAGCATGCTGTCAGACGGAGGGGCCTGTGTGTGGCGTGGCGACGGGGACATGCTGGAAATGGGAGCCCCGTCCCCCACTCGTTAGCGCCGTGCCTCGGGGCAGCGGCTGCAAACTCTAAGTCCCGGCGTCTGCCTGAGAAGTGGGGCGGCCTGCGGACCGCGTGGGCCGATGGTCACCGTCGCTCGTGTGTGACGAGGGGTCCGGGTGGCTGCTAGCCAGGCAGGACGGCTTTGTGGCCACAGACCCAGAGAAGGGACCCAGACCCAGTCCCAAGTCTAGAACGATCTCCGCGTATCCGGCCAAGATGCTGCGGGACAGACACGCCCCGCGAGGCTTCTCCACGCTCCGCTCGGTCTTCGGAATGGAAGTCACTTGCTGCGGTGACTTGTCATGGTCCGTTCGGACTTTGTCAAGAGCCACCTGCCCAGGAGGGAAGTCCAGCCTCGGTGGTGGGCGTGACAGTGGGGCCCGCCCACAGGGAGCTTACGTTTCAGTAGAGAGAATGGGGGGGGGCAGGAATCAGCGGACAGAGAGACAATTATGAGCCGGAACACTTGTTCTGGAGGAAAAACGGGGGGCAGAGACGGAGGGCTGGGGGGCTTTCTGGGCTGGCACGGTGGCCGCTGACCACACTTCTGAGGTGACAGGAGTCAAAGCCCAGTCAGAGACATCAGTCCTGGGAAGAGTGCGGGAGCAGTATTCTAATCGGAGAGAGGATGTGCAAAGGCCCTGAGGCAGGAAACGGCACCAGAAGACCCTTGTGCCCACAGGCCGAGAGCCCGTGAGGATAAGACACGTGGGGCGAGGGTCGCTCGGAGCTTGCAGCCGTGGTGAAGAGCTGGGATCTGATTCTCGGCACGCCAGGAAGCCACTAGCACGTGTTAAGTAAAGACGAGGCAAAGCCTGATTCACGTCTTCAGAGCGGTGGGGAGCAGGCGGGAGTGACGCGGAGAGACTGGCAAGGCTGTGGCCACACTAGAGAGCGCGAAAGCAGGCTGGGGGGGCTGGCGGAGGCGGGCGGAGCAGAGGGAGGAGGGCGGCCACACACACGTCCCGGGGGTAACAAGACGTGAGTGCCGGATGCGGGCAGTGAAGTCGGAGCAGGAGGGACCCCCTGTGCAGGCAGGGCCGCAGGGGTGCAGGGGGGCGGAGACGGGAGAACCCGGCCCTGAGGGCTGTGGGCGCTCGTTGCAGGAGTGTGCCGGGTGCCTGGGCGCACACAGTCGGCGCTGACACCTGGATCAAGTCGCCGAGCAGACGCTCCGGGGACGGCGAGAAGAAGGCAGGAGGCAGGGGCCCGGCTCTGGGGGGCGCGGGAGCGGGTGGTGTCTGCGAGGAGCGGGGGGCGGGGGGAGCTGAGACCCGCCCGGCGGCAGCACAGGGCATGAACGCAGCGGCCGACTCTGCCGTGGACTCGGTGAGCGGGCCGTCAGGAGGCTCGTGGCAAAGCGGCGAGAAGCAGGGCACCGAGGGCCCGCTCGGCCAGGGGAGGGCGAGGCCACGGTCCCCTCCCCCCCAGAGGACTCGAAGGCCCTTATCTGGGAAAATCCGCCGCGTCCCTCCTGGGCTCGGGCGCCCGCGGCCCGGGGGAGGCGCCTCTTCTCTGCCGTCCGGCTGAGCGCTCTGACGCCTGGTTCCCCCGCATCCGCCGCGAGGTCTCGGCAGCCCCTGCTCCCGAGTGTCCCTCTCCCTCTTCCGTCCCACGACGTGGCCACGCGACGCCCCCACGAGGGTACGGAGGCGGCCAGCCGGCCGAGCACACAGGTCTCCCGAGGAGCTGGCCCCACACGGAGCAGGTGCGCGGCCCCGGGGCAGCCGACAGCGGTGTCCGATGGGGCGCCTTCCTCCCGGACTCCCTGCGCCGTCCCCGCCCTGGGCGTCGGCAGGCTGACAAGGGTGCCCTGAGGCCCCCCCACAACCGTCACCTCATTCTGGACGTCCGGCCTCCCGCGGCGGCCCTCCAGGCAGGGGCTGGCCCACAGCTGCCTGTCTGTGCACGCGGCCCCCCAAACCACCTTAAACGCGCTGCTCCGCGGATGCTCTCGCCGGGCACGCAGGCGGAGGTGGGGCCCGAACCCCTAACGCAGTCTCAGTGGCCTTCGCCCGGCCCCCCTCCTTCCTGCACACTGGGAGCCTCTCCACCCCCTGCCCTGCTTCTGGTCTGCCCCCCTCCCCCCGCCGGGTCTGCCTCCCTGCTGGGCCTGCCCTGCCGGGACGCACGGGCGCCCGGGCCACGCCAGCGGCCGGCGGTACCTGCTGGAAGCTCTCGCGCAGGTGGCTCTGGTCCTCCGAGTGGCAGAACTCCAAAATGTCCTTCCCCAGCAGGTCCTGCAGACAGAGACAAGCTGTCAGGACCCCGGCCGCCCTCCCAGTGATGCACGACCATCAGATGGTGGCGTTCGTCTGCATCCCCTTTGGCCCCGTCCCCTCGCTCACCGCGTCGTCAGGGGGACGGTGGACGCGGAGTGTCCCCTGCGCCCACCTCCGTCCCTGTGAGTGCTCAGGGCCCCTTCCTCATCCAGCTCAGGCGCTCCGCCAGCTGCCTCAGTGCAATTTTATTGCTTTGCCTGGGAGAGGCAAACTATAACAAACACGCTTTGAAACATTTAAAAATGTTTAAAAAACTTGAGGGGCGCCTGGCGGCTGTCGGTTGAGCGTCCGACTTCAGCTCAGGTCATGATCTCCCGGTTTGTGGGTTCGAGCCCCACATTGGGCTCTGTGCTGACAGCTCAGAGCCTGGAGCCTGCTTCGGGTTCTGTGTCTCCCTCTCTCTCTGCCCCTCCCCTGCTTGCATTCAGTCTCTCTCTCAAAAATAAACATTAAAAAAAAAACATAAAAAGGAAGCAAATGATAGGGCGAGGAGGATGTGCTGCCTCGGAACCCGGAAGTGTTTCGGCGTGGACACGCGCCTGCCGAAGGCTGCTGGCCACCGTTTGTATCCGAAGGATGCAGCGCCAGCCCGAGACGGAAGCCTGTTTTGCTGCAAAGCCAACGAGGGCAAGACAGGCGGCCTCGGGCAGCTCGCGTGTGGCAGGAAGGCGGTCCAGCTGCACGGGTCGTAGGCGGCAAAGGACGGAAACGAATTCACTGATCGGAACCCACGTCGGCAAATGGCCTCGGCCCGAGCTGGCAGTGGGAAGGAGGTCCCCTCTGCGTGTCGAGAAGCATCTAGAAGCTCCCGGAAAGTGCCGGCGGGTAAATGGGCCTGGCTAGGCACAGGCTGCCGTCCAAGGTGACGGTGAGTTTGGGGACGGATGCATCTCCTCCCTTCGTCCGGCCCGAGACCTCAAGTTCGCATGAATCCACACACGGAGGCTCACACGAGTGGTTCCCACGCTAGAACTCGGACTGTTTGTGTATCTGAATTAACACGTGTGAGCGAAACACCCACATCGGCGCATCCCGCATCTCGTCCTGGAGCAGAGGTCTTTCTCTCTTTCTTTTTTAAAATGCTCTTTCTTTTGGAAGAAATTGAAATCGACAGGAAAGTTGAAAGGATCGTGTGACGAAGGCCTGTGTGTCCCTTACCGAGACTGTCACGTCTGTGTGTTTCACCTTCTTTCACGTGTGTGGAAATATATGTACAAATTGTACAAATATGTACATGAAAACACATGTAATAAAATATCTTTCACGCCTACACACACATGCTGAGAAAGTTCTCGCTAAATGCTCAGGGTGGAATGGAACCTGTCCTGAGGTCTGTGTCTCAAAAATATGACATCTGGGGGCGCCTGGGGGGCTCAACTCACTAAGCATCCGACTCCGGCTCAGGTCATGATATCACGGTTCGTGGATTCGAGCCCCACGTCGGGCTCTGTGTTGACGGCTCGGAGCTCGGAGCCTGCTTCGGATTCTGTGTCTCCCTCTCTCTCTCTGCCCTCCCCTGCTCGAGCTCTGTCTCTCTCTCTCCTTCTCAAAAAAACCCTAAATATTAAAAAAAATTTTTTAAATATGGCCTCTTACAAAACACCTGAAATGTATATCTCAAAAAAAGTGACATCTTACAAAAAAATGAACCTTCCAAGAGGCACCTAAAAACGCCAGGAGCTAGCGGACGGAATCGCCTGGGGTTCTGCACGTGCTCCCGCGTCCCCAGTCGCCTCCCAGAGGTCCTCCTGCCTGCGCGTCCTCGGCCCGGGGCCCCGCGGAAGGCTCTCCTGCTGCACGCTGTGACGTTATGTCCTTGGTTTACCTTCATCTAGAATAACTTCTCCTGCCTGTCTCTGTTTCTCCTGATACTTTACAGGAGGGTCTGGACCAAAGACCGGAAAAGACGCCCCCGTCTCGGAAGGTCCCGAACCCAGCGGAGGAACGAGGGAGGGGGCGGAACGGAGGGAACGCTTTTCCCCAAGGCTTCTGCATCCTGAGACTGAGAATGTGGTGGTAAGCGTCCAAGGAGGAGATGTCCCGCTTCCCGTCCTTCCGCGTTGAGGGATCCGAGGGCCCCTCTGGAGGGCATCTGGACGCCGGTGCGTGAACACCCAGCCAGACGGCGGACGGCAGGGCCGGGGGCAGAGGTAGCCTCCGGCAGCGCACGCGGCTTCCCGAGTTGGAAGGACATCCCTCCACCCCCGCAGGAGCACGGGTTCCTGGGCCGCGCTCCCTCCGTCGCCGGCCTGCTGAATCTCACAGGAAAGACGCCGGCCGCGTTAAGTGGAGGCAAGCCCGTCGCCCCCGCCGCGCGCCCCAGGCCCCTACCTGGGGTTGGTAGCCGACCACGCTGATGCACCTGGGGTCCACGAAGGTGATGACCCCGTCGGAGCTGTGTCGGGACAGGAACTCCGTGGGCACCGACATCCCGCTCATGTCCATGCACACGGGGGAGCTGGTCACCTGGAACGGGGAGCCCACACTGACGGGGTCGTGACGGGCACGGCAAGGGAGGCAGACACCGGGAATAACCCACGAGGAGTTGGCGTCACAGACGCTTCCCTGTCATCGGGACGGTGGGTCTAAAATGTTCCAGGGGCGCCTGGGGTTCTCAGCCGGTTAAGCGTCCGACTTAGACTCAGGTCATGATCTCATGGTTTGTGAGTTTGAGCCCCGCGTCGGGCTCTGTGCTGACGGCTCAGAGCCTGGAGCCTGCTTTGGATTCTGTGTCTCCCCTCTCTCTGTCCCTCCCCCCTCACTCTCGAGCTCCTTCTCCCTCTCTCTCTCAAAATAAACATTAAAAGATATTCGTAAATGGTCAAAGCATCCCGGTCACGCCTTCGACTAACTGTGGCCATGGACCACCGGACATTCTGGGCCTCAGTGTCCTCATCGGTCAGCGGGCCATCATCTCGCTGGGCGGGGGAGACACGCCTGGGGCTGAGCCCTGCCCGGCCCGCGGCACGCAGCTGGCGCCCAGGAATGTCCGTCCCCTCCCTGCTCCACGTCCCCCTCGCTCGGGAGGGCAGGTGCGTCCGAGGAGCGGGTCACACGTCTGGAGAGCGGACTTCCGTGCAGCGACGCATGCCCAGGCTCGCCCTCCACCCCCGGCCCCGTGCGGAATAAGCAACACCTGTCAGACGGGGACACGTGGATGACGCCCCCTAGTCACTTGTCTGAAGGCGGTGAGGCCCGGGAGCCAGCAGCACGACAGGCTAGCGTCCCCCCCCACCCCCGCGACCCCACCACCATCGGGGGCTGCTGCCCTGCTGTCCCCTGTGCTCTCCCACGGGCAGCCTCACCCCTGCCCAGCGAGGGGCCCGGAGCCCCAGGGACGCTGGGCTCGCGGGCCGGGGGCGGGCGCCCTGCTCACCTGGAGCCTTCCGATGGCCACGAGGCAGTACTTGCTGCCCTGCCCCACGTCCGAGTCCTCCTCGGGAATGGTCATCCCTGAAACGAGAGAAGCGGCGTCGCCGACGGCCCGCCCGGCACGGTGGCCGAGGGGCCGGAGCGCCCCGGGGTTCTCGTCTGCGCCAGCCACGCAGGCGTGGGCCGCCCGGGGAGGCGGAGGCGAGGGGGGCCTCGTCCCCGCGGCTGCGACGCTGTGCAGGGACTCGAGGAAGACGGAACGCAAATCATTCAGCTGAACGTCTGCAAATTTGGCCGGAACGTTTAGCCATAATCAAAACCTCAGTAAGAAGTGTAAGCGGGCATTTCCGGGGCTGTAACTATTTCCTTTATGGGGACTCGGAAGGAGGAAAGGGGCGGGTTCCTGAGCACTAAAACCAGTGCTCTCCGGGGCACCTGGCCGGCTCAGCCGGTGGAGCAGCAGACCCTGGATCTCGGGGTTGTGGGTTCGAGCCCCACGTTGGGCGTGGGGACTACGTAAAAATAAAATCTTTAAAAAACAAACGAACAAAGACCCAGTGCTCGGGGTCGGCAAGATGTGGTTAAAACAATCTCATTGTTCTTTGGTCAGAAAAAGAGTCTTCCCCCCCGTCCGGCGGGGGTCTGGGGGTCTTCCCCCCCGTCCGGCGGGGGTCTGGGTCGCTCGAGGTGCACGGTTCCTGAACAGCTGACGTTGGCTGGAGCCGCTGTAGTGAAGCAAGCATCTTTTGTGCTGCGTGACAGCTTCCCTGTGACACAGCCCCCAAGCCCGGGGACAGCCCGTCACTGCCGACCGTGGTTCTGAGAGCCAGAGAAATGTCACTCCGTTCTCATCCACTCTGTCCCGTCCGTCCCGCAGGTAACCGGTCTCGAAGTTCCCGCCTTCTCCTCACTGTATTTTTTTCCTACCCAAACGGGCACGCACACGTACTACTGTCTGACCTCCTCTCCGTTCTGCTAGGAAGCGCAGTGCGCCTTAGACGCCCCGGGGTCGCTCGCGTCACGGAACAGCGTGCGTGGCGCGCACTCCCCCGTGGTTCCCAGGGCGTAGTTACCAAGCTTCCTCGACCACGCTCCTCCACACGAACGCGCAGGGGTTTCTCACACTGGGTGACGGTCAACGAGACCTTAACACACCTCGTGCACCTGTGTTTTCTAGTAACCGCAAGTCGGCGTGCCTGCGGACTCGCCCGGAGGGGCCGGGCTGCAGGGGCGTGCTGATGCGCGGTCCCGACAGCGCGTCCGAGAGGCGTCCCCACGGCCTCGGCCAGCGGGACGTGTTCTCAGTGTATTTAGTTCGGTCAGTGTGGTCTTTGCTGGCCGTTTGCTCTCGTTACGGGTCTGAACATTACTTCCTGTGCGAGGGCCATCTCTGGGTCCTGTCCTTCAGTGAACGGTCCGTTCTGTCTCTTCCCCGTCTTCCCATTGTCATTTCGGTCCCTTGCCTCTCAATTTTCTAAATTTTTAAAAATGTTTATTTATTTGTGAGAGAGAGAGAGACAGAGAGAGAGAGAACCAACAGGGGAGGGGCAGAGAGAGGGAGACACAGGCTCCGAAGCAGCTCCGGGCTCCGAGCCGTCGGCACGTCCATCCCGAATGCAGGGGCCAAGGTCACACGACAAGCACGCTCAGAGGTGGGACGGCCACCGTATCCCTAATGACGGTCTGTCTCTTTCAACATCTCGTCTGCGGGTCCTCGACCTGTCTCTGCTTCGCCCTTCCGGCAGATAAAGGGGACACTGTCTCCCACGTCGGCCAAACATCTTTGCTTCGAGGTCACTGTTCTTCCTTCAAAAATGGGTTCAGTCTCCCTTCCTCCTTGTCACTCTTCTGAATATGCTTCTGGCCGCCGGAAGCTGTTTCCCATCATGCACTAGGTATGACCATCGCCATGGCCGTGCCTCATCTATCCTGGAGACTACGGGACGCGGCTCCCTGACACGGAAGGGTGTGAGTCACGCTGACAGCCCGCCACGGTCCGGATGCCCCTGACAGACCATTAAGAAAATAATCATAATGGACTTACACTTCCAACCAAGTTACCTTCCTGCACGAAACAGCCGGAAACACACACGTGTAAGAAACGGCGATTTTGGGGGCACCTGGGCGGCTCACTCAGTTAAACGTCTGACTCTTGATTTCGGCTCAGGGTCAGGATCTCACAGTTTGTGGGTTTGGGCCCCGTGTTGGCTTTGCACTGACAGTGTACAGCCTGCTTAGGATTCTTTCTCTCCCTCTGCCTCTGCCCCTCCCCTGCTCTCTCTCTCTCTCTCTCTCAAAAATAAATATTTAAAAAAAGGAAACAATGGCTTTCAAGACGCGGTATATGAAGCAACGAACAACAGTCATCTCTGAGGTATGGGAAACAAACGTGCCCTACTCTGCCCCAAGCCAATAGTTTAAATTTCACAATGTCTACCGTCAGAGAAAAAATTACCAGGCACGTAATGAAGCAAGAACATATAATCTATAAATAAAGGAAAAGCTCAACCAGGCAGAACAGACCCAGAAGTAACACGGATCTTAGAATTAGCAAACACACGGAAACTGTTCTTATAATTGCATTCCATATGTTCCAATAGTTACGTCGAGCCAAGGGAGATATTTAAAAAAGACCAAAATCAAATTCTGGGAGATGGAAACTATAACGTGTGAGATGATGCATGTCCTGGACGTATTAACGGCAAAGGAGGGAGAAGTGGGCTTAAAAGCACAGCAATGGAAGTGATCCCACGTTACAAGAAAAAAGAAGAAGGAGTTTTAAAGCAATGCACGCCAGTGTGCGAGCTGCAGAAACCTCAAGTGCCCTGACATGTGGGCCTGGGGTCTGCGAAGAGAGAGGGAGGCAGAAAGGATATGTGAAGAACCAATGGCTGAAAAGGTTTCCAACTACTGTGAGGTACAAATCTGCAGATGCTGGAAGCCCGACGGGCCCCCAGCACAAGAACTGTGGCAGTTCAGCCGCACACGGCAGCCGTTGTTGCAAACCTGTGATCAAATCTTCCCAGCATCCCGGGGAAAGAGACACGCTGAGCCACGGGGGAACAAAGATGCGTTTTATAAGGGCCGATTTCTTGCCAGAAACAATGCAAATGCAGGTACTTTCGGAGAGGAAAACCCATCTGCCTAGAAATTTATACCAAGTGAAAAGGCCTTTCAGGGTGCCCCGGGGGCTCAGTCGATTAAGCATCTGACTTCGGCTCAGGTCATGATCTCGTGGTTCATGAGTTCGAGCCCCGCATCGGGCTCTGTGCTGACAGCTCGGAGCCTGGAGCCTGCTTCGGATTCTGTGTCTCCCTCTCTCTCTCCCTTATTCATGATCTGTCTCCCTCTCTCTCTCTCAAAAATAAACACTAAAAAAAGAAAGGAAAGGTCTTTCAAGACCTAACTATATGCTGCTTAGAAGAAATGTATCTTAAATATAAAACCTAAGTTCAGGCTTGTTTGAGTCTTAAGATAGTTTAAATCCTCTTGGGAGCAAAATCGATGTTCTTGGGTTTCGCCTCATGGGCCGTCTTCTAGAACAGTATGTGCTGTTGCCAGAAGCTCGCACGGGAGCAAGGGCCGAGGCACCATGGGGGACCGGCATCTGAGCCCGCATCACAGCCGGTCCGTGCGATGCCCCGGCGTCCAGCCTGGGAGAAGCCGCTGCCCGCCGCGGTGCTCGCGAGTGGCATGGCGGCTCCCGTCGAGGACGGGTTCCAGGAGCTACTTGCGAGGAGTCACGTCCTCACCCACCGATCGCTCAGGCATGCCTCGATCCACGGCCTCATTTGCGAGAGGGCAGAAGGGGCGCAGGGACGGGGCGGGCGGTCCCTCACACCCTGTAACCCCCCCCCCCGCACCCCCTTCCTCTTCCATTGGCTTAGGCCGTCGGTGTGAAGGCTCTGGGGCCGTCTGACACATACCATTCTTCAGGTTTCTGGACTCAACGTGCTCCCAACCCGAGTTTCCCCTGCCACTGGCCAAGTGGGCATCTCAGTTAGGTTTGTCCCCAATCAGAGCCTGGGGCCAGGACCTCAGTGTGGACAGTTTCTGTGGGAGGGAAGCCACGGAAGAGGCCGTGAGGAGGTGAGGGGTGTGGCAGAGCGGGGGCCAAGCGAGGGTTAGTGCCTCCAGGCTCTGCTCACACCTGGGCAGGTGTCATCCCTTCAGGGAAGTCGCTGGTGTGGAAACTACGAAGATGCCACATCTTGACGCAGGGTGCCGTCAGCTCGAGGCGGGTCTCGGTTCCCTCGGAACCATCCGGCAGCTGAGGCCAAGACCAGGGTTGGGCGTCCGAGGTGCCTGCTGGAGCCACCCAACGTGACCCTCAGTTCCCGCCCCGCGAAATGGGCATAAAAGCCCCCCTAGCGGGGACGCTGGGAGGGCCGAAGGCGAGGACGTGTGTGGAGCTCCCAGCCCGGGGCTGGGTGTCGGCCGCCTCCTCGCGCCTCTGCCCTCGCTCCCCAGTTGCGGGGAGTCGGTGGGTTTGTGGGCAACGAGGGCAGTGGGCACAAACGGTGTCTGCGGGCCGCGGGGATCAGGACGCGACACCGTGGGCCAGAGCGGGGAGCGGAGGGGACCGCGTGCGGGACTCCGCGGAGTGGCCGGCGTGAAGGAAACGTCAGGTCCACCCTCTGGAGGCCCCCGCGGGGTCGGGCTCCCGCAGGCTGACCCTGACGCCGTCTCCCAGAGAAGCTGCGATTCGTTCCTCATCCAACAAGAGCTGGCGGAGAACTCCCGCAGATAAAACACAAAGATGGCCACGAATTCTCCTGCGTGTCCCTTCCATCGAGGGTTAGGGTGGCTTCCCTTGTGGCTGCTTCGACCTGTAAAATACAGCGGAAGTGACACCGCACAAGCGGCCCCGCGCTCGGTGGAGCGGAGGGAAGCTGTCCTCACCGCACCCGTCAGAGCTCCTGGCCCACACACTCCATGAGCGCAAGAAAATGCTGGCGGTTTGGTGCCACTTGGGGAACGGAGACGAGTCCCGGACGGAAGGCGCGTCAGCCGAGGCGGGCAGAGTTGGAGACAGCGGCCCGGGACGCATTCGAACGGGCACGCTTGTGAGACTGTACTTCAGTCAACCAAGTAAAGTCACGTTGAAATAATCCCCTGGCTTTGCAGAAGTGAAGGGGAAATGTTGCAACTTGCTAAATGAATAGTTTTGGCCGTAACGCGGGCAAGCCATCTAGGGAATGAGGTCCAAGGGTGTGTCTGAAAT
The DNA here is from genome assembly GCA_030068075.1 of Paguma larvata. Taxonomy (NCBI): domain Eukaryota; kingdom Metazoa; phylum Chordata; class Mammalia; order Carnivora; family Viverridae; genus Paguma; species Paguma larvata. Next base: position 140,223,554 of record CM057827.1, read on the forward strand.
TTCCAGAAAGTCTCCAGGAAAGCCAGCCTTCCTTGGGGGACCAGGTTCTTTAGGTGCCAACACCTGAAGGTCCTCACAGGACCCTGGGCTCGGCTCCCCCAGGCAAGGGGCGGGCAGCGGCGGTGAGCCCGGGGGACCCAACGCTTGTCCGGGCGGCCCTGCCACAGCCCCCGAGGGCCGCCGCCCTGATCGAACTGCCGGTGGACCTGCGGCCGCCACGCGGGTGACCAGGGCCCAGGGCTGCGGCTGCCTGGGGGAGGCAGGGGACGGGACTCGGGATCGCCCTCTGTGCGGACATGCTGCATCGGACTCGGCGGTCCCAGGCAATCTTCGGGGTACCACCCGGACATCTGGATTCTCTCCGTATTCCCAGTGCTGCTTCTGCACCGTCCTCAAGTCACGTTTGATCCCTACGCATGGTTTTGACGTGGTTCCCAACGATACGAAGACACGTATTCGCCCACGCAACATGAGCAAGGGATCTGAACGTCGCTCCAAAGACGACGACGCACGAGCAGGTAGTGAGCACATGACACGCTCTCAACACCGCGAGCCGTTCGGGAAGTGCGAAGTCAAGACCACCTCGCACCTAGCTCGGGGACCGTGACTTCAAAACCCGCAGTCACAAGTGCTGGGGAAGCCGTGGAGAAATCGGAGCCTCCCACGCCGCCGGCTGGAATGCAGAAGGGTGCCAGCGCCTTGGAAAACAGTCTGGAAGTTTCCTCACGAGGTTAACCACCGAGCTCGTGGTTCGCAAGTTTGAGCCTCATGCCAGGCTCTGTGCTGACAGCGCGGAGCCTGGAGCCTGCTTCCGATTCTGTGCCTCCCCCTCTCTCTGCCCCTCCCCTGCTCACGCTCTGTCTCTCTCTCTCTCAAAAAAATGAATAAACATGAAAAAAAAAAGTTCCACCCAAACAAGAATGATCAAAGGTGACAATTTGGTATACTTTTGTCGGATCTTTCGGGAGCAAATTTAGCAACTATAGGAAAACAAAAGATAAATGTGAAAATGAACCCTAATTACGTGAACGGTCTTCACGCCCCTTTACTGTGTATATAATAAAAGGTTATTTTTGTTTTTTTTTCCCTTATACTGTTTTGTAACCTGCTTTGGAAACTTTAGAACTTACTGGGAAAACCTCTCAATGTGTTAAAACATCTGTTTTTCATTTTTCCTTTGTATGGATGGACGGTGATTCATCAGACCCTAACCCTTCGGAACTTAGCCACTCGGTTCTGCCAGCTTTTCCCCCGCCTAAGTAGAGCCCCCACACGCATCCTTGCGGACAAAGGCTTCGAGCAGATTGAGGACGTTGGTATAGAATTCCTAAAGCGAAACTGTTGGCTCAAAGAAGATAAACGGTACTTTCCTCTTGGTTATATTTTCGTTTGATCTCATTTGAAAATATATTTATTTTCCATCTGTTCTTTAACGGACCGCCTGTGTGGACCTTTCCACAGGAAAGCTCTGTTTGGGATCTTTTTTCTCATGGATTTCCAAACTCTCGTTACATATTAAGAATACACAAGGCTCATACAAGTTACTTTTTGAGTTTGTTTTCGAAAAAGTATTTTCTTTTTTTTTTTTTTTAATTTTTTAACGTTTATTTACTTTTGAGACAGAGAGAGACAGAGGGCAAACAGGGAAGAGGCAGAGAGGGAGGGAGACACAGAATCCGAAGCAGGATCCAGGCTCTGAGCTGTCAGCACAGAGCCCGACATAAGCCTCGAACTCTTGAACCGTGAGATCATGACCTGAGCTGAAGTCGGACACTTCACCGACTGAGCCGCCCAGGCGCCCCAAAAGTATTTTCTTACTGTTTGTATAGAATATTATTAAAGTATAGACAATCAGAAGGGTCAGTTTTTACTCTGTGGTTTTTGCCTGTGGGGCTCATTCTCTGAAATAACCTCTACCCTAAGGTTATGGAAAATACCTCTATTTTCATAGAGTAACGTTTCATATTTGTCTTTAATAAATCTGAAGTTTATTTTTGATAGGCTTGACGTCATGTTTTTCCAAATGATTAGTCAGTTGTTCTCAAACTATGTACTGACTAATTTTTCCTTTTCCCGCTGAACTGAAATACTTCCCTCACCACACAACACGTTTCTAAAAGGACTTGGGTCTCTTTCAGGCCTTTTTGTTCAATAACTTGATTTGTACTTTCATTGCACAATTTAATTATTCAGGCTTTCACACACAGATTTTCAGATCTGGGATGGCAATGACTCCCCAGCACTCTGCTTATCAAGACTTTATCAGCTATTTTTATATTTATTGGCCCATATGGACTTAATAAATTTTCAATTAAAAGGAGTGCCAATGGGGCAATTATTGGAATTGTATCCAATCTATACACTAGTTTGGAACAAACTGAAATCTTTATGATGCTAAATCTTCGTCTCCAAGACTATGCATGATGCCTCAGTATTATTTAGTAGCTTAATCCTACGTATTTCTTTTTTTTAATGTTTATTTTTATTTATTTTGAGAGAGAACAGGAGAGGGACAAAGGGGAAGACAGAGAGAATCCCAAGCAGGCTCTGTTCTGTCTGTGCAGAGCCCGATGCAGGCTTGAACCCCCAAACTGTGAGATCATGACCTGAGCTGAAGTCAGACACTGAACTGACTGAGCCCCCCAGGGGCCCCGGTACTCTTACATATTTCGTGTTAATACTTTTACCACATGTGCTATAATGTTGCTATCTTCATAAACGGGTATTTTTCATATTGTATTTTTCTAACTAGTACTGATTTTTTTTTTTAAATAGAGTTTCCTAAATGACTCTGTACTCAATCTCCTAAAAGATTTTCCACAGACTAGATTTGGCTTTTCCGGGAGGCCAACACGTCATGGGAGAGCGATGTTAATTTCATCTTCCTTTTCTTTCTTTCATCCTTTTGAGCAGTAATTATGCCTTTTTTCCTCTTCTCACTTTACTGCCGTGGGCGGAAGTCTCAGCGATGCTGAGTGAGGGTGCCGGGGAGCACTCCCCCCCTTCGGCGAGGACCCCGGACCCTTCCAATGCTTCCCCTTCAGGGAGGACCCCGGACTCCTCGAATGCTTCCCCGTCCTGTGAAGCGTTGATGACTGGGTCCAGCGTTTGCTCTGTCCGCGTTAAAGAAATACGGTTCTATCATTGGTTTACAAAGATACTTATTTTTAATATTTGCCAACTGAAATGAATTTGTCATATAGCTTTTGTCCTTTGGATAATTAATTACATGAACAGATGCTCCGATGTGAAACAACTCAGGCGCGCTCGCAGTCGTTACGTAGAACTATGCATTTGCTTTACTAGCGCTTGCATCTGGTGTCTGATATTTTACAAATAAAATTGCACTTATAGTTTTGGTTTTGTTTTCTTTTTTAAATGACTCTTATCGGTTTTGTACCAAAGTTGTGCTAACTTTAAAAAACAAAGCAGTGTACTTTCCATCTCTTTGTATACTCTGGAAGTGTTTAAATAACTTGCCCGTAAAACCTCCAGGCCGAGTGCCATTTCTTTGTCAGTGTTTTCAATTTCTTGCTTGGCTTTGATCTTTTCTCCTTTATTTACTCAAATTTAGCCACATATTTTCCCAGAAATTAGCTTTCTTCCTAAAAATTTTAACATGCACGAGTCTAAAGTATACACACTATTTGTTTATAAGTTTTTAAACTTTTCCTGATAAATCTCTTCATTCTTAATATGAATTTATTTTCATTCTTTTTATAAAATTAGAATTAGGCTTTCAGAATCTTTCTCTTCTACAAGTCTTCACGAAGAACTGTTTATCATTAGGACAATACTTTAATTTTCAAATTTAATATTTTTCATTTTTACTTCTTCATTAACTCCATCTTCTTACTTTGCTCAAGGTAATGTGTTATTCTTTTCTCTTGTTCATAGGTTAAATAAGGCCTACTTTCATAAATTACATTTCTAATTCATAAGATAAACTCCTAGTTTTCCCACATTTAATAATGAAAGCATCTCAAGTCACAATTTTTTTAAGATTTTATTTTTAAGTAATCTCTATACCCAACGTGGGGCTTCAACCCACAACCCTGAGATCAAGAGTCACACACGCTAACGGGGCGCCTGGGGGGCTCAGTTGGTTAAGTGTCTGACTTCGGCTCAGGTCATGATCTCACCGTTTGTTAGTTTGAGCCCCACGTCAGGCCCTGTGCTGATGGCTCGGAGCCTGGAGCCTGTTTCTATTCTGTGTCTCCCTCGCTCTGCTCCTCTTCTGCTTGCACTGTGTTTCTCTCTCTCTCTCTCTCAAAATTAAGGAAACATTAAAGAGTCACGTGAGCTACTGACTGAGCCAGCCAGATACCCTGCCACGGCTTTCTTCAAAACACTGTTTTGGCCACACGCCCTAAGCCTCAGTGCACAGTGGGGCCACGTTTGCTAATCACAAAACAGTCTGCAATTAGGGTTTAATTCTGATTTCCATCCTCCACCGGAAGTTACTCAGGACAGGTTCCTTTTTGCCAACAGCGTACGCGCCCTTTCACGAGGACGGCGGCTGTACTAGGTTCGGAACCCACTGTCCCTCGCACGGCCTCATTTTAACTTACCTGCCTACCTCTGCAGGGACTCTATCTCCAAACAGGTCACGCTCGGAGGCCCGGGGGCTTAGGGCTCCAAGGGCGTTTGGGGAGGACACAGGTCAGCCTGCTGTACCTTCTGTGAACATTCCACATTGATTCCTGCCCCGTCTGGAAGGCTGGCCTTGACAGGGATGCAGCACACGGCCTGAGAGACGGCCCTCCCGCACCCGCGGTGAGCCTCGCCGACTGATCGTGGCTTCCCCCCGCTACTAGAGAAGCAGGCCCCAACAGTTCATCGAAGTAGGCGTGCGAATAAAACGTATGTGCTGTTTCTGTTTTCCTACTGTTTTGTTATAAAATTGCATAAAATCTTTCAATTTTAACATTTTAAACATTTTAAACAGTGACAGCGGTACACCCGGGTACCTCCTGGGTAGGAACCGCGGGGCGTGTAACTAGGAGATGCAGAGAGGTTCGGCCCCGGACGCTCACCAGGTTCTGCTCTGCTCGGAGCCCCGTGCTCTGGAGTGAACGACACGGAAACGCTAGGACGCGGCCCGTGCCCTCGGGAGCAGCACGAACGCAGGGAAACAGATGTGAACAAGCTGTGACAACAAGCACGACACGACACAAATAAAGCGGCTTGGACGCTGTCGGCAGAACGCTGGAGAAGGCTTTACGGACGAGGGTCTGCGAGGGCTGGGCGGGTCTGTGCGGCGGACCGGCAGGCGCTGGGACAGAGGGCTCCACCGCGGCGCCGGGGGACGGAGGGTGCGGCGTGGCACCACGGAAGCCCGGCACGGTGACACACGACATCCAGGCCCTGCGCCCTCAGGAGACGGGGGGTCTCTCGTGCACGGCGGAAGCCTGTGAAAGCACTCGTCCATCTGGAAAGTACCTGTTATCTCGGCAACCAGACCGAGGTTTCTACGCGCCCCTCGCCGACGTCCCGAAGACCGCTGGGTACGGCCGTGTCCCCTGCTCCCAGAAGAGGCTGCCCGTCCCCAGCTCACAGCCTGTTTACTCCCTCTGCCCCGCGATCCTGGCAAGTTGGGCTGTTTGACTGGCTCGACCATGAAGGACGGGAAACAGCAATTTGCGTCCCAGATGGGGACAGGATGAAAACAGCACATGGGAAGAAACGAGTGCCAGTTACCAGCAGGTGGGGTTGAAGACAGAGGGCCCTACGGAGCGAGAACAGAAACAACAACTGAAACACACCGCCGATAAAAACGACAGCCACGGGGGAGGTAGCGGTGGGCTGGAGAGCCCTGATGACATCTCTGAATTGTCACTTTAATTCCTGTCCGGCGCTGGCATCTGTCACGAGAGCTCTGAATCAGCAGAGAACGATGAGGGACACACGATGAGAGCACGCTCTGTGTCCCTCGTTCATTCTGCGCAATGAAAAACAACACTGACAAAATCAGGGGCCAAATGTCAGGCTGGAAGAAATATTTGCAACACATAATAAACAGAGAGCTAATATTCACAATGTTATAAAGACCTTCTGAAGGCAACGGAGAAAAACACATCCCCCGACAGGAAAACGGGCGTACGTCGTGAACAAGCAACTCCCAGGGAGACACAGACAGCCGACGCACCCAGGAAAGGTGCTCGACGTCGCTGCCGAAGAAAACCCAATTTCAAATCTCTCCTTGCCCCCCACACCCATCGGATTGGCAGGACTTCCCAGAGAACGGAAACGTTCTCGGTGAGAGTGTGGGAAATGGACGCGTCCCGCTTCGTAGGGCACGCTCGGTCGTCAGTACCTACAAAAAGGGGCTTGGGTCGTCGCTCCACCAGTGCCGAGGCTTCCCTGCAGAAGCCAGCGCTCGAGAGTAAAGAATCACGTACAAGGTCATCCACCGCGGACCCTCGGCCAGAGCCCCGGCCTGGAAACAACGTCCGCGCTCTCCTGTGAGGAGCGGCTGAGGAAACACGATGCGGCCACTGCGAAGAACGAGAAGAACGAAATGACGCCGGAGGCACCATCGCGGAGATGTGTTCGTGACCCCCGTGGTCAGTCACAAAACAGACGCGTCACCACATATGTAACATGAGCTCCACCTGGGTTTTCCGCAGAAAAAGAGCTGGAAGACGAAGCCCCGGGGTGTGGTCAGTGGTTCTCGGGGCAGGACCGGGTAGGAAGGGAGCCTGACTTTCAGGCTTTTTAAAAACCTTTTACACGTAAAAAAAAAAAAAATGGACTTGTGGGGGGATTTTACTATATTTTTCAAGATTTTACAGACCTTTTAAATCTCTTTAATGAAAATGGGCTGTTTTTGTAATAGTTGTTTAAAAAACAAAGACGACAGCATAAAAAAGGCAGCACGTGGTGTCGGGTCCCTCAGAAGGCGGGTGTCACATACTCGTGAAGCTGGCTTAGGTGGCACCACGTCCGCCAGCGGTGCCAGGACCATGAGTGCCATGTGCTTAAATCCAGACATCAGAACTCTACCCCGTGGGGCGCCTGGGGGCTCAGTCGGTTAGGCGTCTGACTTCAGCTCAGGTCATGATCTCACGGTGTGTGGGTTTGAGCCCTGCGTCGGGCTCTGTGCTGACAGCTCGGAGCCTGGAGCCTGCTTCGGATCCTGTGTCTCCCTCTCTCTGCCCTCCCCCCACTCACGCTCTGTCTCTGTCTCAAAAATAAACGTTAAAAAAAAATTAAAAACAACAACTCTACCCTTTGAGCCCCAAATTGAGGGCAAATGCACCCGATGACAGAAGTTTAACTCTAAAACAAGTGGCAGAGACAGAGCAGTCCTTCTCCAAACCAGCCGCCCCTGAGTCATGAAACCAGCACGTCCTCTCTGCCCCGAGAGAAAGCTATAAACGAGAAGCTTCTGTATAAACCTGGACCGAGAGCTTCGTTTCCCACAGATCGCAATCTGTAAACACAGCGCTAGCCAGTACGGGGCTGTGACGCGAACGCCACACGGTGGTGCGGCGGGGACACTGGAAGGAAGGAGCGGGGGGCACCTCAGCCCCTTCTCCAGGCCTCCGGGGCCCCTGGCCACTGTGAGACCGAGTCCCTGTCACTCTCCCTGACGCAGGGGGTTTCCGAGGACAGCAGTGGGCTGTTCCCCACGGGAAGTACAAGACCGCCGAACCTCCCCTCGGGTGTGAGGGCTTCACTGCGATTCTCAGCTCTCTCGATTATAAGCAGCTCACAGACACAGTGACACGCCCCACTAGCTGGCTTCCAGAATCTAAATCCCAGAAGCGGGGCTGTGGCCCGTGTCTGCCGTCTGTCCCCGTGTCTGCCTGGGGCCATGCTCTCCCTCCCTCCCCAATGCACTGCTGCCCCGGGCACCCCCTCCACTCACCACTTTCTGCTCCGAATTCTTCCCCCACAAACCTCAGGCCCCGCCTGCCTCTGCCCACCTTCTAGAACTAAGTGGTTCCCAAGTGAGCTCCTTCGACTCAGCCCTCGGAAACTGTTCTTTGCCATCCAAGCCTGTGGCCATCTGCGTCCTGCGGGCTCCGTGACCCAGCGGCCTCCAGGACGCCCCCCAATGACCCCTCGCTGTGGTCCCTGAGGCCCCCCCCCCCGAGAGCTGCCTCCACACACTGTCCTCCCGCCGGTGCTCCGCAGCCCTCTGCCCACATCCACGCCCGCCCCTCCCCCGAGCCCCCCGCCCTGGCCGTGCTCCGGCCCACACCCCGGTAAGCGCGCAGCCCCCACCCGATTTCAGGCCGCCCTCGCAAAGCCTGCGAGGCTGCCCACTGGTCACCGGCGTGGGGGCCTTCACTCCACGTGCGGAACACACCTCCCAGTCTGTGCCGGCTGCTCAGCCAAGGGCAAACCCTGCCGGTGGGGGAGGGCGGATGAGGCCAAGGGCAGACGCTCCCGACGGAAGAACAGAAGAACTCTCTGCCCCAGGCTGGCCGAGCTGCATCCTGTCTCTCCTCACCCTTCGGAGCGCGGCCCGTGGCCCGAGCGCACGGCACAGAAGAAGGCACGTGTGACCTCCGGGGACTGGAGTTCAGGGCGCGGCGGCCGAGCGCTGGGGTCACCCCCAGATGCGGGGAGCATGCACTGTCTTCGTACCTGAGATGCTGGTGACAGGGATTTCTCTGGATGTCGGGCCTCCCGGCGAGCGAGTGGCCCCAGGACAGAAGGTCTTCGAGGGAGCGTGGTCACCGTGGCCAACACCAGCTTTGACAGGAGCCGAGTCTTTGGGAACAGAGGGGCCTTGCTGGGGACGACGGGCCTGCGGGCTGGAGTGACAGGAGTCCTGACTCGGAAATCCAGGGTCTACCCCGTGCTGACCGCAGAGCGCCCGGCCTCCCGGAGGCTCAGGAAACGGGAACACGACGGCTGTGGTCCGTGCGATGGCAGTGCGGGGGGCACGGGAGGGCACGGGGTGGATTCAGCGTCTGGCACAGTACCCAGCACGGGCAACTCGATGTAACCGGTTCTTGCTCTCGAGGTGACGCGGCGAGTGCCGTCCCTAGACTCGTCGAGAGCGGCGGCCTCAGGCGGTGGCTGAGCTCTGCTTCTGGACGGCCGGGGCTGCGGGCGGGGGGTCGGCGGGGATGCGTGGCCCCTCGGGGCTCCAGGTCCTTTCCTACAGGGAGGAGGGCTGGCCAGCGGCGAGCTCACGGCTCTCTCTGGCTCTGAGAGTTCGGGGGTCCAAACGCCAGGTGGGAGTTCAGCCGCACCGTCAGCCAAGGTCAACATGCTGCCTGAGCTCTGCGGCGGCGCCAGGCTTGCCTGGAGGCTGAGCGGGAGCCCCGGGCTGGCGGGGGCGCAGGGAGCCGGGGCACTGCGGTTATGTGGTTGGCAGCCCAGAGAGGGGTACAGGGCTGTGTGGACGCCCCGGCCATTTTGGCAGCTCTCGGTGGCTCCTGATGGGTTTTACAAACTCCGTTCGCCTCATGATCGAACCTCCTCCTTCCGGAAACCCGCTTCGCTGCTGCCAGGTCTAAATAAATCCCCCGTGGTATCAACAACACACGGATGAAACCTAACTGGAAATTATGCTCGGGACGCGACTCGGCCTCGGCCAGGAACGGGGGTTCGCGTCCCGCCCGGGTGCGCTAACCCTGCAGACGTTCACGGAAAGTTCCCTGGCTTCCGGGAGCGATCCCCCGGGTGGGGCCTGCCCTCGGACTCGCACCCTCGCAGGTGGGCTAAGACGTAGTTCTGCACCCTGCCAACGCAGGGGAGAAAACCCCCACCTTCTGCCGCTGCGGCTCAGCCGCTCGTTCAGAGCGAGCGTCCAAAACACCCCCTGAGGAATGCTGATAAGTTTTCGGCAAAAAAAGAAAACGCTTCTCTGGCCAAACACATTTGGGAAGCACAGTTTAAACAAAGATAATTTCGACACTCAGGGCCTCTCAGAGGATCCTGTGTGCACCTCGGGGGTGAACTTTCCCAAGTCACTGAGCACAGAGCGTCTTCTTCACAGGGCGTCTCTGGGGACATGCGATCTCGGGAGATACTCGGGAAAACGCTGACCTGCAGGTATGTGAATGTCAGCGTTCCTGCTGCTGACTCAGGGAAACGGACCCTCTGCTTTGCGACGCAGAGCTCTGAAGCTCCAGAGAGGAAACCGAGACCACTTGGGTAACCACCAGGCCTCCCAGATCACTGTGGAAACGGCCAGAACCGGAGCTAGAAGTATAGGTCAGCATCGGAACCCGGCAGGGCTACCGTGAGCAGATGGGCGAGCGTGAGCAGACTTGGGGGTGCGTGGCTTGGGCAGGACCACGGAGGCAGAGCTGACCAAGACAGAGCTTCCCTGTACGTGAAGGTTAAGGTCACCCGGGGCATGTGTGGGAGGCCCCCGAGGTGGCCAGCCTAGGGTTTTGAGCTGTGGGGGCTTGAGACAAGTGTGGACCGGGGTAAGTCATGAGGAAGGGCCAGCCTCGAACCCACACCTCCCGGAAGGCATCATGGCGCCCCCTCAGGGCTGTCTGTGACCTCGGTCACCTCCTGCCCCCGCCCCCGTTGCCGGGTGCAGACAAACGGACCCTCGGTCAGGTAACAGTCAAGGGAGGCACTGCTCCTCTGCGCTGGTCGGGGCCTGACGGATGGTTCCAGAACCCACAGGGTCAGTGATGGAACCAGCGTCTAGCCTCGGCCGGCCTCTCGAAGGTGAAAATCACAAGCATGTGAGACCGAGGGAGGGAATCACAGTGATGTTCCAGTAGAGAAAAAGCCACTTCGCTGAAACAACGGGGGAAACCCCTGAATTCATCGTATTTACGAAAAAGACACAGCTTCAACTCCACCAGCATCGAATTCACGCGAAACGTACCACGGCAGTTTTTACAAAATTGAACGGGAATCACGGAGAGAGGACTGGGACTGAGAAAGTCCCAGAAGCTGGAAGAAGAGGATGAAAAGCCGAGGCGAGAGGGAGGGGGCAGACACGGGGGTCGACGTGGCCGCAGGTGTGAGCGGGGCAGCGGCGACCTGGAAAAATCTAGATGAGCGCCCCCCGGGGGCAGACAGACTCGGGTCGGCAGGGAGGGGGAGGGGGAGGGGAGGAGAGGGGAGGGGGAGGGGAGGAGAGGGGAGGGGGAGGGGGAGGGGAGGGCAGGGCAGGGCCCGCCCCCGCCCAGCACCGGTTACAAGTGGGGAGAACAGACCCGCTGGACGCCACCCGAGTGAAGGTCTTGAATTCCAAGGACAAACTCAAAACGACCTACCGGCGTCCCCGCGGGAGAAAAGAGAAGCAGCGGCCCAGAGCAGAAGCCCGTCTCGGGCCCTTCGGGCAGGGGGCCCCGCGACCCTGGAGCTCCCGGAGCGGCCACGTCGAGGGGAGGGAATGGCGTCCCTGCTTCCTCTTCCTGCAGGGGCTGTTTGGTCACCCAGCCCCGAGGCGGGACTTGATGTAGCGGAGGGAACGCGGTCTGGGGGAGCGCGTGGGGGCGGGGCGCGTGGGGGCGGGTCGCGTGGGGGCACGGGCTTCCGGCCTCCGGAACGACGGACGACGTGAGACAACGCTAGGGCTCTACGCGCAGGGGAGGGGGCCGATCTCGTGTAACCTTAAGCCCCGCAGCCTCTGGAGTCGGTTCTGGGCTGGAGCCCGAGCCCGCTAGCCGTGCGCCTGGGTGCGCCCGCCTTCCCGGCCCCCACCCCCTCATCAGCACCGCACGGCTCCCATGCAGGCACCCCCGTTTCCCCCGGGGGGTGGTCTCCTTGGGTCCGAGGGCCTCCAGGCCCACCCTGCTCCCCGTCCACTCGGCTCTGACACGCAGAACGATTTTAAACCCCTAGGCGGCCTTCAGTGACGCTCCGTGGAGCACAGAGCAGGCTCCGCCCCCCAGCCTGGCCCCCGGCCGGGACTCCAGGGTCGGCCAGAGTGAGCAGGCGAGGAGCCCACCCGGCTCTCTCAGCGGACGGGCTCTGCCCTCTGTGCCTGTTCGCGCCCTTGACCCCGGGGCTCTGCCTTGACTGGCACGCCCGCCTGGACTGGGGCCTACAGGGGCAGGAACTGGGCCAGCCCGGCCCGAGGGTCCCCAGGGCCCGGCAGAGCGCCTGGCCGAGGCGGGAACACAGGGCGGCTCTGCCCTGCCCAGGAATGAGGAGGCTGGAAGACTTCGCCGACCACAGCTCTGCTCTCAGAGCCAAGGTCACGGCTTTGCTGTCTGACTGGGCTTCGGATCGGGGTTCCGAGCAGGAGACTGAGGCCTGAGGGGCACGCGCAGGACGGGGGGCTGCGGGGAGACAGCAGGGAGCCGGCTGCCGCGCGGGTTGGTGGCCTCGGTTCAGACGAAGCAGTGCTGGGAGATTCTCAAAACGCAGGCGCGTCGTGTTCAACGGGCAGAGTGCAAGAGGGGTGAGGCCACTGGGGGCGAGCGGGCAGCAGGGCTGAGCCCCCCGGCGAAGGGACGGCACCGGCTTGGCCACCACGGAGTCTCCCTCTGGCTGAAGGTCACCGCAGCCTCTGGCACGCCACGGCCGGGGCTCACAGACAGGCCCGCAGCAGGGTGAAGGCGCATACCAGCCTCACCGCGGAGACGGCACGGGGGGCGCCAACAGGGGAGCCCCATCCTGACCTCGCGGTCCCGGCGGGAGCAGCCCCCGGGCCCAACCGCGGCTGTCCTGCGTGGACACGCCGCCCCTTCACCAGAGGTCTCCGCAGATGGTCCGGTGACGGCCCGAGCAGGGCAGAGAACAGAGGACTGCACGGACACAGCTTCCGGCTCCACGCTGGACGTCCGTCTGAAATGCAAGGCTGCAGGGTGACGGCAACCGGGCGGGGGCAAGAAATAACGTCTTCCCAAGTTCAAAGTCTCCTTCGGACTGAACACACCTCGTGAGACACGAAATGCAACCCGCTCTGGGGGCTTCCCCTCTGCCCGCTTGTTCTGTTGAGCTCGGCCTGCGCCTTCAGACCAGGCAGCTGCGGGACTTGACGAGGGCCTGTCTTTGGAACCCGCTTGTCCTCCCTCTCGCGCCCCAGACGCTTCGGATGAAGCCCACGTGGGACGCCACGCAGCGAGGCGAATCGGGGAGGCCTCTGCACACGCCGGAACGTTCTGTGCTGTTCGCCTTTAGCGCGGGGCCGGCGGCCCAGGCAGGGCTCCGAGCGCACGCCCAGCAGGCCGGCGAGGACTCATGCGTGCTGCACGCGGCTTATCAAGGGTCCTTCCGGAGCCTCTCGTCTGCGCCGCAAAGTCGGCCTCTTCCGCTCACCTGGAGAGATTTCCAAGGTCGGCCTCTTTGCTCAGGAAATCTTCACCCTTACAACCGTGGCATCGTTTGGGAGTAAGGGGCTCGGGCCAGCAGGGACAGTCCCCAGGCTCCGTGCCAGCGGGGAGGGAGTTTCCCCCTCCAGGCTCCGGACCCATGACCCGATTCTAGGGTGAGTGTGCCAATGACCTCACTCCCACCTCGTTCTGGGCGGATGGCTCTCTCTTCCATCTAAAAAGATTTCTGGAAAAGTAGGTCCTATAAACGCCCTCGGAAATTCTGGCCGGAAATTCTTTCCCAGGTCCACTCCCTGGATCAACTGTTCTCCCGTCTCTCTCCTTCTTCCCTTCATCCTTCCGTTCCTTCTTTTTTTCCTCCGTCCCTCCGTCCACCCGTCCATCTGTCCACCCATCCATCGTCCACCAGTCTGGTCTTCCTGAAATACACCCTCTGAGCCAGGTCTGAGCTAAGTCCTGGGCAGGGAAAGGCACGCAGCGTGAGCTCGGGCTCAGGCGTCTCAGAGCGAAGCACAGTGTCCGTGTGCTAAGAACGCGGTTATCGATCGAGGAGCGAGCGTCGGCCACAGAGCGCGGCGGCGCCGGCCGAGAGCCCCGCAGGCAGGCGAGGACCATCCCACGTGGACGCGGGCTTGGTCTCCAGAAGCTCTGCCGTTGTGGGACTGGTACAATGACACACGACGACTAGACAAACCGAAAGCAAACGGAAAGACACAACTTCCGAATTCGGCACGGAGCACTCGCTCCGACCGTCCGGAACGCACGTTAGAAAATTCGGACGGACTCGTTTAAAACCTCATTGTCTCTGATCACGAAAGTCGTGTGAACCTGGGCAAGAGCAGGATCGAGGAGGAGAGAGAGACGTGACCAGCAGCAGCACGAACAGGGAGGGGCGGAGGGAGAGCGAGACACGGAATCTGAGGCCGCTCCAGGCCCCGAGCTGCCAGCACAGAGCCGACGTTTTTCGTCTTTTTAACTTTCTGCCACTTGTAAGTAAGAGAAGACAGTATCGAATTATTTTAATTTGCAGTTCTGACCGGAAACTGAATTTCCCCCGTTTGTTCCGTGTGGAATGCATTTACATTTACACATATTTTAACGCCCTGCTTGATCCTCTGCCCGTTCCTCCCCACTGGGCTAAAAATCTGCCTTTCAGTAACTTTCCTCTTTTGGTCCAAATTGTGCCTTCTGCAACCATCCTCAGTAAGATTAATTCCTCCTCCATGTGACACCCCCTCAAATACTTAGAGACAGAAGTCATGTCTCACTGTCTCCAAGATAAACACCCCTGGCTCCTTCACCCCTCCTCTCATGGCGCGGTGTCAAGGGCGGTCGCTGCAGCCTTCGCGCCCAAGTCCTACTGCCCCGCTACCCCGTGCACGCCACCGCTCGCGGGCGCAGACCTGCGGGCTCCAGAAGAGCCTGCCCCAGGCGCCTCTGCGGGTCATCACCTGCCTGCCCCTGGGACTCAGGCTCCTCTCCTGCTCGCCCACGAGGACCCTGTGTCACACTCGGGATGACCATGGCCTTGCTCGTGACGCCGTAGGCCTGGAGCCACAGACGGCGGTCTGAGGAGGGCACGCCGAGGCCAGGAGCAGGACGAGGAATTTGCCTCATATCATGAGAGCGATGGACGAGTTCAGAAGAGGAACTCATTAGGAACGACATGGTCTCTTGGAACCGGGGGTCCCCAGAGCTGGATTTGGTGACCGACTGCCTCCTCCAGGAAGCTCTCCTGTCCCCTCCATCCCCGGGGCTGGCCGTCTCCCCAGACTCTCCTGCATCGCCTGTGTGGTGCCGGCCCCCCGGCCCCCCAGCTCTGCGCTCCCTGAGGACGGGCCCATGCCTGGAGCTCGGCAGGGGGCATGGGTCAGGCGGTCACGTGTGCTACACGGAGAGTCTCTCTCCAGGCTGTCCACACCTGTGCTCTGGTCTGCCTCTCACCAAACAACCTTCCAGTACCAATCTGGCCTCACGGGGGCGTCAGAACCTCACAGGATCCCCAGAAAACGGGCGTGAGCTTCCGCGTCAGAGACGGGGAAACCCATGGCATTGTGGGTCACCTGGTTAAGACATCAGCGGGCGAGGACTCCCACCTTCTCTGGGGTGACCAGTTCTAGACCCCGTCGGGACTGCTCCTAGACCCACAGAGCCGAGGTCCAGGCTCCGGACACCTGTGAAGGCAGCCAGCTTAAGCCTGGAGTCTAACTGGGGCCCTTCAGGCAAGCGGCACCCTGACACTGGGTGCACTGTGGTTTACGCAGGAAAAAAATCTGTAAATAAAAATACATAAATTTAAAAACATATACATATGTATGTCTATATGTCGAACTGATATGTACGTATGTGTGTGGTGACCGTTAAACCCAGCCGACCCCCGAAAAAACTAAGTAACTCGGCGCTGCGACCTATTTAGCTCGGTTGCCGTCACCTGACCCATCGGCCCTGGATTCCGACGAAGATTTACGAGGCGTGCTCAAAGACAAGAAAGAGCTCGGCCTGGGGAGACGAATCAGCATCTTAACCAGACTCGGGTATGACACAGACTGAAATTACCAGACAGGGAATTTAAAATAACTATCATTAACGCTAAGAGCTCTGATGATAGGAGCAGACGGCAGCAAAAACAGAGGGGCCACACATGCAGGGGATGGAAACGCCAGGCGGAGACCGAGAGAAAAGGCTAGAAACAAAAACCGCTGTCGGAGACTCTTGGTTTTGGCTCAGGTCACGATCTCCCCGTTCCTGCGTTCGAGCCCCGTGTCGGGCTCTGCACTGACGGCGTGGAACCTGCCTGGGATTCTCTCTCTCTCCCTCTCTCTCTGTCCCTCCCCAGCTCTCTCACGAAATAAATAAACTTTTAAAAAAAGTAAAAAGCAAAACAACTGTTGGAGAAACGAGCGATGCCTTTGACAGGCTCATCGGTGGACTGGACGTTGCCGAGGAAAGAATCAGTGAGCTCGAAGACCTGTCAGCTGCCACTCCCAACGCCAACATGCAGAGAGGAGAAAAGAGTGAAAAACTCCAGAACAGAACGTGCCCAAATCACAATACGGTTTCAAACGCTACATAACATGCAGGCAATCGCAATCGCAATCCCAAAGGAGGAGACAGGAGATAGAACAAGAGAGAGAGGTGAAGACACAATGTCCAAGAATTTTTCCTTTTTTTAAAAAGTTTATTTATTTATTTCAAAAGAGAGCATGAGTGGGGGAGGGGCAGAGAGGGAGAGAGAGAGAGAGAATCCCAAGCAGGCTCTATGCTGTCAGCACAGAGCTCAGGTTTGGGGCCTGAACTCACGAACCACAGACCGTGACCTGAGCCGAAGTCGAGAGGCAGATGTTTAGCCAGCTGAGCCACCCAGACGTCCCCAGGAATTTTTCAAAATTAAGGACACCAAACCACAGATACAGGAAGCTTGGAAATTACCAAGCAGTGTCAATAACCAAAAAAACCAAAATAACATGAGCTTCTGAGGCATGTCATATTAGAACAGCAGAAAACCAAAGACAAAGAGAAAACTCTTGAAAGAGGCCAAAAAAAAAAAAGTCCCACATGGGCTATAGGAAAGCCAGGATACCAGTTACGCGAACTTCTCGTCAGAAACCACACAAACAAGGAAGGAGCGGAGACTTAAAGTGTTGGAGGAAAATAACGCCCACCTCAAACCTTAAACCCAGTAGAATTATCCTTCGAGAGGGAAGGAGAAACAACGGCTCTCTGGGAAAAACACAAATAGAGAGTCTTCGCCTCCAGCGGAGCTGTCTGTGGGAAGTGTCAAAAGAGGTTCTTTGGGAAGAAGGAAACAACACAGGTTAGAAATCCAGATGAACAAAAAGGAATCGTGTCAGAAAAGGAATAGATTAACGTAAAATAAACTTTTTTAGTTTTGTTATTCTTTTTTTTTCTTTTTCATTATTCCAGCTTTTTTTTTTTTTAAGTTTACTTATTTCTTAGGAGAGAGAGTGGGCGAGGGGCAGAGACAGAGAGAAGGAGAGAGAGATTTCCAAGCAGGTTCTGTGCTGTCAGTGCAGTGCCCACCTCAGAGCTTGAACCCATGAAGGGTGAGATCGTGAGCTGAGCCAGAATCAGGAGTAGGACGCTCAACCGACTGAGCCCCTCCCAGGCGCCCTTTTATTATTCTTAGCTGAGCTAAATAAAGTATTTCTGGGTGTCCCGGCGATAATAGTAACAATGTGTCCATGGGTACGGTGTGGAGGGAGAAGGGAAGCCGAGTTACGGGTCTCTGCACTACCCACAAAGGAGTACAATATTATTTGTAAGTGGGTTTACGTTAATTGTAAATGTATATTTCAAACGTAGGGCAAACAACAAAGATATTTTTAAAGAAATATTACTGCTATGCTCGGAGAGACTAGGCGATCCTATAGAAGATGAGAGAATTTCGCACAGAGAAGAGGAGAAAACTGGACGAGTACAATGCATAGAAAACACGGTAGGGATTGATCAAACTATTGTCAATAATCCCATTAAACATGAATGGTCTAAATACACCAATTAAAAGTCCTATTACCAGAGTGGGCAAAAACACTAGATCCGGCAACACGTCTGTAAGCAGCTCATTTTAAATACGACGACGCAGGTTAGCGGCGCCTAGGGGGCTCCGTCGGTTAAGTGTCTGACTTTGGCTCAGGTCATGATCTCTCGGTCTGTGAGTTTTAGCCCCGCGTGGGGCTCTGTGCCAACAGCTCAGAGCCCAGAGCCTGCTTCGATTCCATGTCTCCCTCTCTCTCTGCCTCTTCCCCGTTCGTGCTCTGTCTCTCAAAGCTGAATAAACGTTAAAAAAATTTTTTTCTTAATATAATGACACAGGTTAAAACTAAGAGGATGGAGACAAACACACCATGCTTACTTACACTAACCCAAAGAAAGCTGGAAGAACTGTATTATTTTCAGACAAAGCAGAATTCAGAGCAAGGAAATTATCAGGAGTGAGGGTTGTGTGTCCATCACAGAATGACAAAGGGGTCCATTCTCCAAAAAGACATAAAAACCCTTAATGTGTACGAACCGCACAACAGAGCGTCAAGAGATGAGAGGCAAACACGGGCAAGACCGCCTGAAGGAAGAGGCAGATCCTGTTTGTTACATTTGGAGATTTCGACACCCCTCCCGCGGTGATCCATCCACCAAGCAGCGGACTCGTCGGGAAGGACACAGTTGTCCTCAACAGCATCATCGATCCGCCCGATCTTAGAGACGCTCAAATACTCCACCCGATAACAGAGCCACCGGGTTCTCCAGCGGACCGGGAACACCCCAGAGACAGACCACTCCCTGAGCCGTCGGGGGTATGCAGGCGGCCGACACCGCAGAGTCCTTTGCTTAATAATAGATCGATGAATAACTCACACGCCACAGAATTCACCGTCTTCGAGCACACAATTCGGGGGTGTTCAGATCCGTGGAGTGGTGCAACCATCGCCCCATCTAGTCTCAGAATTTCTGTCACCTAGAAGAGGAGGGCTGTGCCCGTGACAGCCACGCCCCCTTCTTCCCACCGCCCCGCACCCGGAGAACACAAATCATTTTCTTTCTGGAGGAATTTGCCTTCTTGGGATACTGCCCGTAAGGGAAGCCCGCCACAGGCCGCCCGGTGTGTCTGGCCTCCTCCGCTCAGCACGAGGCTCTCCCGTCGCGGCCTGAGAGGACCTTTCTGGCCCCTCCTTGCGCACCCGTTCCTGACGGGAAAGCAGGGTCAGGTGAGGACGCCCGGTCCCCCCGGGAGGGACGCCCGGCTTACCTGCTGGCGGCCATGCCTTGATGTACCCGGTGCAGTGCACCACCGCGTACTGGGCCTCCCCCTCCTTCACGGGGCCGAGCCCGTTCCTAAAGAGAGAGCCCCGGTGAGGCGGCCTTGGGCGCGTGGCGGGAGGCCGAACTGCTGGGGTCACGCTTGCCTCCCGGGTTTGAACTTTGCCCTCCCGGCACCCTGATCTCCCTCCCCCCGCGCGCCCGCCACCCGCCCCGCTGCTCCCCGGCCCTGGGGCGAGGAGGCTCCCCACCAGCGCGGCCCCGGTCACGTGTCGGGAAGGCCCACTGACCTGAACCTTTTCCTCATGGTGGTTATTCTGTTTAGCGGCAGGTGGTCCAAGGGGGCGTTCCCGCACCTAGGGGTCGGGAAGGAGTCGGGGTGAGCGAAGACCGAAGCAGGGGTGCGACGCAGATGGCACCGCGGTCAGAAGGCTGGTCTGATCCGAAGCTCGGGCTCTGACTCGGCTCGCACGCCTCTGGTCCTTGCTGTCACCAAGGCCAGGAGAGTGTGACCCACCGTTCCCCCCCCCCCCGCCCCGCCCCGGAGGCTGGACCCCTGCGGAAAGACGCTGGGGGCTCCTGGCCTGCCTGGTGTCACTCAGGCCGGGCAGTGGGTGAAGACGGCGGTGGTGTCTCTTCTGGCCTCGGCAGAGCCATCGACGCAAAACACGCGTTGCCCGCTGAATACATGATGCGTGTTCCCAGGCTGCGGCCGCGGCCGTGGGCCCTCCCCGCCCCCTGCAGTGTCCTGTCACCGGGAACGACACGACTGCCTCGGCCCACCGATGGCAAAGGCCAGAGTGGGGACGAGGGAGGAAGGGCTTTCCCAGGGGGAAGGGCAGGCGGGGGCTGGGAGGTGTCCCCTGCCCCCACTGGGGGGACCTGCCCCGCCTCTCCCCTCAGTGCCCACAGGCTCGGGACGTCCAGGGTCGGGTCGGTGCTCAGTATCCACACCCTTCCAGGGTGCTTCCGCGTCCCGACTCCAGGACGGCTAACACCCTGGACATCCTCAGGCTCCGCACGCCCAGAGAGGCCAGCTGTGCTCTGACGCCTGGGACGGCCACCCGCAGGCGCGTGTCCCCAGCAGGGACGGCCCAGGACCTCGCTGCCCGGCCGGCGGGGCCCTCGGCATCTTCCCAGAACTAACCCGCTTTATCTGCAGGATGAGGCCAGGCGCTCGGCAGACGGCAGGGCGGCCCGCCTCCCGGGGACTCACGCCCCCCAGGGGCCCCAGCGCAGGGAGGGGCTGCCCGACGTCGCGTGAGAGCAGAGTGCTGGTGGCACGGAGGCGCAGAACCGGCGCCGTGACGTCCCTGGGGAAGGCGCTCCCAGGGGACCGCGTGGTGCTGGGCTCAGAATCGCCCCGGCGGGCACTGCCCTGAAGACCCCGAGCTGGAGTGGGGGCGCCCTGCTGAGTGGGGCGCCCGCGTCCCATCCCACGGTACCAGGCAGCCTTCGGTCCCCGGTGGACACCAGCTCGCGGGCGCCCTGCCGCCCGCCTGCCTGTCAGTGGACCGAGAGCACTCGTCCACGCAGGCTACTATGAGTCAGACGCAGCGATCTGTCTTCTGTCGCCTGAATGCCATCTTCCGGAAGAGCGGAGGGGAGCTGGCTGAGAGGAAAGGGCGGCCCTCCTCGAGCCCCCTGCCGTCTCCCGGGACCCAGCTCGAGGCTAGAGGGCAGGTCTCCCTTACGAGAAGACAGCCCTGACGTCACAGGTGCGGCAGCAAACGGGAGGAGAGTGACATCTGTGATGGGCCTGGGCCGCTGGACAGCTCAGCAGCAGCTCCGAGAAGGCAGGAGACGGCCGGGCTTGGTTAAGGTCGGCGTGGGGTCCCAGGGACTCGAGGACAGCCTGGGAGACCCTGAGCCGGGCGGCGGGGACTCTGGGCAGCGGGGACGCCGGGCAGCGGGGACAGGCTCCTGTGCCCGGGGAAGAGAGGGCGGGGGCTGCACTGTCACCTGCCGTCTTCCTCTGCGGCGGGGACGCCCCGCCCTCGTGTTCAGGACCCCTCCTCTGCGGGGAGCGCGCCTCCTTCCCAGAGCGTCCTCCGCCCCCTCCCTGCCTCCGGCTGCAGCTCCAAGGGGGCTCGCCGGCCCCTCCTCACCTCCCCGGTCCAGGAGCAGGAGTGACAGGAGCGCCCGGGGCTCAGAGGCCCGGCCTCTCCTCCAGCCCCGCCCACCTCCCGGGGACCTCGCTCGGCCTGCAGGCCTCGGAGGGCACCTGGGTGACGGCGGTCCCCAAGTCCGTCTTCAGCCCTTGCGTTCCAGACTTCCACATCCAGCAGCCACCTCCTCTCCGTCCAGGGGACTGACAGGCACCTCACTCTCCCTCCGCCCCCGCCGGGGCCCCAGTGACACCTCCCGTCTCGGGGGCCGGGCAGTCCGACTCCCCCGCCCCCCGGCAGAGGGGACCCGTGTGCGCAGTTCAGAGCGTGCGATTCCCACGCAGAAAGTCGAGCGGTCCCGGCCTCATCCAGAGTGAAAGCCCGAGTCTTGGAAGTTACCCGGCACCCAGACCGTATTCTGCTTTAATATTTTTTGTAATAAGTAAACATTACTTTAGTGTTTATTTTTGAGAGAAAGAGAGAGAGGCAGAATCCCATCCAGGCTCCGGGCTCTGACTCTCAGCACAGAGCCCAACACAGGGCTCGAACTCATGGACCGTGAGATCATGACCCAAGCTGAAGTCGTACGCTTAACAGACTGAGCCCCCCAGGTGCCCCCACCCCAACCTTGCTGATGACCGTTCCGCCCACTCACCCTGTTCCTTGGATAGTAACCTTATTGGTATCTAAACACAAGAACATCCCTGCCCCAGGGCCTTTGCACTTGCCGGTCCCTCCATTTGGTATTTTGTTTCCCCAGATAGTCCCAGGTCTCTACTCAAAATGTCACCTTATCATGGACACCTGCCCCCCCAACCTATATGTGAACTAACAACTCCTACTCCTTCTTAAATCTGCTTTATTTTCCTTAATAGCGCTCACCACCATCTGACAGAAATTCTAAGTGTCTACTTGGTACTTTAGCCCACCATAGATCTCCTTCGCTAAAGTCACATTCTCCGAGCTCAGGGATTTTGTTTGCCTTACTCAGTGCTGAACCCCGGCCTGGCGCAGGCATGCCCTCGACAGATGCGTGTTGAATCACTGAACGAATGAATGAATGAAATTCCACATCCTGGCAAACTCGACTCGCCAGCACCTCCCACCCCATCCCTACAGGGCCTTGGGGCTGAGAGGACAGCGACTCTGAAGCCTCGTTCATTCTTTTCCCGGGACAGAAAATTCTTAGCGGCCCCGGTTCAGTCACTCCCGCGTTCCTCCACGCTGCGTACTGACCACGTACGCGCACACGCTCTGTGCGGATCGGGGCGCTCAGAGAAGGAACTCTAGCCCCCGTGCTCGGGCCGACTGCCGCGGACTCACGGAGCCCAGACGCTTCCGGCTAAGGTAACGCCCGACAATGGAAGAATTAAACACGAATTAAAACGCACGCTTCGGCCCAGGAAGCATAAGAGAAGTACGAAGTCGGCGGATCCGACATAACCGCGCTGGCGGATGCGGCGCCGGAGGGGCTGGGGTCCGGAGGGGCTGGGGTCCGGAGGGGCTGGGGTCTGGAGGGGCTGGGGTCCGGAGGGGCTGGGGTCCGGAGGGGCTGGGGTCCGGAGGGGCTGGGGTCCGGAGGGGCTGGGGTCTGGAGGGGCTGGGGTCCGGAGGGGCGCTGAAAACCCAGGAGGAAGGGGGGGCGGGCCAGCGGGCGGGGGAAGCCAGCCCCGGAGCGGGCAGGAACCGCAGGAAGTCAGACGAGGCGGGTGGGAGGAAGAGGTGACGCAGGCGGCCCCGGGCTCTGCGGGCTCGCGCCCTGGAGTGTGACCTCAGTGGAGCCCAGCGAGGCTCCCGCCGGCGGTACGGAAGGAGCAGACCACCCGCGGCCGCCGTCCCCCCTCCCCCCCCCCCCCCCCCCCCCCCCCCCCCCCGTCCCCAGGACCTCGCTCGCCATCCCCACGGACCTCGCCCACGGCCGCTGTCCCCTGCCCCCCCACGGCCGCCGCCCGCATCCCCACGGACCTCGCCCACGGCAGCTGCCCCCCATGGACCTCCCTGCCGCCGCCCCCCACCCCCCACGCTGCCGCCCCCCCCGTCCCCACGGACCTCGCCCACGGCCGATGCCCCCCCCCGTCCCCACCGACCTCATCCTGCAGATGAAGGAGCGCCGTGAGCCCATGCACATCCTCATGGAAGACTGCTGTCCCTCCTTCTTCACCGTCCCCGTCTTCAGGTCCAGGATCCGGCCTAAGCGAGAGAGGGACACACGTGTAAGCCTCTGCCGCGGGCGAGGGCGCGGCGGGGGGAGCTTCCCCCAAACGCTCTGCAAACGGGAGCAACCGGGGCCTCGCAGATTGTTTCCTGGGTCCCGACATTCTCTGGCCGGGAACACGCGGCCACAAAACCCGTGCGATTCTTCCGAGGGCGGTCTACACCTGCTGCCGTGGAGTCACTCCAGCTCCGGCTCTCCCCGTCATCCCATGGAGACACGTCTGCCAGGGTCCCTGCTGCCAACCCCGGCAGCCGCTGCCCGCGGCCTCCACCCCTCTCCTTCCGCCCTCGCCCCCGGAGACCCCGGCTGGGCCATCTCCCCCCCCCCCCGGCCCTCCCCCGCGCACCCCCAGGTTCACGTGCCGCAGGGATGACGGCCTCTGCACCGCCCCCACCCGCCCCAGCCGGAGACCGCCGGCACCACCTCCCCCCCACCCCACCCGACGTCAGCAAATGCACCACTGTCAACGCGGAAATCCAGGTCAGAATCCAGATGCCACGTGGGAGGCCTTCCCTGCCCTGCCCCCTGCACCCCCACCTGTCCCTCCATCTCCCCCCGCCGCCTGCCTTCCCTCAGCCGAGACTCGCTGGCTCCCAACCCCCAACACCCTTTCCGTCAGTGCGCCTGTCTCACGGCCGCCAGCGGTGTAGACGGCACACTTCCGACTGCCCGCCTGGGCTCCAAACTGCATGGCTCATGGGAGCGCCCTACGGAGGCTCCGGCGCGCGGCCCTGCCTGCCGCCGCGCCTCGCGTCCGCTACGCTTCTGGTGAGCCTGCCCGAGAGAACCAGCTGTGTAATTTTCCGTGTTCTAGAAGGCACGGTCCCTAAAAAGTTAAGAACCAGGAGGAGTCGCTTTCAACAACGGATCTGGGATTATTACCATTTCACCATGTAGGACAATAATGGGCAAGTTCTCTTTTCTTTGTGTTCTAAGAGACCGCACACCCGCACGTGCGTGAGCGAGGGGCAGAGAGAGGGAGGGAGAGAATCCCAAGCAGGCTCTATGCTTGGCACAGAAACGGGGCTCCATCCCGCGACGCTGGGGTCACGACCTGAGCCAAAATCAAGTCAGACACTTAACCGACTGAGCCCCCCAGACGCCCCTCATTCTTTTTCTCCGAGTCTTTGAAACGGGGCGCCTTTCACACACAGGGCACGTCTCTGGTCCAACAAGGAGGAGCGGCTACCACACTGTCCCTCCGGTGCCCGCAGCCCCCCCCCCCACCCCGTGCCCATCCCGTGCCTGCGCCCTGAGCTCCCTGCGCGCCTGCGCCGCCGCACCCCCTCCGCCCCCTCCGCTGGTCCCCGCCGCCCGGCTGTGTCTCAGCGACCCCGGCACTCGGCTTTCTGCTCTGTGCTCGCTTTGCCTGCTTTTCCTTTCCTGCCGAACGGAGGCTGAAGATCCCAAGCTCAGGACGACCGTGACTTCACGCGGTCTGCACGCGCAAGGAACGCGCTGAGCGGGAGGTTCCCGGCAGACCAAACGGTCACGCCCCACTCCTTGAAAACCGTTCATCGCCCCACTACTGATCCCCAATAAACTCCGCGTCCTGCAGCCCTCTGGGAAGGGGCCCCCAGATCTGGCCTCTGCTGGCCTCTCCGGCTGCACCTGCCACACCCCCACGGGCCCCTCTCCCCACGGCCCCAATCCCGCCCGGCTCAGAGCAACGGGCTTGGGCTCAGAGCAACTCGCTGTCCCCCTCTGTCCCCATGTGCTGCTCCGGGTCCTGAGGTCCTGGCTGCCCCCATGGCTCCTCCTGCCCTCTGCCCGACGACCTCCCATTTCTTGTCACAACTTACCCCAGGTGTCACCTTGCCATCATTTAATATTTACTAAACACCTCAGACATGCCAGGCACCAACAACAGCACAGAGTTAAACAGGCAGAAGGCGTTATAATCTAGAGGGTGAACAGACAGCGAGAACCGAGGAAGAGAGGAGAAGGGAGGGAAGGGACGATTGTCAGGTGGTAAGAAGTGCTATCAACAAAAAGAAAGCAGAGTGAGGGTGAAGGCGTGCCCGGAGATCCGCCCCTTTGCAATAAGCAGTCGAATGGGTTTCTGACCCTTGAAATCAAAAGAGCCTTGAGGAAGTCCCCCCTTGGAGTTGGTCTCACAGCTCGAACAGAGAGGGGGCGCAGGGGGCATGCAGAGTGCAGGGTGCCACCTCCCGTCCCCCCAGCACCTGGGGACTCTGCTCCCTGAACCGGAGCCAGCTGGCACTCGGAGCCGGAGCAGGTGCCCCTCCGCCGTCCCTCCCGGCGCCCCGAGCGGCAGGGGCACTCCAGCCTCTGCCTCCCAGGGGACCAGCTCTGCAGGGTGAATGGTCCCGTGAGGCCACCAGCAATCTGGCCATGCCCGCTGCCCACCCTGCACCTGCAGGCAGCACATGTCCGCCAGAATCCGGCCCCTGCAGGAGCCCCTGCCCGTGCGGAGACCCCGGGTGTGACACCTGTCTGTCTCACTCACAGACAGCTTCTTTCTGCTGGTGTTTGGGTTGTAAATTGTCACTTGCTTTATCATCGCCCAAATGGCAACAATCTCAGCTGGGAGGCGGGCCAGCGCCAGAGTCTGCCGAATTCCAAAGCACGCTCTGAAAATAAATCACGGCTGCCTGACACGTGAGCCGTGGAATATGAGGAAACGAAAAAACACATCTCCAAGGGCTGCGGTCACGACCCCGGGAGACAGCCGCCCCCAAGTTTATTTCTCTGAGTGCTTCTCCAGTTTCCTGGGCACGATGAGCCCCCTTTCCGGGCCCCTCGGGAGGGAAGCGTGCTTAGCTTTGTACAGTGGGTGTTCCTGAAAGGCTGTCCGTAAACCTGGATTTTTGACAAATGTGAAAGCAGCGGAGACGTCTGAAGGCAAACGGCCCCTCGGGGCCTGCCCCGGGCCGAGGTGACTCCTTCCAGAGGCCGACCTGCTCCCGGGGCCGGAGCACCCCACTCTGCAAAGCTGTCGCTGGGTCGGCCCGCCCCCCCGTGGCTCCTGCCGAACTGGCAGCCACGTGGCCACCTCTAGTCTCTGCACCCCTCCCCCGCGCCCCGCACCCCTGCTCCCCGCTCGCCCTGTCTCCTGTATGGGGCCCTCTGGAATGCCCCCTCTGTAATAAGCAACCCCTACAGCTTCAGCACCTACGGACGCGATGACCCCCCCCACCCCGGGCGGGGATCCGTTCTCAGAGCAAGCAGGGCCCACGGGACTCCACGGCCGGGTTGCAGAGAGGCCCCGCAGCCTCCCCACCACCAGCAGCGGCGGAAGCACAGACTTTTCTGGATTTGGGGCACAAAGGAGGACCATTCGGGAGTTAATGGCATGGCCGGTTCCAGAATGAAGAGGCAGCAGGGACCCCGTGCGGGGGCCGTGGGGGGGTGAGCGGTGGGAAGACGGGATCAGACACGCCTGCTCTGAAGGTTCCGTGAAGATCTGAAGACCTGCACGTGGAAGGTCAGTCAGCCCCCTTCAAGAACGAGAGCGCGAATGCCCGGGGGCTCCAGGCAGCATCCCTGTGAGCCCCAAGGTGACAGCGTCCTGGGCTGGCGCCCCATGGTTGGGGAGCCTCCCCTGGTCAGCCCGGCCCGCACCTCCTGGCTTTCTCTGAGGGAAGAGGGCATTCTGGAAGGTTCTAGAATACAGCCCAGAACACTATCTCAGGCTAAAAGGCTGAAGAACTACTTGTTTTCCTCTTAAAACGTTTTTATTCTACATCTAAAGTGGTCTCTTGGAAAAGTCAAATACACACATAGATACACGCACACACGGTAAAAACCCCAGTCTTCCTGTCTAGAGAAAAACACTATTCCCATTTGGCCATATTTCCGTCAACCTTCTCGTGTGCATGTCTGCTCTTTCTTTCAATTAATCGAGGTTCCGAGTCTTTATTATCGTCTTTATTGTCCCACTCATAAAAACGTAATCGTGAACACTGTTTGCAAGGCTACAGCATCATTCTGAGTGGACGACTTGCTGCTGGACGTGACGCTATTCCCAGGTTTCCCACGGGGCAGATACCGCCGCGGCGAGTGACTGGGAAGAAGAAACATATCCACCCCGTCAGGACAGGGTTCCGAAGAATGGAATTCCCGCCTCCAACGACAGGCTGTCCGTACCAACACCCAGCCGACTCTCGACGCCGAGCAGACCGCGGCGAAACGCTGCGCCGACAGTGCTTCCTGTCCATGAAACAGACAGAATTACGGCATGCCTCGGGCTTTTTTAATGACGATTTTCCAAAGTCTAAAGCATAAAGGCTTTGGAGCAGGACTTGGCAACTGTGACCTCTGATCCCAAAGGGGCTCCCTACCTGTTATCTCAACATCTACTGGATCACGGCCACGGCGGCTGAGCGGAGTGCTTGTGAAAGACACCCTAAGACTCACAAGGCCAAACCTACCAACTACCTGGCCCCCCGCAAAAACCATTTGCGGCTCCTGCCTCAGAAGAATGATCACAGGTTCCAGCAGCAGAGCACCGTTCTCCACGGGCAACGGGTCCTCTGAACTCGCTCTCAGTAAGCTGATTTTTAAGTATTGCTTGGGTCAGCAGTAACTTTGTAAACCAAAACACAACAAACAGCAGAATCAGAAGTTTGTCTTGGATAAGATCACAAGAGAAGGTTCTGTGCTCATAAAACAGCTCCCCAGGCTACCACAGAAACACAAATACGAATCAGAATTATTGCATCAAAAGAATCCTTAAGAAAACTGGAAACATCTTATCTTGGTTTAAAGAGAAGAAAGACCAAGATAGCGAAGGAGGACAACAAAGGGAAAATTATCGAGAACAAAGGCAGAGCGATGGCCCTGTGATGGACGCTATTTGATGCTGTTCCAAGGACGCGTGGCCCCCGGGATGGGGGACCAGAGGCTGGACGGGGCTGCGGTTGCGGTTCCAGTGACAGTGCGTTCTTGTCCCCAAAGCCTGGGCCCGGCCACGTGAGCGGATGCGCGCGCAGGAACAAACGGCCCCGGCGCAGGAGTCCATGCAGCGACGTCGGGTCCGCGGAGAACAGACTCCGGGCGCAGCCGCGCCACTGAGCCTCCCGACACCGAGCCGGGAGCCTTTTCCTGTCTGTCCTCCGGCAGGTGTCTGGGCACGACCGAGGGCGCGGGTACACCAATTCCCACGCGACGGCCGAAACGGTTTTCTTCTCACCCCGGACGCAGGGGCCCTGGGCGGCGGCAGAGCTGGGTGGACGCCTGTCGCTCTAGGCACCCAGACCACCCTGCACACCGCTCTCCAGCTCTTCCTTTATTACGACGGTCAGAAGAGCCTTTGCCGCCTTATCTGAGCCCCCCGCCTCCCCGCCATGATGATTGGTTGAGGGCTGGGCACCTGACACGAGCTGGGCCAATCATAGTGCCTCATCTGCCCTCTGTCCAGTGACTGGTTGAGCACTGGACACAAGCTGGACCAATCACAGTACCTCATTCCTCCTCTGTCCACAGTGATTGGTCCCCAAACTGGGAGAGGATCCAGCCTGGCCAATCAGAGTCCTCCGCAGGCAAAATGTGACCATTCCCACCTGGCCTCTTCCTTTTCCTTTAGGAGCCGGAGCTCAGCATTTGCAAGGCAACGGCTCACGGAGAACCGGACCTGCGGCAACGAACCGACTCGGGGAGCGGTGAAGGCATTGCTTGGTGAGAGCGCCATCTCGTGTTCAAATCTTTGGTGCCAACAAATCCTCCCTTTGAATACCTGTTTCTGTCACCTGCAACCAAATAGCCCAGACGAATGCAACCCTCTGTGGCCTTTGACAGAAGAGGAACGAAAGGGATTAAGTGTCCCTGAGGCTTTTCCTAGGGCCGGGCACGATGAGAGGGTTTGTGCGTGCGATTCCGTGAGACCCGCATCACAACCCGGGAAGCTGGGTCCCAGTGATGCCAACAGGCAGGAGGGAGAAGGGCACCGGGAGGGGCTGGCCGCCTGGGGAGCCCGGTCTGTGCCACCCGGACGCCCCAGAACTACTGGCACAGGCGATAATAAGACGCAGACTGACCCAGGGGAGGCTCTGTTTTTGTCCCTAAATTCCCCATGAGCAGCTCAGTCCCTCACCGTGGCACCCCGGGCACAGACGCCCCATGACCCCGTGCTTGAGAGACCCGGCTTGTGGTCCCCAAGGCAAACTGAAGCCCAGAGACACTAGACAACTCAGCCAAGATTGGCCTCCTCGTGCGGACCTGAGGAAGAGTCCACGCTCCCCGGCTGCTGCTCGGGGACTTGCAGGCCACCCCCCCTCCCCCGAGAGCGGGCGGCGGGGACAGGGGACGGCCCCTGCTGGGGCGGATCCCTGGTGGTGTTCTCTCCCTCTTTTGTAATTCATGTTTGACGTGTTTATTGCTTTTCCAGTTTTGCCTGCGTGTTGGCGAGAGCCTTCAGGTCACCCCGTGCCCAGGACACTCAACGAGGCGTGCAGTGACAGGGGCCACAGCACCCCGGGGCAGGCACGGTTAGTGACCAGGACCTCGGGGCTGGCCGGGGGCAGTCCTGGCTTCGCCCGCTGTCCCAGCACAGTTACCAGGAGAGCCTCTCCCTCAGTCTCCAAGTGCCCTGGTTTGGAGGATAGATTCCATACCCACGGCCCCTCTTTACGCGGTGACAGCAGAGGGAACCGCAGTGAGATGTGGGTTGCCCCCCCAAGAAGGCTGGGAAGCCCGGCTGGATTCGAGGCCTGCCCGGCCCTCCTGCCTGTCACTCGGGCCCCTCTGCTCCTGCACTGGTGCCCTCTCGTCCTCAGGGGCGGGGGCAGTTCTGCAAGAGCCCCTCGGAGGAGCCGCTGTGTCAGGCAACAGCCCCTGGTCCAGCCAGGCAGCTTCACGGAGAACAGGCTCACTGCAGTTTGGGGGGCGGGCGACACCCACTGGAGTCAGAAACCCCGTTCATCCCTGGCCGTCCCTCACGCGGCCCTGGGCTGGGCTGCGGCGGGCTGGCCAGGTGATCCGCACGCTTGGAGGTGGACACGAAGGTGAGGTCACAGGACGAAGAAACACAGTCCAGAGGCCCCGCGTCAGCTCTCGCTCTGGAGGGAAAGCCTCCCTGCTCCACGCGTCCCTCGTCGAGAACACACCCACCGCTGCCCTCGTGACGCTGCTGGGCTCTTTCAGAGCTACGGCACGGAACGGTGGGGACGGGCTGGGAGCTGCTCGAGCAGGGGCCCTGTCTCCCCCCACCCCACCCCAGGAAGCCCCCATGGCCCAGGAAGCCACTGCCCTCAACAGACGGTGCCCGTCCCCGCCTCTGCTGCCGTGAGGCACGTTACCCCAAACCCAGACACTTAAAACAACAGCCACGTATCTGCTCGCGGTTCCCGGGTCCGAGTCCCCCGTGGGCTGGACGGGGTTCTCGGCTCAGGGCCCCTCGCGGCCAAACTCTGGGTGCCGGCTGAGCTGGGCTCTTCCCTGGCGGTTCAGGGGAGGAACCCGGCTCCGGGCTCACGCACGTTCCCGGCGGATTCGGTTCCTTGAGGCTGTGGGACCGAGGTGCCCGATTCCAGGCCGGCCCTCAGGAGGGTCCCCCTCGGAGGCCACCTGCAGCCCACTGTGCTCAGCCCCCTCCACGTTCAGAGCCAGCGATGGTTCACGGAGCCGTCTCTGTGCCTGGAACCCCTGACCCGCCCTTCTGTCACCAGCCAGACTAAATCCTCATTTTCTAATGGCTTACTGATTGGGTCGGACCTACTCGGATAATCTCCATTTCTTAGGGTCACCGACCCGGGACGTGAATGGCCACAGTAAACCCCCCCTTCCCAGCGGAACCCGGAGGCACGCTGGGCTGAACAGCCAGGAGCCGGGACCCTCAAGGAGCCTGCGAATGACCCTCAGCAGGGGGCCCCCGGAGCACACACGGACACGCTCGACCCGGGGCCAGCTCCGCTCACACAGTCCGTGATCCCGGGGGTCAGCAAGACGCCCGCCCGCAGGAGCAGGGAAGGTGGGGGTTCCATCGGGGGGGATGTTCTCAGGCTCCCCGGGGGGCCCTTGTTCTGCAGGCCGGCGTGCGTCTCGGTTCCGGGGCAGGGAGAGCTGCCGACATGCGCTGAGTGGCAGGCCGTGTGCGCCACGCTGGCTGGCCCACAGCCATTCACTCGCTAGGGACGCAGGCACGGGGTCCGGGAGGGGTTCTGGGAGACGGGACGCGTGGTTTGACAGCCAAGTCCAAGGGACGCTTCCCTCCACAGGAGCCATGCTCTACCCCACACCCGACGCTGGCAGGGCCCCCATCACGCAGGACGCTCACGACCTGACGCTGGGAGGGAGCGGGGTGGCGGGTGTGGGGTGCCTTCGGGCACACGTGGACCCAAAAGACAGCCCCACGGCTCAGGGAAGGGAACAGGCCGCACAGAGCAACAGATTCTTTCCGAAACCACACTGTCACGAGCGGGTGCACAGAGGCTGGTGGGGACGGAGGTCTGAGAACGGGACAGAGTCCCATCCAGCCGGAGCTCAGTGGGAGAGGAGCTGGGGGGGAGGGCTGGGCTGGCGGGGGCCCGCAGAACAGCCGAGCTGTCGGGGCCCGTGGTCACTCGCCCCGAGCAGGACGGCCAGGGACCCTTGGACGTTTAGGAAACGTGCTTCTGAGGCCGGGCGTCCCGACGTTGTTGACAATACGCTGTGGGCGCATGTCTCGAGGGCTGCCCCCCACTCTACAGGCAGAACCGTCTGGGAAAATTCGGATGATTTGTATTTTAAATGTGAGACTATCAATAATTTAGATTTTAGAAGCAAACGCTTGCAAGGCTGGCATTAGTACTGATGCTGCCCGTCTCTGAGAGAGGGAGACAGAGAGCCGCCCCGCCCGTCCGCAGGAAGGATGCTGGGAGAAGGGACCGCCGGCAGCAGGGACACGGGCACCGAGCGGAACAGCCTGGAGAGGGAAGCGTTTCCGGGGAGCGGGACAGGCTTTCGGGGAGCCATCCCTCCTCTGGGTCAGACCCAGCCCGTGGCCACGAGACAGCAAAGGGACCCACGGCTAGGGCTGGTGACGGGGCCGAGGCCCACGGACGCTCACTAGGAGCCCTTCCTCCCAGAGGTCTGACCTGTGTGTCCCCGCCCTGCCGTCCGGGGAAGGGGCGCGCGCGGCCATGCCGTCATACACAGAGCGTCACAGAGGTGACGTCCCGCACAGTGACAAGGGCGGGATGAACACGGGGCGAGGCAGAGACCCTCGGTGGGGGACGGCCACGCCACCTCTGCCATGGACGAGCGGCTCTCACGGCCTCCCAACAGCCCCCGCTCAGAACTTTCTCCAGGGGACACATTCCAGGCCTGAGGCCAACCACCGGAGTGCCACCCGAGTCTCCACGGTTCATTCCAAACCCGCGCTGCTCCCCGCCCTGCCCCCCCGCCGGGCACCCCCGTGCCCCGGCTCCCCAGCCCGCACCTCTTCTGCTATTTAATCTGTGGACAACAGCGCAGACGCTCCGTCCTGTTTAGAATATGCTGGGGTGTGCTCTAAAGAAACACATTCCTCTCAGGGGATCATGCTACAAAAATGCCAGAAACGCAGGCCTGAGGCTTTCATTGTAACGGTAACCGCGGGCCCCCCCCCCCCTCCTGGCTCCAGAGCGGCCGCCTGGTGTGGGGAGGGGCCCGGGCTGACACGTCGTGTCCCAGAAGGCAGTTTCAGGTCATGTCTGGCCCTCCCTGCAAATTGCTAACGAAATTATCAAAAAATACAAAACTAGCCACAAAACTCTGCCTCCATGCAGAACACCAGTGAGAAGGGCCTTGAGCAGGTCCCGAACACGGAGGGGTTTCCGCGGGGGCGCGGAGGGGTGCCCGTGGGAACGGTGCGCCTAGGGTGGGACGGGGCGAACCTGAGCCGCCCTGTGGTCCGACAAATACGAAGGAAGGGCTGTCTGGGAAGGAGAGAGCAGGTTCCCGCAGGGAAGCCTCCAAACACAAGCGGCAGCAGGACCAGGAGTCGGGAAGCAGGGCAGCCCCGGGGCCTGGACGGAGAGGCCGCGGGGCCAGAGCTCGCGGTCACCTGCACTTCAGCAGCGGGCCTGCCCCGCGGAGAGGAGGACGGAGGAAGGCTGCTGGGGGGGGGGGGGAGTCAGAGGGGGCCCCGCCAGCACACGCAGCCACTGCGGCCTGAGGCAGCCTCCTAGCTCCCCCCGACAACCAAGCCTCAATCTAGAAAAATCAGGTTTCAAAGAAATGCACACAGACCAAACCATTTCAGCTCTTCACACACAGAGGATGAAGAAAAAGACGCAGGAGGGGAAGGCGAGCCTAACGCAGGGGAAGACTCGACACCCAGCGAGGAGGACGGGACCTGAGAAATCACAGCCCCTGAAACAGTCCAGGGACGCGGCCACACTGAGATGTCCAACCTCGGCGGGACGCACGGGGTCTTTCACAAACAGGAAGAGAAGGGCCCGAGACCAGGAACAGTAGCCTTCACGTGAAAAACACGATTTCAGGATCGAAGCCCAAGTGAGAGCAGCTCGGTCGTGGAACTAGAAGAACCTTGAAGAAACCGTCCCGGAGCCGTGGAAGCAGGAAGACAGAGGGCAGCGATGGACCGGGAGCTAACACTGGAGAGAAAGGCAGGAGAGAGAGCCAGCCACGGAATGGAGCCCAGGGCGGGGGACACCGGGGACAGGGGACAGGGGACACCGGGGACACGTTACAGGGACTTCTGCTTCCAGTCCAGACAGAGCAACGGGGCCAGGTTCACCTTCCTTCTGAAACAATCGAGCAACTGACCAAATATTTAGAACAATAGTGCTCAAAACATCGGAGGTCAGGCAGCAAAGGCCAGAGACCCACGAGAGAGGGTAACCAGGCGAGGCCGCGGGTCCCCCCCAACCTGCCCGGAGAGCACCCCCAGGCTGCAGCGCAGGGGACGGGGCCCCGGCTGAGCCCGCTGAGCAGAGGACGTGCACCCGGGAGACCAGGACGGAGAACCGGGGCGGGAGGTGCACCCAGGGGGCCCCGCAGCTCCGCAGGGGGTCCCCTGGAGCCGGTGCCGGGCTGCCGAGGGGCTCGTGCACGTGAGGAAGCCGCCCGAGGTCAAGGACGGCGCCCACGGGAAGGTTAGAAGGAAGAGCGAAACACCGAAGTTCTGGACACGAAAACCGCGGCGTCTCGGATGGAAGGTACACAAGACGGGGATTAAAAGCAGAGAAGATGTTTCGGAAAAAGAGATTCGTGAACTTGGACACAGAGCGAAAAGAAGGATTTCAAATGAAATACACAGAGATGGAGAGGGTTTAAGGAAATGAAAGGGGCACCCGCGCACCGCGGGAGCACTCCCTCCGTCCGACGGGCGTGTCATCGGTGCCCCAGAAACAGGACGGGGGAAAACGTGCAGGAAGAGAAGCTGATGCGTCTCAAAAATAGGACGGAAACCGTCAGCCCGAAGCTCGAAGCAGCGAAACGGACGCCACGCACAATAAACACGAGGAAGCCGTACGACTCGAGCCACAAGCCCACGTTCGACCTGGCTACTGAGAGAAAAACCTCAAAGCCAGCCAGATAAGAAGAGGCATTTTGTACCCAAGACGGAGAGGAGATGGACACGGGGTTTCTCGCCGGAGTCCCCGCCAACTGTCGATTCACCGCAGCAAAGAAACCCAGGGACCCCGACCCCTCACGAACCCCGCCGAGGAATCCCAACACAACACGTCAGCAAGTCAGAGCCAACCACGTCCTCACCCAGGTGCGGTCTGTCTCCGGAAGGAAAGACCGCCTTCGCTTTCAAAACCTCAAACGACGTAATTCCCCGTAAGAACAAACTAAAAAGGAAATACCACCCTCTCATCGCCGTAGGTGCCACCAAGGTAGCTGACAAAGTCCAACATCCATTT
Source organism: Paguma larvata (assembly GCA_030068075.1). Classification (NCBI taxonomy): domain Eukaryota; kingdom Metazoa; phylum Chordata; class Mammalia; order Carnivora; family Viverridae; genus Paguma; species Paguma larvata. The sequence goes on from CM057827.1 coordinate 140,258,679, forward strand.
CTAATAGAACACTCGGCACACTGACCAGAAGGGCACCTACTCGCGCTGATAACGTACGACTATGAAAAACATAAGCCAGCCTTAACACTTAAGGATGAAAGTTGGGGGGCACCCGGGGGGCGCAGTCGGTTGAGCATCTGACTTCGGCTCAGGTCATGATCTCGTGTCATGAGTTCGAGCCCCGCATCGGGCTCTGTGCTGACAGCTCTGAGCCTGGAGCCTGCTTCTGACTCTGTGTCTCCCTCTCTCTCTCTCTGCCCCTCCCCTGCTCACGCTCTGTCTCTAGGTCTCTCAAAATTAAATAAACGTTAAAAAAAAAAGAACGTGCACTCGATTCAAGGTTAAAGCACGACATTGTGAACGGCTCATCTGAGACTAATTTATGTCATCACCAGAAAGGGGAAAACGGAAACCCGTCCATCGTCGGATCGTCTGAGGAAGCGGCTGGCAGGCCGCGCTCTGCGCTGGTGCCTGAGAAAAGAATCTACAAAAATAAAGGGAAAAGTGAACGCAGATGTTTGCCTCAATTAGCTTCCACTGAGAGAGCACAAAACAGGAAAGGTGGCTGCTGAGCCAGCATCTTTCCTTACCCGTTTGCTGTGAGTCACGCACGACCTCTCGGAGGGAGACGGGTCTCTTTTTTTGGTGAAGCTCAAGGAAACTATTTTAATTCTCTTGATCCTGCTGGAGTGTGTGCAATCAAGTTATTTTTAACCAAAGCATTACAAAATAGGGCCTCACGGGAGAAGATTAGGAGAAGCTACATTCTAGAGGAGCCAGGAATGATACCGACGGTCTCTCCGTTTGTCCTAAAGTAACTGGAAATAATTCTATCTGCCTAAAAACAAAACGACTCATAGGTTATTTTTGTTACAGTTTCCTTTTATAGATGGGGGGGTGGTCTTTGTCTATTTGCTTGTTGAGCCTCTGAGCTGGGACAAGAGATGCTTCGTGAAGAATCCCAGGCTGGCAGGGGGGCCTCGGGTTCCTGCTGCTCATTTTCAACAGTGTTGCTGACTGAGGACACTGGTAACATCTTGTTTCTTTTTTATTTTGATCTTGCTGAAGTGTCTGTCCTAAAATCCAGATCGGCCTGTCCTCTTCCATTTTATGGGTTGTTTTTTTTTTTTGGTGGGGGGCACGCGGGGGCAGAAGAGTTCTCAACTTTACAGACGCCCGGCCTTTACCACAACAGGGCCGAGGGCCGGGGTGGAGCGCCAGCGTCGGAAGCTCAAGAAGACCCGGTGAGGTTCTGAAGCGCTCCGAGATTAGACCCGCTGTTTTAGGGGCAGGGTTTTTTTTTTTTTTAAAAACTTACTAACAAAGCTGCTGTTTCGTGAGCGCAACCGGGATGGTCCTCGGGTCCGGGAAAGCCACACTACGGAACGTAGACAACAGATCTCCGGGGGGTTCGCAGCGTCACAGAGGAAGGCAGCAACGGCTCACTGAGGTGGCGGCATCTCCGCATGGGTTTGGAGCGAGATGGAGGGTTCCCAAGTCCCGTGCACACGCATTTGTAAGGGCGTGGGAATTACGGACGGGGGCCCGTTCCAGAGAACTCAACCTTGTCGCACCCGTATCAGGACAGACTCCCTGCCGCTGGGACCCGGCAGGTGCTTCTCCACCTGGGGGCCGCAGAGCCCCGCCCCTCTCCAGAAGCTTCCTGACTGAGCACAGCACAGCTCGACTCACCGACGTGCGGGGCACAGGGAACACGGGACCCACGGCCGTGGACGTCTCCCTGCCTCCCCGAGAGCCCCTTCCTGAAGCGGGCTGCGCACACCTGCCACCTCTCCCACAGACGCGTGCTCCGGACGATGGGAAAGCCATTGCTCGGTGCCACCAGCACCTCCGGCCTCGCAAAGCCCAGTGCCTTTGCTTTCGGGCCCCTTTCTGAATTTGTGGTCACCCTGGGCCACACAGGGCAGGGCCTCAGGCGTGGGAGGCAAGGACAGGAAGGGAAAGGAGCCTGGGCCCCGTGATGGGGACAGGGTGCCACGCCCTGGTGTCAGCGTCCAGCTACGAAGGACGCCTCGGGACACCTAGGCAGGCACAGGGCCCGGCACCAGCCGGCCTACGTCTGCTGCTGAGGGCTGCCTCCGCTGCACAAATGCAGGGCTGCCCGGAACCCGCGGACGTGGCCTCGCGTGGAGACGAGAAAACGAGGCCGTACTGGATTAGGGACAGGTCCTCGCGAGAAGAGGAAAGTCAGGACACAGACACGCGGGGAGGACACCGTGTGACCGAGGGAGAGACGGGAGGGAGGTCTACAGCGCGGAGGCCCGGGACCGCCGGCCGCCAGCAGAGGCCAGGAAGGAGGCCGGAACGCTCTCTCCCTCGGAACCCGCACCAGGGCCCGGCCACGCGACGTCCTGATTCCGGAGCCCCCAGCCCCGGACCGGTGCGAGGACACATCCCTGAGGTTCTCGCCTGCCTGGTGCGTGCTGACGGCAGACACCGACAGCACCCGCCCCGCCCGCGAGGCCGCCCCCGCGTGCCGCCGGCACCCTCGCCACCTCGTCCCCCCGCTGGTCTGGCCCCTACGACACGCTCCCTGCCCTGCTCTTGGATCCCGGGACTCCTCCGGACAAACACGTGGTGCTTACTGCCTCGGGGACCGGCATCCACTGCCCCCCCCCCACCGTCTCCCCCCCAGACCTCCCGGGCCTCAGCGCTCCCGCGAGCCCCGCCCAACCCGCCAGACAAGCCTGGTCCCGTGTTACTCGCTCTCAACGCGCCAGGAGCTTTTTCTGGCTGAACACTCATCATGACGTGTGATGGGGGCTCTGGGTTATTCTTTGTGTCTCCGCCGCTAACCCGCAAACTCCACGGGAGCCAGACCGCGTCAGTGCTGGTCCTCAGTACGTCCTCCCCACGGCCTCGTGCACGCGTCTCAGTGCTCCACACAGACGTGCGGATGGAGGGAGGGAGGGAGGGAGGGGTGGGTGGAGGGGTGGGCGGGTGGGCGGGCAGGCGGATGGATGGGTGGATGGGCGGATGGAGGGAGGGATGGAGGGATGGAGGGATGGGCAGATGGATGGATGGAGGGATGGGTGGATGGGCGGGCGGGCGGATGGATGGGTGGATGGGCGGATGGAGGGAGGGATGGAGGGGTGGATGGAGGGAGGGAGGGAGGGAGGGAGGGATGGAGGGATGGGCAGATGGATGGATGGATGGATGCGTGGATGAATGAATAGAAAAAGTGAGAGTAAGCGCATGTGCCCCCCCCCGCCCCGAACGTGCAACGTTCCCAGGCACAGAGGGGTGGGGAACGCCGTCCCAGGATAACTGGGCAACGTGAAGAGAGCTCGGAGCCTTCCCGTCTGTCTCCCCTTGGCAACAGTGCCAAGGTGCTGGGGCACGTTTTAGAAGGGTAAGAACACAAACCAGAGCAAGGCAGACACTCCGGAAGACTCCCGGTGTTTAAATATAATTCCCAACGATTAAAAGGTGAACAAAGCTCTCAAGAGCCCAAACACCCTCCTCGGCACCACCCACCGGGCACGCCACGCTTGGTTCAGTGCCGTCCCGGGGGGATTTCCCATCGCTGCGTTCACGGGAGACAGAGACCCGGGGAGGCTGAGTCCTCCACCCAAGGTAAAGGGCCGGGAACCGTGACAGGCGCCAGGGGACGCTTCCTTCCACCGCCCCCGCAGCCGCCTCCCCTGCACCCCCAAGCCCACCCCAGCCTCACCCCATAGCCACCCTGGAGAGGGCGCACGCAGGCGGGGACGCGGCCCTCCAGCCGGGGTCCGAGATGGGGACACAGGCCTTGCAGGTCCGAGTCCCCCGTCACCGACAGCACACCCGGCCGCCGGAGCTGGAAACCTGTCCGGATCCACAAGATACCTTTCAGTGTAAAACAGGAGAGAAAACACGACGGTCGGGCAGCCTCAGCGTGCCGAGGCGGGTCGTACAAATATTGAACCCCCGAGGAAGGGACCGAAGGCACCACAGGCCCACCTGGGATAACAGAGCCGGGCGGCCGCGGGTCCCGGCGAGAACGGCGCTGAGGAGGGACGAAAACTAACCCACCCGCGGTTCCCAGCTTCGCTCTCCCTCGCGCTCGCCGCCACCTGCCCGCGATCGCCCCTCCCGGGGCCGCGTGCTGACTACCCACTGGGGCCCCCATCAAATAAACACGCTCGTCTCCCCACTACGACCCTTTATTTCTCTTTCAAACACAGAAACTCAGTAACACTGTTAATAGCTGACTCAGAGAAAATCAGGATTTTTTTTTTCCTGTCACATTTTTCTGTTCCCCTAATAAGGCGAGAAACAGGCTGCCGAGCCGTGTGTTGGGTTTCGGGTCCTGGCGCCAGGCCAAGGACGAAGCCTGGGTATCGCTAAGAAAACAAGCCGTGCTTTCGCGAGTGTAGTTTTAATGAAGTTACCTTCGTGACTGACGTGTGGGAAGAGACCGTCTTTCCCCAGAACTGACGCGTGTGGCAGGGGTGGGCTTCATGGCTCACGGACCCCTGTGGGGCCAACGACCCGGCCTTCCTGCACGGAAGGACTGCGCTGCCCGGCCGAGTGCCACTCGGGCTGGTCCTCACCCTCTTCTGCAGAGTGTCCCGGAGAGGGCCCAGCTGCCCCAAACGGGCTGAGCCCGAACGCCGACGGCCCAGCCGCTGGCCCAGGCGCGTTCCTCGACGTGCGCTGCGCTCCGTGGACTCGTGTGGAAGCGGGCCCGTTTCTGCTCTGGCCTGGCTCCTCCGGGCGCCAGCGTGGGCGCGCCCGGGGCTCCTCACTCTCCCCCCCCTCGCTGTAGCAGAGGGCGCCAGCGCCCACAGGGCAAGCCCCCCCGCGGCCCCCGGCCAGTCTGGGGCGGGCAGACTTGCAGAGTGATGTCCACGGGCCCCAAGGGGGCCAACCCCAGAGCCTGGTCCTCCTCCCGGCTCTGCCCGAGACCTCCTGGCCGTGCCCGCAGCTGGGAGGCCCCCAGCCACACCCCGCTGAGGTTTCAGTGCGGGTGCTGAGTCGGCGCCCCCCCCCCCACGGGGCCTGGGAATCTGCATTTCTCCGCGGCTCCCAGGAGGTGCAGGTGCCGCGGGCCCCGGAGCTCCGCCACGGATCTCACGACACAAACCCACATCTGCGGTCAGGGTCCCGGCCGACACGACGGCCCCCGCCTTGCTAAGGAGGAAGGTTAAAGCCAGAGGTGAAACAACCTGACGAGGTTGTCCACAGAGGTGGACCCGATCCAGGGGCCGCGGTGTCGCGTTCAAACGCCGGCACCAAACCAGGGGTTCTCAGACGGCAAGCAGGCGGGAATGCTCACTCCCGGGCCCTCCAAGCGCCTGCTCCGGAGGCTTGGGGTCCGGCCGGAGTGTGCTTCTCCGACGAGTTCACGGGCAATGTTCCAGCAGCGAGACCAGAAGCCACATGGCGAGAAGCACCACGCGCGTTCCGCAGGGGCCCCCCGCTGACTGCGGCCTGCCTGCCCCCCGGGCCAGGGCCCCGAAGCCCTGCGGGGAGCACTCTGCCCAGACGGGCCACACCGGGCCAGGCCGAGGCTTCTGAGGCTTCTTCGTCCCGGATGTCCCCAAAGACACAAAGCCTCTGTCTTCACGGGAGTCCACTTTGTCGCACCTGCTTGGCCTCCGCCGTGTGGCCCCCGGAACCTCTCCATGACCCCGAGAGTCTCGCTCCTCACCTGTGACCTGGGGTCCACACGCCCCCCCTCCACAGGACTGTGACAAGGCCCCCTCTACAACACAACCGCCCGGGGAGCTTTCACGAAATAATCGTCCCCAAATCCAGGCAGGGACACCTGTCACGTGTCCCCACGTGACAAATTCTCACGCGGAGCCCGGGCTGAGAGCCGCTAAATGCTACAAAAACGTATGAGAGTTCATCACGACGTGACGATTTCGCTGCGACGGCACCACGCACCCAGCGGGCCGCAGGTGTCTTCTGTCCCCGACAGGCACACGCCACCTTGAACGTCTCACACAAACCCGAGGAGAGGTCGATGACCCAACAGGGGTCCCCAGCGGCCTGCTCTCCCCAGCTGGGCCCAGACGAGCGCCGGCCGAATCCTGTGAGCCAAGGCCGAAAGCCTCTCCGGACCTCGGCGGGGCTCCCGGGAGACGGGGACGCTCGATCACAGCTGACTGAGACTCACGGCTCTCGTGCACAAGGGGCTTTCCGACCACGGCCCTCAGGGGCCGAACTGGCCGGCGCTCCCCACATAGTCCCAACAGCTGGGCAACGGGGGTCCGTTCGTTCAACAGCAGCTGGGAACCCCTGGCTGGGATGGGGGAGGGCAGGCGTGACTGGAGCAGCAACTGGATAAAGAACGGGGGGGGGAGGGGGGAGAGGTGGGGAGAGGGGAGGGGGTGTAGGGAAGGAGGAAGAATTAATTCTGCTTTGGTCACGTCTGTCTCCACCACCGCACTGCGTGAACTATTGCCAAGTTTTTCCCTGCGTTGAACCGAAACGCCGACCTCTGCACGAAGAAGAATGAAGCAGACAGAGGGGATGGGCACGCCACCCTCGCTCAGTCGGGTCCACGGGTGACCGGCTTCCACACCCCCACCCCAGGCGGGGCAGCTGGGCGCTTGCTACGCGGCATAGTGCGCCGGAGGTCACGGGTGAGAGGTCTCCTGCTTCGGCTCCCCGGGGTCAAGGTCTGCCAGAGTTCACGGCCGCGGGCAGGGGTGGGGGTACTTAGGAAGGGCCACAGACACAGAGCAGACCTCGCTTCCTCTGTGCTCCCTCGGGCGAGTGGGTGGCTCCCTGTGCTGCCTGCCCTCTGAGCCCCAGCCCTGCGGGCAAACTCAAGTCACCCTCGGAGGCTCTGGGGTCACCCGGAAAGCCTCTCCTCGCTCCCTCCCTCCCCACAGAGCCGGGCTGCGACTCCCGTCACTCAGACGTCCGCCCGAGGACTTTATCTGACCCGACCATGGTCCACACCTGGCATGAGCTTCACCTCTGACTCGAGCCTGTGACCCAAATACCCCGGCACCCCTCCCCCTCCGCTGAGGGTGTGCCCCCATCCCTCCCAGGGAATCACCCCTCCCTAACTTCCTGGCCTCACCCCCGGGCCGAGACTTCCTGGCCCTTGGACATGGGCAGGGCAGGTCCTGGGCTACCTGGGGGGACACCTGGAGGAGGCGGTCCGTTTCTGCCGGTGCAGCTGAGCCATCCCCCCCCGCCGGAGAGCGCGCCCCGCACAGGAGCTGTCCCCTCCCGGGTCCCGGGTAGACCCCAAAATCAGGACCTCAGAGAGGTGTCCGCCTGACGTGTTCACAACAGCCAAGATGCAGAAGCACCCGAGGCCCACCGACAGACAAACGGACCGGCAGAGGCGGTGTACACACACACTGAAGTATCGTTCGGCCTGAAAAAGGGGGGAGGCTCTTAGCATTTGCAGCACTGTGGACAGACTGCGAGGCCGGGATGCTAAGTGACAGGGGTCCGTCACGGGACAGCCACCGCACGGTTCCCCGTCCAGCAGAAAGCTACAGGAGTCTGCTCGGAAGCAGAGAACACAACGGCGGCGTGAAATGGCGAGGTGGGGTTAATGGGTACAAAGTTTCAGTCACGCAGGGTGAGTAAGTTCTAGTTGGCTGGCGACGCCCTGTCTGTAGTTAATGTCTGTAGTTAATACAGAGAGCGTGCTTTCAAACAATTTATTTTATTTTATTCTTTATTTTAGAGGGGGCCAGGGAGGACCAGAAAGAGGGAGAGACAGAATCCCTAGCAGGTTCCGCGCTGTCAACGCAGAGCCACACGCGGGCTGGATCCCACGACTGTGAGGTCATGACCTGAGCGGAAATCAAGAGTCAGATGCTCAACCGACTGAGCCCCCCAGGTCGCCCCCAGAGGTGGGTGCTTTAAAACACGTTATGAGGATAGAGCTCACGTCCAGTGTTCTTACCACAAAAAAGAGAGAAAGGAAGAGAGAGAAAAGAAAAAGAAAAAAGCCACAAGAGAACACAGGAACTTCTGGAGGTGACGGACACGCCGACGGTGGCAATGGTATCACGGGGGCATGCGTACGACCGGGCTCCCCAGAACACACACACTCGTACGCTCTTTCTTCTGCAGGGGCGTACCCTCAGGGCGGGAGAGGAGAAAAAGGTGCCCCATCCGGCATCGCTGAGTGTCATGAAGTCACTGCGAACGCCTAGCAGCAAGGACTGAGCCGCTGCCCCCGAGGGAACCGGGTTCCTCCAAGCCTCCGCACACAACGTGTCGTCATCGGGGATTCGGAACCACGTCTCACGTGCGTTTCTGCTCAAAGACACCTCACTCAGGACTGTTGACTTGGAAACCCCAAACCGCCAGCCGGCAGCCCCGAAACTCCCGCCTGCGAGAAGCTGATCCCACACGAGTCTGTCGTCCGGAAGGCACGCGGCAGCCCGCGCTCGCCAAGCCCGGCCAGCACCGGGCCTGCTCTCCGGGCTCACGCTCGGCACCAAGATCTCCAGCAGGAAGCGCGAAAATGCCGAACGAAGCCGAGCAGGGCACAAACAGCCTCTGAGGAGAGCCCTGGTTTCCAGCGAGGAAGGCCTGGCGGAAAGGGCAGCCGTCGTCTGGGCCGACCTCAGCTAGAAGCCTGCGCCCCAGCGCCTCGGATTTTCGCCCCTCTGGGCACGCCTCCGGCTGCCCGCAAACGCACTCTGGGGTGACGGCTAAGTTTTGCCCAGAGGCGAATCTGCAAGTACAAACTCCCGAGGAGCGAGGGAGGAGTGTAGCTCCGTTCCCGGTGACTGACGGCTGTCTGTCCTTCCAGTCAGGGAGCGATACAGTCCCTTCATCGCTCAGCCAGTCGGGGCTGGTTTTCTGTCACTCGAACCCGGGCTGGCTGCACGGCCACTCCTCTGTAAGTATAGAGGTCTTCGGAGGAAGGCACCACCCCGTCCTGACCAGCCCCTAGAACCTTCTAGAATCCTGAGTCCTGCACATTCCAATCACGCGGACCAAGGGCGAGTCCAGTCCTCCCCGCACACCATTTGTGGAGGAAGCTTCCGGGGCTGCGTGCAGAGTTCCTCAGTACCCCTTGCGCCTTCCTGCTGAGGTAAGCCCTTGGGAGGGGAGGGGCTCTTAGGAGCCACAGCCAGACGGCTCAGCAGTGCCCACCTCGGCCCCACCGCCCACCCGGGTCCTGGAGAAGGGACAAGCTTTCCTGAGGCTCCTGAGCGTCCAGGGCCCCGCCGGCCGGCCGGCAGCCCACGGGGTGGGGCGCCCTGGGGCCCGCGGCCTTGGTTGGAGCCCTCCGTCCCCGTCCTCGGCTCCCCCCATTTCCTGAGTCCGTGGCACTAGACCCCACACGGGGGTCTCGGCGAGCGTGGAAGCTGGGAACTCCCGGGCAGGGAAGAGGGAATGAGGGTCGGAGGAGACCCAGGACGGGGCCTCCTTGGCCCGTCCGGCCACGTCGCTGCTGCCCAGTGAGGCCTCCTCGCTCTCCCTGCCCGGACGGAGCCCACGCCGATGCAGGGCGCCTCCCACGAGACCTCACCACCTCACAGCCAGGGACAAGGGGGCTGCGCCCACATCTCCGCCGAGGTCACTGAGACTCAGTGCAAACACCGGTCCCCGGGGGTCCCTGCCAGGGAGGGGGACTGCAGGCCCACCGTCCGGGGTGACATGCCCACCCTACCGTGCACACTCAATGCCCCCTACGCGGCACGGCCCACCCTGCGGGTGCCATGGCTGAGGCACACGCTGACGCTCGGCCACAGAGACGCTTGGAGGCCAGGCTGAGCCCCCCGCTCCACTCCCAGACACCCGCCTGGCCCCCTGCCCCTCACCGGGGGGCCGTGTCTCTGCTCGCCTCACCTGAAATGAAGGGACAGGAGGGCCTGAGACCCCAGCCCAGGGACCAAAGGCGGCAAGTCATCCCTGAGGTTTGTGACGTGTCCACCCCTCTCCGGTGAGTCACCTGGACCCATGGCCAGAGCCTGACCGACCCCTGACCCTCGCTCTCCCTGCCCTCCGCCCCAGGCAGGGCTCCTGACCCGGTTTCAAAAAGCCACATCCTGTGGTCAAACCCAGGAGTCTAGGGAAAGTAGGGAAAGACAGCCGGCTCTTTCCGGAAAAGGTGACTCCAGCTGTCAGCGGTTCCTGGTTGACTTACTGTCCTTCTCGCGTCCCTCTGAAACGTTGTACTTTATGAAGTGTCTTCCCTGGAGTTTCTGCGTGAGCTCTCTAATTGGGCTCAAGGCCGGCACGGCACAGCGTGGCTGTCTGAGTCAGGGTCAGCATCACTTCGTGACCTGCGGGTGGAGCTCCGACAGGCCAGGTGTCCCCGTTACAGGACACGCGGAGGCGAGCCCAGCACAGACCCTGTCCCCACGCATTAATCCCCCCCTCCCCTCCCCTTACACCTCACTGCCACCGACAACATTACTAGTATCATCCAGAAACAGTTGTATTTCTAGTACTTCTGACGACATCCAACTCCATCTCACCCTAAGAGTTCTCGGCCGGACTGCGTCCCCTGAAAATCAGCATGGTGAAGTCAGAACCCCGGAACCTCCGAGTGTGACTGTGCCGTGAGAGCGGGGCCCTGGCCTGACTGATGTCCTCACAGGAAGAGAGACATCGGGCGCACAGGCCCAGAGCGGACCACGTGAGGACACGGCAAGAGGGGGCCCTCGACCGGCCAGTGAGAGAGGCTTCAGGAGAAGCGCGCTCTACCCACACCTGGACCTTGAACTCCCCGCGTGCAAGGCCGTAAGCCATGAATTTCCGCTGTGCCAGCCGCCAGCCTCTGGTATTTTTTACGGCGGTCCTGGCACACTAACACGACGGGCAAAGCGCTCGCCCCCTCCCCCCACCCGCCAGGCTCCCGCCGAGCGCCTACTGAGGGAGGACACACACACAGATGGAGGCCCGGTGGCTCTCGTGCGGCAGGGAACTGACGGCGCAGACGTGTCTGCCACCCACCACACCGCAAACATGAGGGTCCCGTCGCTTGTTCTGAAAACGCAAATTTGTTCCGACCTGATTGATCTGCTGGGGAGCGAGCTGAGCGCAGTGTGAGTCTCGCGTGCGCTCTGGTGTGAGCGCGGTGTGAGTCCCGCGCGCGCTCTGGTGTGAGCGCGGTGTGAGTCCCGCGCGCGCTCTGGTGTGAGCGCGGTGTGAGTCCCGCGCGCGCTCTGGTGTGAGCGCGGTGTGAGTCCCGCGCGCGCTCTGGTGTGAGCGCGGTGTGAGTCCCGCGCGCGCTCTGGTGTGAGCGCGGTGTGAGTCCCGCGCGCGCTCTGGTGTGAGCGCGGTGTGAGTCCCGCGCGCGCTCTGGTGTGAGTGCGGTGTGAGTCCCGCGCGCGCTCTGGTGTGAGTGCGGTGTGAGTCCCGCGTGCGCTCTGGTGTGAGTGCGGTGTGAGTCCCGCGCGCGCTCTGGTGTGAGTGCGGTGTGAGTCCCGCGTGCGCTCTGGTGTGAGTGCGGTGTGAGTCCCGCGTGCGCTCTGGTGTGAGTGCGGTGTGAGTCCCGCGTGCGCTCTGGTGTGAGTGCGGTGTGAGTCCCGCGTGCGCTCTGGTGTGAGTGCGGTGTGAGTCCCGCGCGGCGCTCTGGTGTGAGTGCGGTGTGAGTCCCGAGCGGCGCTCTGGTGTGAGTGCGGTGTGAGTCCCGCGCGCGCTCTGGTGTGAGTGCGGTGTGAGTCCCGCGTGCCCTCTGGTGTGAGTGCGGTGTGAGTCCTGCGCGCGCTCTGGTGTGAGTGCGGTGTGAGTCCCGCGTGCCCTCTGGTGTGAGTGTGGTGTGAGTTCTGCGGGCGCTCGGGCAGGAGCGCAGTGTGAGTTCTGCGAGCGCTCAGCGGGAGCGCGGTGGGAGTTCTGTGCGCGCTCGGGTGTGATTCTGTCCACGGGGCACACTGGGTGAGCACAGAGAAGTGCGCCCGGCTGAACGGAAGCACACGGCTCACGGGCACACGCACTTCCGACTCCTGCCAGGTCCCCCAGGCTGTCATGCATAACGAGCCACCCGTCTCAACTGTTTTTGACTTCCAATGTCACATGACCATCCTGGCACAAAAACGCACGCTGGCAGTCCTTCCAGGCCCCACCTCTACGAGTAAATTCCACAGCGGCTTCAAGACCCGGTGTCAGGCTTATATTCACGAATTTCTCAACTGTTTAATGTGCAAAGTTACGCTCCCATTTTTACCACGTTTCGATTTGTGTTTTTATCTATCAAGATTCGTTCTTGAGTGCTGTGGTCCTAGCCCATCTCCTCCCGATAAGCCCTGCAGCTTTTCTCTCCAGAGCCTGTATGCTGCGGTGGTTTCCAGAAACATGTATGTTGCATTATAGCAGAACTGACTTTATTTAGACGTTGCAATAAGGAGCTTCACTGCTCCTTCACTGCAAGGACATAAAATCTAGGTAACAAATGCCTGTGGTCAGGACCACGATAATTAAGCACTTAGCGGCATAAACCTCATTACAGAACACCCAGTTCTGGTTCCGGCTAACGTAACGATATCGCCTCCTAGTGACGACATCCCCTAATTGCAGGTAAAATGTACAAGGAAAACCAGAAAACTTTATGTATTAAATTGAACTGTTTAAATGTCACAGGGCCAATGAAGCCACTGCACAAGCCAAGTCAAACAGACCCCTCACCTTTAGGCAGCTTTTTCTGACCTCCAGCGTCCGGGTCTGTTCACTGACAGACATCGCTCTCCAGGCTCGAACGGCCCCCGGGAGGGGGCGGCACTAACCTGTCATGGAGTTTTCTGAGGTGCACAGCTGCTCTCGCAGCTTCTCCACGTCGTCGGGGTGCACCTGCTCGTACAGGGCGCTCCCGAACCACTCCGACTGGGGCTGGTTCAGCACGGGCGTGACGGAGTCAGACACGTAGATCACCCGCCCCGTCTCCGCTGCCACTACAAACAGAAAGCCGTCGGCTGCTTCAAGGATGAGGTGCTTCAGCTCCTGGGAAGAGAAGGTCGCGGTCAGGGCGGAGCGCCGACAAACCCGGCCTCCTTAAATTTTCCTATCAGCAACCTTTGACTTTTGTTCGCTCACTGAGACACACAGGTTTGGAAAGTTTGATTGCTTTTTATTTATTGAAAACTAAGCAGAAAAAATGCGTGTCCTAGCTCTGAGACACAGCTTCTCGGAAGACCGCTGGCCCTGACTTAACCAGCCGTCTCTCAGGGAGAGAGGGAAGCTCTCCGCAGGGGGCCGCAAAGCACGGAGTGATCCCCAGACTGTGCTGGCTGCCAGAGGTGTGGCTAGCCTCCCCTACATATCAGGTTGCAGTCCTGTCGCCGGGGCACGAGAAGGGCCCAGGGCACAGGGCTTGGTACCAAAGGTGCTGCTGGAAGGAAGGGGAGGGGAGGGGAGGGGAAGAGAAAGTGGACAGCGAGACGGGCAGTGTCCCAGCCACCGCGCCCGCACTGCTGACACGCACTTCCTCCTCTCCTGCACTCCGAGCGGAATGCCGGCAGTGGGTCCGGGAGCATCTCCGCACATCGGGGCACCCGTCGAACTCCCGGAACTCCTCGGCACGCTCTCAGGGCGATGTCGGGAGACAGCGGGGCACCCGGCGTCGCCCATACCGCTTGACGGTGAGAAGAGAAGCCGGCCGCGCCAGCCCTGGGTCGCGCGGACTCTTGCGGCTGGTGACAGTTGGGACGGGTGGGCAGGAAGCCGCGTGGAGTCCGTGAACGTGAACGGGCAGTGGGAAGCCTCGTGGTCATCCCAGAGGGGCGCGATTGGAGCAGAGTCGACTCGGTTAAAAGATGTCTCTTCTTTGCCTGAAGGCAGCTCGAGTGCGGCTCTACCTGCCCCCGTCGTCTCCGAGTTCAAGGCGGTGCTCTCTGTGCCTCTCCCGCAGGCCCTGAGCCCGCACGTGTGCCTCCAAACCCCTGCGCGCTCGGCAGGCTCCGGCTACACGGCCACTTTCTGCTGGAATCCTGCACCTTACCCAGAAGCCGAAGTGTAACCCCGAGTAAGCGCCCGCAGCACACGTGCGAATGTGATGCCTGTGGCCCAGCCCCAGGGCGCCCCAAGGACCCAGAGATTAGAAAACACGGGTGGGCTGGTGAGCAGAATCCGGGCAGGTCTGAGCCCTCGGCTGGGTCGGAACTCACACACCCTGGGCCGGGGGCCCGAGAGCGGAGGCCGTCTACGCAGGATCTTCCAAGGAGAAGCTCGTTTTGTCCTCTTCCCTGGCTTTGTGCTCGTGCTGTTCCGAGGCTGCCCGCCGCTCGCTCAGCTCAGGGACGGGTCGGCAGCTTTATTTCAGGACTGGAGAGCCGCCAACAGTTCGGGACTGGAAGGGTGAGCAGGGTGTCCGGGAAACAGCGGGCTCCGTGCAGAGGCTGAGGGCCGCGGGGCGGTCTACGGGTGGGAGCCCCGCCCTCCTCACGGCCCCCCTGTCTACCCCTCGGCAGTTCTGTCTTCCGGGAGCACCTGACTCCTAATCTAATCAAGGTCAAGAGCTTCCTCGCTCCAGTTAAGCCAGCAGGAGGCCGGCGCGCTCGGGTTCTGGAGGGAAAGGAGCCCAAACCCACAGCACGCACGCGGCCGTGTGCCCCTGGGCGCGGCCCCGTCCTCAGCCTCCGTCTCTTCCCACGGGTTTTTTCAGTGGGATTTCGTGACGTTGAGTGAGCTCTCGTGTGCGGAGACTCGGTGGGGCTGGGCACACAGTCAGCGCCCCATAGGTGCGGCTGCTGTTCCCATCAACCCTGTAACGGGCCAGACTCGTAGAGCCGAGGACCTGCCTCCCCTCCTCGCGTCCCCCACCCTCGGTCGCTTAAGGATGAGGATTCACTTCAAACACGGACCCGGCAGGACCGTCGTGAGTTCAAGGAACCCGTGTAGAAAGCGTTGCTCGCACCCTCGTGGCTCCCGGCACGTACCACGTTTCTGCCCCGTCACCTGTCATCGGGTCCCCCCTCCCGTTACCGCCCAGGCCCCGTGGGAAGCAGAGCCTCGGCGGGTGGGGCTACCCTTATGGAGGGGGCCACGGGGCCGGGGACCAGGCCCCACTGCCAGGCCCCGGGTCCTCCGGGTCGTGGTCCCGACAGGGCCACACCCTCCTCACACAGGCGAAGTCAGGCGCCAGGAAGGGGACGGAGCAGGTAAAGTCCTTCCATACGCGGCTGACATAGAGCGACCGTCACCCGCGCCTACTCCTTTTCCTTGTCCTTTTTGGGACCCTTGCTCCCGTGACGTGACAGACCCCGGCTCTGGCTGCCGCCGCCTCTAGTCACACCTTTCCCTCCTGCCCCCGCGGCCCTGCGCCCACGACCCCCTCGTGCCAAGCGTCCTGCCCCTGGCTCTCTGGGCACACTCTGGGGCCCCTCGTGGCCCCTCAATTCTGGGGGCTCCTGAGAGTCTCCCTTGCTCGGGTCCCTCCCACATTCTCCCACGGCCGCCTCACCTGGCCCATCCCCTAGCACACCGCCCTGTACCACGTGCTTCCGGACCATCGGCCCATCTGTCCGGCAAAAGCACTCGGGGCCAGGAAAGCAAAAAGCCTCTGTTCATTTCAGAGTCGAGCACACTGAAGCTTAGGGCGTTCGAGGACCTGCTGTGACGGGCGGGGACCTGCTGTGACGGGTGGGGACCTGCCGTGACGGGTGAGGACCTGCCGTGACAGGTGAGGACCTGCTGTGACGGGCAGGGGCCTGCTGTGACGGGCGGGGACCTGCTGTGACGGGCGCACAGGCCAGGACGGAGGGCAGGACGCGGGCCCTCCCGTTCACGCAGGGGTGTGTAAGCCTGTAGGACACCATCCTGCCAGCCCCTCCGTGTGTGCGCCCTTCGTCCGGACTGAAAATGTGGCTCTGGGGCCCGGCCGACCTGTGCCAGCTCCCGGCTCAGCCACGGAGCCGACTGGACCCTTTCTGAGCCACGACGCCCCTGTCTACACGGCAGGAAGGAATACCAGCGGCTTCTCCCGAGGCTAGATGGAGGAGTAAATGCGGTAACGGGCAGAGAGCCAGGGGCCCGGCCGGGCTCGGAGCACAGGCCTGCCGAGTGCTGGCGGTGACGACTCTGCCACGGTTATCGCCACGACTGCTCCCAAGCGGCTGCCGCGATGGTATCGCCACCGCTCTCTGCGACGGCGGCGCGTGGCTTACGTGGACTTTACCCCCTGTCGGCACGCCAAGCCCGGGGTGTGTTCTGAGCGATGCCTCACTGAGGGTTACGGAAACCAAAGCCCAGGACACAGACGTCGGACAAACACAGCCAGGCCGTGAAGAAAGGAAGTAGTTTCCTGACCTCGCCCGTCCCTCCACCTTTAACCCCCGTTCCAGCGTGGCCTCTGTCACCCCGGTGACAGCTCCCCGCCCCGCCCCGCCCTGAGCGCCCAGAGCCGAGCAGCCGCGTACCTGCTCCGTCAGGAAGGACGGCTTGTAGGCGCCGTCCGTGGACTTGTTGCCGGTGCCCCGCATGGACTTCATGTGCGACACGGCCATGCGCAGGATGGTCAGCTTGTCGGGCTTCCGGGCCAGCGCGCTGCAGGTGGGCACCATGTCCGACAGCTCCGTGATGTACTGTGTCATCTTGTTCCGCCGCCGCCGCTCGATCTCACTGTGGTTCTCTCTTCCCGGGAGGCGCGGCGGGGCGGGAAAGAGAAGCGTCAGACCAGCGCCCGCCACCGGACCCGACGGGGCGGCGCGTCCGTCAGCACCGACCCGGGACGGCCCACACTTCCAACATGGATGGCGCGACGGCCCTCAGGCCCCTGGCAGCCTTGTCTCGGGGGGCGGAGGGGTGGAAGGGTTCCGAGGGGGCCCCGCCTTGCCGCTAAGTGTGTCCCCACGCCCTGTCATTGCTCCCACGCATCGACTAGGCACAGAAAATAAAGACACGATCCCTCAACCGCGGGAAGCAAAGCCAACGGGCCTTCCACGTGTGCCCCGAATCTGCACGTGTGCACACGCCCGCATGCTGCGTGGAGTTGCAGTCTCCTTCGGCCCGTGTGGTCTCACCGTCGTCCCCTGGACCCACAGCAGGGGAGGCCCGGCCTGCGGCTGTGCGAGCCGACCTGGGCAGGTCAGCAGGCACCTCCATCCCCTCCATCCGAGGGGCACTGAGCCAGGCACCCGGAGGGGTGGGCACGAGAGGGCGCAGGGAGCACCCGCTCCTGCCCCCCAGAGGCGGGGGCTTAACCGGGAAGCCGAGCATCAGCCTGCACACAGGAAATGCAGACGGGGTGGGACGAGACGCTGTGAGGGGCACGCGGAACGTCAAAACCACGGACAGAAGGAGAAAGGACGGAGGAGGTGGCCCAGGGGGTGACGGGGGCTGGAAGGGGCGGGGGGGCAGGCCCTAACTCAGCAGCAGGAGGGGGTGTGTCCAGGGAGGAGACGGGGGATCAGGAAGGGGCCGGCAGGCGGACGGAAGGCGGCGAGGAACGAGGGACACGGGAAGTGGGGACGCTGTCAGACCCCAGAGTGGGACCGGCCGCTAACGGCAGCAGAGGGGCGTGCAGCGGGGCGAGCTGCCCAGAGCGGCGGGAGAGGGAGGCCGAGGCCAGCGCCGGGCTCCCGGGCAAGGCGGCCTCCTCCAGCCTGCAGCGAGGGCCCTGGAGCTGACTGCCGGCGGCCAGGGCGGTGGGAACCCCCAGAGACAGCGCCGGGGCGCCCGGGGCCGGCGGAACGCACTCGGGAACGGGGCTTGTTTGCTGTGGGGAGAAGAGAAAAGGGGACGGGGGCCATCACACAGAGAGAGGGCATCTGCTCAGGGCGTCCCTGCGTGAGCCGATGAACGCCCGACCCGTCCCCGGGAGATTCAGGACTTCCCCTCCCCCGCCCCAAGGGGGGTAAGGAAGTGGTGGCTCCTGCCCTGAAACGCTTCCTCGAAGCCCCCCACTGCGCCCGCACCCTGCACCTGTGGCAGGAGGCGAGGGGGCGCCGGCCCCGGGACCCCCCCCCCAACCTGTGCCCTGCACTGTGTCACGGGAGGCAGGATGGGGACACTGGCCCTGGGACTCCGGGAAAGGCTGGGTGAACTTGCTCAGGGTGGCGTCTCCCCGCCCCGCCCCAGGCCAGTCTGCACCTTGTCAAAGGGGACCGGAGGGGAGAAGACAGGTGGGGCGCGGAGAATGCCGTCTGGGAATGCCAAAGCGGCTGGACATGGAGCAGGAACTCTGTCTGTCTCAGGGACGCAGCCTGTGCCCCCCCTCCCCAACCCGCGCTCCCGACGAGAACCCCGGACGAGCTTCCGTCCCGCCTCCTGCCCGCGGGCACTCCTAAAGTGGAACTCGAGCCCTCTTCCCGACGGCAGGAAGGGAGACCGTATCTCGAGGGGTGGCCGGGGAACACCCTTCCTGTCCTGGCCAGAAAGTCCGGAGAGCCAAGGAGGCCTCAGAAAAGTCACTTTGTGCGGCCCCATAACGGGGCCGAGGCTGGTCCCGGCCCTCTGGGGGGACCCGCTGAGGCGCGTCCAGCTGGGACGTCGCCCGGCTCCTGAGGCTTCCCCAGAGGGGGCCAGGGCTGCTCCATCCCCACGCGAGGCAGCTGTCCTCGAGGCAGACGAAAGTTAGCCCTTCGTCCAGGCGGAAGACGAGGTTCCCGTGCGACACGGGGGGGGGGGGCGTGAGGAGGCCTCCCGGGAGGGGCCGGCCCAGCAGGACACGCGCCCGCCGTGTCCACACAGCGCCATCCGGCCCAGCGAGCCCCCGGCCGCTGCAGCTGATCCCCTCGCCACCCTGTGGGGACGAGCCACCCGAGGCTCAGGTGCCGACTCGGCTGACCACAGCCAGGCTCCCCCGCGGCACGCCCACCGGGCCCGGGTCCGGAGCCGGAACGCCCCTGCCCGAGAGGCAGTGCCTGGACGCTTCCAGAGAGAGACACAGCTCAGGACTACCGTGACCCCAGAAAGGAGCTCCTCCCCTCTCCCCAGAGTCCCGCTGTTCTCGGGGCACTGTCACCGCCAGTCGAGGTTAGTCAGTCCCTGCAGGACAGAAAGGGAGGCGTGGGCGGCTGAGCTCGGTAAGAAAGACATCAAAACCACGTCAGTCACGTGGGCACCACACAGCTCGTACGAAGAGAAGACCGGCCTGGTGGCAGAGAGCTGGCCGGCTCCACGGGAGACATTTCATCCCAAAGCCTTTGAACCTGAACCCCAACCTCAAACCACTGAGTCGCCAGGAACTCCCGACCCGACTCCCTGGTCCCCCGGCTGCTCGCGACCCGCGCTCTGCCAAGGTCCACCCGGCTTCTCTGCAGCGCCTTTCTGGCTCCCGGCTCCAAGGACGCTGAGGCACAGGGCGTCGGGGACGTCGGGGAGGGTCCACCGCGGGCGTCAGGGACGTCGGGGAGGGTCCACCGCGAAGGCTCGGCTAGATCTCTTCCCGCTGCGAAGAGCGCTCACGTGGCCAGCGCGTGCCCCCACGCAAGGTGGCGGGTCGGACGATGAAGGGTAACCCTTCCTCCTTCTTGGCCACCCTCTCCGTGTCCGAAGAGCTTCGAGCGTCTTCCCACTCGGGAACCAAACACCCGGCTTTCTAAGCGAGGAGGCGCAGGCTGAGAGTTCTGGAAACAACCCCCCGTCCCTCTTCCTGCCAGGAACCATCTCTGCAGGACACACCCGCCACGCAGGGCTTTTCTCGCGTCAACGGGGGTTTAGTCGTCATCTGTACACACGAAACGGCGTGGTAAGCTCACATGGAAAAACTAAAACTAAAACATCACCGCACCCGTACGGCCCGAAAAAGTGCCCCTGAGTGCAAACAGCACACAGAAGCCAAGAGGGAAGTATCGGAATGGGGGTGGCAAACGCTCAAGGGCCGACGAGAACCTTCCTCTCGGGAGCAACGCCGCAGGCTCCTCGGCGAAGCTCTGCAAGACGCAAGCGGAACTGGAGGCTGCGGCGGCCGGGTGCCCCCCGCGGCCCAGGGAACGACAGTTGGAGACGAGGGGCTCAGGAAGGTTGCTCAGCCCCATTCGTCGAAGGGTGTCAGAGCCTCACAAACCCTCCAGGGGTTTCCATTCCAGGCCTACGGGGCGCCCCGCGCACGGTGGCTGGATTCCCAGAACAGGGCTGCGAAGGCCGGCAAGGTGTTTGGAGAAGGGGTCCAGAATGAGCCCGGGTGTGGCCGAAAATCGGGCCGGTGACATGCAGGGGTGAGAACGAAAGGTCGGAGAGGGAACTTAGGGAATCCTAAGTTATAAAATCAACGTTAACAGTGTCCGTACTGGTTACGTTTCCATTCCTTTCTTCTCGTGAACCACCACGTGTGGACGTGGGCGTGGGCGTGGGCGTGGGGTACGCACACACGCGAAAATCACCGAAGACCTCGGCCCGTAGGTCTGACTGTTGATGGCACTTTCGGGACGTCGGCCACCCCTGCACCACCGGGGGGCGGTGGCGGCTGAGCCCAGCTGCGGGTGCGGGAAGAAACCCCGGGACCCACCAGAAAATGCACCGTGGGGCGGCGGCTGCAGGGTCAGGGGAGGAAGGGCTGTGGGGAGGAGGTCTGGGGTTGCGGGCCCTGCTGGTGGGGGCGGAGCGGGCGCCGGCCTCCCAGGTGGGCCGGGACCACCCACGCGGGGCGGGGGTGGGTGGGGGGCTCGCTGGCCTCCCCGAAGGAGGGTCTGTCCCTCGGGGCGGCTGTGAGGTCGGGCTCCGCGCTCTCGATGGAGGCCGTCATCCCCGGCCCAGCCCCGGCAGCAAGGTCGCCCTGCCCCTCCGCTTCTCTCGGCCTCTGGCAAAAATTGCTCCTCCTGGGACACGCAGGCCCCCTGTGTCTGCTGCCCTCGAGGCCCTTGTCTCGACCTGGCACAGTGCGTGGGCCCAGCGGCCTCCGAGCAAGGCGGCACGCAGCCCACCTCTGTCCCGCCTCCCCATGGGCCGTGGCCAGCCCCTCCCACGGCCGCACCCCCACTGTTGGAACACAGTCCCCTACCCCCCCACCCCCCGCCGCAGCTCTCAGGCGCCTGGGGCACCAGCACTGGTCTTCCGCCACAGGCCCGCCCTGCCCTTTCTCCGGCCCCCTCATCGTCCGGGCAGGGGCGCCACGGTGTGCCCGAGACAGGAGTCTGGGGCGACCCAGGCTGGATCCCACGGACGCCAACAGAGGAAGGGGCAGAAAACCTCAGAGCCCCCTCGACACCACAGACCGCAGACGGAGGAGGCTCCACTCTGAGAACGAAGCCTCGGCCCTCATCCCTCCTGGCTCCCGGCCTCACCCATCCCCTGCGAGCCGGGCCTCTGCCCCTGCCCCCTCCTCAGCGTCAGCCACCTTGGCCTCCACTCCCATCGCACCTGCCCCGTCTCCCAGCCCTGCGTCCGTGGGAAATCTGCGTCCTCCTGCCCGACCGGCTGGCTGTCGCTCGAAGGAAACGGCTCTGGCTTACCTCCTATGTGACAGTGACCGTATTTCCCAAATGAGAAATGAGACTGAGGTTTGAGGACGGGGTGGCTTCCGGGCCACCCTGGAGAAGGGCTGGGAAAGCAGGCTGAGCAAACATCGGGGGACGGAAGTCACGGCTCAGCACCCCGGCCGGAGTCTGAGTCACGGTTCCGCACTGGGTGCTGGCCGGCACCTCGCCACCCTCGCTTCCGGGGCCTCCCTGGGGGGCTTCTCCTGGCTGACCGCGAGCAGGGGGCGGGACGCAGAAGCGCACACGGCCGACGGGGACCACCCGGAGCCGACTCTCCAGCCCGGCTCTGCACGGCGGCCCCAGCCGCTGGCCGCGTGGAGGGCTGGGGACCGTCTCTGCCGGCTGCCCCAACTCGGCGGCTGGGGCGCACCCGCCCGTGCCCGGTCCATGGCCCACCCCACCGGGAGACATCGGAACAGCCCCGGCTCCTGCTGCAAACACGTCCCGTCTTTCTCTCTTGTTTCTAACGTGCGGAGGGAAGGACCCGGCTCGCAGAGGCCTCGGTGTGAACTCTGGCCATGGAAAAAGTGACTTGGGGACGGGCTGATGAGATAGTTGCCCAGAGTCTAAGACGGGCCCTCGTACAATGAGCTCTGTGTGTCCTGCGCTGTGAGTTCGTCCCTGACTGTCTCCAATGTCAAGCAAATGTCACTGTGTCTCTCCTCCTCTCTGTCCTGAGGCCTCAGGAATCACCGTCTCCTGAGCTCAACGCCGTGTGGAATGTTGTCTCAAGGGGGATTCTGACCCAGAGAAACCGGGAGGGGCGGGGGTTGGGTAAGGCGCCAGGACCGGACACGGAGCCCTTATGTCCAGGGCTGCTACTTCCATCTCGGGAACAAACACTGCCCGAGATTAAAGCTTTTCCCTAGGGGCGCCTGGGGGGCTCAGTGGGGTGAACGTCCGAATTCGGCTCAGGTCATGATCTTGTGGTTCACGGGTTTGAGCCCCGCGTCGGGCTCTGTGCTGACAGCTCAGAGCCTGGAGCCTGCTTCAGATCCTGCGTCTCCCTCTCTGTCTGCCCCTCCCCAGCTCGTCCTCTGTCTCTGTCTCTCAAAAAAAAAAAAATAAACATTAAAAAAAATATTTTTAAACGTAAAGCTCTCCGCAAGAAACGGTGGACGCCCAAGCCGGCGCTCCGTCCACACCGAGGGACACACTACACGCTTCTGCGACTGAAACTCACGTCTTGTTTAGATTAGCAAACTCCGGGCTCATCAGAGAGCACAGTGCCCTCTGTCTCGGCTCTGTGGTCCCCCACACGGAGCCCGTGTCAGGGACAGGAGGACCGGGTCTCGGGAGGACGGTGCCTCCCGGCCGTATGTTTACTATGGACAAGCAGACTCCGGGAGGCCCTGAGCAGTAACGGGACGTGGGTTCCTCTCCGGTTCGGGGTGAAGCGTGCTCAACTCACAGCCACGACGTGGGCGAAAGGATCCGTGACCGAAAATAACCGCCGTGGGGACAGCAAACCGGGGTGGTCAGCGGGCCCAGGGCCCCCATGGGACGTGATTCTTCTAGAACGTTTGAAAAATAACTAAGGCCGTGAACGTAAACTGTGGAGCCGACGCCGGAGGCAGGCACCCACCCCGGGGCCGGGTTTCAAGTCCCTCAACCAGCAAGAATCAGGAGTGTCTGCAGACGGGCCCTCCGTGAGCGGGCGGGCACTTTGCTAGAGGACGGGGTGATCCGTGCCCCTCTCTCAACACGGCACACCTCCCACTGCAGCTCACACAAAACAGTGCCAGAAAAGAAGGAAAAAAGAAACAACAAAGAGGAACCAGCCGTGGGGCTGCGTCCGCCTGACCCTTCCTGTGCAGGGTACGGTGACCGTCACCTGCACCGCGGCGGCCCTTCAGGGAGGCGGTCCGTACTCAGGACAGCCCGGCGAGGAACACAGCCCCTAGGACCTCACGCGGCCACGTCTTGGCCACCCCGCGGCCCTACTTTCCCCTCCTCTTCCGTGCTCACGGAAGAGGTTGAATCTTTTCTCTAAACCTGAGCTCCGGGTCTGTTTTTAAAAAGGAGTCCAGGGGCCTGGGTGGCTCAGTCGGTTAAGTGTCCGACTCTTGGTTTCGGCTCAGGTCATCATCTCAGGGCTGTGAGATCGAGCCCCGCGTCAGGCTCCGTGCTGACAGCGTGGAGCCTGCTTGAGATTCTCTCCCTCTCTTTCAAAAAATAAACTCAAAAAAAAAAAAAAAAAAAAAAAAAGATTTAAAAAGGAGCCCATAACTCGGCGTACGTTGTTTAAAGAGCCAACTGAGCTTCTGAGGCCCACAATCCTGCCCCGGTGACCGGACTCCATGACCTGGCTGGGTCACGGGCAGGGCCTGTCGCTGGGTCAGACGCGGGCCCAGGACGAGGGACGAGCAATGGGGTCAGACTACAGGCGACGCTGGTCCGGTGACGACAGACCCCCCTCCCCGTGTGTCCCTGCGGGGGGCCGGCTGGCGCTGGTTCTGGAAACCCAAGGGACGTAAGCTAAACTCACCTGGAGAACTTGCTGGGCCCCTCCCCGTCTTCGTCGTCGAAGTCCATCCTGAAAAGCGAAGAGCACGAGGACTCGTTACGGGTGGAACGCGTCGCCGGCGGCCCGAGCTGCTGGCGCCCAGGGGGCTCCGTGCAGCGGGACGGACGCCCCACCGTCCCGACCCCCGGCAGCGCGGAAGACGCCCGGACGCGGTCTCAGGACAGGAGAGCGCCAGAGGAAGGGCGTTCGTGTGTGCGCCGTTCATTCCGTGGCTGGGGACTCGGGTGAAGGGCTGCACCGGCTCGCGCCCTCGGGGCCCCCGCAGGCCACCGGCGGCCTGCCAACGCTGCCCTGCAGAGGTCGGCTCTGGGGGCACCTGCCCCGCCCCGTGGTTTTTCCCACACGGGCATGCCCCTTGCACCGTGCTGCGGCGTGTCACCAGCAGGCCACGAGGCCCCCAAAATGGGAAGCTTTAAAGGCCATGCGGGGACTCGCACGGGCGGCGCTGCCGGAGGACATGGCTGGCCTGGACGGTCCCAGCGAGGAGGGCGTTTAAGGCCGCTGTCCCCGCGGTCCAAGCCCAAACGTGTGCGTGCAGGCGCATCGGTGACTTGGGGCTGAGCGGCTCGAAAAACGAGTCTGCCCGTTGAAACCCCCGAGCCCTCAGGACCCTGCCGTGCTGGGCCGCTCCGCGCACGCACAGATATGGATTTAACCGATACCCCAGAGTCCCCTCTAATGGCAGTTAACGTCCCTCCCGCAGACGAGGGGCCATCCATGCCTATCAACCGTGGAGACTCTTACATGAGCGAAGCGAGGACCCGTGTGGATGTTCTGGCCGTTCCGGCCGGGGGGGCGGGGGGGGCCGGGGGGAGCTCCTCGGGGAAGCCCCTGAGCCACTCCCCTGCCCACCTCGTCCTCAGTGGGACTGAGGGGCCAGCGAGGTGCAGTCCGTGGGCTCCACTCGGGGGGCAGCCAGCCTGCCCCGCTGCCGGGGACGGGAAGCTCCCGGTGGGGCCACTCGGCTCAGGGGCGGAGGGTGTGCCGACCCCACCCCCGGCTCCAGGTGGGTAGTGGTGACTCGGGGAAGGGCACCCTCGGGGCGCCCGGGCCACCAGGGAAGGCCAGGTGCATAGGCAGAGCCGTCCCCGGGCACACGCGCGCACACGCGCACACACACACACGCGCCCATGAGAGGTCCCTCATGAGACAAATCGTATTCTCTGGGCTTCGGGGCGACTTGGGGGACACTGGAACTGAACTTGGGCCGAAGGACTGCTAACATGCTGTCGTTTGGTTGTTTTTGTTTTGCTCTCCGTGCGGTGTGGCCGGAGTCCGAGTCTGGGCATCGGGCTGTTTGGGGAGCCCTGGTGACGGGACCAGTGCCACTTCCGGATCCCTCATGTGGACGCTCGGGCCACACGAGCTGCCGGGAACAGAGGAGCGAAAGGTTTAGACGAGAGTAGAGACACGGCAACGACGACAAACACCCGGGCTCGCAGGGCGGGGAAGAAAAGTGCTGAGTGTGAGCGCCGCGCACACACCACCGCACAGACAGACCTGCGGCCCCCGGGGACGCCCGGGCGGCGGGCGGCGGCCGTGGGTCGCCTGCTCGGTGGGCAAACGGGGGCCGAGCGTGCGGCCTCCCGGGCGGCGCCAAGCCCCGGTGTCCTGCGTGACCGCGGAGCCGGCGGCTCACCTTTGCCGGGAAGTGCACCCGGGACGGCCCACCGGACACGCTGCCGCCACACCCCCCGCGCTCCGCGAGCCGCAGAGCCGCGCCGCCCCCTAGCGCTCGCCGCGGGACAGCGCAGCCGTGCCGTCCGCCCGAAGATGGCCTGAGCCCGGACTGTCGGACCCTCCCTGTCAGGAAAAGAAACTGCATTTTCAAGATTCTCAGAATTCCTGAGGATTTAGGTAAGCTGAGCCCAAGCCTCCGGGGAGTGTGAGAAGGCCTGTCACGTGTAAGACGCCTGTCAGAGCACCGACAGGAGCGTGACAATCGGGCGCCTGCGAGTCGCCGCTTATCAGTCAGAAGTCCTCATATCTGGGGTGACGAGGCATCCCGACCTTCCCGGACCGAGAGGGCCCCCAGGACGCCGGACTCCCGTGCTGATACCGGGGAAGTCCCCAGCCAACCCGGACGGCCGGTCACCCCGGTTTACGTCAGGACAGCTCCGATCTCTCCCCGGACCCCGCTGCCGCAGACAGACGGGGACGTGAGCCATCGGGCGGGGTGCGCGGTCCCAGCGGGGGCCAGGTCGGCTGTGGCTCCGGCGAGCAGGGGCGGGGACAGGGAAGGGCCGGCCCTGCTCTGGAGTCGGCGAGGAGCCCGGAGCCAGGATTTGTCCACAGACAATTAGAGACCACGAAAGCGGGCCTCCCTTCCTGCGCCCACGGGACACACGTGCGCAGCGGTGACATCGGTCACGCGGAAGAGCAGGACACGGGGTGGCCGGGAAGACAAATCAGCGCACAGACGACGGGCCGCGCCCTCGGGGTGGCTGGCCTGACCTCGCGGCTCTGCTGCTCAGCAGGAAACACAGCTCGTGGGGACGAGGCCAGCGGCCAGCACGCGGCCGTTGTGTCTGTCACCCCTTCACACCCCGACTTTAATGACTAGGGCGGCCACGTCTATAGAGTAAGGCATATAAAAGCTTCCACTGCACAAGCTCTAAGTCAGTCATCCTGCGTCTCCCGCTCGTGTCTCTGTCATGAAGCATCTGGATGACCACAGAGAGTTCAAACTGTGACTTCGAAGCCCCACTGTGTTCACCGTAAAGAATTCGGAACAGTAAGCGGATGACGATGAAAGCGGCTGAAGATGCACGGCCTCACGTTCCCGTCCACGAGCAAGAGCGCCTACCTCCTACGCCGCCAGGAAGGGCTTCTCTGCACTCCCGACTCGTTAGGAGCGACGGGAGTCCCCAGGACAGTGACCGAGGGGCCCCGACGAGGCCTCACCAAAGCTGAGTCAGCAGACGGAAGTCACTCGTGCTGCAGGGGATGGAAACCGAGCCACTGGGGCAGCGGAGGCCTGTGCCCACAACCGGGCAGGGGACCACACGTGGGAACAACCGTCCCCCAGAGCCTGGGCCAGCCGCCGAGGCCACGTCCCGTGCCGCCACGGCCACGGCCCCCCTCCCCAGCAGTGCGACCCCTCTCGCGCCGCACGCTGGCCCTGAGATCGGGGAGGTCTCGGCAAAGGAACAAGGAATCGCTGGTGGATTCCGCTCTGCATGTGGAATCACTTTCCACAGAATCTGAAACTCCGGAACCTTCACCTTGTGTCCCTGCTGCCGGCAGGGCGCTCGGCTGGCCGGCGGCTCCCGGGGCAGGCGGTCAGGGCAGCGCGAGAACATCCAAGCCCCGAGGGTCCTCAGGGATGGCCGGGCGTGCGGCCCGGCGGGTTCAGGACCCGCGAGGGGCTGGCTCTGCAGGGAGGGCTGGGTGGCCGTCCCGGGATTCTGGACTCTTCCTCCACCGGAAAGCCCGGGTCGGGGCGGAGGGGCGGGGCGGAGGGCCCCCGCCTGTTGCTGCTTCCTTCCCCGTTAGCCGAGCCCCTGCTCTCTTCTCCCTCCCTCCCCGCCTGTGTCCCCCACGCGCCCCCACATTCACGAGGAGAAAGCTCCACGGGACGGAAGCAGGGCCCTGCCGCGGGGTCGCCTGCGCTCCGACGAACGTGACCTCCAGCACCGTCTCCTGTTTGTTTCTCTAAGTGTCTAGGCTGCGGTCAGCGTGTTATCAGGAGTGGAGCAGGGGTTTCGATCACACAGCGGCAGCACGACACCGGCTGCGAGAATCCTCTGGAAGAGCCACGGCATGCTTGCTCAGACGCGGGGCTGAGTCCCCGGGGCACGGGGTTTAGCGGGAGGAGCCACGGCGTGCTTGCTCCCTCCCTGCGACGGGGAGGAGGACGTTGCATCCGCCCACGAGCGAGAAGTGAGGAGGACAGGCCTCCTGAAGGGCCACTGTCCCTCCTCCTGAACCTCTCCTTTCTTTCCTTTTTTTTGTTTACATTTTTTTAACGTTTATTTTTGAGAGAGAGAGACAGGACACGAGCAGGGGAGGGGCAGAGAGAGAGAGGGAGACACAGAATCCGAAGCAGGCTCCAGGCTCTGAGCTGTCAGCGCAGAGCCCGACACGGGGCTCGAACTCACAACCTGCGTGATCCTGACCTGAGCCGGAGTCGGACACTTAACCGACGGAGCCCCCCAGGCGCCCCTCCTTTCTTGTCTTGATGTTGGACTTGCTGGATGGGGGGGGTGGATAGGGGGTGCCGACCTCCAGGCTCCGTCCCCTCTGCCCCCAGGCCATGCCCCTATGTGCGGTCTGGCCGGGAAGGGGAAGCCGGGACAAGCTCTGCAGAGAAGACACTGACCCGCGGCCCGAGCGTCGGCCAGGGCAGCACGCGCACAGGTCCGGGTGCGGACGGGGGCGGGGGCAGCTTCGGGCCGGCGGGGAGGGGGCGGGGACTCCCAGCAGGCCCGGCACCGGCCCCCAGCACGAGGGGCCGCTCGCCCTGCAAACAGCGGGCTGGCCCTGACTGTCTCCTCCTGCTCCCGGCCCTGACCCGCTGCCTCTTCTCAGGAAGGACCAGGCCAGCCGTGGGGCTCCGTCTCCGGGGACAGAAGTGAAAGAGTCACAGCTTCACAGTAATTTCAGGGGCCCCCGGGTGGCTCAGCGGGTTGAGCATCCGACTCTTGGTTTCGGCTCAGGTCCCTATCTCAACAATTCGCGGGTTTGGGCCCCCGCAGCAGGCTCTGCGCTGAGAGAGCACCGACTCTCCCTCTCTCTGCCCCTCCCCTGCTCACACGCTCTCTCTCTCAAAATAAATAAACATTAAAAACAAAATAGAAACAAAATAATTTCAAAACACCTGGAATCTGTTAAAACCCAAAAGTCGGTTGAAGAGCGGACAGGACCCGCACCCCTGCAGGGAGTGCGGCCAGGGGGGCTGGGACAGGGACGGCGGGCTGCAGCCTCACCCCTGCCCGGTGTGGGGAGTTCTGCGCCAGCGCCGGCTCTGCTCACCGCGGTCCTGCCATGAGGACCTGCCGGGGCAGCCCCTGCGCTCGACCTCTCGGCTCACGTGGAGATCTCGGCCCCTCGTGTCAGGGCTGAGAGGCGCACACAGACGCCCTCGCCGTGTGAAACGGCAGGGCCCTCCTCCCAGGGTCGTCCCGTGTGCCCGGGGAGCCCGGCGCCGACAGGCTGACGTCCGTCCTGAGGACCTCCGCCGGCTCCTTCACCGGGAGTAACACTGACCCGACGGGCAGCGGGCCGGGGGACAGACGGGTCTGAAAACATCGTCCCGTTTTTCCCGCAGGGGTTCCCACTAGCTGGCTTGTTCCTTAGACCTGCGCCCGGGGCTACAGGCGCTACCCTCCTGACAGATGCGGCTTTCGGCCCCATCAGGTCAAGGGCGAGGTCCGGCCGGTCCCCCGCAGCCCCGGCCCGCCCCCGGCAGCAACGCTGGCAGCGCAGACAGTGCACGCGCCCGGCCTTCTGCTGACGTCTGGAAAGGAATCCGTGTACGGGACGAGCAGAGACGCGTCTGAGGAGAGGAAGCTCGCCCGGGGTCCTCGCCGCCCCGCTCTGCCCTCTGGCTGGCGCGCTGAGGCAGGGGGACGCGGGAGCGCCCCCCCCCCCAGAGGTGGCCTGAGCCAGGCCCGGCGGGACCACGGACCGCCCCCCCATCACAAGGACAAGCAAACAGAAGGTCCCAGCTGGGTGCTGGGGCCGGACACTTGGAGGCAAATCCCGGGCACAGTTTGGGGATCTTGCAAAATCCAAGCGGCCTGCAGACCGCTGCGCTCGGACCCTCCGGGGCGGGGAGGGGGGGGACGACACTGCCCTAACGGGTCAAGAGCGTTGCTCAACGCGTACGAAGCCCGATTCCTGGAAACGCTGAGGCTGCTTACCCGGAACGGCGCTTTCCTCCACGGGCGGGCATGGCCCCCGCCATCCTCACCTGTCCGGTGGCCGCCATGGGGGCGACGGGCAACGTCACCGACCCGGGGATGTCCGAAGCCATTTCTGGAAGGCAGAGAAGAAGAGAGAGGTTCTGTCAATGCCGGAAGGCCCAGGAACGAGGACGTCGCCCGGCAGGACCGGCGGCAGCCTCCGGGAGGTGCACTTGCGCCCAGTCAGGTGGTTAAAGAGCGCCCAGATTTGCCGCTTTCCTAAGGGACGCCCGGTGCCCCGGGGGGGGGGGCAGGTAAGACTTCGCGGGAGCAGCAGCGTGGCCGCAGCCTGAGCCGAAAGAACCACCGCGAAGAGCACAGCCGCTAATCAGAAGGAGCGACCCGCCAAGAGTCAGGAGGCGGAGTCCCCTGCGGCCGCGGCCGCCTTCACCTGAGCGTTTGTCCCCAGGCACCAAGACCGTCCCCAATCCCGCATTCGGGCTCAGAACCCTGCATACAGAGTCCTGCACGGCCCGCCATCCGCGACGAGGACGCTGAGGTCCAGGAGCCTCCAGGCACCAGCACGGCCCCACGGTGAGTCAGCGCCGGCGCCGGTCCCGTTCCCCAGGCTGAGTACCATCGGAGAGAAAAGTACTAAGGAAAGTACTAACGTGCAGCAACGTGGGGAACCGGAGGGCGTCTCACCAAGTGAAGTCAGAGAAAGACAAACGGCCATGATTCCGCTCCTGTGTGGGATTTGAGAAACGCAGGAGATGAACACAGGGGGAGGGAAGGGAAAGTAAGATAAAACCAGACCCCTAAGAGACTCCTGAACGCAGAGAACAAGCCGGGGGTGATGGAGAGGCGGGCGGGGCGGGGAAACCAGGAGTCACTGGGGTCTCCCCGAAGCCATTATTACCGGATACGTCACCTGATCTGAATTTAAATAATTAAAAAAAAAAAAAAGGAGGAGAGGAGGAGGTAAGGAACGACCTGTCCTGGACACCGGTCTCCGAACACGTCCCTTCTCAGGAGCTGGACGCCCCCGTGAGCTGGTTAAGGGGCTGCCGGACGTGCCCACTTTCAGAGAAACCGCACGACGGCTGAAGAGCTTCTCCTTCCCACCCTGTAGAGGGCTCCCGAACCCAAGGACCCTTTCCCCGGGCCACTAACTGGCCGAACAAACATCCGAGGGGCCTCTCTGACTCTGCGCGCGGTACTGGAGACTAGGCCCCGCCGCGCAGGCGCGTCCGCTCCGGCTCCCGCCCCGGTCACAAGGGAGGCCGCGGACGACACAAACGCACGTGGAGAAGACAGACGGGGGTGAACACAGGCACGCGGCCCTCGCCAGCGGAGAACGGGCGCCCGGGTACGGCGGAGCTCAGACGGGGTGGGCGCCGGCACCCCGCCTCCTCCCAGGGCCCGGGAGGCGTCCGACAGCTGCCCCACGTTACACCCGAAGACATCGTGTTTAATAAACACATGCTAAGGCCAGCTCAAGCCGCTGCGCTCCAAACGTCTGAAGCAGAATTTTATGATCCTAACAAACCAAGCTTATTTTTAGCTGCTGTGCTCTGGTCACAGAAATCCGGGAGCTATCAGTTGTCGGAGTTTTTTAAACAAGCGGACACACTGGAACGTACTGGGGGGGGGAACCCTTTCTTAAGGCAATGCTCTCCCCTCTCCGCAATTAGCGGACTGGATCTGTGGCAGCTAGACGGTCGTCACAGGGGTGACCAGGCACCCCCCGTCTGCTGCTTCGGATAAGAAATCTGTACTTTTTCTGAAGTGGGGACTGAAACAGACGAGTCCGTGAAGGCCCCGAGACGGAAGGCTAGGTCACGCGGCCGGCACGAGTCCGGGTGAAAACAGAGTCACCACTTCCCACACAGACCACAGAGTCAGTCCCTTAAGGTCCCCCAAGAAACAGTTTTCCACAGTTAAGCCAGCGAGGAAAAGCCGTACCTCATCCACCCGCTCCGGAGCGTCCTTTATTTTACTATTTTTTAAAATTTTGTAACATTTACTTATTTTTGAGAGATGGAGAAAGAGTACTAGTGGGGGAGGGGCGGACAGAGAGGGAGACACAGGATCCGCAGCAGCTCCAGGCCCCGAGCTGTCGGCACAGAGCCCGACGCGGGGCTCGAACCCACAAACTGTGAGATCATGACCTGAGCCGAAGTTGGAAGCTTGATTGAGTAAACCACGCAGACGTCCCAGAATGTCCTGTGAAAACGCACTGAGAAGTCCTGAGTGAGGAAGTTTAACTCTGTTCAGAGCAGTATGTCATGAAAGGGGACAAACGGAAGACAATGTGTGGTTAGGACAAAATGACACTCGTCCTTTTTTTTATGGGAACGCAAAAATATCGGTTGTTTCTGTGTTACAAGTTACAGAGAGCAAAGGTCCCCAAGGCCTGACTAGGGGGCACCCGCTGTCCAGTCCTTTCCTCAGACGCATGAGGGGAGCAAGGAGAAAGGCGCCGGCCGATGTGCACGGGTGCCCGGGCTCCTGTCCGCCCCGCCGGACGCTCTGCACGGGCGGACCTCCCCTGCCTCCATCGGGCCCCACCGAGCACACCCCCGGCCCTCCAAGCCCGTGCAGGACACCGGGCGCAAGCTGACAGGTGACACGAGCAGTCCGCACTGTGGGAGACGGCGCACCTCGGGAAGCGAGGCGGCAGGTGGGCCCGCTCAGCCGGCCCCGCGGCACGCACGGGAAGGGGTCGGGAGCCAGTGAGCCGCACACAACACGTGCCACGTCACACGATGTGACAGGGAGAGGCCCCCGAACATCCGGCCAACGGGGCTGCTCGAGCAGTAACACGAAGGCGGCCACGGCCCGCCACCTGCCCGCCAGCGCCAGGCGCTTAGGAAGGCTCGCTCCTCCCAAGATTCGGGGTTCCTTCCATACCTGTTTGCACAACCTCCTCTCATAATCGGGACGTTAGAGCTTTGGCGAGCCGGGGGCTCAGTGGGTACAGTGTCCGGCTTCAGCTCAGGTCATGATCTCACGGTTCGTGGGTTCGAGTCCCGCATCGAGCTCTGTGCTGACAGCTCAGAGCCTGGAGCCTGCTTCAGATTCTGTGGCTCCCTCTCTCTCTGCTCCTCCCCTGCTCACGCTCTCTCTCTCAAATATAAACATTAAAAATTTTAATGACGTTTATTTAAAAAAATAGATGTCCCAT
Organism: Paguma larvata; assembly: GCA_030068075.1. Lineage (NCBI taxonomy): Eukaryota > Metazoa > Chordata > Mammalia > Carnivora > Viverridae > Paguma > Paguma larvata. The sequence continues at coordinate 140,291,535 of CM057827.1, forward strand.
TTCATCAAATGCCATTTTGGTAACGAAAATAGTGGGTTTTTTAAAAATAACATGACCCTGGTGACGGGCCCAGGAAAGGACCGGAAGTACAAGTGCACGCACATGTCAAACATGGCTCCTTCCTTGGTGGACATCCTAGGTGAGTTTCGTTTTCTCCTAAAAACTCTTTTTGTTTTGGAAAAGGTTTGTTTCCGACAAATGTGTTACTTTACCGTTTGTCGAATGACGTGTTAATTCAATGACCGCAACCAGGATGACAAACCTCCTGCAAGGGCCTCGAGTGGAAAACGGGCCGAAGAAAGGGGAGCCGACTTTAAGAACAAGACGGTCCCACAACGGGGCCCGCGAACGCTGCCCCGGACCCTGCCGTGGACACAGCCCCCCGGGAGCTTCCCGGAGCAGCTGCACAGGCCCGGCCCCGCGGTGGTCACGGCCGTCCAGGTGGAGGACGCAGGCCCTGAGTGACACAGCCACAAAGAGGACACCCGGGAGGAGAGAGGTGATGTCACCTGCCTCCCGCAGGGAGACCGCACGGGCAAAACCTTTCGGGAGGAAGAAGGGAAATAGGGTTGGGCCGGATGCCCACGCCACGCACTCGGCACACGGAGGAGGAAGAGAAGTATCCACAGCTGGAGAACGAGAAGCGACGAATGAACGAGACAAAGAAAGGGGCGCCCATTTTAATAACAAGACTGTCCAACAATGGAATGGGAGGGCTTGATGCTGATGCTGAAAATTTTATATGCGACTCATTAAAATATTTTTGTGTAAAAGCGGTGAGATTTCTGTCGGATGCCAGCTGGGTCCTGAGCCCTTCGCCCGTGCTTTCCATCCGCCCCGTGGGACAGGTGCAGAGTCAACCCATTTTACCGACGAGGGAGCTGGGGCAGAGCGAGGGCGGGGCCGTGCCCCAGCCACACGGCTGCTGAAGGGACAAGAGGACTGTCCTGTGTTCAGCCACCGCCCGTGGGGCCCTCCCCCGGGGCGACAAGAGGCCGCCTGATACGCAGATTCTAGAGCACAGGCCCGGAAGGGAGTGGGGATGGCTCCACCTAGCGGCGGGGTCACGGGCAAGCTACTTTCCCCCCCGAAGCCTCCGACTCCCCGTCTGGAAGAAATCCTCCCACACCGCGCACAGCTGTCGGGGGATTAAGGTTACTAGAGACGCGCAGTAACCTTCCCTCCGTCTTGTATTTTCCCCAGGAGAAGAATGTGTTTTAAAGCGGACAGCGTAGGCACGTGCGTGTGCGTTTTCACATGAGCCTCGAGCGAGCGACCGCTGGGCCTCAGTCTTCCAGCTCCAAAATGGGCATCCTAACGGGAACCCTAACGGGCTTCCTGAAGCGGGTCGGAAGATTAAAGAAGTTACTCGAAGTGGCGCTTGGCACATGGTAACAAGCACATTTAAATGTGGCGGGATTACAGGGCGCCTGGGCGGCTCAGTCGTTGAGCGTCCGACTTCGGCTCAGGTCATGATCTCGCGGTTCATGGGTTCAAGCCCCTCGTTGGGATCTGGGCTGACAGTGCGGAGCCTGCTTGGGATTCTGTGCCTCCCTCTCTCTCTGCCCCTCCCCTGACACTCACTCTCTCTCTCTCTCAAAATACATAAATAAACTTAAACAAATAAACAAACGTGGCCAAGTTAACCACAGATGCTAACAGAACTGGGAGTCATCCTCTTCCTGGAGGGAGTGAAGTTGCGGCCATGACTTGATGCGCTGCGCCACGCCGGGGGTGCGGCCACACAGAGGCCCCGCCCATGGCTCAGCGGCCCCGCTCACAACAGTTCACCGAGCGATGCTGGAGCCAAGGGGTGGGGGGGGCACAGGTATGGCTCTTCTTCAGCACCCACTTCCTGCCGCCACCGTGGACACGGCCCCCCGGGGGGTTCCCCGAGCAGGTGCACAGACACGGCCCCGCGCGCCTGCACAAGGGCTGAGGCGAGCCGGCGGGGCCGGAAGTCCTGGACCCCAGGGGCAGCGCTGGCAGACACTGGAAGGGAAGGCAGGGTCGTGGTCCTCACCAGAACTTTCCCACGTAGTTGGGGCTGACCACGCGAGAACAGAGAGGCGTCTAGGGCAGCACAGAAACATGAGCGAGTCTATTGACAGAACATCACGTAGCAAAATTCAAACCAACGTTACAGACGGATGAGGGGCCTTCAGGTGGGCCAGGGACGGTCCGGCCCACGGAGAAGCAGCCTGCCGCCCCCACTGGCTCCCCGGGGCCTCCCGCGCGGCCCTCGGCAGGCAGGCCTTGTCCTCCTGCCCCCACCAGAGGGCTGCTGCCCCCCGCTGGCCCGCCTGGAGCCCTCTCCCCCACCCCAGCCCCCGGGTCTCCCCGCTCCCTCCACCTCCCCTCCGCCCAGGCCGTCTCGCCATGATCCCAGAAGCACCCATCGGGTCCTGCTGTTCCCCTAAAGGTCTCTCCAACCCCTGGGCTCCACTGCCGGCCTGCCTCAGGCCCTCCTCCGTGCCTCCCGCACCGACTCTCCCCCCACACGTCCTTGCGGGCCGGATCCGCCAAGACCAGCCTCGCTTGTATCCTCTGGCTTCTCTCCGCTCCTAGCACAAACTCGGGGCTCCCTGCCCCGCCCGCCGGTCCCCGGTGGCCAGGCTGCCACCGCCCCCCCCCCCCCCCCCCCGTCTTGAGCTCCAGTCACCCTGCTCACCCAGTGTCTCGACCACATCATGCTCCCTCCCACCTCGGGGCCTTTGCACACGCTATGTCCTGCGGCCGGACAGCTCTCCTCCCTCCCCACCAAGCTCACGCCTGACAGTCATTCAGCTCCGCTCAAACACGACTTCTGCGGGGAAGCCCGTCCCTGGCCGGTCCCTTCCCCAGCCTGGGCCCGGTGCCCCGTGCCTCATTCTTACCACACCTGTGCCTCTTCCGCGAAGCAAAGAAGGTCACAGCCACGCAGGTGGAGGATGGCAGGGGCCTGAGCGACGGAGCCGCCAGGAGGACATTCGGGAGGAGACAGATGATGTCAACGCCCCAAAATACAACGCGTGTCGCCGTCGGCGCCCAGAAAGGGAAGATTCTAAAAAGGCTCGGTCACCTGATCCTCCCACACGGAGGCTGCACGGGGCGAAGATTCCGGAGGAGGAAGAGAAACGTGGTCGGGTCGGCCATGCATTTGCGTCTGCACGCGGCCCAGAGGAGACACGTGCTCACCCCCCCCCCCCCCCGACTCCGCGGGCCGCGCGCCAGCCGGGGGTCTGGTCCGAGCTCCAGCTTCCCTGTCGTGTGACTCTGTTTCTCCACCTACTCCCCAGCTGGGAAACGGGGCTAATCCCGACACTGCTTCCGTTTGCAGCGGCTGCTGTGAGGAAAAGGGGCCTGTTTCAGTACCAGGCAGCGTTTGCAAAGCTGTGACTTTGAGCTGGTGGAAGCTGGGTCGTCGGCGTCGAGGAGACCCCCTCCTGCCTCGATGGAGACACACGGCTGGGCGGTTCCCTTCCGAGAGCAGTGACCAGACGGCACCTCGCGGGAATGCCCAGGGGGACCCGGGAAGGCTTCCTGGAGGAGGCCACACCTACGCCGTCCTGGCGGTGGACGTGCTTTGGGAGACATGAAGCAGCACATAAAGGGCGCGTGCCCTCTTCCTAACCGTGTTCCGTTCGCGGCTGCAGTTTCTGAGCAGCCCACCCAGCCCGGCCCTCGGGGGGCGTGCCCCCGGCTCCTGCCCCTGCCTTCGAGATCAACACCCATTCCCCCACCTCCAAGGCGGCCCTGGGGCAGCACGGACCTCTGCGCAGGGTCCCGGCTCATACCGACGGCAGAGGCACAAACAGGCAGGAAGACTCTGCCCACAGAGGTCTGACTCCAGACACAGACACCCCCCCCCACCGGCACCGGGTCGCGCTGGCTCGCGTCACACGCACACACACACACACACTCGCGCGCGCACGGGCACAATGACCGCCTGCCTTACGCAAAGTTGCAGGGGGCATCGGTACGAGCTGAGGGCCCTGAGCGCCTCGCCCCCACGCCGAGAACGCGGCCGGCTCGCGATGGGGCGCCCGGCTCAAGGCCAGCTCCACGTCCGACGCGGACATGCTGGGCAGGGTTCCGACGACGCGGCACGGGCGGCGAGGACGCGCAGACGCGGGGAGAAGGGAGCCCGGAGCGTTAGCGATGCCGGCGGCACGAGGAAGCGGAAAACACTGGGTGCCCCCCGCCCCCGCCCCGCCATCTCACGGGGAGGAAAATCAATGACGTGCAAACTTTCACGAGACAACAACACGACGATTTCATGACAATTCCGAGAAACGAAAGACCAGGAGGGTCTCCCCGGGGCCGGGGGTGCAGGGAGGCAGCTCGCGAGCAGAGAAAAACGCTCCCTCCCCAGCCGCCTCGCTCGGACCGGCTCTTTCCACAGAAGGCGCACCCGGCGCCGCGGCCCTACCTTTCCAGAGGGAGGAAACAAAGACCTCTCCTCCTGGTGTCCAGCTCCTTCTGGCGGAGGCGGGATGTCAGGAGCCGCGGGAGGAAAGGAGCTGCGTTTGTATTCTGCTCAGAAAATGTCATCACAGATCTGTTTACCTAAACTGTGGACCATGATTCAGCCGTGACAACTGTCTTGCATACTGATCAATTTATCTGCAGCGAAATCCCTAACATTAACTGCTTAGGTTCTGAAAACTCGGCGCCTCGAGTTCCTCATGCAGCCGCGGCGTGCGTCTGCAGCGTCTAGATCGTTACTCACGGGTCCCGGGGGGAGACCAGAAAGGAGCCCCCCTGACCCGGGAGCGAGGGAGGGTCCCTGCCACTCCCAGAAGGACGGCAGGACGCTCGAGTCCCAAAGGCCCTCCGCGGGGTGGGATCTTCAGCTCAGGGTACAGACGAATCACCAGACTGAGAGCCGGGGCCTCGGCTACCTCTGAAGCAGCCCTGTGTCCTCTGTGAGGCAGGCCCTTCCCGTGGGCAGGCTGGGTCCCCGCAGCAGAGCGGAGGTGGCGGACACGGGAGGGGCCGGGCCCTGCCTCCACTAGCCTGGACGCTGGGCACCCGAGCCCGGCTGCCCCGGCCGAGTTAGCCACGCGTCGTGCCCTTAGGAACCCTGCACCAGAGCCCCCTAAGGGGTCCACCCCGGCATTCCCATGGAGTCCACGCCCGCTCTGCTGCCTGAGGTCCCCGCATCCCTGCCTGGACTTCACGAGGGGGAAAAACACACACTGAGCAAGAGGACAGGCACCCGGTAATCCTAGGGGAAAAAGGGCAGGGAAGTTTCCATTGTGATGCGGACTCCGGAGCTGACGATGAGGGCCAACCCTGCACCCAGCCCGGCCCCTCGGGGCTAGCCATGGTGGGACCCCCACCCACCCTTCGTCTCTGGCTTGGGGCAAATCCAACATCCCCGAGGTACCGCCCTCGCTGCTACAAACAGGGTGTGCTGTGCGAGCCTGTCTCGGAGCCTGAACACTCACTTGCATATGTAAAGAGCGCTCTGGATGAACTAAGCTGACCGTTTCCTGCACAGGACTCGACTGTTTCTCTCAGTCAGACAGGTCACAAGTACGACGCACTGTGGCAGAGGACAAGGCGACTCCCCACGGACATGCGGTGAAAGCCGGCCTTTCACGCGCAGAACCAGTGGTTAAGAACTTGCAAAGACTGCAACGTGGAAGGGAGCATGGAAGTCACAGCAATGCTGAGGCGCGCGTTCGCGGACGCCTGAGGCGGGGCCGCCGTCCCCTCTGTGAGGCGGGGTGGGGTCGGAACCGCACGCGGAAACACGAGGCAGGTGCGAGCCGTCGCCACACCGTCTCGGGACCGGCGTTTGTGAATCCGCTCGGTATCCTGGCCTTTGCGCTAACCAACGGCGGTGAGTGCGTTTTAAAACGTTTCTTTATTTCTGTGTAGGCCGCGTATCTTTCGAGAAAGAGTCGTATTCGGACATTTTCCTTCTTTGTAAGGATGAAGTGATACCCAACTGGGCCAACTCTGCCGCCTCGAAACCGCACAAGGGGAGGGCCTCCAAAATCAGACACGCCGGGGGGGCCGGGGGCTCAGGCGGTGGAGCGTCCGACTTCGGCTCAGGTCATGATCTGGTCCGTGGGTTCGAGCCCCACGTCGGGCTTTGTGCCGACAGGTCAGAGCCTGGATCCTGCTTCCGATTATGTGTCTCCCTCTCTCTTTAATCCTCCCCCACTAGCTCTCTCTCTCTCTCAAATATGAAAAAACATTAAAAAAATAAAAAAAATCGGACACACCAGGAGAATCTAAATACCTCCTCGTCCGTCCGGACGCAGCTAAGAAAACGAGGGGTCCAAGGAAAGAAGGAAACGTTAGGGAAGACGAAGAACCTCTCCGCCAGCCGCCGCTGCAAACGGACGTGTGTTTAGTCCCACGAGCTGCAGCGCCCGGAGCCCGGGGCGGCCTGGCCGCAGACGGAGCCTGGACGGACAGCTGGGGCCGGTGTCCCAGGGCTACAAAATGGTAACACGGGTTTCGTCAAAATGTCGGATCTCCACTCAGGAAAGACCGTCTACAGTCTCAGCCTCAGTCGCAACCAGACAGCCATTCCGTGTGACGTGCGCGGATTCCCTCCGCGCTCTGGCGGGTGTGCGTGCGGAGACGGTGTGCGTCTGTGGGTCTAAGGCAGGCCCGCTGAAGGGGGCACGGCTGACACCCACGCAGGACTTTTATCCCACCCACCAGCCGTGAACACGCAGAACACAGAACTCTCCCGATCAGGGCGCAGGTGCGGGCGAGTCCACTGAAAGCAAGCCGCAGACCCAGGGGCGCTGGGCTCCTGGGACAGCTGTCTGGGAGCTCAGAACACAGCTCAGGGAGTGCAACAGAGCTGCCTCGGTGAAATCCTGAAAATGGGGCCTTGTGCAGCGCACCCCAGAGGGAGGAGATGGGGTGGGGAGGGGAGGGAAGGGGAGACAAAGGGAAGGGGTGAAGGAGGGCAGGGGATGGCAGGGGAGGGGCGAGGAGGGCAGGGCAGGGGTGAGAGAGGAGATGGCAGGGCAGAGCATGAAAGGGTGGAAGGGGGAAGAGAAGGGTGGGGATGGCAAGGAAGGGGTGAGGAGAGGAGGGGAAACCAGGGGAAAGGGTAGGGGAGGCCTGGGGAGAGGATGGCAGGGGAGGGGAGGGGAGGGGAGGAAAGGGAAGAGGTGGGAAGGGGTGGGGAGGGCAGGGGAGGGGCCCAACCCGAGAGGAGGTGTGTCCTGAGCCCCGAGAAGCGCCGGGCGCCGGGCAGGGCAGTGAGGGAAGCGTCGTCGCCCTGGCCTCCCAGGTGTGACACCTGTCAGGCTGCGCAGTTAGCGGGGTCGGAATCGCGGGAGGTGAACAACCTGAGACACGGGACAGCGTGCAGGACGGGGCGAGGCTGTGTGGGAGTGAAGGAGAGACGACGGTGAGGCTCCGGCGGAGAAACACGGGGAGTCCATTACTGGAGGTGGGGAGGCCCGGCCGCCGGCCCGCGGGCGGGGACCAGGGGTCAAGGTGGCCACAGACATGCGTGTCCCTCCGGGCAGCGGGCATCGCCCGTCCTCGCCGTCTCGGCCCCTCGGTGCCGGCAGGTGACGGGGACGGAAGGCTCAGTGCCCTCCACCGAGGGTGGCCGCTGCACCTCCTGGCCGTGAACTCTGCACAGCCTCTCTGACACTCGGCACGTCCGAGGTGACCTGGCCCTCGCAGGAACCGGCCACGGTGCGCACGTCCGGAACGGAAACACAGAACCACCCAGATCCCCGAAGCAGGACCGGCAAGCGGCCAAGGACGAGAGCCCCACGGGCAGAGGCAGACGCACCCCCCTGGGGCCCCGGCCGCCGCCGCTGCCCTCTGGCCGCGACAAGCGCGGAGGGCCCGGCAGGCTCAGAGGCCGCGCGCCGGCAGGGCCGTGTGACCCGCTGACCCGGGAGCCGACAGAGTGAGTCGGATGGAGTCGCCGAGACCCTGTGGCCGCACCCACGGCCATCCGATGGGGACGCGTCTGCAGGACAGAGGGACGGACTCCACACATGGGACGCTGGTCAGCCACCGACGAGGGGGCCGTGTCCCTGGCGCCGGGACCGTCTACATCGCGAGTAAACCACTGTCTCATTTAGACTCCCCAAACCACCCGGTGGCCCAGACCGCCCGCTCAGTCCACTCCACCCCACGGACACGCGGACGGACGGGTGAGAGCCACGTCACGTGGCCACAGCGTGTGGCGCCCGAGTCACTGTCCCTGAGGAAAGGTGGGCTCCTGGGGGGGGGGCAGGGCGCCGTGTTTACTGCTAGATCCCAAGGTGTGTTTTCCTTGTGGCCGAATCTGGGATCTGCCAGGCCCCCCCAGAACGGCGCTCGGATCGCCACACCCCTGCTCCAGGGGCTTCAGCCCCCTGCTGCAGGCCCAGCGCCCTCGGCCCCTGAACCACCTGTGTCCACACTCTACTCCCCCGTGGGACGGGCTCGGGGGTGGTGAGGGCACCAAGGAGGAGGCTTCGTGGGGACTCGAGCCACGTGAAGACAGACACAGCAGGAAGCCTCCACCTGCAAACCCTCACCAGACACACGACGGCTGGCCCTGACCTTGGCCCGCCGGCCTCCAGGACCGGCAGGAATCGCGTTTGCTGGCTAAGCCGCCTGCTATGTGGCTTTCTTGCTATTACAGCCGCTCGAGGAGACCGAGACCCCACAACGCCCAGAGTCCCCAGGACACGGCGCCTGCGGTAGGAAGGTGGCCCCCGTGTGGCTGGCTCAGACAGGGGGCTGTGGGAGGAGGGGTGACACGGCCAGCGATGGGCCCAGGGGGGCTGCTGGGGGGCTGGCAGGGAAGTGGCAATGAGCAGGGCTGGGAAGGTGAACACAGGGCCCCCCGGTGACAGGCGGCCAGTTCGCAGACCGCCCGGCCTCAGCTTGGCCGGCCTTTGCTGCCGCAGAAGCAGGAATGGACCAGAGAGTGGCTCGTCTCAGAGGGGGTTGCTGTGCCCTGAACCCTGGGGCCTAGGGGTTCTGGAACAGTGGGAGCCAGAACTAACAAAGCTGTAATCCAGGCCACCAGTCTCGATCACCCAGAGAAGGGAGTGCTGGCGGCCGGCGGCCGGACAGGGCGTCCCAGACCAACAGCTTGCCGGGAGATGCAGGATGGACGCAGGAGAGGCCAGGAGGCGTGTGGCCGGGCGTCGGGATGGCACACCCGTCACCGTCCGTGTCTGCGGACACCAAGGGACGGGGCTCCCTGGAAACCAGGCTGCAGCGGGTGTAAGCCTCCAGGTGCACATGACCGCAGGCAGGTGCACAGATCCGGGGGCCCGAGGCTCGCCCTGGAGTGAAGAGGCCAGCTGTGGCCCCACGGGGGCGGGACTTGGGGACCGCGAAGGGGCAGGTGCCCTGGGAACGCCCCGCCTCCACCCGCCTTCCCCGGCCGACGCACAGGACTCACAGAAAACTCCGGAAACGCCTTCGTGAAGGTGATGGGCTCTACCTCTCTCCCCCCGAGCTCCTGGCTTCGTCCCTCAGCTCCCGCCTCGCTCCTGCATCTCCTCCTCTCCTTCCACGCTCCTCCCCGATTCCGCCTGTTTCTCTGCACTCTTCCATCCCCTGCTCCACTCGCTGCCCCCCGCCCGTGCCCCCTGCCCCCTTCCCCACCGGCACCGGTGTTCCCCAGACCCCTCCCCCCTCCACCTGCTCGCCCTGAGTTGGGACGCCTGAGTCCTGCCAACGCCCACCTCCCCCAGACAGAGAAGTACACGTGAGCTCGACACACACCCACGCCCCAGCTCTCCCTCTGGGGCCCCTCCGTCCTGGCTTTGTCCCTCGAGGCTCAGCTTCCGGCTTCAACTTTTCAGATGCAGTCACACGCTACCATGTGACGACGTGAAGAGTCACGCCAACGTGGTAGGGTTTGCGCGGGACGCTGGAGAAAGGCAACTTCCTTGTTCTCGAGCCCACAGATCCCAGGCCGCTGCTCCCCAGGTAAGGAGGAGCTCCTCCTGTTCAAGGAATCTGTAAAACCGGGGTGTCTGGGCCTGCGTGGTGTTGGGCGTCTGACTTCAGCTCAGGTCATCATCTCATGGTTCATGGGTTCGAGCCCCGCATCGGGCTCTGTGCTGACAGCTCAGAGCCTGGAGCCTGCTTCGGATTCTGTCTCCCTCTCTCTCTGCCCTTCCCCTGCTCGTGCTCACTCTCTCTCAAAAATAAAAAAAAAATAAATTTTTATTTAAAAAAAAAAAGAAATCTATACGCCCCAACAAAAACCTATGAGCCCTTCCCATTCCGTACATACAGCCCCTTCCATAAAAATGCCTTTCTGGAAAAGGAGAAAAGTAAGTGTGAACATAGCCCCTTGTTTACACAACAAACTGCTTCAGGAAATCACGCATCCTTCCGTAGATACAGAAGCCCCTTCCAAACGTTTTATGAAACAAAGTGGCTTTCTCGTTGAATATATTCCTTGATGAGTGTATTCATCCATCATTTGACAAATAGGTTTTGTGTTCAATTTTAAACAGTGAATTACTCTCTAACTGTAAAATACTTAAAATACTAAAAGCGTTTGCATGCAAGGCATTGTAATCAGTATTTTTGTTCCTGTGCTCTCTGGTGCCACAGACCAATGGCATTTGTCCCCAGGGGTGCTCTCCCTGCCTGGGACCCAACAGTTGCAGAGAGCAGGGAGTGGGCCCCTGGGGACAGAATGCTGGGGCTCCCTGGTCCCCTGGAAAGCCCGGGCGGCCGAGGCCCTCGGGGACCACGAGACACACCCTCTGGTTGGAGAAGACATGGGCTCCCAGAGCTCATGGGGACGTCACTCCGGGTCACAGGCTCCGGCCCAGCAGAAGTCCCCTCGGTCCGGACCATCTGTGCCCGAGGCCGGCACACGTTCCTGTGGGGGGCAGGGAGGGGGTGTTTTAGGGTTCAGAGGCCACGGTGCCTCCGTGGCCACTACTCATCCACGCGGGTGTTGCACAGAGTGGCCCCAGGTGGCCCGCAGACGAGTGGGCACGGCCGTGCACCAGCTTACCAACGCTGAGATGAGAATTTCGGAGGATTTTCACATCAGGAAACGGGGTTCTTTTATGCCCCCCCCACTCCCGATCATTTCAAAAGAATTCTTACTTGTGAGACATAAAAAAATGGGAGGCAGGAGGGATGTGGCCTACGAGCCGTAAGTGGCCGAAGCAAAGAGCCCAGCGATCCAGGCCAAGGCCGGGGGAGCCGAGGAGTCCCCTGCCTCTAGTTCAGTTGGGCTGACCGCTGGGCGAGGCACTGCCCTCCCACGGTGCCCGCGCATGGGTGAGGCACAGGGGAGGGGCAGGGGAGCGGCAGGGGGGCAGGGGAGGGGCAGCCACACCGCATTTCTAGCTACTGAGAAAAAAAGCATCGTTGGAGGCGGAGCTCTCTGGAGAGGGAGGCACGGTTCTCCACCAAGCCGGATCCTCGCCAGGTCTACGCTGGGTCCCGTCGGGCCATCTGAAGAGGCGACAGGGGCCGCATGTCAGCGCCCGTCGGGAGGCAGAGGCCGCGGGCGCAGGCGCCGGAGCGGCCCGGCCACTCCAGAGACCCGCTTTCGCTGCTGCGCTGCCCGTGGGGCGCGCTCACCCCGGGGCCACGCGGGCTCGCCGGGCTCAGGGTGCGAGACGCTCCGCGGCCGGGGGTCTCTGAGGAAGCCCCGGAGATGCAGAGCCCGCCCTGGGCACCTGGGCACCTGGGCAGGGAGCGGGCGGCCAGCAGGGGCCGCCGACGCCCGTGCCGAGGGAAGAGTCAAGTGCAAGAAGGCCGCGTGGACCGGACGGGCTGGAGCACAGCGAGGGGGCACGGTGACAGGACGCGAGATGGGGGCCGGAAACGGGAAGCCGGAGTCTCCTGGCCAGAGGCCGCTGGGAAGCAGCACGGAGGGAGGACACGGAGGAAGGAACACGAGAGGGAGGTGGGCTGGCCTGCAAGATGCCGTCCATGCCGCCCAGCGTGTCCCCACGACGCGCGGCCCCGGGACGGGCTCTGGGGGGGGGCGCTCCGGTCAGCCGGCCTCGGACACCGGGGCAGCTCCGGGCAGGGCCCGAGAGGAAGCTCGCGTTGGGGGACCAGCACGGGGATTGCAGCGGGAAGAGGAAAGCCTGCCCCTGCCGTGACCAGACCCCGGGCAAGAGCAAGGCCACAAATGCCGCATCCAACCAGCCACAGCCGCGGTGCTCCCAGCCGCCCAGCTGCAGGGAGGAGAGCGGAGCCCCCAGATGGCCCTGCAGAGGAGACAGAGGGCCCGCCGACCACAACGCCCAAGGCTGACCTCCCGGGGACAGGCTGGGGCGTCGGGGTCCAGTTCTGCGCTGACCTCCCGCGCACGATCTGGGGCACAGGAAAGAGGAGGGGCCGTCCCCTCGCGCACGGCGACCACCGTGGGCCCAGGCAGGCCGCCCAGGGCTTTCTCGGTTCCGGGGGCGGGTATGGAGGGTTAGGGCACTTCATCCCCCCGTTCCCAATTCGGACTGTTTCTCTGCGTCACGAAAGCAAAAGAGAAACCCCACGGTCACAACCTACACCCTGGAAGGAGCAGGCGGATCCCAGGCCTCGAGAGGCACCAGGAAGGGAGGGTGGGAAACGGACGGAGGGCCCGAAGCTACCGCCACCGGAGGACGGACGGCCCGCAGCTGCGGTCCCGCTGGGCCCGTCTCCTGGGGCCCGTCCTCTCCGCGGCCGGCGCTGGGACATCCCGAGAGAGGACACATCCCGCGAGCCTCCAGGGCAGGGAGGACTCACTGAGAGCTTTGCTCTCGTCTGGCGGTCCTGTCTGATCACACTCAGCACACGGCTCATCCCGGAAGTTCCCCACGGGGCTCCCTGAGACTTGGGGTCCCGAAGGAAGTGGCCGCCTCTCCTGGGGGGCAGGCTCCCGGAGGGCGGGTTGGGCCTGGGGAGCAGGGAACCACGCAGATCTCGGAGCCTGGACCGCGGACATGCAGCCACAGGCCTGGGGTGCTCCCGTCGGAGGGTCCCCGGGAAAGCCCCGTTTTCAGCAGTGCTATCGAGGCAGAAGGCCCAGGAGGCCCCGGCCGTCCCTGGAACAGCAGTCTTCGTCCGGGGGAGGGGCCCCGAAGTGCCCGGAGAAGGAAAGACCCGGATGATGGCTGGGGACTCGGGGGGGCGGGAAAGAACCGGCATGTCCCACCAGAGCTGTCCTGTTGGTATTTTCTCAGAGTGACAGCAATGTCCCATAGGTGTGACTACAAGGAGGGGGACAGGGAGGCTAAGGAGATGCTGTCGGGCACACATCCTACACCAGAAAGCTGGCCGTGACCCCGTCGTGACCCCACCATGCCCTCACCATGACCCCGCCGTGACCCCGCCGTGACCCTGCCACGACCCCACTGTGACCCCGCTGTGACCCCGCCATGACCCCACCGTGACCCCGCCACGACCCCACCGTGACCCCACAGGTGAGGAGGTGGGCCTGGCACCCCCGGGGGCAGACGTCCGGCCACCCGTGCCTCTGTTCTGAAAACTCACCAGCCAAGCTAACTCCCTCTGCTCTCCACCCAAAGGGAAAGCCCAGCGCGCAGAGCAGGCGTTCTCCCAGCGACACAGGCTGGGCCACGTCAGCCCCACGTCTCTTCCAGTCCGCCTCCTGGCAGGAAGTGTGTGACACACAAATATTGGAGATTCGGCTCATTACACACGGAAACTGTTCTTGTCCAGATACGGGCAGGTGACAGCCCGCCTGGGGGCTCCAACGGTCACGCGTTGGACTTCGGCTCGGGTCACGATCTCAGGGTGAGACTCAAGTACAAGATCAAGGGCAGAAAAAACACTGGAGACAGTGTGTAGGTGCACGTGTCAGGGAGGGGGACACGGCCACAGCCTCGCGTCGGCCAGCTCCCCCTCCGTGGGCCCTCGGGCCGCTGTCACTCCCCGTTTCTACCCTGACCGGCGGGGGTCACTTCGGCAGACAGTGGCCTCCAGCCAGAGAGGTCATTGCTGCACCGCTCTGCAGCCACAGGGGGCGACTGGGTTTAGATGAGGTCTCGAGGGCGAGGCCTCACGCTGGGATTCGTGTCCTTGCGGGAAGAGGTGACAGAGAGTGTGCCATGCCCCTTGCCCCGGTGCAGACATGGCGAGAAGTGACCATCCCAAGCCGGGAGAGGGCATCTGGGCAGGAACCCGATCGGCCCGCGCCTGGCTCCCGCCCCTCCCAGACTCCCAACTGAAAACACGAACTTCCATTGTGAAAGCCGCCAGCATGCCGGTGGCCGGAGCTGACCCACGCAGCCGGTCGGCGGCCCCTGGTCGAAGAGGACGTTTCTCGTCTGCGAGACGTGTTCCTCTAAACAAGCTCATTTAACCTGGGCACCGGCGGTGAAACGCCCCTCACGGAGCCGGGGGGACGGCAGCCTCAGGCCCGATGCCCGTGACCTCGCACCAACACGCCCTCCCTCCCTTTGCCTGCCCGCTCCCACACAGCGGCCTCGGGGGCGGGGGCCGTGGCGAGGTCGGGCTTTGCTGGACGGACAGGAGGTCAACAGAGACCGCGACGTGGAGGCAGCTGGCGGCCGTGAGGGCGGTCCCCGCTAGGAAGACGAGCCCTGGAGCCCGGCCCCGCTCCCCCAGCCTCGCTCTGCGTAGAGAGTGCACAGACCGGCGCCACCAGGCGCGGTTCTTCCTGAGGAAGGGACACAGCCCTCGGCAACCTTGTAGCCTGGCGGCAGGAGGAGCACGGCGACCTTCTCTCCCGTATCCACGCACCCCACACACGGTACTCCCTTCCTGCCTCACTGTCCGGTTCTGAGAGGTGCTTAATTCACCAGAGACTCGTGGGTAGACTTGGGGACCCGAGATAGGGACTACGGCCCCCGACATCGTCCAGCAGAAATGCCACTGAAACACTCATCTCCTCGAAAGAGGGGGAAACATACCCGTCGGGGCCACACGGAACGCGGCCATCCGGGGAGCCACGGAACAGCGGCCTGCCCTACGTGGGCACATCGGGGACGGCACGGCGCCTCGGGCTCCTGGGACGGCATCCCTGCTGGGAACCGTTCAAAGACGGGTTCGAGCCCCCTGGTCCTCTTCGTCTTTGCTATTTTCTATTTTCACTACACTTAGTCCAAGTTTGCACTTCCTTTTTCTCACTCGGAGTCCACTGTAACTCCTGACTCTGAGGCTCGTGTCTCTCATTAGTTCTGGAAGACGACCAGCCCGCCCCGCACCCTGTTGGCTCTGACCGCAGCTCTGACCTACCTGCCCGAGCAGGAGGCCTGGCCTCTGACTCAGAGCCCCACGCTCCCGTGTCCTGACTCGGCCTTCGTGCTAAATGCTCTGTGATGTCTTCCATTCTGCCTTCTAATTCATTAATTCTCTATTCATCTGTGTTTAGTAGCTACTAAAGTCGGCCATTGATCTCCTGACTTTGTTTATGTTTCAGCGCTATAATTTCCTGACGGCCCACTTGGATTTAATGGCGGTCAGCCAACGGACTGTCTTCATGTGGACCCTGAGGACCCGGGCACACAAGGAACCACAATCGACGAAGATCTGAGGCCCCCTCCCCAGTTCTCCTGGGCTGCATCAGGCCCAGAGGGTGCTAAATGACCCAGGGAAAAGGTGCACCTTCCCCCGGGAAAATGAGACCGGACGTCCCAACAGCCACGCTGGACAGGATGAGGCAGATTTAATTTGATGAGAAAAAATCATGCAGTTAGATGGGGCTTTGCATTCGAGGGTCCTGAGAAATTCCTAACAGTCACAGAATGCTGTTTGGTGCTTAAGGCTCAAAAACAGTAAATTACAGGCTAAAAATGGCCTCCTTTGTACCATCAGAGGTTTTGACATTACTTTTCTTTTTACCGATTTTAAAATTGTGACCATGGCTTTCTTCTCTGCACGGGCCTGAGCGACTACGGCCGATCCTTTTCTTTTCAAACCTTTTAATCACTTTCTTCAAGTCGTAAATAGTATTTGATGGTAGAGTTGGGGATCTGTTATCCACTCAAATAGAGAATCTTTTTCTTTTAAAGAAAAGAAATTAACCTACACACTTCTTTGAAAACACCGTTTTCCACTGAAAGGTGGCACACTGCACTCACACCCCGTCTCTCCTTCTAAGTCCCGACACCTCATCGATGACAGGGAGGACATTCCGTGAATCCCTGATGCCAAGAAACTGGAATTTTCTCTGGGGAAAGAAACGAGAGATTTGTTTCCCAGAGAAGCTCGAGTCTCCCCAGAGGGATCGAGGACCTGGGTCCTCCCAGAGGACCGATCCAGGACGTCTGCGTCCAACTACTGGAATGTCCAGGAAGACGGAATGCAGAGAAAGAATTTACGAGGTTGAAAGGGCCATTGAGGGGCACCTGGGTGGCTCAGTTGGTTGAGTGGCCGACTTAGCTCAGGTCATGATCTCACGGTCTGTGAGTTCGAGCCCCGCATCGGGCTCTGTGCTGACGGCTCAGAGCCTGGAGCCTGCTTCAGATTCTGCATCTCCCTCTCTCTCTGCCCTTCTCCCACTCATACTCTGTCTCTATGTCTCTCAAAAATAAATAAGCGTTAAAAAATTTAAAAAAAAAAAAAGGGCCACTGAATACCCAGAACGATAAATGAAACCAATCCCCACACCAAGGCCCGCCCTTCATCTTACAGAGGAGAAAGAAGGAAGGAAAGCCGGGTCCCTGAGAGCCCAGAGCGAGCACCAGGGCAGGACACGGCTCTGCCCCCGCTCGCTCGTGCTGCCCGACGCCCAGCTCACACCGTCAGTCACCTCTCCCAGGACAGCTCTCTCACACGCCCACTGCCCCTCTCCCGAGGCCACCGAGCAGAGCCAGGGTGACAGTGGAAAGAGGGCGCCTGGGATCAGAGCCTCCCAGTCACCAGCTGGGAAACGGCAGGAAGATCCGAGGAGTTCATGGGCCCTGAACCAGCTGGGTCCTCCGTGGACCTCCAGGTGGTCCAGGAACCAGGAGCATCGGCATCACCTGGGGACGGGTCCCAAAGGCCAGTGTCACCCCCGGCCCCAGACCTACTGACAGAGCCTCCGGAAGGCGGCAGAGGGCAGCACTGCGCCCCGACAGGCCCGCCCTCGGGGAAGCTCCCGCAGGTCTCCGCGAGGAACGGCGTTACCTGTGTGACGGCGCCACCTAGTGGCCGCCGGGCCTAACAGACCCGCACTGCGGGGGAGTGTTCCCCGCGCAGACCGCACATGCATGCAGGCAGTCTCGTTCTGTCCAACCAGAATATTCCAGCACCCGAGCACCGTGACTGGTAAGGGGCAGACAGCTGACAAGTACTTGCTGAATGGATGAAGACAAAAAGGCACCTGTCCTAACGTCTAGTTTGTCCACACCGTGTACAAACTCGATTGTCCTGGGACTTGGCATGAGCCCCGTGGGCCAGTTAAGTACGTGGAAGGAGATGGGGGCACCGAGCCGCCGTCTGCAGAGGCAGGCCCCACCCTGGCCTGTCCGGAGCATGGGAGGAGCTGGGAGGGAGAATGGCCCTTGGGTGATGGTCCCCGTCTCCCAACGCCCCTGCCAGCGAGGACAGGGAGGAGGAAGAGTGGGGGGCAGGACCAGGCTGGGAAGTAGCAGGTGGGGAGGGCGGGGAGGACAGTCACAACAGGGCAGGAGGGCACAGGGACACAGCCCAGAGCCCAGCGGTGTGGGGCGGGGGAGGAGGGGCCCGCAGGCACACAGCAGCCCCAACGACCCGAGTGCCAGGGGGGCACGGGCGTCCTGTTCTAGGAGTCTCCTCTTCCTCGAGCCCCCTTGGCAGTGTGCACCCCAGGTCCCCCTGCCCGGCTGCAAACGTGCTCCTCCCTCCTGACCCTGTAGCGCTCCACAGCGCGGCTAGCCCGGTGCTTACCGTGTGCCACGCCCTGTCCCCAACACGGCTGCGCCTGACCCTCAGCCCCCACCACGACCAGATGACACGTTTACATGTCAGGAAGCAGCAGCCGCGAGCTGGGCACCAGCCAGGCCACGAGCCACGGGCCGGGTCCACGCTCCACCACAGTCGGCTACCAGCACGAGGCGCTATCCCGAGGGCCTCTGAACCCGGAGCAGACACAACAGGCACCACCGCACCCAGGAAAGGACTCACCCTCATTTACAGACGGGTAAACTGAGGCCTCGTGCCTACTGTCTCCCAGTGGATGGCTTCCCATCATC
The DNA here is from genome assembly GCA_030068075.1 of Paguma larvata. Lineage (NCBI taxonomy): Eukaryota > Metazoa > Chordata > Mammalia > Carnivora > Viverridae > Paguma > Paguma larvata. The sequence goes on from CM057827.1 coordinate 140,309,627, forward strand.
CCCGCGCACGGAGTAGAGGGCTCTGCACTCTACACGCCTGCCCGGCGGCCACTGCTAACCGCTGCGGGGGCCACCAGTTCCACCCTTGGGTCTCTGATGAGAGAGAAGGAGGTGGGGGGGCAGGGGTGAGGGACAGTGCAAGAAGGGAGGAGGAGGAGGAGAGGGAGGAGGAGGAAGAAGAAAAAGGGAGAAAGAAATGGGGGACACGGGGAGAGGGACGGGGATGAAGGGGGGACTCTCAGGAAAACGCAGCAAGTGTCTGGAGGCCAATGATACCAAAAGGAATTCCGGTTCTTGAGTTACTCGGTCTTTCTTTATAAAGTCACAGTAAAACACAAACTGATTTTTTAAATGGAACACAAAAGGAGCAACTTCTCTTCCCGAAATAAATGAAAATGCACCTCGGAGCCCGGGTATGCCCGGGCGACCACAAACAGGCCAAACCACACGTGAATTGCCGTCTGCGTGAAGGTCTCGGTGTTGGCTGCGGGTTTCAGCCACTCCACGTGAGCGGCTCCCCGAAAAGTTCCTCGGTTTCTATGGCGGGAAAGTTGGTGCTTAAACACGGGCAATCCCCACGGGCTGTATCCTCACACAGTTAGATCGTAACTATTCTCTTGGTCAGAGGAAGCCGATACGCAGTTTCGGAAAGTATTAGCCTTACGGGTTTTAACGCCCCCTCCCCGGGTCCTGCCCTCCCCGAGGACCTGGAGCTGCCCATAAAGGGGGCACGAAGCCACACGGCGGCCTAGCAGCGCGCGGGTCCCGAGACCACAAATCCCCGTCCTCAGGCCTAGCCACACAGGACGCTGGCATCACCACCGACAGACGCCCCCGTGAGTCAGCCTTGTGACACAACATCACTCTGGTGGGGTTTTTGAAAAAAATGGAAAAATTCAATAAAAATGTAAAATTTCAGGGGCTCCTGGGGGGCTCAGTCGGTTGAGCGTCCAACTCTGGCTCAGGTCATGATCTCACTGTTCATGAGTTCGAGCCCCACGTTGGGCTCGGAGCCTGGAGCCTGCTTCGGATTCTGGGTCTCCCCGTCTCTCTGCCCCTCCCCTGCTCACACTCTCTCTCTCTCTCAAAAATAAATAAACATTTAAAACATTTTTTCAAAAATATATAAAATTAAAGTTTTCAATTTTTAAAATTTAAGAAGCACAACCCCGATGTCACCATGAGGCAACAGGAAACAAAGCCGAGTTGAGAGGTATTTTACAAAATGAATGGCCTGTACTTGGCAAAACTGCCAAGGCCATAAAAGAAAAACAAAAAACAAAACAAACAAACCAACCAAACACCTCCGAGCAATTATTCCAGAATTAAAGGGAAGTAAAGGGACATCACAACCATGGCCCCAGAGAGCGTGATGCTGAGTGAAATAAGTCAAAGAGAGAAAGACAGATACCATACGATTCCCTCAGATGTGGAATCTAAAAAAATAAAAAAAAAAAAATAGATAAAGCAAAACAAAAAAATCCACACTCTTAAGCACAGAGGACAAACTGGTGGTGGTGGCTGTGGGGGGGGGGGTGACGGGCACCCGCTAAAGGGCAGGAAGAGGTACAAACGTCCAGTTACAAACTAAACAAGCCAGGGAGCCGAGAGGCAGGGTGGATGACACGGCAGCGACCTCGCGGCCTCGCGGGGCGTGCGCACCTAACCGGCGGGAGGCTCGGGGCGCAGACTAAGGCCACACTGTCAACTACACTGCAGGTAAAAAAAGATACTGAAAACAGGGAGCGAGAAACAGCACCAATAAACACGATTTGCGCTCCCGGATGAAGCCCGGGGCCAGGGAAAAAAGCCCGCCGGCTCGGAAGAACGCCTGGGAGAACATGAAGGAGGCTGTGGCTTCGCCGTGACCGTCACATGAATGCTAACGCCCCGACATGGGTCACAAACCAATGTGACGGAAGAGAATGTCCTATTCCCAGGGACGCGCGTCGCGGTGGTCGCGAAAGAATGCTCTAGAGGTTTCGAGGTGCAAAAAGCTGCTTCTGTCGCAGCGGGGGGCAGGACCGTGGGCGGGGCGGCGCGGGGGCAAGCGGGGACCCACCGTCTGGGGTCAAGGCTGAGGAGTGGTAAGGAAGCTTCTGAGGAATCTCTGGACGCCGGCAGCAGGCTCTGCGGGACCCTGGAGGTCTGACACTTGTCGAGATAAGGTCTCCCGCGAAACCTGAAGGCAGCCACCAGCTCTCTGCAGAACGCCACCCTGGGCGTCTCAGGTGCGACCCGCAGGCCTGTCCCCCTCGTCGCCGGGAAACGCACACGGCGGAATGCAGAATGAAAAGGGGCGCCGGCTCTCCCGCTCCCTCTCGAGTTGTTGGGAGAAACGGAGGCCAGCTGGAGGGGCCGGCTTCAGAGCCTGGGGCACACGCGGACAGACCCCCCGCCCCCGCAGGCAGCCGGAGACGGCGTCGGGGAAGGGCACAGGCCCTCGTGCTGGAAGCAGCTGTGCGCCCCGAGTCCGCCCGTGAGCTTCTCTGTGCCCCGCGGGAGGCGCTGGCGGGGTCCCCTCCCTCTGCCCTCCAGCGGGTGGCTGGTCACGGGCAAGAACTGTCCCACTGCGCCCGTCGTAGAGACCTGGACAGGCAGGCGGCCCCCTGCTTTGCTCAGCCCTCCTCCCCCCCGTCGTGCAGGGGGGCAGGGGTGCTCGGGGAAGGTCTCGGGCGGGAGCTGCTTTCAGAGAGAGAACACAGCTGCGATCCTCGAGCACAGCCACTCGCCTCATTCTGCGGGGGACTTGGAATCCATCAAGCATATCAAATTACGGCCAATGATTCCGGACTGCGCCTCGTTTCAAACTGCTGAGGTGGTAGAAACATCAATGCCGTTCTAAAAATAATAAGAATAAAAAAATCTGCAGTTCCGTTATTTCACATTTAAATTAACTTCCTTCACGGGTATCCTAATTCGCTGAGAAGTACCGCCTCGTTCTTGCGGCCACCGCTGACGGGCCGGTCGCCCCACACCCCAAGCGACTTCTGGGCCCCCTGGCCGGCTGCCTGTGCCCAGAGGTCACAGAAAGTCCCGTCCCCCCACACCGCGGCTTTCCCCCCTGGATCCGGGGCTGGATAACCCTGGGCTGTGGGGGGCCGCCCTGTGGACTCTGCACGGTCGGCAGCATCCCGGCCTCCACCCGCCAGATGCCACCCCCCCACCTCCCCAGCCCCCTCGCTGTCCTGACCACCAGGACCCCTGCAGACAGCACACTGTGCGGACACACCGCCGCCCTCCGTGCCAGGATCCTGAGAGGCTCTCCCGCCCAGCTGGGTCAGACGACTCTCCAAGATAAGAAAGAGGGTATCATTTGGACATAGCCATGAATTTAAAATACGCGGAGGGGCGCCTGGCTGGCACAGTCGGTTGAGCTCCGACTTCGGCCCGGGTCATGAGCTCACGAGGGGACCTCTGCGGGGTCCCGGGAGGATCTGGGGTGTGGAGGACGACCCCCGCTCCCCCGGTTCCTCACTGAGCTGCCAGCAAGGCCTTCGGAGACCTGGCTCTCGGGAGTCCTCCCCGGCTGTCCTTTGTCCCCGGGGCCCGGGTGGAGGGGGGCCCAGTGCAGGTGTTTGACGCAAATCAAACACACACACGCACACACTCACCCCCCGGTGTTAAACGCTCCTGGATTTGCATCCGGAGCAGGAATAACCCCCACAAACTGTCCAAGCGCCCCCCCCCCCGCCCCATGCTCCCCAAGCCCTGGGGACGGGCCGGGGCCGCGCGTGGACAGTCAGCAGTCCTCACAGGTCTCCAGGACAGCTCATGGCACCGGCAGCGGGAGAAGGCCGCATGGAAGAGGTGACCTCGCCTCTGCTCGCCCACGTCCTGCTCCCCCATTTGCACTGGGGGAACCTCAGGCGAGTCTCTGAACCAGCCCGATCCTCTGGTTCCACCTGCGTGGAAACCAATACGACAGAAAAGCATACAGGGGCGCCTGGGGGCTCAGCCGGTTTCACACCTGCCTCCCGAGTTCAGCTCAGGGCACGAGCTCACGGGTGTGGGATTGAGCCCCACGTCAGGCTCTGTGCCGACAGCACAGAGCCTGCTTGGGACATTCCCTCTCTCTCCCCCCCCACTCACACTCTGTCTCCCTCAAAATAAATAGAGATTAAAACAAAAAAGAATATTTCTGAAAAGCATATAAACCCATCTGATTGTTCGATTCTCCTTCTAGGAAGGTAACCTAAGGGGAAAAAGAAATGGTGTCATTATAAACTCACGCACGGGGACGTCGCGGCCGGCGCAGTTCTGACGGACGGAAAAGCACGGCGAACGCCACGAACGTAAGCACGCGAGGCGGAGCCGTAGGTGAGGACGCGGCCATAAAACGGGGGCTGCGGCCTTCGTCCCCTTAACGAGGAGACGTACAGGCACCGAAACCGTGTGTTCGGAACGAGTCTCTCCCGCGCGTGCGCACAGCATTCAGGGGGAAAGTCCGGAACCACACATGGAAAACGTTCAGAGTGGGTGGCGGCTCTACCTTCATGCTTTCGCACATTTTCCACCTTTATTTTTAGGATATACACGTCTGCTTATTGTTGCACCCGGGGGGGGAGAGAGGGGGCCCCTCGGCGGGGCTGGTGGACCCCCTGGCCACCCTCACGGCACAACCAAAGCGGCGAAAGAGGCCACGCTTCTGCGCGACGTACGGCACTACCTGCTCGCGGGCATTTTTGCTTTATCTGTGGATCTACCTGGAAAACGGTCCACGCGTTGCAGTCTTGAAAGCCACAGAGGCGCCTCATCGGCAGAGGGCCCCGGCCTCGGGCCCCGGCATGGGACCAGCGGGCAGGACGGGCCCCGCGGCATCCGACCAGAGGGCAGAGAGGCGTCCTTTGCACAGAAGCGGAGCTGCCTTCGGAGTCATGTCTGTGCCCGTAACCACGCCGGCCACACCCGCGCTTCCGCACACAGAACCGAAGGCAGGAAGGGGAGACCCCTTCCGAGGGGACCCCCGGCGACTTTCATACGGAACCTGGAGGGGACGCGCCTCCCACCGCGCCCAGCCGGTCGCCAGGTCGCCAGGTTACTACCAGTCGGACCTCCCCTCGTCCTGGGGAAGCGGATACACTCTGTCCCTCTCCAAGCCTCTTTTCCGAGACGAAGTCTGGAAGGGACCGATCTGGGCACCGACGACCCGCTGTATTTACACCATCAAATCCAGTTCCCGCAAACGAGACCAGAACCTAAGTCTGACGCTCGGTCTGGCCCACTGTTTCGGGACCGGCACACGCACCGCACGGGGCTCCGCCCCCTCGTTCCCAGCCCGGAGGCTGCGGCAGCCGCGCATGCGCACACCTGTACGCGGGTCCCGGACGCTCGTTCCCTGCGCGCCTCACGTGGGCGCCTCCCACGTGACGGGGAGGGGCTGCGGGGTGAGGCAGGTGCTCCCTGTCCCCGTGAGGCCTCCAGCGAGGCGTCGACCGACGACCACACGGTCTACCACCGCTTCCCGGGGGACGAGAAGGGCTCCGGACGCAAAGTGCAGCGAACGGGGGAGGGGGGGGGGGCGGCGGAAGGCAGCACGGGCACGCACTCTTTGGATAAGGGCACCGGGAGAAGTGACAATCCAAGCAGGGACCGGCAGAAGCAGACGATATATGCAACCCCGTGTTTGCTGCAGACTTATTTGTAATAATCAAGATAAGGAAGGAACTAAGTGTCCATCAATAGGTGAGTGGATGAAGACTTGGTATGTGTGTGTGTGTATCTATATACTGGAATAGGATTCAGCCATAAATAAAAATGAGATCCTGTCATTTGTAACAACATGGACGGACCTAGAGGGCATGACACTAAGTGAAGTAAGTCCCACAGAGAAAGACAGATACTACGTGATTGCCCTTATACGTGTAAGCTAAAAAAAACAAACAAAAGCCCATAAATACGGAGAAGAAACTGGTGGTTGCCAGAAGGGAGTGGGGGGCGGGGGGATGGCAAATGCGTGAAGGGGAGAGGAGGCCCAGGCTTCCAGATACGGACGAGGAAGTCGTGGGACGGAAGGCAGGCCCAGCACCCGGAAGGCAGCCGACGTTGCTGTAACCGTGCTGTGTGCTGACCGACGGCGGCCACGCTTGTGGGGCTCAGCACAACTTACAGACGTGAAGCTAATGTAACACAGTGTGCCAACTACACTCCACAACAACAAAAAAGAAAATCAAATAAATTTTACAAAGTTTGTCTTAACCTGAAATCTAATCTTATCACAAAGCATTTCATTACATATCATACGCTTACTCTGTTGAATTAATACGTGTTCTATTTTACAAACGTATGCACATCCATGTTAGAATGCATCCCATCTGGGGCACCTGGGGGGCTCAGTCGGGCAAGCCCGGACTTCGGCTCAGGTCATGATCTCACGGTTCGTGAGTTCGAGCCCTGTGTCGGGCTCTGTGCTGACAGCTCAGCTGGATTCCGTGTCTCCCTCTCTCTCTGCCCCTCTCCTATTCGCGCTCTCTCTTTCTCTCTCTCAAAAATAAATAAACATTAAAAAAATAATTAAAAAAAAAGAATGCACCCCACCTATGCAGCAAGCACTGAGTGGCGGTTCGTGGGCCGTAAAGTACCGCCTATGCGCCCCCTGCCACATCGGTCATCAGCTTTATCTATCACGCCGTAGCCGAGGCCCACGGTTCCCCACGCCCGCCTGCCCACCCGCGAAATGTCTCGTGATGGACGCAGGCCTGACCTGTGTATTAGCCAAACCCCTGCGATCGCCCGTTCAGGAGCACGAGGATTGGGACAACCTCAATGAAGAAAACCAACCCTGAAAAACGATGACCCCCTAGGGACCCAGGACATAATGTCCTCTCGACTCTGCAGACACTGCCGTCTCAGAGCGTTTGGATTCTAAATCTGGTGATTGACGCCAAGTTTGCTTCCTATGGAGCTGTCTGTAAGAGAAAGAAAAAAAATCAAATACTAATAAGCAACAACTGGTTTTAAGTTGCTCCCTCAAAGAGGCAAACCCCCAACTCCATCATTTCTTTGCAGCATTAACGAGGTTATAACTCACATATCTGCGGGATACGCGAGACAACAACAGATCTCCCCCAGCCGCCGCCGCCACCGCCGCCGGCAAACCAGACAATGGCAGGCACTGTGTCGTGGCTAATTTAGTCACCACCGATCACTCAGAACCTAGCTCTCAGTACCTGGCACATAACAGCTGCCCAGTAAAGGGGAGCCTGGGGGGCTCAGTCGGTCGAGTGTCCGACTCTTGATTTCGGCTCAGGTCACCATCTCACAAACTGTGAGCCCGCGTGGGGCTCTGTGCTGACAGTGCAGAGCCTGCTGGGGACTCTCTCTCTCCCTCTCTCGGCCCCGCCCCCCTCAATATAAATAAATAAATGCTAAAAAATTAGTTGCTCAGTAAATGCTGGCTGAGGAATAATAAGTAAAGTTCTTTGTCAGATACCGTTCTCTTCACTTGGCAGAACCGGAAAGGCCATCACGGCTGGCACGTGGAGGGTCAAGTCCGTACAGACTTTCGGTGAAAAGACGACCACGTGTTTCCCACGTAGATGGGCCAGCACCGAAGTGGACTTGTTTCTTAGCGCACAGCTCTCCACTGAGTCCAGACGCACATTTCTGGAACATCCCCGAAACCGAGGCTCACGTATCACTGACAGCACGTCAGGGGCGAAACTGGCCCTGGTTTTTTTCCTTAGGAACCGTTGTAACAGCGATGCGTCCGCAGGGGACGGGCGCCTGGGCTCCGTGAAATGCAGTGTGCAAAGTGGTCAGACTTCACAGTCCGTTCGGGCGTCGGGCGGGATGCGGGGGGAGCTCCACCTGCCGGACGCCTCCGAAGTGCCGCGTCCACCACATTCTTGGGTGTCCGAGAGAGAGCACGGACGGGACAGCCCCTGGGGGGCTCCCCGCGCTGTCACAAGTGGGCCCACAGAACCCCAGCCTGACATGACCCCGCACCGTCTCTAGGACAAAAGCTCTCTCTCCTAAAAGCCCGGGTTCAGAAGCGCCCCCCCACAAGGCTGTCCCTGGGTTCCCGGCAGCACGCACGCACACCTGCTCAGTATTCATTCCGTCGTCCCTGATGTTATAAAGCCAGGCTCCTTACGCCTCCCCGGTTAGACTCGAAACTCCCTGAGGTCCTTCCTTGCCTACTTTCACACTGTCCTGCACCCTGCACGGCACTTGGGACCCCAAAAGTGTTCAGCGTATCCGTTGAACTGGCCCAAACGTCCCTCCATCAACAGGTTACTTGCCCAGAGGACTTCCCATACCATACAACCGATTCCAAACTAAAATGCCAAAGGCCAAAAACACGGAGGGAAATACAAGTCTAGCAGCTGACTTCAGAAAAAAGTAGAAATTCTAAATCTGTTAAAACACACCTCTGAATTCCTTTAACACGTGCAAGGGGCGCCTGGGGGCTCGGTCGGTTAAGCTTCCAACTTCCGCCGAGGTCACAATCTCATAGTTCATGAGTTTGAGCCCCGTGTCGGGCTCTGCGCTGACAGCAAGGAGCCTGCTTAGGATTCTCTCTCTGCCTCTCTCTAGCCCTTCCCCACTCGTGTGCTCTCTCTTGCTCTCTCTCAAATTAAATAGACTTTAAAAAAAACAAACCCATGTCCTGATGACCTCTGCCTGACTGCACCCGCGTCCCTCAGGCTTCAGCTACAGAGGACGAAGGTGCCTCGAAGGCACAGGAGAAGCAGGGCCTTCTACCTTGGCGACAGATAACCTGCCGTGCATGCAACCAACCCAACCCTTGCCTACTCCATATAAATCAGAAATGCTTAAATATCACCAAAAAAGAGAGTGAAACAAATAAAGCGTACACATGCAACAGAAGATTCTAGCGCTCCATTCCCTAGTCTCAGGGACATACGTCATCCCTGGCCAGAGAGAACAGGCAAAGTCGGCAGCCAGTGCAGGGCCTACAAGCAGGGAGGTGTCAGGGGCCGCAGGAGCCCCAGCCCCCGGGAGTGGAGGCCCTGAGAATTCCCGGTGGCCCGGCCTCCCCCTGGAGTGGCTGGTGGAATCCAGGCCTGAAACCCGGACAGGGGGTCGGGAAGGCCGAATCGGAGGTTTAAACTGGGCTCCTTCCGCCTGAACCATCGACGCATCACTGGGCCCCGGCGTGCCCTCGCCATTCCTCACGGAGACGCAGGACTGCGGAGGGGTCCGCTGGTGGGCAGGGAGGGGTCAGCCGGGAAAACAGAACAAGTGGGGGCGGGGGGAGTGACGGCTATGGCCTTTGTACCCTGGGCTCAAAGCACCAGGACATATAAATCTCGGTGCCTCCCAGTGCACTGGCCCGTGTTGGCCAGGCTCTCACTCTCTGCACGGCAACAAGTCTGCGGCAGGGGTGAGGCAGGAGGGACTCCCGCCCCGGGGGCGGTGGACTCCTGGCAGGAAGCTCAGGGGCCCTGCGTCACTGCTGTAAACTGCAAGTCAGATCCGAAGTCTCTCTCTTGGCCTCGAACCTTTGAACACACAGGTTCCAGCTCTATCTGCTTTCCCCCAAGAAGATAGCTGTTCACGTGGGGCCACAGATCTGGGTGTGCTCACGGGGGACCGGGTCTTCCCGTGCTCAGGGGCCCTGGCGTCTCGGCCAACGGACAGGACACACGGACATCCCTGTCTGTCTAGCAGGCTGTGTGTTTCCAAATAATACAAACAACCCGTCACTTGCAGCAGCGGAGTCTCCCGGCGTCCCGGGCAGGGGCGCTCATGTGCCCCACGCCGCCACGCCGCCACGCCAGGCAGCGTCCGTATTTACTCCGCGCGGCTCGTGGAACCACGTTCACGGGCGAACCCGGCTTCAACAGTGAGGTAACGGTACGTGTGTGTCTGTGTATTAGCTAAGTTCCTTCCCAGTTTTCACTCCTCTTTCCAACATAAGCCTGCATTCGGCGAAAACACCCTCATGTCACTGCCTTTGCCTTTTCTTTTTTTAATATCACAACTTTGAAATCCACCAGTTCACTCTTGATTCGTAGGCAGCTGACCCGGCCGAAACTGCAGACTCGGTCACCGGGACACGCGAGCGGCAGTTTTCAAACGTGCCACGTTCCCCTTCGGGGTTCCGGACCCGGTATTGCAGTCTGTTCTTCCAAGACTCCCTGCTTCCCTTACGGAACCTCCCTCTTGGGAGCTACTCAGCTTCCCCACCTGTGTCTCCCCGCTACCCGTGCTCCAAATCGGAGCAGTGTGTCAAGTCCAGGCTCCTCCGCCTGCTCTCTGTTCCAAGCCAGCGCCACTAGGTCGGACCACTGCCACCATGTGCCTCGTTCCAGCCAGCCTCCCTGCCTCCAGCCTGGCTCCTTCCTTTCTATGTTATGTAGGTAGACATGGCTGACAAGTCAACCTTCCAGAAGAACCACGATCACGTGACTTCCCTGTTCTACACCTCTGAGGACTCCTTAGGCTGTCCTTCAGAGCCAAACAAGTCAGCGAAACCGCACTGCTCCCTCCTATACCCCGAGAGGCCCCTATCACTCACTGAAACCTACACGGTGTGTCTGCCACTTAGGCGGTCCCCTCCCCATGCAACTCCCCTTGGGACCCCACTGCACATTCAAACCCCCAATCCGCCCAAGGCCGTGAGGAAATCTCTGCTCTCCAAAAGCTCCCCCTGACCACGGAGATGGGGATCCTTCACTCCTAACTCTAATGACACTTTTTTTTTTTCTCTGCTAGGCACCCACCTCCCTCTCTTGGGGGCTCCCTGAGGGCTGGCCTCTGACTCCGCCGCGCATCCCCCTCCGGACTGGCACAAGCCCTGCCTGAGCAACACCCAAAACTTCCCAGCGCCCAGCCTGCGCGTCCCCTTCCCATCCTGGGGCACCGCTAGGGAGCCCTGCCCCCCAACGAAAGCGGAATTTCCCCGCGCCCACTGCAAAGCGGGTCAGGATTCCCACTGAACGTGATCTATTCCCATTTTTGAAGTCGGCCTGGACGAGCACGGCCGTCACCGACCGCGCGCCCTGGGGACAGGTCGGCCCGCGGAGGCAGAGGGCGCGAGCCGCGCAGGGCCGGGATCCGCCGCGCTGTGGCAGGCCGGGCGCCCGTGTGCCCGCTGCGGGGCGGGGCGCCCGGGGGTGGCGCGGGGGGCGCGGGGCAGCGGGGCGCCCGGGGGCGGGCCGCGCGGGGACGAGCCGCGAGCTCCACCCCGGTCCGCCCTGTTGAATCCGGCTCCAAACTTTTCACCGCGCCCGCGGCCGCTGTCGGAGATGCCACGGGGGCCGCGCCCGACCGCGAAAGCGCGTGGCACGGGGAAGCCAGCGAGGGGGGCCCGGGGGCCGCGGGGCCCGCATCCGCCGCCGGGGCCGGGCCGGCGCTGGTGCTGATGCTGCGGCCGGGGCCGAGGCGGCGGCGCGCGGGGCCTGGAGCGCGGGGCCTGGAGCGCGGGTCTCCGGAGCGCGGGTTCCCGCAGCGCCGGTCCCGGCCGGGCCTGCGGGCGGGCGCGGCCGCTACTCACCCGGAGGGTTGACCGCCGCCGGGGTTGCCATCTTGCCGGGAGGCCGGGCGGCCGGGCGGGGCGGAGGGCGGCGCGGAGCCGGGCCCCGGAGGGCGGGCGGGCCCAGGCGCCGCCGCCGCCGCCACACAAAGGACGGCGCGGGCGGGCGCTGCCTGCGCTCCCCCACCCCCCCCCCGCCGCCCCGCCCCCGCCTCCCGGGCCGGCCTTTGTCGCGCGGCGGGGGGCGCGGGGGGCGCCGCTCCCCCGCCGGGGCCGTAGCACCGCGAGACTTGCGCGGCGGGCCGCCGGACCCCCCGCGGGGGGCGCGTGGGGAGGCCGGCGCAGGTGCTCGGGCCCGCGGGGCGGGGGGCGCCCCGGTGTCCGCGGCGCGGTGCGGGGTGGGGGCGGGGGGACAAGCCCATTAAGATGCAGACGGAAGCGGGCCTCGGAGGCGCGGGAACAAAGGCGCCCAGTGCGGCCCACTTAGCATGCCGGGGCCGCGCCGCCTGCTGCCCGGGCCCGGGGCCGAGGGCTGAGCGCCCGGCGCCCAGGAGTCCCCAAGGCCGGGCACCGCTTCGGAGCGCGCTCGCTGCGCACCGCGGCCCGGGAGCCGGCCGTGCCCCGGCCTCGAGGGGCGCGCCCAGCTCTGCCTTCCCTCCCGCCTGCTCACCGGCCGTTGTTGCCTGAGGCCGTTGCGAGGGCCTTGGTGACACCACCAAACCGAGAATTGGTCCGATTTTTAAAATGTTTCTATCCGCACAGCCTGGTGAGAGGGTTAGGCTGCACAGAACGCGGAGGCGCCTCTGTTTTTCTACCGGGATCCCTGCGAAGGACCGTGGCTCTTAGAGAGCAAACCCGCCAAGGTGGGGCCCCTGTGCGCGGTCTTCCAGGAAAGAATGGATACATCCCAGGGGGGAACCAACCGGGGCAAGAGGGCCCTAAACGTGGACTCGTTTGCAAAAACATAGGAGTGTCTTCAATCCCTCCACAGAAGCATCGTGGGGGAGGGTAGAGAAACAATGCTTGGGATGTATTTTCAGACAAGCATTGTCATTGGGGAGTATTTGTCACCATCGATCTGACTAAAAGGCGCTTAGCGCTATTCATTTGGTTGTCGATTGGGCAGACATTAAAGGTCCGTGGTGTCCAGCTAGGTGCCTGCTAGGTGCCTGCTAGGTGCCAGGTGGAGCAGGGAAAGAGAGCCCCCGCCCCCCGGGGCTCTGTCCTCCAAGGACTTCCAGCCTGGGGGGAGGGGAGACCCAGGAGCAAAGAAGATACTTGCACTCAAGAAACACACAGGTGCCTGGGGGGTTGGGGAGGGCGGGCATGGTGGTCACTGCTGAGCGAATGCGGGCAGACGGAGGGTGGAATGATCTGGAAAATGGGAACGAGCCTTTGAAGAGACGAGCGGGGCGTGGAGACGTGGACGGAGAAGGCGTTTCAAGTGAAGATCAAAGCACGTTGGCATCTGGCAATGAGGGAGGCCAGGCCCGGGCACGTCATGAGAGAAAGATCAACCGTGGTGACAGCTGGCGACCCCCCCCATCCTTGCATCAAGTAGAATGTTCCTGATTTTCCCACTATGAAGCCAAATTCGAACCCAGCCTCTTTTCTACACGCCCCGAAAGGCAGCGCGCTCAGGTACCCGCATGCGCTTAACACACTTATGCGCCTGGCTTAGGGTTTCCGAACGTGAACGCCAGGGGCGCGGCTCGCTCGTTCACTCCGCCCCGCGTCGGACACGGAAAAACTCGTCTTCACGTTCCCGCTGTCTGGAACGGCGCCCTTCGGGGCCCTGCTCCCCACTGGTGGCCCCGTCTGCTGGCCCCCCTCCACGCGCGGCCCCCGGCCCCGAGCCCTGCACTCTCCAACCGTCCACACCCCTTAGAAGACAGCGGGCTCTCTCCTCGGGGTTTCCCTTCCGCCGTCACACGTGGCTCGCTTTGATGTCGTCTAGACACACAAAGACTTGTAATATTCTCCCTAAAACGGAAAACTGTAGTGAGCATGACCATCGTCCCAAACACACAGCCACTAACATATGCAAACGTATTGTGACAAGTTTTACTCTTACTGTGCTGAGACCTGTTGCCCGTTTTCTAAGGGTTACTCTGCAGATACCTTTAATCCTTCTTTTTGCATTTGTCCGGGTAGCACGCGGCCAGCTGCCAGAGGTTGGGACCCTTCCCTAGTCTGCTTGGAGACAGACCTAGTCTGGGGCGCTGCGGTTTTCGGTAAGGAAGAAGCGTACGTGAATTTAACGGAAAGACACGTTCCCCCTTCTCCTCCATCGCTGCACCTCTGATGTGGGTGATTTTTGAGCTCACCTAGTTCAGCCACAGAGTTTGCTGATGAGGGAATGAGGCTGGGGAGGGGGCAGGGAGTGGCTCTCCCAAGATCACGCGACTCAGTAGCCTGGCAAGACTCGGAAAGAACCAGGTCACCCACGGTGCTGGGATTTGGAGGCCCGGGTAGGGGTGTCATGCAGGGCAGAGAAGTGGGGCGTCTGGGTCCTTACCTTCTGTCTTGTCTCTCTTTCTTTCTTTCTCTCTCTCTCTCTCCTCGCTTGTTAAATAGGTTAATTCCCAGAAACATCCGTTGTGGAGGAAAGCCCCCACTCTTAAGGAAACAGGCTGAAATGGGGCGGTTAGTCACCGCTGAACGCGGAGGGGCGTGTACGCGATCCAGCGGGCTCGTGCTAATTACAGGAGCTGGTGGACTGTGACCGGTTCGCAGGCTCAGGAATTCCGCTCAACCTTCAGACAACCTAGAACTCTTGTAAATTCCAGGGGAGGCAGTGGAATTGGAGGCTGAGACTTGCATTCTTCTCTTGTAAATGGACACAGGCCAGCTGGGCCCCTAGCAGGTGATTCGAGTGCTTCTCCCAGCGGCGACCTGGGCTGGCGGCCGCGGGGCACCGCGCGCGTGGGGCGAGCAGTCGGGTCACCCGGACCCTGCCTCGCATTCCTGCGAGTTCCACCGTGAGACACGGAGCTCCCATTGTACGTACGTCGACCCAGGATTTTGTCTTCTCCTAACTTCACTTTAAGATAGCAGGAGACCGGGGCGCCTGGGGGGCTCAGTGGATTGAGCGCCCGACTCTTGATTTCGGCTCAGGTCATGATCCCACAGTCCTGGGATCGAGCCCCAAGTTGAGCTCAGCATGGAACTTGGAGCCTGCTTGGGATTTTCCCTCTGTCTGTCTCTCTCTCTCTCTGCCTCTTCCCCACTCGTTCCCTCTGTCTGTCTCTCTCTGTCTCTCTCTCTCAAAATAAATAGATAAATACACTTAAAAAAACAAGATAGCAAGAGACGGACTGAAAGCAGGGCATTCCTCAGAGAAAGAGGGTGTGGAAGGGTGGAAGAAGGGGTGTCACATCTACAAGAAAGGGGTGTTTCTTCTCTGCCATACACTGCACGGCCCTCTCTGCTTCCCTCACTCCTCCATTCCTTCTAACTTCTTGCTTTGCGCAGGCGGGAAGGGCCCATGGATCTGCCACCCCCACCGTCCCTCCCCTGTTCCGTCCCACCGTGCCCACAGGGCCTGTGTCCAGGCAGCCCCCCAGCCGGCGGGTCTCCCGCTTGCTGTCAGAGTCACGGACTTCGCTGGGAGCTGGACGGGGCCTCGGCTTGCAGAAGAGGAGGGGAACACGGCCTTTGAAGCAGAGAGTGCGGCCCCGGTGTTCTCTGTCACCCTACCAGCCCTGGAGCCTTGGGAAAGTCCCACCGGGATGGCAGAGGCGGCCTGAACCTGTGTGCTGGGCCGCAGTAACCGTGAACTTGAGTGTGGCGGTGTGTGTGCTGCTCTGACGGTACGCCGGAGAGGAGGGAAGCGTGGCGGGGTCCCTGGCAGACAGACAGGCAGACAGACAGACACGGGCAGAGGCAGCAAGCTGTGTCGTGCCTTCGGGGAGACTGGAGACGAGGAAGGAGGAGGAAGACCGGTCAGACCCACGTGTTCTGACTCCGTCTTCCGGCCCAAGTCCCAGGGAGGCACCTCAGACAAGCCGGCGGAAGAGCCCAAAGCAGAGGGCTTCCCCCCGTTTGGAAGCCCAGGCAGGGCTCCTGCGGGGACTGAGGGAGGGGCGAGGCGGCCATGGGGCCGGGCCCCACGTGGCGCCCAGGGCTCTTCCTCCCCACCGGCCCCCGTCCGAAGGAGGCCACCCTCCAACAGAGACGCCGTCAGCGCTCAGGGTCAGGGTGCTTGGTTCCGAGGAGTCCAGGACGAGATTTCTGCCCCTGCCACGCGGGACAAAGAGACAGTCCGCAGTCGGAATGTGGCAGCCACACACATCTGCAGTGGCATGCACCGTCCGTGAGCTCTCGGGGATGAAAACCGGTCACACCCACGGCGGGAAAATGCTGCTAGAAACTCGAGAAGCTGACACATCACGAGGCAGCGAAGACCTTAGCTGAGCTTTCTGGTTTGGAGTGGATCGAACACGTGACAGCAAGTGACTCAGGTGACGCACGCCGACCTGTTTGCCGTTTTCCCGGCCATACCGTAGGACCAAAGGGTCTGTCCCACTTGCCCTAAAAGAACCCCTCCCGGCACCCCAGGGGAAGGCGCGTGGCCAGGTCCGGGCTCGAGAGGCAGTATTGACAGAAATTCGGCAGCCGTGACCTTCCTCCCTGGACGCGCGGCCCCTTGGGAGCTGCCGGAAGACTCGGGTCCGAGGCCTGGGCTTCTCTAAGGTGCCGGGGCGCACAGGCTTCCCCCTCCTTTTGCGGGGCTCTCGGGCTTTCTCAGTGGCGGGTGGCACGCTGGTGGTCTTCCCCACCGCACAGAGCGGTGTAAACTCTACGCGGCTCTCAGCACGTGGCCTCGGAAGCCAGATGGCCCATGCTCAAACTCACTACTCACCTGCCGTGTGACTTGTTTCTTCATCTCTGAATTAGGGATAAAATCGCCCTCACCCCAGTGGGGCTTTGTGAGGATTAGGGGAGCTCACGGTAGTCGAAAGCTTAGAACATCATCCTGAGCGTCTTGGCGAAACGCGTCGATTTTGTGGTTGTTATCCAGGAAGCAAAGCGCGATAACCAAGAATGAAATGGGGCAAATTGGGGGGGCGTTTCGAAACCACAGCAACTGCCAATTTGGAAAATAGCGGAGACGATTCTGTATAGTAAAAGCTGTCCCCAGAGAAAAATTCGCAGCTGCAAATACTCGATTATTAAACAGGAATAAATGAGCACGTGTGAACTCGATTCACAGAGTGAAATTAGCAGAGTCAGTCAAGGAGAGCTTGCCAACTCGGACTGGTTCCCATGGAAGAATCCACAGAAAGCGTGAACGAGGGAAGCGTGGAAGGGCGGGGGCACGGGAACACGTCCGGAAAACCACAAGCACGCATCGGAGCGTCTCCGGGACTCTGCGTGTATACGTCCCCTCTCCCTCTCTACTCCCCTCTCCGCGTGGGAGAACCTCGCCCCTGCTGAGCAGAGCTGCACCTTCTCCGGCTCCATCTCTTCCTCCGTTAAAGAACTGAAGGCGTCTCCGGGAAAGGCAGGGCTGCCCTGGCTTCGATGCTCGCCCCTGGATCGACCGCGCCCACGGCCATGACCGTGCCCTCTCGGGACAGGAGACCCGATTGCCGAAGAAGAAGGCGTGGAGCCCCGCGACCTTAAGGAATGAGGACACGGTCCCCGGAGCAGGCCGTGAGGACGCTTCCGCAGACGGCCACGATGGTGTGGGAAGAAATTGTCTAAGATAAATGCAGAGCCGGATTCGGCAAGAGTCAGAAAGAAACACTTATAAGAAATGGAAAGAGGGGCACCACCCGGTGGCTCCCGACCGTGAAGCGTCTAACTCGTGATTTCGGCTCCGGTCACGAGCTCACGGTCAAGGAGATGGAGCCCCATGTTGGGCTCTGTGCTGACGGCGCAGTGCCTGCTTAGGATTCTCTCTCTCTCTCTCTCTCTCTCTCCCCCCTCCCCGTCTCTCTGCCCTTCCTCCCACTCGTGCTCATGCTCTTTCTCTCTCTAAACAAATAAACTTCACAAAAATTAAAATACACATTTAAAATAAATAAAAAGAACATCTGTAAATTAGCCCGAGGGCTGAGTCTTCGGAAGGGACCCCCTGTAACCACCTACCTGTCCCCGCCGTCCCCAACAGCCCTTGCGCTCCATAAAATCCGGCTCCTGGTCATTACCGACACACACGGGGACCCCTCCTTTCCCTTCCCCCCCATGAACTCCTCGCTCTTAGTAACCCTGTATTATCGGTTATGTTCCCCGACGTGCCTCGCCGCGCCGCGGTGATTTCTTGTGGACGCGTATTTCAGGAAGCTGTTTCTCTCTTCCCTGGCACCGAGCTCGTCCGCCGGGCCCAAGGAAATATGCTGAGGTTATGGAGGGAGTGGCTGACAGCCTTGTCGGACGGACGTGAGCACTCACATAACCGGCCACGCCTCCCCGCTGTGTCCCCCGGGGCAGGAAACGCGTGGACGGCTGCCCAGCGCGCTCCCCTCTGGGGCCGTCACACCGTTCCGGCAGCGCCCTTTAGCTCCTCTGGGCCGGGCGTCTGTGGTGGGTCTCCTGCTTTCACTCCGACGCCTAGTACACGCTGTGTCACTTACTCCTGGGAAACAGGAGGGAAATGAGCATGGAAAACCTACTCAGCACTCGGTGCCCTGCTGGGGCCTCCGCTCAGCAGGTGCGTCTCCAGCAGCGATCCTAACACCCCCTCGACTACGCCCAGCTCTTTCGGACATTCCGGTCTATGTAACCCCTTCATTTCGCAGCTGGGGCAGTTCTGACTTGGCCTCCTCAGGGACGAGACGCCACACACGCGAACGATTCCGATTTTCATCGATAGCCACGTTCCTGTTTGTTTTGGTCCATTTTGGAAACCGCCCTCACGAATGACCACAGCTTTGTTTTTTTTTTTTTCAGCCTAGGACAATTCTCTGAACGTTTTAGCGGGTAATTCTAAATACGTGTGTTTGAGCTTATGTTATGTATAAACACATAGTTATTGCTTAAAAACACCATGCGAATGAGTGGGGTTGGTTAATGATTGATCTCTCTCCATGCCATGTTCGACGTTCTGTCGGCGTCTGCACCGGTTGCTCTGATACCACACGCCGAGACCAAGTTCATTATCCAGCCAAGTGGTCTGTGACGGCGGCTCCAGCGTTAACATGCAAATCGCCGCAGACACAGGACGCTGACGGTGACTCCCTCCCCGGAGGTCGCGCTGCTAGAGGGAGGCCAGGACGTTTCTGCTGGAGAACGCCCGTCTTGAGCGCACACCGTCCAGCTCCTTGAGGGGTTAGGTTTGGGTCTTCTACGTGTCTTCCTATTTTACTTTTTTTATAACGTTTATTTATCTTTGAGAGACATAGAGACAGAGTATGAGCAGGGGAGGGGCAGAGAGAGAGGGAGACACAGAATCGGAAGCAGGCTCCAGGCTCTGAGCTGTCAGCACATAGCCCGACACGGGGCTCGAACTCATGGACCGAGAGATCATGACTTGAGCTGAAGTGGGCCGCTTAACTGACTGAGCCACCCAGGTGCCCCCGTGTCTTCCTATTTTAAATGCAGTCTGTGGAATTTAGAACCGAGCTTAAATAAACCACCTCGTACGTGATCTAGACGTAAACCATGGAAGCTCTCCAGCCCCCCCCCCCCCCCCCCCCCGTACCATACCGTCAGGGAGGGGCCGAGCCGAGCCAGCTCCGGGCCGTCAGCACCTGGGCGAGGCGGGGGAGGTGTGCGGCGGAGGGAAGGCGGGCTCATCACTCTTGTTCCCTTGTCGTGTCTCAGAGGACAACGCGAACCCCGCCTTTTCCCATCAGCGGAGGATCTAGTCTTTCCACACCAGGAGGTGTGTCCTGGGCGAGGGGGTGTCAGGACTCTGAATTCCCCAGGGGTCTGTCTCGGGGCCTCGCCGCTCCAGTTGGCCGCCCGCTGGTCGAATCTGCTCTAGACCTCTCTCCGGCCTGGGCCCCATCTCTTCTGACGACCCCGTTAGGTTTCTGGTCCGTTGGCCACCTTTGCCAACACCAGGGCTGCCGTCCTGGCTGGGCCGTGGGGCAGGTCCCAGGTTGGCCGCAGGCAGTCCCGGCGCCTTCTTACCGCCTGCGAATGGACTCAGAACCCAGAAGTGTCTCCAGCTACCGGCCCGGGTGCCGAGCACCCCAGAAACTGGCCGTTCTGTGGGCTACCAATTCATCTGCCCTCGTGCCAGAAACCGCCTTGCCATCCACCGAGCACCCAGCCAAAGCAGAGAACCAGACCCACCAGCGGCGTGTCACTGCCGCCGGCCTGCCCGCCCGCACGCGCCCTCCATTCCCGCCCCCCGTGCTCTGGCCTCCCTCACTTCGTGAGGTCCAGAGCCCTGACTTCCTCCAGCTCCCAGAAAGAGGGGAAATGCCTCCCTTAGCCGCCTGGTTTAAGGTTCCCAGCTCCTCTAGAAGGCGGGGCCGCATTCCCTCCCGGACCTACGGGGCTGCGGTCCCCTCTCCCCGGCCCCCGCTGTCCCCACAAGACAGCGGTGAGGCCGGTGGTGGGACGTGTCCGATGCGTGGGCTTCTCCGCCTTTATGATCCTGCAGCTCGTTCCCTGTTAGCAAACTCAGGGGGGGAACGGGGGGGGCGGGGGGGCCGTCTGGGAAACCACACGCACCGCACCGCCGAGGGGACAGGAGCCAGGAGATACTCAGGAGAAAGCGCGAATCTTCGCGTGGACTTTACCTCACCCCTCGAGCTTCTAACACTGGGATTTGAACGGAATCTTTGTTACCAGACCGTCCTCGGCTTTATTGTCTCTGAAGGACAAAGTGACACCAACAAGCCGGTTTGGGCTGGTCCTGGACGGCTTGCTCGCAGGGCTCACAAGGATCTGCTCAGACGGCGCCCCGACCTGCAGGACGGGACCATCCTCGCTGGTGAGGGAGCATCCCAGACGCTGTCATGTAAGGTGCCCCGAAGCCCCCACTGTGTCCCTCGTTTCTTAAGTTTATTTACTTTGCGAGAGAGAGAGTTTGAATATGTGAGCAGGAGCAGGGGAGAGGCAGAGAGAGAGAGAATCCCAAGCAAGCTCCACACTCAACGCAGACCCAGTGCAGGGCTCAATCCCACAAACCACAAGGTCGCAACCTGCGGGGAGATCAAGAATCAGTCCCAGGGCGCCCGGGGGGCTCAGTTGGTCAAGTGTCCAACTTCGGCTCCGGTCATGATCTCACAGTTTGTGGGTTCAAGTCCAGCATCGGGCTCTGTGCTGACGGCTCAGAGCCTGGAGCCTGCTTCGGATTCTGTGTCTCCCTCTGTCTCTCTCTCTCTCTGCCTCTCCCCTGCTGGCTCTCTCTCTCTCTGTCTTCTCAAAAATAAATAAACATTAAAAAAAAAAAAAAAAAAAGAAACAGACTCTTCACCAGCTGAGGCACCAGCCGCCTCCCCTCCTTTTCTGTGGGGACGGGTGTTACTGGCTCGGCGCCCACAGAGGAGAGTTCTCTGCTGGTCGCTGTGGTTGTTTCTGAGCAACAGAAAATTCCAGTCGGGATCCCGGGCTGAGCCTGAGCTCAGGCCGCACTCGGCGGTGGGGAGTCCCCACGGAACAGATAAAATCGTCTAAGGCAGACGTTGACTTGAAAGCTCGTTCTTTGCTCAAAAAGCAGAAAGAGCAGGGATGGAGAGTGTCCTGCAGTAAGGCCGGCGGAAGGTGAGCAGGTATTTGGAGGAGGGGGAGGGAGAGGAGCGGGAGGAGGGGGAGAAGGAGAAGACGAAGGAGAAGGAGAAGTTACAACTAACAACTAGCACACAAACCAAACCAAACACAAAGATGGGCAACAACCCCCGGGTCACCGGGAAGGAGGGTCTGAGGACCCGGGTCAGGGACCCTGCGGAAGCAGAGTGTCCGCGCCTCCGGGGAGCCTGTGCGGCTGGGCCCAGCCCTTGGAGGGGACGCGTTGGGCTGCCGTGACTCGGTGACCTGGGCCACGAGGCCACGAGTCCCGTCTCCGGCCCTCCCTGTGGGCCCGGGCCCCGCGCCGCACACGCCGCCCCCTTCCCTGGCCGCCCGCAGGGCAGAACCCGCCACCTGGGGAGGTAACGAGGCCTCGGGCCACAGGGGCGCTCGGATACTTTCTACTTTTGTTCCCTGTTAAAAATAAATGGGGATTTGGTCAGTTCCGTGGTCCCTCAAGGCCCGATAAGCCTGCTTGAGGTAAAAAGAAAAGAAAAGAAGTTTCCGTCCATAGGCTGAGAATCTCCCGGCCTCCCTGGAGGGCGTCTTGGTCTTGCTGGTTTCCGGTTTTAATCACTACAACCTAAATAACGACTCTATCAGGTGCGTATTTTGTGACCACGTAGGCCTGTGTCTATCTGTATATGCACACTGTAGCTACAGAAGGTGCCCAAAAGAGTCAAAACTATTTTTGTATGTGTTTTGTTTAACCCTTTGTAATTCTTGAGTTCACCCACGGTCATTCTCATTTTACAGATCCGTGACCGATATTCAGAGAGGTCGAGTGACTTGCCCAAGGTCACGCAGCACCGAGTTCCAGAGCTAACTACGTGAACCCAGCCTGGTCTGACTCCAAAGTTTTTGCTCGCTCAGTCTCCAAGTATCGAGCTCCACTGATAGATACTATCTCATTTAACACACAAACTAGACACAGAGCTTCCCTGGTGAACTTCCCGCAGGTCGTCAGAAGCAGATTTTAGGAGGCTACAAGCTGTGGAAACAAACCAAAAGGGGAGCCGGCGGGTGCGGGGAGGCGGGTTGGCCCTCCGCGCCTCGTGCCACCGGTGGTCTGGTCACCCAGGTGGCGGGAGCCTGCGGGCTGACCGCGCTGACAGCCGGTCCCTGTGGTCTCTCGGGTGACCGACTCCACACGCCCTGTGGCGGACGTGTTGTCCCTTGTGCCGAACTTTCTAGCGAAATCAGAAGTGAACTGGTCACTTCTCTCACTTGCCAAGTTATGTTCCTGAAGGCTCGCGACGGGCCCTGTTTCAGACCATCCCCTGCAGGGCGAGGAGGTGCAGAGGGTGGACGAGCCCCGCGCGCAGTGACACCGTGACGGAGGGAGGCTGGAATTCGGAATCAGCTCAAAATGACTTTAATGCTCTTTATGTCCTTTGTAGTTCGTTTGAAGTGGTTTCCTCTCCCAATTTTTTGTGCTCCTTTATTCTGAAATAATTTCAGACTTAGAGCAAAGTGAAAATAGTAGAGAGAAGTATCGGATACATGTCACCCCCGCGGCTAGCATGTCACGACATTTACCTATCGCTTTCTCGCCACGCATCTCCATATTAGCTTTTTCTGAACATTCGAGAATAACTGGAGACACCAAAGCCCGTTCTGGCACAGACTTCAGCGTGTATTTCCTAAGAACAACGGCTCGCTCTTATGCGACCACATTATAATTATTAAAATCAAGAAATTATCATGATGCCATATGATTCGCAAAATTACAAACATCATTCATCGTCCCTAATTATCCCCGAGATGTTCCTTACGGAGAAAAGGCTCCCGGAGCCCAGTCCCCGATCCCACGTCGTCCCGGCTCTGTAGACACCCTTACTCAACCCTATATTTTTAGTCGGCTTTATTTTTTAGAACAGTTTAAGGGTCACCGGGAAATTAAGCAGAAGTGCAGAAAGTTCCTCCAGGCCTCCCCCTCCACCCACACACGCGCACACACGCGCACACGCACACACACGAGCACACACACACACACCCGCTACCAGCATCACACACCAGAGCGGGGCGTTCGTTACAACCGGGGAACGACACTGACGCATTAGAATCGCCCAACGACTACAGTTACATTCGAGTTCACTTTTGTCCTTGTGCGTTCCATGTGTTTTGACAAATATTTAATACCATGTAACCACCATTACAGCACCCAGACAGTTCCAAACACGGATACTTTCACTGCCCTGAAAACCCCGTTCTCCCCGTGCTGAGCTCCGCCCGACCCCCAACCCCTGGCAGAGCACTGATCGTTTCCCGTCTCCATAGTTTTGCGTTTTGCCTCTTGCAGAATGTCACAGTGATTCCACTAGTGGGTATTTACCCAAAGATACAAAAGCACTAATTTGAAACAACGCACGCGCTCCTCTGTTTCCTGCAGCATAATTTACAACAGCTGAGCTGTGGACGCAACTCAAGTGTCCACCAAGTGTCCATCGACTAACGAATAGATCAAGAAGCTGTGACACACACACACACACACACACACACACACACACGGTGGAATATTACTCAGCCATGAAAAGGAATGAAATCTTGCCATCTGCAATGACCTGGTTATAGAGCTGGAGAGGGTGATGCTAAGTGAAGTAAGTCCGTCAGAGAAAGATAAATACCATACAATTTCACTCATATGTAGAATTTAAGAAACAAAATAAATGATTAAAGACAAAAAGAGACAAACCCAAAACAGGCTCTTAACTATATACGGAACACACCGCTGGTCACCGGAGAGGAGGCGGGCGGGGACCGAGGAGGGCACCTGCGGGAAGCACCTGCTGACGTACGGAAGCGCTGAGTCACCGTACGGTACACCTGAAACTGAGATCACGCTGCGTGTAACTATACTGGAATTTTTTTTGAAGAATGGGGTATGATTTTAAAGAGCATCTAAATAACCATAAAGAACTCTTCCAATAATATGAAATAAGAACTGACATGTTAAGACAGCACGTTAGGGGGTGCCTGGGGGGCTCAGTCAGTGGAGCACGTGACTCTTGATCTCAGGGTCGTGAGTTCGAGCCCCACGTTGGGTGCAGGATTATGTAAATAAATAAAACCTGAAAAAAATAATATCTTTGGGGCGCCTGGGGGGCTCAGTTGGTTAAGCACCGACTTCGGCTCAGGTCATGATCTCGCAGTCTGTGAGTCTGAGCCCCGCGTTGGGCTCTGTGCTGGCAGCTCAGGGCCTGGAGCCTGCTTCGGATTCTGTGTCTCCCTCTCTCTCTGCCCCTCCCCTGCTCCTGCTCTGTCTCTCTGTCAAGAGTAAATAAACAAAAAAAAAAAAAAAAAAAAGAAAGAAAGAAAGTACATTGGTGCTTTTTCCCTCCCATTTTGATGCATGAGCCAGTGGGTACCGCAGTTGACAGTGTGTGTGGAACACACTTTTATTCCCATTGTCCGGATGAGAAAGTGGAGGCTCCAGGAGGTTAAATAACCCACAAAGTGAGTAAGAGACAGAGCCAGGACCTTCCCTCGGGCCTCTCCAGTTCTGCCGATATGGTACCAGGCACGTTTGCGCTGGGAGCCCCTGCTGCAGAGAGCCGCCGGACACGGGGCTCGCCGACAGGCTCTGGGGCCCGCCGCCGAGATCTGGGGACCGGGGAACCGGCATTCCTGGGTCCTTACCACTCACGGGGCCGTTTGTAAATGGAAACAACGGAGTCCGCGGTCGCAGACGGGGTCTGGGCCTCGGGCCTTCTGCCGGAGTTCCATCGGCACGCGGGGTAATGAAAACGTATGTGTAAGTGAGTCGGGGAAAAAGACAGAGCAGGGTATAATTCCCGAGGTACACGTGATGTTGGGGGAGCCGTCCCCAGGGCACCCGTGCTCCCCCTCCCCGCCGAGTTCCCTCCAAACCCCGAGGCCCGCGTGCAGCCCCAGCCGCCCGTCCGTGCCCCCCAGCGGCAGGGCTGGGAGAGCCCCTGCCTGCCCGGCCTGAGCGCTCCTTCAGCTGCTTCCCTCGCCCCCTACCTGTGTTCGGTGGTTCCTAAACCGTATGGAAGCCAGCTAGCCCCAAGGTCACGCTTCTGGCGCCCGCAGGGCACCGCCCTCTCTGCCCCAGGGCGCCTCGAGGACCCGCGCCTCCAGCGCTCTGGTATTGCGGAAAGCCGATGTGCAACAGAGGACGTCAGACTTAATTAGCCCATTAACACAATCGCACCGAGGACAGACAGAGCACTTGACAATAGGAAATTGGATAAATCAATGCAAATGATTGCACTCCACGCTTCATAATTAGACCAAAAAGGGGGGGCGGCTGAGATGTTGTCGGATGAGACGCACTTACCGCGGTCGTCTCTAATTTACGAGGTTGGATCGTTGACACGGAGGAGGACTTAAATTTAGCGCCACACTTTAAGGAGTCGAGAGCTTAAGCACACACACTTTCCCACTTAGAGGCTTCCGTCTGACCTCTAAGCGATGCTAAACGGAGATGCTCTTGCGTTTCGACGCACCCGCCGAAGCGCCCCCGCCCCGAGACGTTTGCGGGTGAAAACAGGCGACCGTGCCGGTTTCAAGGGCTCAGGATCCAAAAGGGATAATGTGGGCAACGGCGAAGCCAGTACAGGCCCGGGGCTGACCGAGTGGGGCTGAGATGGCAGGGTCCCCGGAAGGTGGCCCTGGGGAGGGGGCCCCGAGGAGCCGTATGCCCAGCAGCCCCCGGGGAGGACCGCGACTTTCCCCAGCGCGTCACAGAGGCGGAACTCAGGACACGCTCATGCTCGCATTGGTTCTGAACCGTCTGTCTGTCCCACCTCGTCCCCAGGCCCCCGCCCCGACTCGTCCCGGCCCCGCCCCACCTCGTCCCGGCCCCGCCCCACCTCATCCCGGCCCCGCCCCACCTCATCCCGGCCCCACCCCACCTCGTCCCTGGCCCCGCCCCGCCTCGTCCCGGCCCCGCCCCACCCCGTCCCGGGCCCCGCCCCGCCTCGTCCCGGCCCCGCCCCGCCTCGTCCCGGGACCCGCCCCGGCCCGTCCCCGGCCCCGCCCCGCCTCGTCCAGGGTCCCATGGTTGTTGTTTGATGCCCCCGCGGCTTCCCCTTCGCCTTCTGGGTTCGGGCTTCCTTCAGGTCCTACGCGGAGGGAACGTTCCTTCGGCGCCCCTCTTCTCTCAGGTCTCCCTCCCGCCCCGGGACCTCCTGCCGCTCGTGGTCTACACCACCGTTTCCGTACTGGTTCTCTGTGGACGTTCCCACTGCCGTCTGGGAGCCGGACGTAAGCTTCCTGGGCCGAGGCCACGTCCCCGCCTGTGTCCCAACTCAGCGCTTTACCCCGTGGGGGGACCTAGACCGACGGCTCCCGGTTCCCGAGGGCGCCACTCGCCAGCCCGGGGCACCTGCCCTGTTGCTCTAGAAGCTCCTCGAAGTTGCCACCATTGTTCAGATTTCGGGAAGACACTTAACCGCTGCGGGGCAGCTGTCCCCTGCTGGCTCTGGGAAGGCAGGTGGGACGAAGACAGAAGTGAAGCAGACAGGCAGGGAGAGGGGTGGGCGGGCAGCTCTTCGGGTGCCTGAGAGCACGTGGCTCTGACCCCCAAGTGACCCCCCTGGACGCTCCACACGCACCCCCCCAGCCCACCTCTGCTTCTAAGACTGAACCTACTCGACGTCTCCCCTGTACTTGCAGCCAAAGTGGTTCATTACGACCCGTCTACACTCAACAGAAGTTTTGACTTTTCACTGTGAGATCTCCGCCGCCCGTCCTCAAGTTGGGAGGCCTCCTCCGCCTGCTCTTTCTCCTCGAGTGGCGCCAGCTCGTGTTCTGACCTCAGCGGCGTCTGTCCTGTGCGTCCGGAGGCTCAGGGCGTGATGCGTGGGGACCCCGGCCGGCACCGATTCCTCACTGGGAGAGTCCAGGCCAAACGGGCATTTTTAGAAATGTTTTCGTATTTATTTGAGAGAGAGAGAGAATCGCCAGCAGGCTCCGAGCTGTCAGCGCAGAGTCAGACGTGGGGCTCCAACTCGCAGACTGTGACATCATGACCTGAGCCGAAATCGAGAGTCAGACGCTTCACCAAATGAGCCCCCCGGGGCCGGGCCAAACGGGCAGATTTGGCTCTCCACGCTTGGAGGTTTGCAAGAACGCACCCGACTCTGCCCAGATCGCAGCACGTGCCCGCTGCGGAAGAAAACCCTGTTCTGGAAAGCAGCCCCGGAAGGGGGGACGGGGCCTGCTCCTCCGGTTCCCCGTTATCCTGGGCTCTCGGACCTGGAGAATTCTCAAGCCCCAGCCACGCGCAATCGCTGAGAGTTCGAAACTCCTTCCTCCCACTGACGCAGAGCGAGAGCCCGAGACCCGAAACGAGAACGATACCGTTCATCTGGAGTGGGCAGGGGGTGCGTCCTCCGCCCTGTGTGAGGCCAAACACCAGCTGGAGAGTCGGCTCTCCGGGTGCAAGTCGAAGCAGGTTCTGAAACGCACACGTCTGACTTGGACAGGGTGGCCCTGCCGTGACAGAAGCACCGCGCAGGCCATTCACTGGGGGGGTTGCAGTGTCTGCGGGGGAGTTTCGGGGGGAAACCTGAAAACGAGGGGAAGCATTTGTTGGGTGTCCGTTCTCTCCTGGGACTTTACAGGAAGCATCGTGAACCCCCCCGATTGCAGAGGACGGATTTTATTATCGGCCTTTTGCATTGGGGGACGTTCAGGACTGTCCGAGGCGGCAGAGCTGTGGTGTGACCCTGGCTACGGTGTGTTTATACAGCGTTGGTAAATGCCCGTATCTGGGCATCTCCCCAAACCCTCACGAGCCAGTCGCGACCACTGGCGGCCAAGCTCCGAGGCTCCAGTGGGCGGAAACCCCAATGGCCGGAAAGGCCGAACCCCGCAGGTCAGCTAAACAGCCCGACCCCCGCCCGCCCCTTACCTTCGAAGGGGCCACATCAGTGATCCTGAAGGAAGGGCCGTCTGTCCTGCACAGCTCCCAGGGGGGAGGCTCCCCGAACAGAGAAGCCTCGACCAGTCGTTCTCAAAGTGAGGCCCCCACGCCAGCAGCATCGACGTCACCCGGCAACTTGTTAGACTGTCAAGACCTCAGGCTGCTGCCCAGACCGTGGAATTAGAACCTCTCGGGGATGAGGCCCAGGATTGTGGGCTTCAAGGAGCCCCCGACGTGGTCCCGGTGCTCGCTGGGCTTTGAGAACCAGCAGGCTAGGCCGTGGTCACCGGGGCCGGGTCCCACCTGCAAAACGAGACAATGCATGAGAAAAGGAGACGCTGTGTCAGAGGCAAAGGGCCGGGGTCGGAAGGCGAGTCGCGGAGAACGGGTTCAAGGTTCAGCCTTGGATTCCTCGAAGGACCGGCCGGCTGTGTTGGCAGGCGGAGGGAGCCTATTGAACCCTCGCCGGGGCCTGAGCGTGCTCGACGCTGGGCACGTCCAAGTTTGCCACCTCTGTCCTTTCACCCGCTGACCGACTCGTTCCCTCACCGAGCTATCTTCGGGAACCGCCACTCGGCGGGCGTTTTGTGCGAGGGCAAGACAAAAGTCCGTCACCCCCCTACGAACATAAATAACTCGCGCTCTCCAGGGGAAAACAGTCGGCCGAGACGCAGCTGTGACACAGTCGCACCTGTGGACAGTCAGTGCCTCCTGAATTCAGGCGGGACAGGGAGCCGCTCGCCACCCGTCCTCGCCGGGCGAGCTTTGCCCTAAATGGCACCAGGTGCTTCTTACAAATAACCCGCGAGCTACGATTCTCTCCGTTATCCAGAGAAGGAAATAAAGGCTCAGGCAGGTAGGATGACCCTTCGGAAGCCACACGGCCTTTCAGGAGCAGGGCCCGCTCTGGTCCAGGCTCTGCGGAGCTAACTGCAGTTCCCTGTCCTCTGCGTGGCTGGGGCCTTCGCCCAGTGCTCCGTGCTCCGTGCCATTAATACTAACAGACAGCCAACAAGGGCGTGCTGGGCCTTTGGCTTTTGTTTGAGCAACTTTCAGAAGAGCTCTGCATTTCTTATTACAGCAGCAATCCACTTTTTGAGACACACAAAGAGACGATGAGGCTTCTTTTTCCAAATCAAATCCACATTAAAAAACAAATCACAATAAAGTCCCTCCCCTGACCTATTTCCAGCAGTTTGCAGCGTGGCCCTCACTCCGTGGGCCTGGCTTCTCTGAGGAGCCACGGACTGCCTCCTGCCTGTATTTTTCTTTGAGGAGCCCGATTCCAAACGCCAGAGAAACTTCTCACAGCACGGTGGCAGTCTTGACGGTACAATCGTGTGTTTATTCCGTGCATGAGAGGTTTTGTCTTGTTCTGTTAAAACTTCAGGGGCGAGGCAGGCTCCGTGGGGCGCGTGTGTGTGCGGGACAGGTCCGGGGTGGTTTTATCTGGTATCTTATTGGTCTCGCTGTGACGATGCACAGAAAATCTCCCGGGTGACGTTGGAAGGCGCTGCTGGCTGAAGCCTGGAGCTCCCGGCTGTGTCCCGTAGAGGGACTGAGGGGGTGGGCCCGGCAGCCCCCCACCCCCGCCTGGCTTAGGAGTTTTTGTGACTCATCGGTCTGTAGTAAGAGGCCTTGGCTAGACCACGGGGACCCTAAAGGAACAGCGATCCAAGGAATTTTTGCAAAACGACATCCTTATCTGTCCACTGGCTTACAGCGTGCGGAGGGAAGACTGGAAACAGCCTGTGTCTGAAGCCTGGCTCCAACCTTTTACAAGCCGGGTAATCTTTGGCCCACGGTGTCGACGGACTCACAGAACTTCTGAGAATTTAACTGCGGGCTCACAGGAGCCGGTCGGTAGACCGCGGCACGCCTCCGCTCAGCGCCCCAGCCTGCTGGCTTAAAAAAATATTTTTTAATGTTTGTTTATTTTTGAGAGAGACATACATACAGACAGAGCATGAGCAGGGGAGGGGCAGAGAGAGAGGGAGACACAGAATCCGAAGCAGGCTCCAGGCTCTGAGCTGTCAGCACAGAGCCCGACGCGGGGGCTCGAACTCACAAACCATGAGATCATGACCTGAGCCAAAGTCGGACGCTAAACTAACTGAGCCACCCGGTGCCCCAGACTTGACTTTTAATGCTAATTTATTTCGAGAGAGAGAGAGAGCGCGAGCAAGCGCAGGGAGGGGCAGAGAGAGAGAGAGAGAGAGAGAATCCAATCCCAAGCAGGTCCTCAATGCCAGCGCAGAGCCCAGTGTGGGGCTCGAAATCATGAACCTTGAGATCATGACCTGAGCCGAAGTCGGATGCCTAACTGACCGAGCCACCAGGCGCCCGGGTACTTGGCGTTATATATTCTTCCCGCCAGCCCTGCGCTCCTAGGCAGCCCGCTCTTCCTTAAATGATTTCTTCCTTTCTTAGAGGTTTATTGAAACGGCCCAGATTTGACACTCCGCCTTTCCTGCTCTGACCCCAGCCCCCCCCCCACCTCGCCCAGCTGGTGTCCTGCGGGTCTTAGTGAACAGCGTGGCCTGAGCTGGACTTTCCCGGTCTCTGTTTGCCGGCCTCTGCTTTGTAAGGCCGTGGCTCCGCCCTGGTGTCTCCAGGCCCGCCAGCGTCCCTGCCTGTCTCCTGCTCCCCCGCTTCAGTCTGGGCGTCCCTCTGCCCAGGAGCGGACCAGAGCCTTGAGGAAGACTGGATTCCGTACACCCGGCGCCTCGTCCGGGCCAGTGGTTCTCATCCAGAAGCTGTTTTGCCTTTCGGTGACATCCGGCAAAATGTGGGGGCATTTTTTGCTGTCTCATCCGGGGAGGTGCTGGCATCTGGTGGGCGGAGGCCACAGATGCCATCGGACACCCTACGGCTCGCAGGCCGGTCTTGCTCACAACGGAGAGTCATCCGGCCCTGGATGCCGATGGGGCAGGGGCTGAGAGCTCTGGGGAGTGGGGTCCGTGGGCCGAGGCTTAGTGTCGGGACGGGCGTGCGACTGAACCCAGCCGACAGACTTGAGACAAAGTCTGCCGTAAGGTCTTGGAGAAATGTCCTCTCGTTCCTGAGAAGAGGACCAGAAGAGACCATTTCTCTCCTTCTGGCTGTTGTGGGGTTTGGCTGTGATGTCTGGGACCGGTGCAGCCACCTTGAGACACGAAGGGAACCGTTCTGACAGCAATTCTGCAACATCCAGCCAAGTGGGAACCGCGTGGGGCGTTCGGTCCAGCGATTTCACTCACGGGAGTTCGCTGCGGAGAAACCCCTGCACGAGCACAGCAGGAGACGGGTGCCCCAGCATCCCTGGCAACACGGCTGTACCTAACACCCGGGAATACGAGGTATTCGCAAACAGGAAAACAAATAACGAAAATGGGATGTAACAGACACATGAAGATTCAGCACCGAGAGCGAGTAAGCTAGGCACGCGGGTGCACGTCACAGACGTAACGCCAAGTTAAAAGCACAAATTAACCTCGCCTCCCTCACCTCCCTCTTCTGAGAAAGCCGCCGGTGGCGGAGACCCAGGCTGGCTATTCCCTGTGAGGCCAGACACGCACTTGGGGCAGCAAGGAGGGAACTTTTCTGTAAGGTCTTCCTCTGTTTGGGCCACTGTCACAAAAAGTTCCCAAGGCTGGGGGGAGGGGGGGCTTAAACGACAGAAACGCATTCCCCAGGGTCCGGGAGGCTGGCAGTCCGAGATCAGGCAGCCGGCTAGCTGGCCCGGGTCTGGCGAGGGCCTCTCCCGGGCTGCAGAGAGCTGCCTTCTCTTTCGATGTCTGCGTGGCAGAGAGCCAGCTGTCCCCTGACTCTCGTAGGGACACCGATCCCATCACGGGGGCCTCACCCCCTTGAGCTTCTGTAATCATTTCCCAAAGGCCCCGCCTCTCTGGACCATCACACGGAGGGTGGGTAGGGCACCAACATGTGAAGCGGGGGGGGGGCAGGGGGACCGCTCCAGTCCATAATAGACCTGGAACAAAGCCGCCTCCCGGAACTCCCCAAGGAAATCGGTTTTGCTGGCAGAGAGAAGGTATGGCTTTTCTGAGAAGTAACCGACGGCCCGGAGGGGGTCAGGGAGGGGGAGGGCCTCATCGATCCAGGAGGACAGCACAGGAGTCGTCAGGGGACCCACTCACAACGAAGCCACGCTCCACTGTGCGCAAATTCGCGAAGGCTCCGCGCCGGAGTGCGTCAACGACCCAGAAACAATCCCATCCGATGGCGACCAGGGAAGGCAGCATCTGTGAAGAAGGACAAAAGCATGCTTTGGAGAGTTCTAAAATGCTATCTCGGGACCGGACATACCTGGCAGAAAAAGCTACAAATCACACAGAGGTTTGAGTAAAATCAGCAAATTCATCTTCGCTTATACGTGCAGATTCTCACGGCCTTGAGCACAGCGGGTCTTGTCGCGTACACACGTACCCCCCCCCCGCCCCCCAGGACGGATGGCTTTCTGTTTCTTTTAATTTTGTTTTCAGGGGCGCCCGGGTGGCTCCGTCGGTTGGGCATCTGACCCCTGATTTCAGCTCAGGTCATGATCTCAGGGTCGTGGGCTCGAGCCCCAGACATCGGGCTCTGTGCCGACAGTGCAGAGCCTGCCTGGGATTCTCGCTCCCTCTCCCCCGCTGCTCTTGCTCCCTAAAATAAACAAACAAATATTTTCACGTTCTCCAGTTTGTGTTTTCACTTCGCTCTTGAACTTGCGTGGATTTCCAGGTGTACGTGTATTCACCGCAATAAAGGACGTAGTGTTCACGTCGCCACAGGACAAATGATCCAGACTTCCTCGCATAAAAGACAGGAAACACTTTTATCATGGTTCTATTACGCTTACAGGCGCGGTGGGTCAGAGATCTGGAACGGGCCCGGCAAGGGTTGCTGCCGTCTGCTCCCCGATAACAGCCGGAAGAGGGGGGACCGGGGGCCCCTTCGCCTCACTCACGTGTCCGGCTGGGCTGGCCCGGCAGGGTCGGCGGAGTCCTGGGCTGGAGAGCCCTTGGGGGGAGTCTCCCGACCGTGTCACCTGCTGGCCCAGCGCCGTCGGCGGGTGTAGGGGAGGCGGTGCCGGCCTGCGAGTCTGAACATAGAAGGGGCTTATATTCTTGGATCCTGTGCACTTACAACATTTTATAGAGCTGCAGTGTAATCACATTGGTCCTCACCTGTAACCTCACCTCGTCCCCAGAGGTGTCCGACGTCACAGACGCAAGGATGCCCCTTCCTACATCCCCCAACACTGATGCGCACACTTCCTTCCCGCCTCCTCCTCCTGCTGTTGGAAACTACGGTCCCCGCCTCCCGTCAGCGAAGCTCCTCGACGACAGAGATTCACGGAACAGAGAGCGTCTCCCGCCAGCTGCTCACGTGAGGGGGCCTTCGAGAGGCTCTCATGACGCGCCTGTAAAAGGACGCGGTAAATGCCGTCGCAGGTCACCTCCTCCCGCCCCGGGAAGCAGGGCCCGATGCCGAGACACGGGCGTCCCGAGCTCTCCCCCGACCCGTCCGGCCGTGTGGTGAAGGCAGGAAGGAGTGGTCAGCCGGAACCGCTTTCCTGCCGACACGGATTCCCAGGCCGGGCTGCCGTCGGGGCCCCACGAGCCCCTCCTGAGGTCAGCCGAGGAGCCGAGACCCTAACGTGACTGGTCCTCCGGCTGCAGGAGGGGGTCCTCCTTGTCCCTCCTCCTCGGCCCTCGGAGGCTCCGGGGCTCCTGCGCCCGTAGGTCAACGGCGCTTCCAGGGCGATCGAGGAAGCGTGGGCCAGACCTTCTCTGAGACGGAATCGGCCCGGGACCCTCCGGTGTAACTCGCTGCGGCTCGGCCAGCTTCCGAAACTGGGGACGGCCTGTCTCTGCTGTCCCCATGCCACCTCCCTCCTTCCCAGTGCCATGCGGCCTCCCCCGGTCTGGAGGCTGCGGTGTGGACGGCCCCGGGGGCGGCGGGTTTCCCGGAGCTCCGCACAGACCAGCGGTGCCCTTGGACTCGGAGTCTCTGGGAGAACACGGTGGCCGGAATAATCCGGAGACCGACCGTGGTGTGGGACGCCTGCGGTGGGCGGGCTTTCTGCTCCCGGAAGTCCAGGGCTCGGGGCTCAGGGTCACCCGCATCACCGGACGTCTCTGCAGCTGTGCAGGTGGGCGTGTCGAGCGCTCAGGACGGAGGCCCCGGGCGGTCCGGGAGGTCTTCTCGGACCCACGCCTGACCCCGCAAGGGGGGAGACCTTCCCTAGGTGACAAAACACTCCGGGGGACCCTGAGGCCAACGGTCCTGGTTTGTGCGCCGTTAGGAGGTGGAAGGGGGCAGCGGGGCCCCGGGAGCCTGGCGAGCGCAGGGGGCTCACTCCATGCCCTCTGGGGTTTTGTTTGAGGTCTTTAAAAATAATTTCGTTAAGCACCTAATTCTCCAAGCAGGCATGTGCTGCTCACGCTGAATCTCCACGATCGGCTCCTCCCTTACCCGGAAGTCGGGTCTGGGGAGCGGTGGTTCATGGCTCGTCCGGACAGTTCTCCGGTTTGAGCGGACGAGAGTCTTCTCGGGGGTCGCGGTGGGGAGACGCCGCGCTGGCCAGCCCCGGCGGCTTTCTGCAGACACCGTTCCACGGAGCCCCGTGGCTCACTCCCCGTCGCCTCCGCGGGGACTATGCCGGGCCGGGGGCTCCCGGGAGACCGGAGGGCGGCTCTCACAAGCGCAGTGGGAAATGCAAACCCCTCGCTTTCTCGGCACCGGGACTGTCTGAAGATCTTGTAAGACCCTCGGGACCCCCGCCCCAAGCTGCTGGGGCACGCACCGCCTTCTAGCACTTTCTGTGGGGTTCCCCAGGGTCACGTGAGGGTGAGGACAAAGTGCTGATGGACTGTCCCCAGGGAATGCAATGGGGGCGGGAAGGGAAAGGATGAAGGAATAGACTGGAAACTCCATCTAGGAAAGCCCGGCATTGGAACGGGCCCGTGAATTCTAAACACGGCTCGAAAAGCCACAGGTGGGCGCGAGGCTCCACGAACTGGCGCTCCTTGGGGTGCTGCTCCCCAGAGGAACGAGTCTCAGAGCACTGCAGGGTGCCCACGTGGGCAGACACGAAGCAAGAGCCGCTGCGGGCAGGTGCCAGGCCAGCCCCGCCCCCTCCTGTGCGCACACGGCAGCGCGGGCGGGCCCCCAGCTGAGGGCGAGCGTCTGGGGGACAGCAGCCGCAGCCTGGAGGGGGTGGGGCCACCTGAGGGGTGTCCTCCATGGCTCACTCTTATGCTACCCACGTGCACCCCCAGGGCCTCCTCCAGGAGCTGGTCCGGACACACGCGTGACCGCCCCTCTCCACTCTTCCTGGGCCACCTTCGAGATGACCCTCCGCCGTCTGCCCCTTCTCGGCTCAAGTGCTGCCTCCCAGGCAGCTGCGCCTCACTCCTGGGGTCGGGGGCCACGGCCACGATCAGGTCAGGGTCCTGGACCTTGCTTCTCCCCCTCCTGTTGGTCCCAGCGGGCCCGGCCGCTCCAGGAGGACTGGGGGCCGGGCTCCTGCAAGTCCGGGTCCTCCAGTCTCCAAGGCTTGGAGCGCAGACCCCTGAGCACCCCGTGCCGTCCTCGGGCGCGTTCCCCCCAAGCGGCCACCACTCTGCCCCCCACGCCGCCAGCTGCCCGCTCATTCCGGGTCCTTGCCGAGGGACGGGGCACTGGCCGTCCGCTCTACACCTCTCGCAGAATCGGTCCAGCCAGCCTGCAGACCTGACGCGGACGGCGAAACTGGATTACGGAGCAAATGGGTTTTTAAAAGTTAAAGAAAAAAAATGGAAAAAATTTTTAAAAATATCGTGCCCACATTCTGGACCCGAGGAGGCCGTAGACCCCAAACTACTTGTATACCCTACTGTTCATCTCCTTGCAGCAGGTAAGTCTGGGGTAAGGGACTAAGTAACCAGGAATGGTTACCAGTTGGGAATTGGTTAATCGCTTCGTATTTAAGACAGGATTTAGCAGCCGGGAGCAAACAGAAACAACCTTTCTAGTAAATTATTTCCTGTAGACTCCATTAACCATGAAGGAAATGGAACAGTTAAAAATCTTCGACAAAAGAAACAATCGGTTGAGACAAGTCTCTGGCAGGTTCCACCAAACATGCAAGGAACAGGACGTTTTAATATTGATACAAACATCCAAACATCGCCAAAGTATAGAAACAGAGAAAACACTTCCCAGTGCGTCCCCTGAGGGTCCATCCCATAATGGTAGAAGAATCGAGGCCTTAGTTATCCACTGGGGATCACAAACTGTAGCCAAAGACAGCATGTGGAAAGGACCGCAGAGCTATCCGGTATGTTCTGGGAAAATGCGGAACTCGATAACGCTACCTGTTATTTTATCTCTCAGCACAGTTCTGAAGGTGAATGAGTAAGTCAGAATTTTTTCTTCAAGTTTTATTTAAGTACTCTTGGCACCCGATGTGGGGTTTGAACTCATGACCCTGAGACGAAAAATAGCATGCTTTTCTGAATGAGCCAGCCAAGTTCCCTGAACGAGCCAGAAGTTTTAAATAACAGGTGGAACTATCAAGATTCTAAACATTCAAATTATGTAATTGCAGACCGGGAAAACGGAATGAAAAATGTTGGTAAGCGGCTATATACAGACAAATACGCCAAAATCAATGGCTTCTCTCCAACTTAAATAAGCACCAAAGGAAAAAAAGAGAGAAAGAAAGAGGAGGAAGGAAGGAAGGAAGGAAGGAAGGAAGGAAGGAAGGAAGAAAGGAAGGAAGGAAGAAAGGAAGGAAGGAAGGAAGAGAAAGAAAGAAAGAAAGAAAGAAAGAAAGGAGAAAGGAAGGAAGGAAGGAAGAGAAAGAAAGAAAGAAAGAAAGAAAGAAAGAAAGAAAGAGAAAGAAAGAAAAAAGAAAGAAAGGAGAAAGGAAGGAAGGAAGGAAGAGAAAGAAAGAAAGAAAGAAAGAAAGAAAGAAAGAGAAAGAAAGAAAAAAAGAAAGAAAGAAAGGCAGGCATGAAGGTGGCAGCATAGACTGTTCTCTTCCCGGGTTATATCCTGCACCCAACAAAATCAAACCTGTAAACTATTAGGAAAACACTTCATTAGGAACAGCAAGCAACTCATGAGAAACCAAGCTATTGAATAAATTAAACGAAAGCGGATTGACTGTAACATGCCACATTCCTGAATGATAAGACTTGTAAGTAACTATCACGACTCGCAAATAGTATATACGTCGAATGCAATTTTCTATAGAAGGTCATCCTAGTTGTGGGAGGGACTGTATCTAGAAATCTTAAACTCCAAATGGCCAAGCACCGAAGGATAGACAAGATAAGGCGGAAGGAACGGGGATCTTGCCGAATCAAATATCGGCTACCAAGGACCCCGCGGCCCAGGGACAGGGGAGCGAACCCGCCGGAGAGCCTGGTCACCACGAACACAAAGGCAGCCTATCAGCTCAGGAACCTTATGACTTGTGTTTTCAAGTAGTGTGTATTCAATTGGTTGTTTTTCTGTGAAAAGGAACCAACGACGGTCTTGACGGAAAATTAGGAAGCTGTGGGGGAGTGAGATTTTCAAACAGGAAATCCCGAAACAAAAACAGGTGTAGTTGGCCATAAAATATCTGAACTACGGGAGAAGAAAAGAAAACGGCTTGCCCCCACCCCTCCGCCCCTGACACCGCCTTCCCCCTCCAGCCCGCGCCGCCTCCTCTCGCCGCCAGCAGAGGGCGCCGGGCCGGCAGGTGACACGGTCGGGCCCGCTCCTCGCGGACAAGGGCCACCGCCGCTCCTGCGGCTCCCCAGAGAACGCGCGGCCCCTGAAGCGCCCTGACGCCGTGCTCCGCGCTCCGCCCCCCATCCCCGGGGCGGCCTGGAGGCCAGCACGCGGCGGCAGGTGACCCGGACTCCCGGGTCGCTGCGCGGCCACCACCCCCCGCTCCGGTCCAGGGGCTCCCGGGACGCCAGCGGGCACGCGCCCTGGGCCAGGCTGCGCGCGGAGCCCACGGTGCTGTCCTGCGGCGGCCGAGCCTCGACGGCGGGGGGCGCTGGTGCCCGGGGCTGCGGGCGGCCTTCCGGGTGCGCACGCTCTAGGGGGCGCCCTTCCCGCCCTTCCCAGGGCGCACGCTCTGGGCGGGGGTGGGGGTGGGGGGATGCCCTTCCCGGGGCGCACGCTCCGGGGCATCTTACCCGGGGCGCACAGCCTGGGGGCGCCCTTCCCAGTGCGCACGCTCCGGGGCGCCTTACCCGGGGCGCACAGCCTGGGGGCGACGGGCGCTGCGGGGCTGGAAGGTCGCGCGGTGGGAGCCGCGGAGACGGGCCTCTGCGAGAGGCGGGGGCTCTGAGCCCGGAGCAGGGGGCTCTGGACCCTGGTGTACCCCGCGTCTCAGGGACTGGCCTCGGGGAGCAGAGAATGAAAGCCACGGCCCTGCCGCGTCCGGGTCTCTGTCCGGGCTCGGGCCTCCGGGATCCCTGCCGCCCGCAGCTGCGTGGCACCTCGTGCAGCTCGCCCCGGGTCCCCCCTCTGACTTCACCTGTCGTCCCGAGCTCCCTGGTGCCCTGTGGCAGCGGCCGCTAGGGAGACACCGGGGTCCGTGTTCGTGATTGGAGGCTCTCCGGGTTGGTTTGTTTCCAGCATCATTTGTGTGATGCCCCGTGAACTTGCCCGTGGGCGCTGGGAGATGAGTTCATTCCCGGGGCCTTCGTGGCCTTGTTCCTCTTCCGTGGCGTCTCCTACCAGGGGGTGTCTGAGCATATTGGAGTGCCAGCACCCGGCAGGAGGAATGCGCCCCTCCTCCCTTCCTTTGGGGAAGGGGGGGGCGCCGATAGAAGGGACCGCACTCAGAGTCATGACATCTGTGCCCTTCTCCTGGAACTCTAGATGGCTGGAAACCTCTGTGTGAACAAAGTCTGTCACCGCGTCCCTGGGAGGGAAGTCCTCAGTGCGCAGGCAGAAACACCTGTCCTGGTCCGAGAGCCTCGGTCCCTAACCTCCCAAGGCCAACGGGGGACACCCTCCCTGAGGGCCCTCCGGGTGGGTCTGCGGTCAGCCTCGGGTCCATGCGTGTGTCAGAGGGTGGGAGCAGTCTGGGGAGGCTCAGGGCACACAGGAGACGAGGTCAGGTTCGGGGTGTCTACACAGGGGTGGGGAGAGAGGCCCGGGAAGAGACCGGATGGGGAAGGGTCTAGGGAGGGCAGTGGGGGCCAGGCAGAGGGCCAGGATGGGGGGGGGGCTCAGGAATGGGCAGCACACAGCAGAGGGCGGGGCAGATGGCGTGGCGGGGGCACCGGCGGGGAAAGGGGGTTCCCAGGATTGATAGCAGGCGCTCGGGCTCAGTAAGGAGGGGTTCGTCAGCTGACGGTGAGGGCGCCTGGGTGGAGACGAAGGGACGTCCTGCGGCGGGGGTCTCTCCTCCAGTCAGGCGGGGGGGGGAAGGGGGGGAGGCAGAGCTGGCCAGGAGAGGCCCCCTGCCTCATGGGTCCCGAGCTCACCGAACCCGCATCCATAACCTCCCGGCCAAGGTCTGCTCTAAACGCCTCACAAGACACGTGAATTCCCTCGTGAGAAAGCACGCCACCATGGACTAGTGTCCGGCGCCCTCGTCCCCAGTCCTGCACCTGTGCCCGGCTGCCCCCTCCCTCCGTCCTTCCTTCAAGTGGCCATGAGCGGGAGAGTCTCAGGCCTGAGGCTTGAGTTACTTCTCGGACACAAGTGCAGAAAGTTCTTGTCTCCCAGGAGACAGGCATTACGTTAACTCACTCACTCGTCCATTTGTTCCTGCAGGTGACACACTGGAACCCTCTGCTACGTGACACTCTCTCAGTGACAGCCTCCGGGGCTCATTCGTCCCGCTGGCTCGTTCACCCACGCCCCTGGCTTCTGTCCGGGGACAGGCACCCCGGCCTCCCTCCTGTCCGCCAGCCGGTCTTCCTCCAGCAGCACCAGCGTCCCAGAGAAGGGCCTCTGTCCCTGTGCCTCCCGTGGGCGACGGTGGGCTAGGAGGGTGGCCTCTGCGAGGATTCCCGTCCATCCTCCCAGATCCGGGCCCCGACCCAACCGGGGGCACTCGGGGCCTCAGAGTCGGCGCCGAATCTCTGGGGCTCCGTGGCCACGGCTCCGTGGCCCGGGGCCATCTCAGAGAGCAGCCGGGCCTGAGGGAGCCCTGGGTTCCGGGGAGCCCGGTGTGATGCCATCCGTGACACAACTGAGTTCCGAGGCCTGGTCTGAACCCAAACCCAGCAACACGGGGACCAGGCAGCGGGTGCGGGCAGGGCGGGGGGGAGGGGGGGCCCAGGGGGAGATGCTGCGGAAATCACACAGTGAGGTGCCCGGGACCCTGCCCTGCCCCCAGGGGCTCCCGTCCTCTCAGGGAGGGAGGGGCGAGCACGCAGGGGAGGGGCCCCAGGGCAGGGGTGAGCTTCCTGCCGAACGTCTCTCTGGACTGCGTGTGGGGCTCAGCCCTGCAGCCCCGGCCACACGGCGTCTCCGGGGAGGCCCCTCAGAGCTCCCTTCCTCTGAGCCTCCTCTCGGGCTGTTCCCCTGACCGGAGGGCGGTTCCCCCCAGGGCTCACCCACTCATGGGGACTCAGGGAGAGGACTCCAGCCGTGCTCCTGGAGCACAGAGGGCCGGCTCCACCGTGCGTCTGGGACCAGCAGTCCTCCCCAGCCCACGTCCTCCCCTGCGGAGTGGAGAGGACCCCGTCCGCTCGCGGCCACCCTCGGAGCTGGACGAGGCCCGTCCACGTGGAGCCTTGGGACCAGCAAGTGGCGCTGTTGTGGTCGTCGGGCCATCACAGCCGCTGGGCGTGCCCGGACCAGCACTGTCCCTGCCTGGGCGTCAGGGCCCAGCACCCCCTCCTCCTCTCCCAGGATTATGGCCGAGGCTCCTCCCCGACTCGGTCTCCTTCCTGGGGGCTTGGATCCATGAACCGTGAGATCACGGCCAGACCCGAAATCAAGAGTCGGTCCCTCAACCCACTGAGCCCCCCCCAGGCACCCCACTGAGCCAGCAGTGATGGTATTCTATAAATAAACTAACCCTTCCTCAGACGCTCCGCTTCCCGGTTTGATGGGAATAATCCCCACATTCCCGGGTGCCTCCCGGAGTTTGCTGGGTCTAGGAGAACCAGGCTTCGGAGAAGAGCCTCAGCCCGTCCACGTCCCGGCCTGTGTGGCGTCTGCACGCGCTGGCTGTGTGGCCTCCGTCCGCAGCTGGGCGTGAGCTCCCCGGCGGGGCCGCGAGCCCCATGATGGGGTTTGTCCCCCAGATGCCACGGGTTCCCTCCGAGTTGCTGCCTCCTACTCCAGGGCACCGGTGAGAAAGGGGGGGCCCTGCCCTGCTCCCCCCTGGGGAACCCCCCTCCCCCACTGCCCCACCTGCTCCTCCCCCGCCCGCCCCCTCGAGTGCTCACTCCGGCCCGCGAGGCCCTACGACAGACCCCGAGAGAAGTGAAGAATGGCTGTAGCTCCTGTTCGTTACGAGTCGGTGACACTCATCAGCGCCGTGTGCCCAGCACGCGGGGGGCCACGGGCACTAAAGCGCGTGTCCCCAAGAAGAGCAGGGGACACAGACTGTTACTAAGTGCCTGTGTGGCCGAGTAAACCGTGGGGACGCGGGTAGCGGGGTCAGTGCCGGACCACACGCCAGGCCACCCGATGTCCAAGCCCAGACTCTCCGTGGACACCGCGACCCCCGGCACGCGACATTTGTGGAGCCTGGTTCAATGCAAAGTCTTCAAAGTAAAAGGGTCTTTTTGGTCCTCGTGGAATGGGAGCCCGTGGGGACCGTTCGTGTTTGACGACACCAGCTGCTAAGATATTTCTATGCTCTGTGAAATCCATATTCGTGAAACCCATTCCGTGGCGTGACGTGGAGGTGCTGGCACCCTCCCGCGGGGCTGGCAGGAACGTGAAATGGCAGAGCCCTTTGGTGCGTGGTTGGGACCTTTAGAAAACGCGAGGTCGCACCTACGATAAAACTCGCCCATCTGCTGCGAACTGTTTACCGAAAGGAAGTAAAAGCACCCGTCTACGAAGCACTTGCAGACGAATGTTCACAGCGGCTCTGCGGCCAGAAGCTCAAACAACCCTGTGGTCATTAGCAGGCGGATGCGTAAACTTGCCGCTTTCACAGGGCGGCTGAGTGCCGGCGAGGACGAGGCACAGGCTGGGGGCCTCCCGGTGTTGGAACCGGCGAAAGAAGCCAGACTGCGAACAGTGCCTGTTGGACAATTCCATTTATACAAAGTCTGGGGAGTGCGGACCAATCCGTAGCGTCAGAAGCGCGGGCCAGAGGTCGCCTGGACGGAGGGACTGAGGGTCACGCGGGAGGGTGAGTCGAAAGGACCTTTGGGGCTTGAAGCGAAAGTTCATTATCTTGACCGCGCGGACGGTTTCGTGTGTGTGTGCCCGTCTAAACTCACCGTTTTATCTTTTCACACTTCAAGACGTGCGGCTTGAGGTGAGTCAGTAAGACGGCAGTAAAGCCATAAGAATTTAAATTGAATAATAAGCGGTGTATGCATTTGATGGCACGAATCGGCCAGACACCGTGAGTCCCAGGAAGACACACATGACGAAAATCCTAACATGCTTCCTTAGCCTCTGAAGACTTTTCCTCTAAAATAAATCCGTCACCCCCATGTCTATCTGGTGTTTACACCACTAGCTTAACTACGCGAGTGGATATACTCTTGAAATGATTTAAAGCAGCATAATTTATTTCCGTGAACCAAGCTCACTCTTGATGATAAAAACTTCTCACCCTATGTTTCTATAAATCTTTTATCTTGCCTCCAAAGAGAGCCCAAGCCACCCCAAATATGGATACTTTTCTCATGTAGAGAAATAGGGGTTTTTTCCCCACTGTTTGGTTCTCTGGGAAGCTTCCCAACATACTATCCTGGGTTTTATAACCCCAGCAAGTAAGCAAGTAGAGACACATATGAACAGCTAAAGAGAATTATAAATACATACTAATTCCCTTCTGTTTTAGTTTTTAATTTCCAAGAAAATATCGGTGTGAGTGTAATCTTTGATTTCCGAGGTGTTCGATTAAATCTCGAGGCTCCATGCCTATTGCTAAGCTGGGGTTTCGTTTTAATGTAGCTTGCACACGGCTAAAGCCTTTCGTTTTGAAATGAAAATATAAAAAGTCAGCGTAGCGGCTTCGAAAGGCCCCTCCAGCAGCGTCTGTAGAATGAACGGAGAGAGAAGGCGCGTTTACGGGTTCTGTGTGCACCAAGTCCCAAGCAGCGGAACTAGACGATAAAGACACATCGGT
The DNA here is from genome assembly GCA_030068075.1 of Paguma larvata. Classification (NCBI taxonomy): domain Eukaryota; kingdom Metazoa; phylum Chordata; class Mammalia; order Carnivora; family Viverridae; genus Paguma; species Paguma larvata. Next base: position 140,352,905 of record CM057827.1, read on the forward strand.
AACGGGTGACATTGGCTTTGCTGAGCACGGCTGCATTTGAAAGTGAAATTCTGGCAGGAAAAGCACCAAGGAGTTTAAAGACCAGAAAGAAACTTCTAGGCCAATGGTTTCCCGATTCAGCCTTTGCACTGATGTTTGTCCTTGAAGATGTGGCTGTTAATACCGACAGAGAGAGGGAAAAGCAGTGCAGTCATTTTTCACAGAAATAAATTGATTCAATTTAAAGCCAAGAGGTCAAAACAAATAAAAAATCAGGCATAAAGAGCTATTTGGGGACAAAACTGTTTTTTCCTTGAAAAAAAAATCATATACACGGGTGCATGTCTGTCACTGGGACAGACAGAGTCCCAAGATGGTTCCCAGGGACACCCTTACGGGCTGAGTGTGCAGCACCTTGTGACTTGTTTCTAGTGAATAGAATAGAATAGAATAGAATAGAATAGAATAGAATAGAATAGAATGAGGCAGAGATTCACGGCACCCCAAGATTCAAGTATATGCATAATACTCTTTTTTTTAATTTTTTTAATTTTTAATTTTGAGAGAGAGAGAGAGAGTGCAAGCAGAGAAACAACAGAGACAGAGGGAGACACAGAATTGGAAGCAGGCTCCAGGCTCTGAGCTGTCAGCACAGAGCCCGACGCGGGGCTTGAACTCGTCAACTGTGAGATCATGACCTGAGCCAAAGTCGGATGCTCAACCGACTGAGCCCCCCAGGCGCCCCGGCCATGACACTCGTTACTCCAGTACGCGCGAGTGCAGGCTGGCACTCCTCCTCCCCCTCCTCGCTCACTGGCTCGGATGAAACCCACAGCCGAGTGGTGAGCTGTCCCATGGAGAGGCCCATGGGGCAGGGACCTGAGGGTGGCCCGTGGCCAGCACCGCCCTGAGCATGGAGCAGACCCTTCTCCATCTACGAGGCGGTAACTGGGGCCCAGCCGACACCTGCATCATAGTGTTGGGACAGACCCGGAAGCCGGGCACCCGGCGAAGCCACCCCCGGAATTCTGTCCCACGGAAGACACGGCTAATGTTTTTTAAGCCACAGATTATAGTTACTGTTAGTCTGAGTGCATCTCCGTGCATAGAGTCATGCGGAGACTTCCGTAAACAAGACAATAGATCCGAGGTTGTAGGAGGAAAGATAGGCATATGTGTTTGAAAAATAATGCTGTTTTAATTTCACTCGGCAAAAGATAGAGAATTCAAAACAACTTGTATTTCACAGAGGAAACTATATATTGTAAATTCGACAGACAAATGCAGACTGGGAAAACATTCAACACCTATGACAGATAAAGAACTAGTTGTCTAAATATCTGAATTAATTTTAAAGGATAAGAATAGGTAATTAACAGAGAGTCACAGCCACGTGTCCAATAGGCCAATAAGAAGACACTCAAAACCATCTCAAGTCTGAAAATTGCCGCTAAATAGGGCACTATTATGTGAGGCCCATAGGACTGACAAAATTAAAATGAATGGTAAGCCCTCCCTCGGTTAAGCTTCCGGGGAAGAGGAGCCGCCGACACCCGCTGACGATACGGGTTGTTCTAGACCCTGAGCAGACAGTCTGGTAGGAAGGTTTCGAATTAAGATGAAAAGTGTACTCTTCGATGCTCCGATCTCACTCCTGGGACCCCACCTGCAGCGGGGTGGGGGCACCGACACGTAAGACCACGTACAAGGGTGTCTACCGCAGCGTGTGCGTGGCGGCCAAGCCCAAAAATAAGGTGCGTGTGCGTCGGGGGGAGACGCTGGGTAAGGCGGGGCACCCCACCCTCCTGGCCTCCCGCCCAGCCAGCAGCGCGTCTGCGTGTCCCCTGCAGGTGGACTGGGGCAGGGAGCGGACAGAGGCTGTCTCAGCCACAGGAAGCGAGGATCCCCACCCAGGTCTATGGGTAACTAGGCGGGTGGATGACAGGTAGATGGATAATAGATGGATGGATGGGTGGATGGATGGATGGATGGATGGGTGGATGGATGGGTGGATGGATGGATGGGTGGATGGATGGATGGATGGATGGATAGACAGACAGACAGACAAGTAGATAGATACATTAGGTAGATAGGCAGGTATTACCCAGACAGATTGGGGCGCCTGGGCGGCTCAGTCAGTTAAGTGTCCGACTCTTGATTTCAACTCAGGTCAGCGTGAAGCCTGCTTGGGATTCTCTCCCTCTTTCTCTGCCCCTCCCACAGCCCCCAAAAATAAATAAATTTTAAAAAGATATTTTAAAAATAGGATGATAGATAAATACCTAGATAGATAGATAGACAGACAGATAGACGGACACAGAAATGGAGAGAGAGAAACAGAGAAATACTCATTAAGTTCTTAACACATGCTGGGGGGGGGTGGAGGTGGAGCCGGAGGAGAGAAGAGAGAGAAGGGGGGGGCAGGCAAAGCAAAATGAGAATTTAAATGAGTTCTCAAAGTGGCACCTTCAGTAATGCCGCATAATCGCGTGTGTGCGCGTGTGCGCGCGTGTGCACGTGTGTGTACACGTGAGTGTGTGTGCACGTGTGCGTACGCGTGCGTACGGAGACGCACACAAGGATGATGATGGACAAGGCAGTGGCGACTCTCAGGGGGCCGGATTTTGAGGGCTTTATCCTTCTCTGCACCTGTTGCTGTGGGGGAGGGCGTCTCCCACCTGGTCTGAGAAGGAACAGCCGATTTGGGGCTGAGTTCTTTCTGGAAGAATCCATGCGAATACCCGGACATCCTCTCTCCTCTGCTTGCTTCTTCTTCTTCTTCCTTTAAAGAAATGCCCTGGGCGTCAGGGCTGCGTCTTGCCGGGTGTTCAGTGTCCCAGCCGCCGCCTCCGGGCTGTTCTCAGGCAACGGGCACGGCGGGGGTGTGGCCGGCAGCACCGGCCGTGCAGGGAAAGGACAACGGAACAGTCTCTGCGAGTCCCCGGTGACGACCTCTGCCCAGAGCAGGTGCGTGAGCGCAGAGTTGGGAGGGGGAGGGGCGCACGGGGGGGACACGCGTTCCCCTCCCGGGGTCCCCAGGGTTCTCCGGAAGCGGCCTTCGGGGCCTGGCCGCTGCCCCCGTCTGAGGCTGACCAAGCGGCGGAGCCCGACTGAAGACGAGGGGGAGATTTGTCCAAAGGCCGGACACGTGGACGAGACGGAGGCCCGAGCCCCCAGAGCGCCTGCCGGCCAGGTGGCCTCCAGACCGAGCGCGGAGCTGGCTCAAGTCGCCGCCGGGCAGAGGGCCCGCTGAGGACCGGAGACCCTCTCCGCGCACAAGTGATGGATTCTTGCACGGGACGCGCTGGAGATGCTGGCGCCCAGCGTGCAGTTTCTCAATCAGCCCGGAGCACCAGTGTGTAAGCGTCGGCGGAGTCATTCCGGATCTGACAGCCCTCGGTCGACGGTAACAGCCTCCTTGTCCTTCGAAGCTCCCAGGGGCCCTCCGTTTCAGAGCCAAGATATTAAATTCACGCCTGACAGTAGTAAAGGAAGACAGACGGCCTCCAAGGACGGAGGTACTTCTAAAGAAAACTCCTCTTGAATCACTTGCACATCGAATCTTCAAACCGTTTCGGCGTTTACATCGGAAGCCCTATTCGGTGCTTGCTTTTGTTTGAGCGAAACGTCCCGCCGCTGCCCAAATCTCTCTGCGTTTCTCGGCCTCGGAGAGCTGGACGCTGCCCATGTCCTCGGAGCGCTGCCCCCCGCCTGCACTGGGATGGTCCCCTCTCACCCGGGCCACCCTTCATCTGCGGAAGGAAGCGGGGGACGAAATGGCGTCTCCCTCCCCGACCCGTAGGGATCGTGCGATTTTCCGCGTTGACAGCGTCTAAGCCGCGTGCTTGCAGGTGACCGATCGCAGAATATGAAATGAAGGTGCAGCTGGAGGGCCGCGTCCCCGCGTATTTGAAGAAGGAGACGTGTTTGCTCGAGAGAATACACCCAAGCTGTCCTTCGCCTCGATTAGAAGATAAATGTCAAAGTCTTCCTTTCCATCAGGTTCGCGGAGCTGCAGCGCCGATGCATGCTAACCCGCCGGAGAGGGCTGGCTGCTGCTTAATGTCGCCAGGAATAAATGGGACAGAGGCCCGCTCAATAGTTCAGCCGATGGCGCAGCGAGGAGATTAGGCGAGCGAGCTCGGAATTAAAACCAAGCAGCAGCCGGTGAATCACTCTTATTGGGGCACAAATCATCTCCTCTATGTTTTCCATTTTCCTGCTCGATCCCTTTCCAAGCGTTACGCTTCGATTCTGAGATCGCTGATCTAAGGGACTGAGCGGCGGACACCCCAAATTATCCCGCGCCCTTTGACCTGTCATCATCTGTCACTCTGTGCCTGTCGGGCCGCCTTCCTGGGTCACGGAACAACAGCAGGGAGCCAGGCTCCCTCCGGGCACACAGCCAGGCCTGTCCCTTCGCTGGGAGGGCGCGCGGTTGAGGCTCACGGTGTGACACTCATAACCTGTATTTCTGACCTGAGTTTGTACTCTGCTCACGCTCTCGCTCACTGCCAGTCCCGGAGACCTGCTCTCCGGGCTCCGGGCCGGCCACCGAGAATTCCGGAGACCCAGAACGGTCCCTGCCTTCGAGGGCCAGCGGCCGCGGGACCGCCTTCCTTCCCTTCCTGTCTGTTCTCCGCACGTCGCTGTTTCCGTGGCCACAAGAGACCTTCGAGAACCTTCAGTTTTCCCTCCACCTCCTCTCAGCCCAGCGGCCCGCCTGCCCCCGCACGCCCTCCGTGCCCAGGCCGAAATCCTTCAGACAGTGAATACTGCGGAATGAATGAATTTGTGATCCTTGCCCAAGGTTCCCCCCAAATAGTGCCTCCCACGTACAAGGGGCTTACTCAGTATTAGGCGGTCACTTATTAAATACAAGAGCTGACTGGGGCGCCTGGGGGGCTCAGTCTGTCAAGCCTCCAACTTCGGCTCAGGTCATGATCTCACAGTTCACGGGTTCCGGCCCCACATCGGGCTCTGTGCTGACAGCTCGGAGCCTGGAGCCCGCTTCTGACTCTGTGTCTCCCTCTCTCTCTGCCCTCCCCTGCTCATGCTCTGTCTCCCTTTTGCAAAAATAAATAAAAGAAGGAGAAGGAGGAGGAGGAGGGGGAGGAGGGGGAGGAGGGGGAGGGGGAGGGGGAGGGGAGAAGAGGAGGAAGAAGACCTGACCGAGCGCCCGCGAGGGGAGCTGTATTCACAGCATGGCGTTGCCCCGAGCCGGCCCCGCTGACCGTGCTGACCCGAAGAAGGTGCCGGGTTGGAGGCACGAAGTCTCAATTACAGGATCGTCGCCGTCGATAACCCGTTGGGGGAGAAGCCATTACGTCGAGAGTTTAAATCGACAATAAAAGGCATAGCAGTCACGCAACTACACACAAAATGGTGACAGAAAATACAGAAACCAGACTTACCTGGCAAGCACACAGGCGCCGGCATCCCGCACCCGGCCTGAAATGCAGTGGGCGCTCAATAAACGTTCACGAATGACTTTTCGACAATTTTCCAGAATCGTGAACGGGCTTCGAAGGATCCATGTAGCATCGTCCTAGCAGCCGCTCTCGGTCGGGGGAGGGGCCTGGGACAGTTGTCTTGAAACCGCGCATGTGCGGCGAGGCCGACTTGTAGTCACACTGTGTGTCTCTCCGGGGCGATTTTTCGAGTCAGTGGCCGGTCTCCGTCCATGTGCAGATATGGAAGCCCTGGTCCGATGCACCTGCACTGACTGCCTGTGGTGCTGCGAGGCCGTGTCGCGGTCCTGCCACCGCGTCACAGACAAAACACGGTAAGCGGGAAGCCTGGTCTGGCTGAATGCTGAGGCGAGAGAATTGTACGTACATTGGGAGGTTGTGTGTGCGCGCACACGCACTGACGTATGTATCGAACTCTGAACCCCAGAGGATAACACACCATAGTTTCAGGTTATGATTAATCATTCAGAAAGATGGACCGCAAACCGGAACTCTGGAAGCGGGAAGCTCAGAAAGCACCGTCCACACGCCGGAGGCAGGGAGACGAAACACTGCAAACCCCAAACCCGACGGATATGAAGAAACATTCCGCCAAATTCTACAGGAAAACGGAGGGAGGAGTGACAGGCGTTGGTGTAACTGGGGGTCACCGGTCATCACAAACTGCATTTGCAAGTGTTTCTGGCGGGGGAAGGTGTTCGCGACACGCCGTGAGCACAGCCATCGAAACCGCTCTTCACAGACGGGGGCGGGGGGCTGCGGGCGGGACCAGCAGAGACACAGCGGACCCTGGGCTCAGTCAAGGGGCATGTCCCGATGCCTCCAACAGCTCCCCGCTCTGCTCACAACGCGGAACGCCTGCATAAAACACAATAAGATATTAGAACCATTCGGGGCTCCTGGGCGGCTCAGTCGGTTGAGCGTCTGACTCTTGATTTCGGCTCAGGTCACGATCTCACAGTTCGTGGGATGGAGGCCCACGTGTGGGCCTCTGTGCCGACAGCGTGGAGCCTGCTTGGGAGTCTCTGTCTCCCTCTCTCTCTGCCCCTCCCCCACTCACGCTCTGTCTCTACATCTCTCGAAAATAAATAAATGTTAAAAAAAATTTTTTTAAAAAGACAACTCCATTTACAGTAAGATTAAAAAGAAGAGAGGGCGCCTGGGTGGCTCAGTCCATTGGGTGTCCGACTTGGGCTCAGGTCATGGGCTCAGGGCTCGTGGGTTCGAGCTCAGAGCCTGGAGCCTGCTTCGGATTCCGTGTCTCCCTCTCCCTGCCCCTCCCCCACTTGCACTCTGTCTCCCTCTCACAGAAATAAATAAACATTTAAATTTAATTAAAACTTTTTTTAATGAATGAAAGACCAAAGAGCTAAAGTACAACTCTAACAAGATGACGCTTGTGCCTGGGTTAGTGGGCGGTTTCTAGTTCTCACCGTCCCCGTCACCCGTGCACCACCCATCCCCGAATGTCCCCTCTTCCAAATTCCTAACTTGTTTATGCAATGCCCCCCCTTACGTGTCCCTCGGAGGTGCCCTGTGCCTCGCACTGAGCACGTCCGACTTGAACTCAGGACTCGCTCCCACGCCGCCACCGGCCCCACCGGCTCTCTGTGCAGCGTCGAAATTTCAGTCGCCGGAAACCCAGGAGGCCCGGAGTCGCCTGGGCACGTCCCCTGCCATGCACCTAGAATCACTCATCAAGTGTCGGTCGCTCTGCGTTCTGACACCTGACCGGTACTGTTGCACGAGCGACTGAAGGCCGCCAGAGAGAGGGAGGCTGTGTGGTTTCTGCCCGCCTCTCCGCCACCCTGGACTTGCTGGGCCTGCTTCACGCAGAACACAGACGACTGAGGACAGAGAACGTCATCGGGATGGCGGCCATCAGAACCGCGGAGAGAATGACGGCGCCTCGGAGCACGCCGGGATGGTCGAAGGGACACACCGGGATCAGCCCGGTCCATGCAGCCCAAACAGAGCACTCGGCCGGAATTCTGTCTGCGGCGTGTGCGCGCGCGCCAACAGTTCCCAAAAATGTCATTCTGTTATGAGGGGCATCGAGACGCACGGCTATTTAGAGACACACAGAAGCGACATTTTCCTTCTGTTTTTAGGAACCATGAGACAGTGGCCTTAACAGGGAGGCATAAGAGGGCACGGCAGCGACACAGGAGGCCCCAGTCCCGGTGTGACGCCGCGTGACTCGCCGGCCACCGTGTGTGCTCCGTGAGCGCGTCTCGGGGTTGGGGCCACACGGGGGCCGGCCTGGGGGTCGGGACGCCGCACGTGCGCGGACGCGGTCACGGAAAACTCAGCGTTGAGGATCGTGGCATCCGGTTTCCAGCCGGGACGGCGGGGAGGAGCTGTCACAGGAAGAGAGAAGAGGCAGCCCGGGACTCCGGCTGTCTACACCTGTCGGAAACGGCGGCCCGGAGAGTGGGGGGTGGACACGAGCAGGTGGGCGGGAAGGGGCAGGAGCTCGGGAAAACCCCCAGAAAACCCGGCTTGGGGTCGCGCCGGCGCGACAGGAAGTTAACGCGAGCCTCTGGGCTTCGACATCCGTCCCCGAAAAGCAGGCTCCGAGTCGGGAGCTGAACCACGCGGGCTCTCGGTGGCCCCTCCCCCCCGGCACGAGGGTGCACAGGCCGGCACGGAAATCTCAACCCCCCGTTGCTCTATAAAAAAGAACGAACTGACAACTGGGAGCGACATTGAACGATGCTGTCGAGGCAGAAACGGAGAAGCGGTCAAATCCGCAGGGAGAAGAAAGACAGGACGTGTGGGGCGTTCCTGCTCCCCTGCTGTGGACGGCTTTGCTCTCGTTTTAAGATTTTTTTTTTAACGTTTATTTATTTTTGAGAGACAGAGAGAGACGGAACAGGGGCAGGACAGGGTCAGAGAGAGAGAGAGACACAGAATCGGAAGCAGGCTCCAGGCTCGGAGCTGTCAGCACAGAGCCCGACGTGGGGCTCGAACTCACGAACCACGAGATCATGACCTGAGCCAAAGTCGGACGCTTAACCGACTGAGCCACCCAGGCGCCCCTGCTCTCGTTTTAAAGGTAGGCGTTGAGAAAACCCCCGCCTGCGATAAAGCTACAGCGGGCTCAGGGGCCAGGAGTCCTCGGGTGGGAGGAACAACATGTGGGTTAGGGTAGGAAGGTTCCGGAGAACTGTCCCGGCTGCAGCCCTGGGGCCTCCGGTAAACGGTCTGGCAGTGGGGTTGGGGGCTGGGGGGCTGGATTAAGGAGGGCCCCAAGGCAGGACCCCAACCCCAAGGGAGACCTGGACACGGAAGCAGCCCTTCCACCGGTGGGCACGGTGCTCGCCTCCCCGGGGGCAACTTCCTGCCTGGCTACCAGGCGTCCGTGATGCGTCTTCCGGGCGCTGCCTTTCCGCTGGGTGGCGAGCTCCTCTGGCCAGGCACCTCAGCTTCTCCGTTTTAATCACTCGATTATTTTTCCCAGTCACACACGTTTTATTGCACAAATCATAAACAGTTTAGAAATTTACAGAAGAGCAAAAAGAAGACAATGAAACTCGTACAGAGAGAGCACTGATCTGTCCGGTCTATTTTAACACACAGAGAAGTGTAATTTTTACAAAAGTGGAATGAGATTCAGCACATCCATGGAGTTCCCTTTTTTTGTGTTTGTTTATTTTGGGGAGAGAGAGAAAGAGCGTGAGCAGGGGAGGGGCAGAGAGAGAGGGAGACACAGAATCCGAAGCAGGCTCCAGGCTCTGAGCCATCAGCATAGAGCCCGACTCGGGGCTCGAACCCACGAACTGTGAGGTCATGACCTGAGCTGAAGTCGGACGCTTAACCAACTCAGTCACACAGGCGCCCCAAAATATCTATTGTTAATATTTCTAAGTTGGAGGCGCCTGGGCGGCTCAGTCAGTTGAGCACCCGACTCTTGATTTCAGCTCAGGTCATGATCCCAACATCACGCGATCAAGCCTCACATTGGGCTCTGTGCTGAGTATGGAGGCTGCTTGGGTCTCTCTCTCCCCCTCTGCCCCTCTCCTCTACTCACACACACTCTCTCGCTCTCTAAAAAAATTTTTTTAAACATATTTCCAAGTTAAATGTATGTTTGAGGTTTTTTTGTATTTTGGGGGGGGACAGTTGTGCTTTTAGAATGAGTCCTCGGAGAGACAGTGGAAACAGGCCAACTGAAACCAGAATCTCAGGGCATTTAAGGTCCTGACCCATCTCGTTCGTTCGTTCATTCATTCGGCGTGAGTTTCCTGACACTCTGTGCTGGGACTTCCGGGGCGCTATCCTGCACAAAGTGTTGCCGGCAGCCAGGAGGTACCGGGAAGTCCCCGCATCCCACAGCCGCGTCCTGCATCTTCGGCTGTGTCCCTTCCAGAGCCTTTCTGAAGCTCCTTTTTGTCTTTTTTTTTTTTTTTTTTGCCTTTTCAATCCCTTCGCCCGTCTCCCCCTCCCCCAACCACCAGCCTGCTCTCTGCGTCTGCGAGCCTGGTTTGGTTCGGTTTGGTTTCGGATTCCACCTACAAGTGAGATCAGACAGTATTTGTCTTTCCCGGACTTGCCTCGCTTAGCCTAAGGCCCTGGAGCTCCATCCGTGTGGTCACAAGGGCACGATTTCATTCTCCTGGTGGCTGGGTCAGGTTCCAGTGTGTGCGATCCGCCGCGTCCCCCTGGTCCGCTCACCAGTCGGGGGGCATTCGGGCATTCCTGGCTACCGCACGTAGCGCTGTAATGAACACAAGGATACTTACCTTTCCAAGTTAGCGGAATCTCTGGGTCGTAGGGTAACTCTATTTTTAGCATTCCCACCAACCGTGGGATTTTTTATTTTAAAAAATTAATATTAAAAAGGGGGGGCGTCCGGCTGTTGTGGTCAGAGGACCGTGTGCCTCTTGATCTGGGGTCGTGGGTTCCAGCCCCACACTGGGTGTAGAGACTACTTAAATAAATAAATAAACTTGCAAAAAATTAATATTATGTTACCCACAGCAATGAAACGCCATCTTGATCATATCCTAATGCCTTTAAAATATTTGTGTTTTTTTTCCCCCTATTTATCTGGCTTTTCCCGAGCCAGACAGCTTCCGTTCCTGCTGCCGTCAGCCAATGCTTGTGGCGAAACGCTGACATCAGTGATTTTTTTTCCTCAAAAATTTCTTGGCTCTCTGCGAGCATTTGTTCTTCCCGTGAACTGGGACCTACTTGACAAGTTCAAAAATGCTTTCCTGGTGTTTCCATTAGAATCACATTCCATTGATAAATTAGCGTCCGGACAACTGCCGTCTGGCGGTAACCGTCCCCGTGGCACGGGTTTCTCTCTGCCATTATTCACGTTGCCTTTGTGTCTCCTCGTTTAAAAAAAATGGTTAGAAGCAGAGACCCAGACAGTTTCTCATCGCACTTACTCCTACGCAGGTTTTCAGTCGTGTTGCTGTCTGTTCACGGAGCCCTGAACGTTCCCGACGTAATTATTAGTATGAGGGTTAAGGGCCCTCGAATATTGATTTCCTGCCCACTTCATACTCTCCCTTCCTGTTGTTCCGTTCCCTCTCCCCGTTCCCTAGGGAGGCACCGTGTCACCTGTGAATACCAGTCCTGATACTTTGTCCTCTCCCTCCTCACGATGACACTGCTCCCGGAACTTTCCAGAAGGGGCTGTATGGGTCACGCCACCTTCATTTGGCTCCTGGCTCCGAGGTGCAAGCCCCTCCCAGGGCCTAGTGTCTCCAGAGCTGCTCCCCGCCTGGGAGTGGGACGTGCGGCCCCGGCCCTGCCCGCCCAGCTTTCCGTGGGTGCGGCTCGGAGCGCAGGGTGTCGGGTCCCCAGCGCACTTCCTGCACCTCCTTGGGGGCTCGGAAGGTTCTGGATACGGAGGCACGGCGAGGGAGATGCTGGGATCCGGGCGGACACAGAGAAGCTGGCCGGGCCCTCCAGCTGCTCAGGGGACCCCTCGATCAGAGGGGAGACGGGGACAAGGGACAGGGGCTGGCCTAGTTGGGGTTCCGTGTTTCTGAAGCAATGCCTGGGTGCCGTCTCCCCAGGATCACCCCATCTGTCCACGAGGCCTGAGCGTCCCCACTCCCCCTCCCGCAGGTCAGCTGGCCGGGTCCTCCTCAGGGTGCCTTCGGGCCCCCGTGGTCCCCCCTCCTGTGACCCCCGTTCCCCGTGCACTCCCCACATCGCTTCTACCTGGGGGTTCTACTTTCCTGTGCGCGGGGCTCTGACACCCACGAGGGACCCGCCCCATCCCACGGCCTGCCACGCCCTCGCGAGTGGACTCTCCGTGAAGATGGGGTGGGGGGGACAGCAACCCCCAGCACCCCCACCTGCGGGTGCTCATCCCACAGAATCCACCCCAGGGTCAGGAAGAGACCTCCGCCCTCCGACGTGTGCGGCGGCCTGATTCCCGACGGCCGAGAGGCGGAGACAGCCGGGCGGCGACCCACAGGGAACGGGTTTAACGAGGCGGTGCCTACGGTCGGTGGAACATTCTACTATTCAACTGTTAAACCAAGGAGGAAGTCGTGCCCTGGTGGCAACACGCGTGGACCTGGAGGACGTCCTGCTAAGCAAACTGAGCCGAGCACAGACGGGCGAACTTTTCACCGTCCCTCTTCTAGAAGCATCGGACGGGGCAAACTATTAGGGGCGGAGGGTAGAGCGGGGCGGCGGGGGAGGTGGAAGCAGGAGACGACGACCGATGGTGTGAAATCAGTCCTGCGAGACGGGGCGCAGGGTCGTGCCCGGCGGGGGGGGGCACAGGCGTACCTGCCCGGGGGGGCCACAGGCGCACCTACGCCTGGGAACCTGTCGAGAGCCTGGATCCCCCGTGGAGCGTTCTCACCACGATCCGATTGTTTTTACAGATTACGTCCTACAAAAGTGAGCAGCGTAACCTGATATTATCCCGTTCTTGAGACCCTTTCTCAGAGAGAAGCCCTCGCGCCCTCAGCAGAGCGACTGCACGCTTCCTGGAGGCGGAAGTGCCCTCAAGCACTTTCTTGTTCAGTTTCATTGTCCCCTTGCCACCGGATCTGGTGACCGCCGGACACCTTCGGGCTTCAGAAGCGGCTGTCCGTCAGCCTGTGCGGGCGTGACGTCCAGATGTCCCGGGACCAAGTGCCGGTCCTCAAGCCACGCTTGCGGCCAGAGGGACCGCGGGCCTTCGCAAGACGTGAGGGCTCCTGCTTGGTGCCCTCGCCCGGCTCGGGGTCGTGGCCAACTATTCCACGGGGGCGGGCGACGCTCACGGGGACGGGAGGCATGACGTGGACCCCGGGCTGCTCTTAGGTCCAGGAGCGCTCATGAGAGCTGGTGGCCGGGCCGCTAATGACCCCGAGGACTCATCTCTCTGTCCTGGCTGTCACTGCCGCCCCGCAGACCTGGCGGTTGGGGGGGCTCGGGCGGGCGGTTCTGCTGGGCATGGGGTCGACCGAGGGGCCCGGGCAGTTACATCCAGCCACTTGCTGCTCTGATACCTCCGATACAACGGGGGCTGCGGGGGGGCTGGCAGGGCCTTTCCCTCTCCGCACAGGAGGCTGGACCCCAGGACGGTGACAGAGAACACTGTCGGGCCTCCGAAGGGCTAGACAAATTATACTAAATTCTCCTAGTTAGTGGGGGTCACAGGTCAGCAGAGACTCAGGGAGGGGAGACAGGACCCCACTTCTTGACAAGAACTGAAGGATTCCTGGGGCGCCGGGGGGCTCAGTCAGCTGAGCGTCCGACTTCAGCCCAGGTCACGGTCTCACAGTTCTGGGGTTCGAGCCCTGAGTCGGGCTCTGTGCTCATGGCTCCGAGCTGGAGCCTGCTTCGGGTTCTGTGTCTCCCTCTCTCTCTGCCCCTCTTGGCTCACACTCTGTCTCTCTTAAAAATACACGTTAAAAAATTAAAAGAGAAAAGAATTGAAGAATTCCTATGTATTTGTCACCTACTATTTCCTAACAAACAATCCCCAAACCACGGCCACTCCCCCGTGGCTGCCGGGTGTGGCTGATGAGGAGGGGTGGGGGGACAGCCTGCTCCTCGCCGTAGGTCTGCGGAGGGGGGGCACGGGATGCTCTGCTCTGCACGGCCCTCGTCCCCTGCCTGGGACCAGCCCTTCTCCTGTGACGGGGGGGGGGGGGGGGGGAGGGGGGCAGGCAGAAAAGGACAAGGACTTTTGAAGGTCAAACTCAGAACCGATATCTCTTTATTTCAGCCAACATACCACTGGCCAAGACAAGTCACGTGGCCACCACCAAAGTCGAGGGCAGGAGAAGGGCGCTCCTTCCCAGACGGGCCACGGCCCAGCTGGGGGGTCTGGGGGGGCTGCCATACACTGCCCACTCCATTCCTCCCCAAAGGAAACCAATCCAGGGGCGCCTGGGTGGCCCAGTCGGCTGGGCATCGGACTTCGGCTCAGGTCATGATCTCACGGTCTGTGAGTTCGAGCCCCGCGTCGGGCTCTGTGCTGACAGCTCGGAGCCTGGAGCCTGCTTCGGATTCTGTGTCTCCCCCTCTCTCTCTCTCTGCCCCTCCCCCGCTCATACTTTGTCTCTCCTGCTCTCAAAAATAAATAAAACATAAAAAAAAAAAAAAAGAAACCAATCCAATCAAAATTAAGACCGCAGGAATAGCAGAGGGAAATGATAAAAGACGTGATATTTAATCCTATAAAACGGGTGGTGGCGCCTAAAGAACTCGCAGGAACCTGTGTTCACGCGCTAACTTCATGCGAACATTACACACACCCCCAGGGAAGCTGCGGCGGGGGGGAAGGGCGGCTAACAAGAACATGGTTCTAAAAGCCTGGATCATTCCCACAAAATACAGCGCGAAACGGGGGGAGAAGGAGAGATTTAAAGGCACATGAAATTTCTTACTTTACTTAGGGAGAGGAGAGTTATTGTTCATTTAAGTAGAGGAAGACAGGTTCGAATTTATGTCTTTCCCTTAAAGGTAATAACTGGTTTAGCAAAACAAGATAGATGGCTTCTAAAACACAGAAGGCAAAAAGCAGCGAGAAAACATCAGCACCTCACACAAAACAGCAGGGACACAGGACGCATGGGAGCAGAGGCCCGGGGCGCGCTGTGGGCGGTCGCTCAGGGCTCCCGGGCGCTGTCTCCCCTGGGCCCGTCTCCGCCTCGCCGAGCGTGACCACGCCTGCGTCCTCGGGTTCCGGCTCATTATCTCCGCAGCTGAGAAAAGGCAGAGATGGGATTTGAACCCACGGAATCGGGACCTGAAGTCTAAGCCCTTAAGATACCGAGACTCTTTTTTTTTTTTTTTTTTTTTTAAGTAGGCTTCACGCTCTGTGCGGAGCCCAGTGTGGGGTTTGAACTCAAGACTGTGAGATCAAGACCGGAGCTGAGCTCAAGAGTCGGACGCTCCGACCGCAAAGCCCCCCAGGCGCCCCCCGGACGGCAGGATTCTAATCGCAGCCTGGCGACGCCCACGGCGAGCCCCCCCCCCACCCCCTCTCCCCCCGCCGTCCCCTCGAACTGCTCCTCTCCTAGGAAACAGACCCGGGTTACAATCCAGGACAAAGAAGAGCAAATCCCGGTCTCGTGTTAACAGGAGGCTCTCCGCTCGTCTGGTCCTGTTACCTCTCCGCCGCCGTCACTTGTCACTTCTTGGTCCTTTCCTGGTGGCTTTGCCCATTCCCAGCCCCCGGCCCCCATTAAACTCTAAACTGCAAGGAAGGAGGGTTCCTATGACTGTGGTCGTGTTCCCCGTTGTAACTCCAGACCCTAAGCCTGCCGCCCCGAGGACGAGCGGGGGCCTGGAGGCTGGGGGAAGGACGTTCTCTGACCGCAGGCTTGGCCACCACACGTGCACGCCTGCCCCCTGGGCTCGGATCGCCTCAGTCCCCTACCTGGGAGACCCGCTCGGCCCCAGCAGGCACACTCAGGTGCCGTCGGCCAGCCTCGAGTGTCGGCCGTGACCGTGCGGTGTGCAGGAGACCTTCGGGTACGGAGTCGCCGGCGCAGGACGGGGCAGAGGTGCAGGGGTGGTGTGGGACGAGGAGTCTCGAGCCCTGGTGTCGGGCGGGAGAGCAGAGCGTGGGCGCAGTGCAGGCGAGCTGGTGGCCGGCGGCTGTGAGGTCATGCCGTCACCCAGGGAAGGTCGGCGTGACCTGTAGAATAACACTTGGGACTCACCATTGCCAAGTGGGGTCGGGTCCCACTTGGAGTCCAGTCGGGTCCCGACTGGAGCCGGCAGGTAGCCCTGGAGGACTCTGGAGAGCTCACAGGACTCGGCGCGGGGCCGGGAGTCTGGCGGCTGGAGGTGTCCCCTTATCGCCAGCCCCAGGTGGAGTGAAGACAAGGTCACCCTCTTACAGATCCCTACTCTCACTGCCGGGAAGAGAGAGCCCTGTTTCCACGCGAAGGTGCGTGTACCAGTGGCTCCCACGCGGACGGGGCTGCCCCTGCCGGAAACCACACCTTCCTCAGCTGCCGCACGGACACGGAAACGGCGGGTGGGGCCCACGATGGAACAAGTTGTATCATTTGCTCGAAACAGGGCCCGTATGGGTAGGAAGTAATTTCCAAATGACTGAAATGTCTAATTTACATAACCTGCGTTTCTCGTTCCTATTTGTACCCGGGGGGGGGCGGGAGAGGGGGCGGCGGGCTCAGAACAGCTCAATAGTTGATGACTGATTCGGATAATTTGCTGGGGCTCCTCGTTGTAGAGACGGGTCCAAACGAATTGGGTTTTTCTTGTAGGCTGGCAGTATGTTAAAAAAAGTTTGAAAATGTCAGAACGGGTTTAGGAAAGTTGTAGTAGGTCTTAAATGCTGACATGTAATGACACAAACGCTTTAAACACACACACACGCACACGCGCACACACGCACACACGGCATCTGTATACAAGTTTGGAGATTCTGTCCGAAGTCATATGTGACGCTCTCAGGGCGGTCCCGCGCCCACCCCCAGCTCTTACCCCCCCTGCCACATTAGACCACATAGCTGGTGACCCCCCGTCAGCTGCTGGACTCCCCCCGATAAACACTCCTACTGGACTGGCCACCAGGAGCCCGAGAACTGCCCGGCCAGACGTTCTCACCCCCAGGACACCCTCCGAGGCCCCTCCGCCCCCGACCCCTGGAGGTGTTTTTCCATCAAGAGTTTGGCTTCCTGGCTCGCCACAGAGCTGCTGTCCTCCCTCCCCCGTCCCCCGCCCCCTCCCTCCCCCTCCCCTGCCCCAGCACAAAGCCTGCAGCCGGTCTATTCGCTCGTCCCCAGAAGAGGTGGAAGGATAATTCCAGAGAGGCCACAGCAAGTGTGAGCTTTACTGTAGATACAAATCACTAAAGCCCGACTAAAAATAAAATTGGCCCCAAAATGACAATATAAGGTCGTGCGTTTGAAAATGCAGCGGACGGGAGCCTGAGGGGCTCGGTCGGTTAGGCATCCGACTCTTGATTTCAGCTCCGGTCACGATCTCACAGTTGGAGGGTTCAGGCCCCACATGGGGCTCTGTGCTGACAGCGTGGAGCCTGCTTGGGGCCCTCTCTCTGCCCCTCCCCTGCTCACTCTCTCTCTCTCTATCAAAATAAATAAATAAATATTTAAAAAAGAAAATGTGTTGGCCTCACTCGGGTGTACGAGAGAAAGGCCCTCTCGTTACGCTCGGGTTGTGACCGAAGCTTCCGCGAGGGCCCCGTCCGCTGGGTGGCGTCCACGGCTAGCACGTCTCCTTTGTCCTGAGAACAGGGGAATTCTCGGCTTCGGAGCCCCTCTCCGCCCCTTCTGCCCTGCAGAGGAGTGGTGGGTCTCAGCGGCCGGGCAGAGCCAGCCGAGTGCTGGGTCCGGAGAGCAGGAGTCGTGTTTGGGGTCCTTCCCCCGACAGCCACTCAGGTGCGCGTGGGACAGAAATCCCCGAGCCCGTGTCCGCCTGCCGGCTGCTGCTGCTGTGCGTGGGCTCCCCAGAAGCAGGGGCCGTACGGAGTTGGGGTCTGTGACACTTATCGGTGGGGGGTGGGGACAGACCTGTGCTGTGGGGCCCAGCCAGTCCCTGCCCCCAAGCCGATCACTGGGGGGCATCGGGCCGTGCCCCCCACCCGCATGCCCCACCCGCCCTGGAGGAGGCGGGTGTGAGGCCGGGGCGCCCCTGAGGGTCAGCAGGGGAGCGCACTCCCGCGGGGGTAGCAGGCTCTGCCCGGAAAGGGGCCCGAGGCACGTCCTCACGTGGGGACAGCCCTCCCCGCTGAACCTCCCTGGTGACTGAGCGAGTCCCCCGGCCGCCCGGGGCTCGCCCGCCCCCACCGGGTAGTGAAGGGGAGTCTGGCAGACAGTGTCTCTGGAACACCTCTCGCCCACAGAGCATAAGGGGGTGCAGTGCAGGACACGGGGTGGGGCTCCCGGCGTCGTGGCGCAGCGGGCCCCCGGGCAGAGCCACGCGGTGTCGGAGGCCTTGGCGCCAGAAGCCTGTGACCCTTCTCGACGCCACTGCCACGGACGGACAGATCCGCCTGCGTCTCTGCGTGTCTCAAAGGCCGGGACGCTCCGGCTGGGGGTCGGTGGTGACCGCGCTCCAGCCGGGGCTGGTCCTGGAGCCACGCGCCTCGGGGGCCGGTCTCTCGGGAACATGGCCGGGAGCCAGGCCGCCACCCGCACGGCGCTGACCGGAGAAGGCAGCCGGGAACGGGCGACATCTCCAGGACCACGAGGACCTGGAGGGAGAGTCAGTGCTCAGCACCTGGGACGCCCTTCCGCCCGGCACTCGGCAGACGGTGTGGAGGCCACGGCCGGGAGGCCATTCGGCCCCCTGAGCACAGATGCCGCTCGGACCTCAGCCTCGCGATGGCCTCCGTCTCGGAAGAGGTTCCCCCCCTCCTCCCATTCCGAATCCACACTACACCAGGGGCGTCCTGCCGGGGCACGACTGTCCCGTGTCACCTGTACACTGAGGACGATCCGCAGGCTCCCACAGAGCCCCAGTCCTTGGGGACCCGGCCCCGGGCACCCCAGTCCTGCTCACCGCTTCTCTTTGTCCCTACAGCGCTAGCGAGACCACGACATACACTTTTTTTAAGTACACAGTTCCGTGGTTTTAGTCCATCCACCGAGTTGGTGATTCCATCGCCCCGGAGAGACGCCCCGGCCCGCTGGCGGCCAACCCCCCCGCTCAACCCGGCCCGTGTGACCCAAGGGAGGGACCGTTAAACCTCAGCGTCGGGGACCCGTCGGGGACGGAGCTGAGAGCCGACAGAGGAGGGGAGGAGGAGGGAGGTTTTCAGGCGGCCCGCCGCACCCAGGCTCGTGCGGGGTCACGCCGCCCCCGCGGAGACTTGGGGGCCTCCTGGAGCAGACCCAGCGAGGTGAGTCGCAAGCGGAAGGTGCAGATGGCGAGTGTTGACAACACACTCAAGGTCTGATGCGGGTGGCAGAGGTGGCTGGACGCGCCTCCAGCGAGCGGGCAACGCCCGGCCTCGTGTTCCGTCGGCTGGCGCGTCCGGCGTCCAGCTTGGCTGTTGAACGTGACCAGATTACGCGTCCGTCTCCCCGGCTGCCCCTGAACGCCGCTCGGCCACGGACAGCGGCGTCCCCTCCACGGGCTCGGCCGCACCGGGGAGTTCGGCCTGCGCCACGGGCCCAGCGCCCGTGCCCACGAGCCCCCTGCGGCCCCAGGATGTGCAGGGCGGGGGGCAGGGAGGGCATGGCCACGGCGGGGCAGGAGGGCGCCTGCATCTCCCCCGAGTAACCGCACGGCCGCGGCCTCTCGCCTCCCTGGCGGTCAGGGTGGCGGGACCTGAGGTCCTGCTACACCGGCCCGGATCTCCGGGGGGATGGCTCCAGGTCCCTTTGCAGTCCCGGCGGTGACCCGCGCAGTCCCCAGGGCGGCAGAGACCACGACACCGCGTTACTCTCTCTCTGACAGCCTGCGGGGGTCAGGGCACCGGACAGGCTTGACTCAACCCCCGGCTCTGAGTTCAGATCTCGCCCGGACAGAGGCATCAACGGACGACCGATTCTCCGTGGATTCTCTAACTGAGGCACGGGGAAGGAGGCGGGGCCGTGGGGCCCGGGGTGTGTCGGCGATCCCTCCCCCCGCCCGGTCCCCGCTGCAGCCCTGTCACGCCGGAGGCCGAGACGCACCTCCTCGTCACCCACGGTGGACGCCGCCACAGGAGACCGGACGGGGGTGAACTCTCTTACTTTTATAACCTTGTACTTTCGGCCGTTTACCTATTGAAAACATGACTCAAAAGCAAATAGATGGCGAGAGCGAGGATTCCAGTACCGTGCTGCAGTTTTTAAGGGAAAGTCCAGGCAAACCTGGCAAAACGGTAGCATGCATTACACGAGGGCAGGGACCCGAGGAGCTGGGCTAACAAGCCCCGTCCTCGCCCGAGACGCGCTTAACCGTCCTAACGCAGGGGCTGCAGCAGTAGCGGGCGGGAAGGAGGGGGCCGTGACGTCCCAGGTATAAACCTGCTGCCTGTGGAGACGGCTTGCGACCGGGAGGTCAGGGAGGCAGGAGACCGGGCTGGCTCTGTGGTATAGACCCCGATGTCTGTCTTCGGTGTTGGGTGGCCCCAAGGATTGAGACGAGGAACTCGGGAAAAGGGCGTGTGACGAGGTGACACTGTGGCTTATGGAGCCTCGTCATCCCCAGACCTTGCTGCCCCAAGGGCAAAGCTCTGACCAACACACGCCTTCTCCACTCTTCCAAACCTCTGCCCTCTCCTCGGCCTCCCCACTCCTGGAGCATCAACTGGGCCCATTCTTCACAGAGAAGATAGAAGCCACCAGACGGGGCCCCGCTGGCATTCACAAAGTTGCCTTCGTCAGCAGCCAGCTTGCACCCTTCCCCTCGGTGCGACGGGGGACGCCCGCGCCCGGCAGAGGTCGGCCCTCCTCCTGGACCCCGTGCTAAGCCTTCTCGGGCTCTACAATCAGCCCCGACCCACACCCACCTCTCCCTCTTGGCTGCGTCTCTCCTATCAGCATCCAAACTGCCCTAGTCATTCTCCTATGAAAGAAACCAAAGGCAACAACAAAGTAAAGTAAAGCACTTTTCCTGAACCCCAGGTCCTCCCCCACGTCCTTCCCCCCTCGAGAGCCGTCGGACCCCAGTCTCCCCATCGCATCCCCTCCTGCGGGGCTCTCTCCATTCCCTTCACCACACTCGTTCTCACGAACCCGGACACTAAGCCCTCACGACGTGGTTTCCTCAGCTTTCCGCGTCGGCCACCACACCCTCCTGGAAGGAGCCTCGTCTGATCCGGAGGCCACTTTTCCCAGAGCCCCCTCGCGCCCTCGGCAGCTCGGTGCCCATCTCCTTAGCTGGCCGTCCTCCTCTCCCCAGGATAGAAGTTCCGGTGTCCCTAAAGGGGTCCCTACCCTCCCCGTCTCTGCTCGCCCCCAGGCAACCCCAGCTGGTGCGCGACTCCCACAGCCCACACATTCCCCCGATCTCCGCTTCTATTCTGAGCCGGATGCCGGGCAGCCGACGCATCTGCAAACGCTCCACTTGAGCACGCGAGGACATCTCGACCCTGACATATCGGGTCTGGACCAAGAGCCAGTGCCCCCCACATCTGCTGCCCGCCTCCTCGAATGCCCCGCCCTCCAGCCCCTGCCCCACCCTTGCCCAACCGATCACTGTTCTCTCGACACCCCTAAAACTAGCTTCTGCCAGGTCCTGTTGGCTCCACACTGCAATGCATCCGGACGTCCGCCTTCTGTGTCATCTGTCCCCACCAGCGCCCTGGTCGGGCCCCTCACCCTGTGCCTCCAATGGGCATCCCATCCACCTGCAGCCTGGTACGCATTGTCCCCATCAGTCCCGTCTCCCCAGGTACAAATCTGACCGAGTCCCTCCCTCCTGAGGGCCGTTCTCAGGCCATCCATTGTTCTTAGAACGAGAGCAAACCCCTTATGGATGCCTCCAAGGTCGTTCACACCGTTCCCGCCATGCCCACCCTGCCCTTCCCCGCCACGCCCACCCTGCCCTTCCCCGCCACGCCCACCCTGCCCTTCCCCGCTCCTGCTCCTGCTCTACATCTCAGCAGGGGCGTCACCTCCTCCAGGAAGCCCCCCCACTGCCCAGATTCAGTCTGGCCTCCTGATGCGTTCCCTCGCAGCCTCCAGTGCTTGCCTGTCATGACGCCTAACACATCGTAGCCAGATATGGTGTAAATATTCCTTTAACGTCCCTCCAGCCCACAGGATTGTAAGTTCGTGCGAGCAGGGACCCTGTCTTCTTCGTTCGCTGACTCCACAGTGGAAACGCGGTGGATAGTTGGTGAGTGAGTGTGGGGAGGGGATCATACGCCATACGCGTGCGCGGACAGGGGACGAGGAAAGGGGACACGAGATAAATGGGTGTCATCCTTCCAGCCTCGTGGAGAATACGGAATTCCCGGGCACAGGGGGACGGCCCCCCCCCCCAGCGTAGCAGGGCACATGGTCACCCTGCACTCGGGACAGCCAGGCTCCCTCGAGGCAGCTCGTCCCCAGGGACGCAGCCAGGCGGCGCGAATCCCGGTGAAGGACGGACGCCTGGGGCTCTCGCCCTGCCACCGTCCCGCTGACCCCTTTCAACGACAAATTCATCAGCCTCGGGGACGAGCCAAGAACAGATCCCAGGCGGAGACTGAGTGACCCGAGATGTCATTTCAGTCTCTCTCCCCCTCCAACCCCAGGTCCAAAGCTTCTAAAAAGTCTTACCTCCCAGCGTTTCCTCTCTTCCCTGCGGCTGCGCCTTCACGGGGACCTCGCTCGCTCGCGTTACAAGGGCATCCACCTGGCAGGTGGCGCTGAGGTTTGGAGCCGGAGCAGGAGGGTCCGGGGAGGCACCAGCGGTGGCTGGTGTGCCCTTGTGCCCAGGCCTGAGGGGGGACAGATGTGCCGGGGGGAACGGCACCGGCCCTTCTGCAGTGGGGGCCCCTCACGCTTCCCCGGGGGACCGTGGGGCTCTGAGCAGGCGGGGCGTCGGGGAAGCATCCGCACCGGCCCACTGGGAGGAGGGTCAGGAGCCATGGACCAAGGACCAGGCCTCCGCGAGCTCCGTGAATCCCAGAAACAGCCACTCCTCCCACCCCTGCCGTCTGTCGCCGTCTGCGGGCCCAGAGGACCGAGGAAGCCCCTTAAAACAGCAGCGAGGGCTTGTCTGGGAAGGGCAGCGGGAAGACGGTCCGGGCCCGAGAGAGAGCCCCAGGGAACGAGGCCGAGACGGGGAAGCCGAGCTCCCGAGGAGGAGGAGGAGCTCCAGACTCCGGCAAGAACGGGAAAGGGGGTGCAGACCAGGGCTCTGCCGCACCCCGGCTCCCGTGGGGGGCCACCACCCGAGCCCAGCCTCCCCAGTGGCGGGCGCGTCTCAGCCCGGCCTCTCGGCAGCCCCCCTTCCGCGTACCATCTCTCGTCTCTCGTTCTGGGCTGACAGAGGAGCCAAGGGGCCCGGCGACGGGTCCCCCTCCCTGTGCCGAGCGGCGCGGGGCCCAGCGGGCTCGGACCCCAGGGGCCGAAGGCGGTCAGCTCACCGGGGACCGAGCTGGAGCGAAGCTGCCCGGCCCTGCGGCCCAGAGAGTCCGGCCCAGGGATGGACCGGCAGCCCCGGCGCCACGCGGTCACGCTCTGGACTTCAAGACGATGTGCCGATGTTTGGGGGGAGGCAACCGGACGCGGCAGCAACCGCACCAAGGACTCAGGGACGCGGCTTCCGGTTCTGGGATTTGGGCCTGACGTGGAGGGACTCCGTACCGGCTCCGCAGCCTCTCTGTCCTCGGTTTCCCCATCCGGGCCATCTGCCTGCCCTGCCTGGGAGCGTGGTTGGCGCACGGGTGCCGAGCGAGAAGGGGCCCCGCGCCCCTGAGCCGGTCCAGCGGGCACGCCCCCCTCCCGGGACCAGGTCCTCCATCGGCCTTCCCCAAAGTGCGAGGGGAGGGACGGGCTGACCCCAAGGTCCGTTCCCCCCCGCCGCCTTCCCAGCTCGGCGAGGGCACGGACCGGCCTGGACACCCTGGCCCCCGAGGAGCGCGGCGGGAGGGGGAGGGGGGAGCGGCCCTGCGGCCGTGCTGTGTCATCCGCGGGGGCAGGGAGCCCAGAGCACAGGCGTCAACAGCTCTGTGGTGCGGACACAGCCACAACGGCTGGGGATTTTCCAAAACGCTTTCCCTCAAAAGCTGCCTTCTCGGCCCTCCGGGGAGACCGCGGGGAGCGGTGGCGCGGTTGGGAAGCGCAGAGCGCCTTGGCGGCCGATGGCCCGATGGCCGGCAGGAGGCCGGGGAGAGGGAGGGAGGGGCCGGCCAAGGTCGCGTGCGGAAACTGGCCCCTCGATCTCTTCCCAGGCCGCGGCCCGAGCCGGCTTCTCCGAGGGTCTCGGGGCCTCCTCTCCCCAACGGCCGATGAGGCGGCAGCCCAGAGCGGTGCGTCCCCAGGCGGAGCCTCCTGGGAGCCAGCGCCCTGCACCCGGCACGCCGGGCAGCGGCTCTCGCACCCTGCGAGGCGGCGGGCAGCCATCCGAGCATCCGTGTCCTCGATCGGGCCGATCATCAAAGACACAGAATCCAACAAAACAAAGTTCTGCCCTCACGGACGGGGACTGCAGCGAGCGAGGAGGGACACAAGGAATCGTGTCCGTGCGTGTGCACTCTGGCGGGGGTGGCAAATGCTAGAAACAAGCAAAGAAGGTAGTGAGACAGAGTGGAAGGGAAGGAGTTGCTCTTTTGCACAGAATGATGGTGGAAGTTATCTGATGTTTGAGCCAGGGGGAGAGAGAGAGAGAGAGAGCTCATCTTCTCAATCTCTGGAGGAAGAACAGGCCTAGGAGGAAGAACAGGAAATGCAAAGGCCCTGGGGCAGGGACGACTGGGGTAGCAGGAGAGCCCACTGGCTGTGGAGGCCAGAGAAGCATGTGGGGTTGGAGGTAGAAAGGGAGGCCGGAAAACGAGCAGGCTGATCTCCCGGGGCTTCTCAGTCACCGAAAGACCTTGGCTCCCCGTGGGGCGTGTGCGGGACGAGGCCACGGCGGGCTGGACCCCCGAACCTGCTGGCCCCAGGTGGCAGGCTGCCTCATCCCAGCCCGGGCGGGGAGGAACCGGGAGGCTGACCAGGCCAGCTCGCCCGGCCCACGCCAGAGCTCGGGGCCCCGGCCGCACCAGCACGGGGCCGAAACGCGCTACGAGGGACTTCGACTCCCCAATGGCTTAGGGACCGACCCGAAAATCCCTGAAGTTTTCAGCCGGCTCCTGAAAACCGGTGCCCCCTCCACCCTCTGGCTGGATCGCTCTGCACAGAAGGCGTTGGCACCTGTTACTGTGTGAGGACCCCGCGGGGACAGACCC
Source organism: Paguma larvata (assembly GCA_030068075.1). NCBI lineage: Eukaryota > Metazoa > Chordata > Mammalia > Carnivora > Viverridae > Paguma > Paguma larvata. The sequence goes on from CM057827.1 coordinate 140,377,634, forward strand.
CGGCCCTGACGGCGCGAGCTGACGCTGACGGGGCCACCAGCAAACGGACGAGGCAGCGCCGGCGCCCCTACTTCTGGTCCCTAGCGCCAAGACGGCAGGCTGCCCCCCAGCTGGCTCCAGCACTCAAACCCCCGCCGGCGTCAGGCGCCCGCGAGGGACTGTTTCGAACCCTCAGTGCGAGAGAGGAATTCCCGCCGTGAAAAGCTCAGATAGACGCTGGAGCGCCTCTCAGAGGGGCCCGTCCATCTGCTCCCGGCGCGCACTGAGCAAGAGCCGGCGGGCAGGTGTCCCGCTGCAAAGGCGAACAGCCGGGCTGAGTCCCCGGGTGACACCCTGTCCTGTGGCTTCCACGTGGTGCTGCATGGGGCCTGTCACAGCCCTGCAGAACTGTCCTCCGTGTCCCAGTGAGGAGACATGACCCGCCGTGACCTGGCCGTGGCTCTGTACCCCGTGGGCGGCGGAGACAGAACTCCAGGCTCTGACTCCACCCCCGCCTCCCTGTCCCAGCGCACCCCAGCTGCCCCCGGAGGCCGCTCGGCCCACCTCCAACATCACGAGGTCCTCACTTAATGACCCCGGGGGTCAGGACTGTGCCCTTCTCTGCTTAACGTGCCCGCAGCTTTTTCTCGGGATGGAGGCGTGTCAGAACACGGCACCGCGGTCCTTCCATCCGGCCGTGGTGGTGACGGAGGCCGCATCCTGCTGGGACCCCGTCCCTCGCCACCGTGCGCCGGCGGTGGGAGTCGGCACGGCTGCCTGGGGGGCCGCAGACGTCCGCCCGCGACGCCTGGCTTGGCCACGCGGCTTTCTCCGGCAGCAGCTCGGCGCGCCAGCCCGAGGCCTGCCGTCCTCACGTTCCCTCCGCCGCTAGACAATAACGCTGCGTGGATAAAGTGCTTCCCCGAACACGGAGCCAAGCCCACCCGCGCCGGGGCCACGGCGCGCACACTTGTCCCGGCTGCGTCATCGCAGCCCGGACTTGGAAATTCTAAAACGGAGTCCCGAGCACATCCATGTCGTTGGGTGACCGGAGCCGTCACATGAATCTGAGGCTGTGCCGCGGCTCTGCGGGGGGAGGAGGGGAGGAGGCCTGTGTTGGACGCGAGAGGAGACGCCCGCGGCCGGGGAGCAGCGGGCGCAGGTCCCCCCAGCGCCTCCCGCGGCCCCGGGGCCTCAGTCCTCACCGGCCGGGCTCTTCCTCCGCTCGGACCGTCTACGCCTGAACCCTCCGTCTTCAGCCTGCGGAAGGTGGATTTCTGGCCTCCGCAGCTGTGACGGCTGTGACCCTGCCTGCCGCGTCTCGCCACACAGCTGAGACCCCCGGGCGGCCCGCAGACGGCACTTCCAGGGGGCCGTCGGTGCCGGTGCGACAGCTCCAAGGCCTCCTCGCTCAGCCAGGGGCGGGCGGAGGTGCAGGACGGGAGGGAGGGACAACAGGGCCGGCTCGGGGCAGAGACCGTGCCGGACCCCCCCAGGCGGAGTCCCGGCTGGGGATCTAAGCCCTCAGAATTCGGAGGGAGAGACCTCAAGCTTGGGAAAAGCCTAGAATATCAAGATCCTGAAAGACTGAGTCGTCAGACGGGAAGACTTCGTTTTCTTTGTTTTTTTCCGCGGGCATTTAAATAGTACACGATCATCACTTTAAAACCATTTAGAAAAGGAGAAAGAAGAAAGTAACAGATCGGCTGAAATGCCGCCGGCCAGAGAGGAAGCCAGGTGGCCCGTGAGCGAGTCTCCGCCCCTCGGGAGCTCCAGGCCCGTTTGCGGACGAACGCAGATAAACTCGGCTTCACGGAAACGTACGTGTGTCGCAGCTCGTCTGGGCGGACGCCACGCAGTTCCATACACAAACCACAGAAGCTTCCTCCTTACGGTTCCGGAGGCTGGAAAGTCCGAGACCAGCATGCGGGCGAGCCTGTGTCCGGCGAGGGCTCGCTTCCAGGGTCAGAGACGCGACCCCTCTCACGGTGTCCTCACGGGATGGGAGGGTGACCGAGCTCTCCGGGGTGCCTTGCATAAGGGCACCGATCTCGTTCCGCAGGCTGGAACCCTCCGGACCCGACCGCCCCAGAGGCCGCCCCTTTTTAATACCCTCACACTAAGGACTAGGTTTCAACACAGGAATTTCTCGGGGACCCAGACATTCAGTCCACAGCAACGGGATTTGGGAAACTTCCTTTTCTACTTAACGATATGTCACGAACTTCTTCAAAGCCGATAGGTACAGAGTTGTGTTGTCCCCTGCTGTGACCGGAGAGATTTCCGTCCTGGGGACGAAGTCCCCCCACAGGCAGTCCGTGAGGCCCCGTCGAGCACGCGACACGGCCCAAGAGCTGAGACTGGTCCCCGAGGAGAAACTCGGCTCAGGTCCCAGGAGCCCTTGCCCCCGCTGTGGGGCCTTGGGAAAGTTGCTTGCCCTCTCTGTCCGGTTTCCGCTCTGCAGGATGGAGATGCTGATGGTCCCTTCCCACTGGGGCGTGGGGACTAGGTCGGGTTCGTTTCGTTTTGAGGATTAACCAGTTAGAACAAAGGAGGTCTTTAGGGCAGGGCCCATCACAGTACAGTCCTGGCACCTGTCCCCGCTCTTTAATTAACCCGCCCCCCGTGGCTAGACAGCTGGGTGTCACCAGCTTTTCACTATGATATATTATTCCTGCAGAGCAATTAACACCCACGACATGCGTTCCGTTCACTGGTAACAGTATCTCCTTGGATAAGTTCTTAAAAACGGATCTGCTCTGCTGGGTGTATTGCTAAGTACATCAAGTACTCAGATACTTGCTCTCCGACTGCCTTCTGGAAACAGCGTGCTCATTTACATTCCATCGACGCGAGAGAGAGAGAACGCCTCCCTCCCCAGGCCCCACACCGGCCCCGAACCTTGTCGGTACCTGAAACTCCGCGGTCTCGTGGCTAAAAAGCACAACTTTCTGGCCTTCTTATTTGCAGCAAGACGGTCGTTTTGGTCTATTTTTTGGACATCTGCACTCCTCCCTCCGCGAGCTGCCTGCTCGGCTCTTTGATTCCCCGCGGCCTCGGGACGATGGTCTTTTTGTAGTGATTCTAAGAGTTCTTTGTGAATGTTCTACCTTCCGCTGCGGCTGAGATATTAGGGGCATCGGACAAAATATGGGACATGCAGGGAAACGTGACTGTCAGAGGGGCGCCTGGGGGCTCAGCCGGCGGAGCGTCTGACCCAACTTCGGCTCAGGTCATGATCTCACGGTTCGTGGGTTCGAGCCCCGCGTCGGGCTCTGTGCTGACAGCTCGGAGCCTGGAGCCTGCTTCGGATTCTGTGTCTCCCTCTCTCTCTGCCCCTCCCCTGCTCACATGCTGTCCTCTCTCTCGCTCTCAGAAATAAACATTAAGAAAAATTAAAAAAAAAAAAAAAGAAACTTGACTGCCAGATAGATAATGAATGGGACATATGTATACTCAAAAATTATTTGTTGTCTACTTGAAATTCAAATGTAACCGGTGTTCGTATTTTCATTAGCTGAATTTAGCAATCCCAGGTCACGTAGATAGCAAATATTTTTTCCAGTTTATTACCTTTTAACTCTGTGGTGTTTTCATTTTAATAAAGACATGTATTTGTAGATTTTATAGCCCTATCTACGAGTCTCTAACTCTGTGGTTTCGTGATGTGTTTAGAAAGGCAACTCCTGGGGCGCCTGGGTGGCTCAGTCGGTTAAGCGGCCGACTTCGGCTCAGGTCATGATCTCACGGTCTGTGAGTTTGAGCCCCACGTCAGGCTCTGTGCTGACGGCTCATCAGAGCCTGAAGCCTGCTTCAGATTCTGTGTCTTCCTCTCTCTCTGCCCCTCCCCAACTCATGCTATGTCTCTCTCTGTCTCAAAAATAAATAAACATTCAAAAAAAAAAAAGAAAAAGAAAGGCAACTCCCGGCTTTAGGACAAACATTCTGTATTCGTCTTCCTATTCTCCGGCTTCACTCTTTTGCACTCACTCTTTGCTGGGTCTGGAATTTATTCGGCTCCAGAGACCTAGGTAGGAAATCTGCCCCCGCTAATTGCTATCTAGTCAGGCCAACAGTGTGTCTTGAAAAATTCTGTCCACCTGAGGCACCTCAAACGCCGCAGTTTCTCACAAACTTCTGATTTTGGCTTCTCCACCCTTCCGCACCCAACAGTCACCTCTGGGCCCGTCGCGCGCTGTGTAGTCATTGTGGCTTTGTGAGAAAGGGGGCGTCGTGCGACGGAGGGTTAGCCCGGGTGCCCGCGTCAAGTCCCCGAGCCTCCGCTTCCAGCGGGGTGGCCGGAGGTGCGAGATGGACCCCACGCACCTGCACTTATCTGAAAGTGACAGCAATGTTGGTGTCTACACGCAGGACCGTGAGGCACACACTGCCTTAATGCCCATCCAGCTCTCCCCTCCGCACCCCCCGGCGTGTCTTAGTTCCTCGTCCAGGCACGCACACGCTTCCAGGTCACCACCCGGCCGGCCCGTCCCCGCCCGCCCTCCTTCACCAACCTTTCGTCGACGGTTCTCTCTTCGCCCGGCGAGACCTCAGGTCGAAGAGGAAAGCCCACTTGGAGTCTGATGGAGACGGACGACTTGACCAAGAGGATGTGGCCGGTGGGGTGCCCACGTTCCCTTCTTTTCGAGCGAGGACAAGGATTGGGTCCTCGCAGACTCAAGTTTCCTTTGTCCCCAGTTAAAGAGCAGGTGCTGGGTTTTCTTTTCCTTTTTTGAGACAGTAGAACACACTCCCTTACACGTTTCTATCCCTAGCTACCTGCGGTTCTGCTGTTGGAGGGGACGCGGTCCTGCCTTCGCGGTTCCCACCCCTAGCAAGCGCGGAGAAGCCCCAAGCCGGTCTGCTGTCCCACGGCCCACCGGCTCCTCGGAGAAGGCTATTTCCACGTTGGGTTTGGATTTTCCAGCTGAACCCCGACATCCATTGCAAATGGAAATCGTTTCCCCAGCTTTCCAATCTTAAAAAAGTGCGCGCGCGCACACACACACGGTTTTGGCTTCACAAAGGCACAACCTGGGGGTTCACACCATTTTCCTTCTCTTGTCTAACTGCACGGCCCAGACTTTGCAAAGCGCCCCGGTCTCGCTCCCAACTTTGATGGAGACCTTCCTCCGGCGGTTAAACGTGATGCAGGCAGCGCCCAGCGCGCCACTCACGTCCCCGCCAAGGGAGCCTCGGAAGGGACCGCTTTGCAGGAGCAATCAGAGCCCGGCTCGGCTGCGCGTGCCGTCCCCGCCCCCCCCTGCGCCCCCTCCTCCCTGCGCCTCCTCCCCGCACCCCGCACCCCCTCCTCCCCGTGCGCCCTCCTCCCCGCGCCCCCTCCCAGCACCAGCACCCCGCACCCCCTCCTCCCTGCATTCAATGCCCCTCCTCCCCTCACTCCTCCTTTCCTCCTCCCTGCATCCAGTTCCCCCTCCTCCCCGCGCCCCTCCTCTCCTCCTCCCCGTACCCCCTCCTCCCTGCATTCAATGCCCCCTCCTCCCCGCACTCCCCCCGCGCCCCCTCCCCGCACCCCTCCTCCCCACATCCAGTTCCTCCTCCTCCCCGCCCCCCTCCCCACCCCGAGTGCCCCCCTCCCCGCCCCCCCCCTCCCCGCCCCGCCGCGGTGAAGTTTCGCGCTGCGTTTCCGCTTGAACGGCTTCCAGCTGCCTCCCCTTTAAAACGCCGGGGCGGCCGCCGCTCGGCTCCCACCCCTGCCTGCGGCCGCCGGGCCGGGCTCGCCTCCGGGGCGCTGACTCAGCCGCGGCCGCCCGCCGAGCCGGCCTGGGCCCCGCGCCCCGCGCCCCGCGCCCCGACCCCGCCGGTCCCGGGACCCGCGAGCGCACCGGACGGCCTGGCCAGGTAAGGACGCGGGGCCCCCGGGGGCCGCGGGGGCCGCAGACGCCGCTCCGCGCCACGGGGTCCCGCCGCCACCGCCCCCTGTGCCCGGGGCGCGCGGTGCCGGTGCCGGGGGAGCCGCGGCCGCCGGCGGGGCTGCGGGCTCGGGGCTCCGGAGCGGGGCCTCTCCCGACCGAGCCGCCCCTCCCCGCGGGGCCCGGACCCTCCGCCACGCGGCTGGGGGGCCGTGAGTCGGAACGGAATGGAAGTTAGAAATTCCTTCCCGTCAAGTTCAGTGCGGGGAAGCCCGGTCCCTGACGCGGCTCGGACGGGGTCTTCTCGGCGAGGCCGGTGAAGGTCACCACGGAGGGAACTTCTGGGGAAACTTCTCTCGGGGGAGCTTTTCTAAAATGCCAGGTGTCGGATTTTGTCCTGATCCACGGAAAACTAACACCATCGGGCCAACCTTTCCCGTCAGGGCAGACGCGAGGCTGCCTTCGGGACATGTTTTGGGGAAATAAATGTATTATGGAACCGAATTCCATAGAGAGCCTCTGTTCCCCCCAGGGATAGTTCTGGAAGGGCGAGACTGTCAGGAAATCACCCAGACGCTGGGTGAGGCCACAGTGTGGCCGGGGACCCAGAAGCACAGTCCCGGGCAGGGCTGTCAGGCGGCCCTCGCTGGGGAAGTTTCTGTCCCAATCCACCTCTGCATCAGTTTGCAGGGTCTGCTCAGTCCTTGCGTGGGTTTCCCTGACCCCCTGCAGGCCAGCCGGGATCGGGGTGTCTGGCTGGGCGCCGCCGCGCAGTCGGGCTCGTAAAATCCGCGTCCGATGGACTAGGGGGTCTGCGCCTGGGGGCCGGGGAACTTGTCCCTGAGCTCCTTTCTACCTCCCGAAGGCTCCCCTCGGGAGGAACCGTAAGAACCCGGCGTGTGGGCCTCGCACACCTGCAGAACGGGCTCAGGGCCCAGAAAGCCAAGCCCCCGAGGCCTTAGACGGGACGCCCACACTGCATTTGGACCAGGGCTCCGGTTTCAGGGGCGGCTCGGCATGAGACCAGCCTCGAGGACCCTCCGGGAGGGAGGCTGTGGCAACAAACACTGATCTCCGGACAACGGACGACTTCACATTTCTCCAAAAGAGAAACTGAGGGTAAGCCGTTCACTTACTCGGTGTCCTCTTGGCGTTAACGTCCTCCTGTCCTGAGCGGTTAATGCCGTGATCGCTTTCCTCGGCGGTATTTATTATTTGTGAACAACATGCCCGCAACGAATGCGTGAAGTAGAATGTGTCTCGGAACTCCAGGAAATTTGGAAGATTAGAGCAAACCTCCGGCCGTTAGGTATTTAAAATGTGAATTTAAATTAAACAAGGATATGGTGAAAGACATAGCTTTTTTCAACAGTACGATCCTTGATTCGCCTGAAAAAAAACCCCACCAGTTTGTCTCGGTGTTTAGGGACCGCACAGAAGTTGTCATGCAGGCGACTGCCTACCGCTCCCGTTTAGTTCTTTCCTGGGCTAAGGAGACAGGCAGCCGTTCTGAATACACTGCCTTGCTAGTTCATCTTTCCTCGGCAAATATTGGCACCGCCGACCACGCCGTCACAGCACACGCTCAGAACCCCAGTCCTGAGGGGCTCGGCACGCGGGACCCTTCAGTGTAGCAGTGGGGATGCGGTTTCGGTGACAAATGCAACGGTGTCAAGGAACGTGTCCTTAAATCCCCTGTCCAGCCACAGTAGAAAGAGCAGTGTTTACACTGCTGACAGTGTTCCAAGACTCTGAGGTGACTGCGTCTGCTTGGTCCTGGCGGGGAACGGGACCGTAATGGCTCTGAGTTTGGGCCCCGAAGGCTCTGGAACCGGTCCACGCAAGCGAATTCCTCAGCTGCCTGACGTTCGCGTGAAAACACTAGAAGGGACAACGTTGGCAAATATCTGAATGGTTTTGGAGGAAAAGATTCCTCAAGTTCGGGAGCTGGCTGGTGGGAGTCCGGGCGTCTCCCGGCGACTCCAGATCAGCCCCGTGAAAATCGGTTCCCCTCGAGTTGGCGTTCGCGGAGGAGAAGGGACCCTGATGCCCGCAGTCGGCCGGGTCAGCACCGCGCCTGGTGCGGCCGCGGCGGTCGGCGGGCCGGAAGCGAGTTGCCTTCCGGGCTTCGATTCTCTCGTCCGTGAAACCAGGGGAAGCAGCACCTGAAAGCCCGTTTGATTCGTGAAGCACCTACCGTGTGCTGAGCGTTCTGTCCGCGCTGTCGTCTGACCCCCGGGAGGACAGTCGTCATCCGTGCTTCCCCGCGGTCGGAGATCGCCAGTTCTGCTCTGCGAGGGTGAAATTAAATGAGCTGAGTCACGCCGAGGCCGCAGGGGCAGGCCCTCCGGCCTTGGCCTCCGTGATAACTGGCCGTGGCACGAAGCTCCTAACTCCTTCGAGACTCCGTTTTCCCGTTTGTGAACTCAGGGGACGCTTGCCTTCTTTGCCGGGCGGTGGCGGGGGTCGCAGGGGGCGACGTGTGTGAATGAGCCTCGCGCACAGAAGGTGTTTTCCAGAAGTCCTGTGAACCTTCCCTGCCGCGGCCTGCGCTGTCTTCACGGCCCATGTGCGTTCTCCGTGCGTCCAGCCCTGGCGTTTCCGGAGGCGTCCTTGCTGTGCCCCCAGGGTCAGGGGTGCTTCAAGCCCTTCCAGGCGGAGCCCCCTCGGGGAACTTATTTCAAGGACAACAGGAGGACAGGGTCCTCCATGGGAAGAAATCAGGTTGGGATTCCGAATCCCCAAATCCCCAGCCCGCCGCTTACCCCGAGCCCCAGGCTGCTGCTTCCAGGCCCCTACGGACGGACGCCCCGCACCCCTCGGCGCGCCCGCAGTGTGGCCTCGGGCCCCTGTAGTCCTGTCCTGCCGGGACTGCTGCTGTCCCTCCCTGCGGTCTGGTCCGCAGCCCTCTGCTCGGGGCCCACACCATCACCTTGACCCTCAAGGTTGTACTGTCCCGAGGTCGAGGACAGGTGTGGCCAGAGGGCCGAGAGTTCCCGCCTGGCCTAGAGCTTCCTGGACCTTCCGACGGAAAACCTCTACGGACCCCAGAGGGACTGTGGCCCTGGGGCCTCAGCAGAGGGTCTCCAGGCACACATCTCGTGTTTGGTATCTAGGCCGCACTCTTATTTTGATGTTTAAAAGTTTTTAAAATTATTTTTTAATTTAAAAATGTTTTGATCTACTCCATAATTTCTTTGCTTAACAGAAAGTGAGGTGGCCCTGCACCAGCACCACTCTGGGAAGCAGTGTCCTGTCCCCCGCTGGGCCACACTGTCGTACCTGTGGTTTGCACGTGCCCCCCGGGGGGCGGGGGGAGAGGCCATGCCCTCTGTGGTGTCTCCTACTCTTTTTTGTTTCTTTAACGTTTTTATTTATTATTAAGAGACAGAGAGAGAGAGACAGAGCATAGGCATGGGAGGGGCAGAGAGAGGGGGAGACACAGAATCTGAAGGACCCTCCAGGCCCCGAGCTGTCAGCACAGAGCCCGACGCGGGGCTCAAACTCATGAACTGGGAGATCATGACCTGAGCCCAAGTCGGACACTTAACTGACTGAGCCACCCAGACGCCCCCGCTGTGTGTCCTTCTAAAGGATCCGATTCCTTGTGCCTCGGCCCCGTGGACCCCACGGACCCCACACACCCTGGATGTGTGATGGCGGGGGTCCCTGAGGTCAGCCCGGAGATTGCAGCAGGGTCTGACACACGGGAAGCCACGCGGCCGGTCTCGCAGTCCCGGCCCGGGGCAGACGGCGGGGGCTGGAACACGGTGCTCTCTCTGCGGACACGAACAGGGACGCGTGTCCTCAGGCTCAGGGGGCCACGAGTTGACCAGACGTCACGGTCGTGGGGACATCTGTTTGCCATCCAGCGTCTGGCATCGGCGGCCAACAAGTGGGCCGGAACGGCATGGCCTTTAAATCATGCCCGGCCCCCTCTGGCTTTGCTGACTTCTCCTTGGCCGGGGCAGAGCTGCCCGTGTTCTAGAAGCCTGCAGATTTACGGCACACATCTGTCACGCCTCCTTCCCTCGCCCGGAGCAGACACCGCCGATCAATCACGACGGTCCTGCCCACGGAGCCGGAGCGAGGCCTCGAGGCCTCGGCAGCCCCCTGACAGCTGCCCCCAGCCGGCGCGGGAACGGGCGTGTCCTTGGCGCCCGCCTCTCCCCCCTTCCCCGCCCCCTCCATGGCCATGAGGGGCGCTGACAGGAACCACCCCTGTGCGGCCCGGCGGCACCCCCACACTCATGGACGGAGTGCAGACCGCGCGTGGGGCGCCCCCAGGCTGTCCTGTGCAGGATCCCGCTGGGCTCGGGGACGCCAGCGGGGCCCGCCTCGGCCGCGGTAACACGGCTCCCCAGACCGCAGGGACGGATTTCCTCAGAGTCCTGGAGGCTGTGAGTCCAAGTTCAGGGTGTAGGCAGGGCCGGTGTCTTCTGAGGCCTCTGTCCTTGGTCTCTCCTCCCCCGATCCCTTGAGGGCCCTCCGTGCGTGTCTGTGCCCTACTCTCCCCATCTTAAAAGGACACGGGTCAGTGGCACGGGCTCAGGGGCCACCCACGCGACCTCACTTTACCCTCATCACCTCTTTAAAAGACACTTCTCCAAATACAGTCACAGCCTGAGCCCCCAGGTCAGGGCTGGAGCAAATGAACCAGGGGTGGGGCGGGGAGGGGACCCCATTGAGTCTGTAACAGCATCTGATGGAATGAGACTTGAACTTGGCCTGTGTCTGCAGCCGGGGGTGCGGTCCAGGCGGGCACCAGCCATGGGGGCCCGTGCCTGGGGAAGGTCGCAGCACCAGGTCCCTGGGAGGCGTGGACGGACCTGCCACCCAAACCTCCGTCCACCGTGCAGCTGCTCACCTTCCAAGATGACCCTCCTCTGGGAAGCCCCTGAGAGGTGAGGTGCTGTCTCAAGGGGACCAGTGGGCTGGACAGACAGGCAGACATCTGTTCTCGACTCCCAGCAAGTGACCCGGGTCCCGCTGGAAGGCAGAACCGCTCGGCGGTGGTCACAGCGAGAGTCCGCCATGTGGGATGTGGCCGGTGGCGGAGGGCGGTAGAGACGACGGCCTCAGCTGCTCGGCCTCCCCGATTAGCGGGCCCCGGAGATCCTCCCCCGGGGAACACGAGGGCCCCTGCGTCTCGAGTTCCCCCGACCTGCTTCCAGGTCGTGACTCCACCACTTACAGCCACGAGACCCCCGGGAGTCGCCCCACCGCCGTGAGCCGCCCTTTTCTTGTGGCTAATGGAGGTTTGAAGACTGACCTCCTGAAATGTGAATTTTTTTAACGCTTATTTATTTTTGAGAGAGAACAGCACATGAGCAGGGGAGGGGCAGAGAGAGAGGGAGACACAGAATCCGAGGCAGGCTCCAGGCTCCAAGCTGTCAGCACAGAGCCCGACGCGGGGCTCAAACCCACGAACCGTGAGACCGTGACCTGAGCTGAAGTGAGACGTTCAGCTGACTGAGCCCCCCAGGCGCCCCTTGACCTCTTACATTGTAGGAAGAGCTTACAGAGAGCACATAAAACTAACGAGCCCCAAGCTCCACCCGGCGGGTCTGGAGAAGTGCGTTGGAGTCTGAATCTGATGATGAGAACAGAGCTTACGCTGCAAGAACACTGCAGAGAAATTCTCAGACAATCCCCCCCGCCCCGGAGGCTCGTTATAAAATGCAGATTCCGAGGCCCAGCCTCCAATCCGGAACCGGAACTGCCCGGCCCAGAGCTGGCAATGCACCTTTGTCACCAACTCTGCCAGAGGGGACGAGGCAGGCGAAACCCGAGCATCCGGGGCCCTGCTCGGGGAAATGGGGCCAGCTCGCACCTCCCTCGGTCTCCGCTGTCGGAGTCCACCCTCTCTCTGCGCAGAAGCAGGCCGCCCTTGTCCCCTGTGGCTCCAGCGAGACACACGTGAGCCCCTACGGCGGGCTTCGCTCAAGGGCATTTCAGATTTGCCGTTTTCCACAGAAGTCACGACGCGGCCGGCTGTCAGCGCCGCCTGTGGCCCAAGGCTCGCCGTCCAGGCCGGCGTGGCCTCAGCCTGGACGGTCCAGAAGATCCCAGAAGTCACAGAAGGACACACAGCGACACCCGTGTATGGGGAGAAACCTGCTTCTGGGCTTCATGCGATGGTGCCTTCCGCCCGTCTCTCCCTCACGAACGGAAGCCTGGGATGGCTCCAGTTCCGGTCGCAGCTCGAGAGAGAGTCTTTCTGATGGCCTTGGACTGCCACACGGGATCTCTGTCCTTTCTACATAGAGTGGACTCTGGAGTCACAGACAGTTTGCGTCTGTGGAGGACAAAGCTTTGACTAGCTTAATAGCCGGGTGCTTTGGATTCAGGGCAAGAAACAGTTACCGTCTATTTTTAAAGTGTACTTTTTTCTGGAAAAATAATTTTCTGATGATTCAAGTTACGGATGTGCTTTGTAGAAGTTCTGGGAGATACTGGAAAATATAAACCACAGCTAGCTGTGGTTCCAGGCGCGTCACCAGCCTCTTAGTGGCTTCTGCATCTTCTCCCCCGTCTTCTTCCTGCTGTCTCGGGTTGCTTGCCCGCCAGGTGCACTCGCCGAGGAGGAGCCCCGCGAGCCGGGGTCGCCAGCACAGGAGGCTGCGGGGCCCGGTGCGCCAGGGAAGGGACAAGGGAAGAGCCTGGAGGGGGACTGAGCCGAGGGCTGTGCGCGATGGGCAGGACTGGGCCAGTGGCGGCAGGGCGGCACTGGCGCAGCGGGGGCGGGCAGGTGGCATTTCAGTTGGAGCAGGTGGTGGGAAGAAAGAGGGGAGGGAGGCCCAGAGCCTCGGGGTGGCAGATTCCAGGACCCTCGCCCCGCGGCCCCTCCCCCTGAGCCTGGCTGATGCTGGTCTCTCCTGGGACCCTCTCTGGGACCCCGGGGCCCCACGCCAGGTGACGCAGCTCCCAGGGAGAAGTGCCCGGCGGAGCCCACTCGCCCTCCAGATGCGTAAGCAAAACCAGTGGTGACTGCATTTGAATGAACCACAACACCTGCTGGGAGCAGGGAACGCGGATCCCATGGGCAGCAGGCGGCCGCCGGGGTCAGGCCTGGCCCCCAGGTGCCCGGCGAGGACCCTTCCCTGGAGGGACAGAATCACAGTGGTTGATGCTGGGCCTTCATCTCGTCGTCGGACAGAGAACCGGTTCTGAACCCAGGGTCTGTGCTCACGGCTGGAAAATCAACACAGAAGAAACAGCAATGTCGGGAGAGGACAGGACAGCTTGGCTTCATTTGGGAAGCCGGCCACCGGGGAAGCCGGTGGGCTCCTGTCTCCGTGCCGGCCTCCCTTGTGCAGGCGGGGCCGGAGGGTTTGTAAGGGGAGGGCACGGGGATGGGGAGGGGGCTGTGTGCAGGAGGAGAAGGTGCCCCGGCAGTCACTTGAATGGCAACGTGACCCTGAATGACGAGCTGGCATCCTCCACTGCCCATGCGGGCAGGCCCTGTCCTCCACCCTCAAGGCCGGTGGTCTGCAAACCTCCACCCTCAAGGCCGGTGGTCTGCAAACCTCCAGCAAAATAGGTGATTTCTGCTACAGACCAAGGGACTCAGGTCAGCAAGCAGGGGGCATGTGAGTTTGAAGCTAGTGCACCCTCCAGACTGGCGGGAGCGCTGTTAGCGGCTCTGTGTGGGGGCGCCTCCCAGTGTCCTGACGTCTCTAACCCGCCCCCCCCCACTGGCTCTGTGTGCTCATCAGCACCCCTGGTTTGCCGTGGGGAAACGGAGGCACAGAGCGGGTAAATAAATTTCCCAAGCTGCATTGCTAGTTAATGGGATTTGAGCTGGGATTCAAAACCCTGCTCCCCCCCCCCATATCCTCTCTCCCTCTCCATGGAAGCTTCTAGAATTCAGATGGGATTGTGTATCTGGAGGTGGCGGGGCCCTATGGTATTAGGAGCCAGTCTGGCCCTTCTCTGCAGGGAGGCACCGGCAGCACCGGGGAGGCCGCCGTTCGCGTCCCTGAGTCGGCCGGCTCTGGCCGCAGGGGGCAGGGCGACGCGGTCCCCTCGACGGCCGGACCCGTGCAGAGCGGCCCTGTCCTTGCCGGCCCGCCGCCCGTATCGCTCTGCGCCGACTCAGCAGAGAGCGCACTCCGTCGTCACCAAGGACGATTCTTCGCTCTTCCTGAAACACAGGCGTCTCCGTGCCGCACGTCCTCCTGGGAGACCCGGGTCCGGCTGCACCCCAGGCAGGAGGCATCTGCCGGCCCCGCCTCCCACGTCCACCCCGGCACCCCTCCTACGGTCGCGCCTATCAGGAACAATTAAAGGATGATGGTAGCATCTGTGATTTCGACACACCCTTCACTTCCTTCACCCTGTCCTGAGCACAGGGCCTTTGCATGTAAATTCTCGAGCCTCATCTGTTCACTTGAGTCCTGCTTGCCAGGCTCAGAGGAGAGCAGGCATTAGCAGGGTCCGAGAAGGTCGCTTTAAGTTCGGCAGAAAACAAGCCAACACTTTCAAGGACCCTAAACAGGGAAGGGCAGTTAGTAACTGTGGCCGGATGGCCCCTCCCATCTCCCACACCCTCGGCGACTGCGTCGGGACACTGGTCAGGGGCCGAGTGCCAGTGTCCGCGTAGCGGCACTTTGGGCAGGGCTGGGGGGCCCGGCGCACGGCAGAGGAGCCCCCAGAGCCCGACTCCCTCCCGGTCTCCCGACGGCGCAGACTCGCCGCTGTGTCACACGCACACGGGTACCCTCCGTGTCACCGCTCCGTCTACGCCGTCCGCCCCGAGAGGTGGGGTCACTGCCCCGTTACGTGAGGAGGAACGGGGAAGCACCCCCACCCCGGCCTCTGCCCCGGTGACCGGCGAGCCCAGCGCCGTGTGGGACGGCCAGCGCCCGGCGTCGGGACCGCGCCTTCCAGGCGCTCGGTCGGGAGGCATTACCTCCGCGGAGGGGCAGGGAGAGCGAGGCTTTGCACCGGAATTTTGTGGGAAAGGAAGGAAGACGATGGTGCCAAATAGCCTGGATTCTCCTGATCCGTCCCTACCCGCCTAGCCGAAGGGCAGAGCGCCGGCCTTTGGTCCCGGGCGTGGGCTGCAGCCGCGGGGCGCCACCGCTTCCCCGCCACACAAGCCTGGCCCCCGGGCCTGCTCCAGAATGCCCCCCGGCGTGACAGGGGCAAAGGGAACCCCCGGGGGGGGTAGCGTGTCTTGGTGCCGCCCCTTGGAGACCTCTGATTTCGCGATCACCAGGCTGGGATAGCTTACAACGACTCCCAACAAGCGGGCCATGCAGGCCACCCTGGAGGCTCCCTCGCCGGCCTCGCTGGCCGTGCCCGCCCGTGTCGGTCCGTGGTGGGTCGAGGGAAGCGGGCAGGTGCGCTCAGCACCGCCGCCCTCCTGAGGCTGAGAGGGAGCTGAGGCCTGGGCAGCTCGTGTGGCCCCAGATCAAACCTGTCTCGGGTCTAACGCCCTTGACCTTCCAGTCGGAAGGGGGCAGCGCGAGTAGAGCCCCAGCTGCCGGCTGCCCAGCAGAAAGAGAGGCGCCGGGTCGCCAGATCGGACGACCGCGCGAGAGCAGAAATGCTGAGTGTTACGGAGACCCCGCCGACGCTCACACTTCAGGCCGTCGTGGAGGCCAAATATGACACGCCTGCCCGACCCACCAGGGGGCCGCCGGGACCTTGGACGGAGACCCTGCCGGCATCGCGTGGTGGAGTACAGGCCCGGGCAGACAACGGAGCATTCAGGGCCGTACTGCCCAGAGGGTGCATCGGGCCCGGCCTCGGCCTCCCCTCCCTGCGCCAGGCTGTCGGGACCTTGAGACCTTGGGGCTGAGGTTCCTGGCTTCTTCCCCAGGCTCGGGGGAGCCGCCCTCGGGCCAGGAGAGTCCCTCCAGACTTCGGAGGTGTCCAGTGTGCCCCCAGATGCCCGAGGCACCAAGCGAGGGACATCTGAGCTCGCTCTGGGGCCCTCTCTGCCTCCTGCCTCGCAGCAGAGGGGACCGGCAGGCAGAGCGGCCCCCGCCATCTGTCTTGCGGGGGCGCCGAGCCTTGGCCTCTGTGACGTACGGTAGGCTCGCTGAGCTCCCACCAGCGATGCTAGTCCCTGCTCGGCCCGCCGGGAGGAAAAGCGTTAGACCGGGAAGCAGAAGGCAGGCCTGGGCGCCTCACTGGCAAGTCGGGGGGAACCAACTGGTGTTTCCGCCCCTCCTTCCCCCCCACCCCCTGTCTGTGCTCCGCAGGCTTCCAGGAGGGGGGCCGGGCACGCCGGGTGACCTAGTGTCCTGAGCACCTAGCCCTGGCTTTGCTTTTGCTGCGGGTGGAGGGGGCGGGCCAGTGCAGAGGACCGCTGTCCCCCCAGACCCGAGGACACGCCGTCCCTCCAGTCGCGAGGACCTGCCGTCCCCCCGGACCCGCCGTCCCCCCGGCCCCCCGGCCTCGAGGACCTGCCGTCCCTCCAGTCGGGAGGACCCGCCAACCCCCCAGACCCACCGTCCCCCCAGACCCAAGGACACGCCGTCCCTCCAGTCGCGAGGACCCGCCGTCCCCCTAGACCCGCCGTCCCCCCGGCCTCGAGGGCCTGTTCAGCCCCCACACGGTGCGCGAGCGCAGAAGTCAAGCGGGACTTGCTGTCCTCACTGTGGGCATCCACTGAGCACCCACCGCCCACTCTACCCAGATGGAGAAGGGGCGGCGAATGGGGGGGGGTCCCTGCCCTCAAACAGGAGGAGGAGGAGGAGGAGGAGGAAGAGGAAGAGGAGGAGGAGGAGGAGGAGGAGGAGGAGGAGGAGGAAGGCTCCCGGCTGCTGAAGCTTTCTGTGTTTGAGCACAAGTCACACTTGAAGCCGGGGTCACAACCCTAAAGGGGGTCTTCAGTTCAGCTCAGAGGGCGTGATGTTTGAACTTGACCTGAACAGTCTCCTGCAGGGAGTCGGGTCTCCAGGCAGCGGTGTCTGTGCGAACAAGGCGTGGAAGGTGGGAAAAGCCCTACCGTCTTTGAGAAATAGGGTGATAGGAGCTTAATCTATGAGAAAAGAAGGGTAGGAGGTGGGAAGGGGAGAAGGGAGGAGGGTAGGGGGAAAGGGAGGGGCAGGAGGGAGAGAGACGAGGGAGGGAAGGGGAAGGGCAGAAGGCAGGGAAGGAAGGGAAGGGGAGGGGAAGGAGGTGCAGGAGGCAAGGAGGGGAGGGAAAGGGAGGGACTTGAGGAGAGGAGAGGCAAGGAGGGAAGGAGGAGGGGGGAAGAGAAGAGAGAGGGGGGACGGGAGGGGAGGGGAGCGAAGGCCTGCCCTCTGCCTGGAGGGCCCAGCGCCTCGGAATGCCTGCCGTTCCCCGCTGACGCCTCCACCCAAAGCCCACTCCCCGCAGAGTGGGGGGAGACTGTCCAGGGGGGAAGCCTCCTCCGAGGCCGTCTGGGGGGGCTGCTCCTGCCTGGGCACCGGCTCGCGGGGCCGCGCTGCCCGGAGAGGAGCGCTCAACTCCCGCCTCCGCCAGCGGCTGTCGCTGGGTCCTGGCCTCCTGTCTTTGTTTCCAAAGCAGGGGCACCGTGACTTGGTCCCGAGTCCTTGGCGACGGCGCCGCGGGCACGGGCTGTGTGGCACAAGGCCAGTTTGGGGATTCTGGGCACGGCGGCTGGCGTCGGCTGTCTTTGGGCGCTTGGCGCCCCGTGGGGCTTGTCTCCCCAGCAGGAGGCCCTCAGGGCCTGGTACGCCGCAGGGCAGAAGGCAAGGCGAGGTTTCTCCTGGGGACCTGGCTGTGTCCCCGCATGTCCTTGGTTTAGAGTCCTGTGCTGCCTGCTTAAAGCAAAATAACGTCCCTCGTTAGCGGCTGCTTGAACTTTTATTCACCGGGTCTGCTTTTAAGTGAGAAAATGTGACATTTGCCACCGATTTTTCTATCCTGTACAAAGTGTCTCCAATAAGCAGATGCATTTTAAAGAGCTCCTTTCAATGAGTCAGGGAAACAAATTAGCTTCTTCTAGAATCCCGTTCCCCGTAACAGATGTCTGGAAAGTTCTCAGGACTTCCAGAAGGAAGTCTTCGTGGGGAGACTTTTCACTGATTCCGTCGCTGGGAGCTTCCTCGGGAGAGGCAGCGGCTGGCCGGCGGCGCGGCCTTCTGTCGCGAGGGTGGTTCAGTCTATCATCGCGGGCTCGCGGGGCAGCTCATGCTGGGATCCCAGCCGCGACCCGGCCTGGGTCACCTGGAGGAACAGGCACACGACGAGGAAGGTCTAGGAGGGGAGAACTCGGCCCCCCCCGGGGATGAAGGACGCGGCAGACCCAGGCTTCCCGAGCCCGAAAGGGTGTGCAGCCAGGGAGGCCTCCTTAACACAGCAGGGCGAAGTTAGGAACACAAAATTAAACCGGAAAGTTAATTTAGAATGAGGAAATAAATCACAGCAAATTATAAGCAATAAAAGCGTCTAAACATTTTTTAATTAGAAAAAAGAAAGAGGGAGGCCTGGGCGGCTCAGTCGATTAAGCGTCTGGCTCTTGATTTCGGTTCAGGTCACGATCTCAGGGTTCATGAGTTCGAGCCCTGTGTCCGGCTCTGTGCTGACAGTGCGGAGCCTGCTTGGGATCCTCTCTCTCCCTCTCTCTGCCCCTCCTCAACTCACGTGCATGCTCTTTCTCTCTCTAAATAGATAAACACACTTAAAAAATTTTTTTAAAGAGAAAGATACCACGGATGTCACAAAATTTATTAAAAAATTAACTTTTAAAAGAGTAACCACTGACCCACCCCATAACATTTGATCTCTCTATTTCAGCTAGTTGTATAAAATCATCCCTACAGAAAATAGAAACCTTGTCACTCTTCTCGCATAGTTGGCCAAACTTTGGTTTTTGATGGCTCCGTTTAGAAATGATTCTTTCGGCTTCACAGCTCGTCACCGCTAACGTCGTGCAGATAACCCTCCGTGAGGCACTCTCCCTCCAGGCTCTTTCATTGACGAGCTAGAAGGTTCCAGGCATTTCTAGTCTTCACAGGCGTTGGCCAATCCCACGAGGCGCGGGGCGCTGGCGTCCACGCTATGGTGTGTGGTGTGCGCCTCGCCGGGTCTTCGTGGATGTCAGTGTTTCCCGTCAGACCATCAGGAAACCGATGAGCTGCACGCGGTGGCGGGACTGAGCCGTTTCCGGCTGAGCGGGGAGCACGCGCAAGACGGAGGGCGTCCACACGACATGGCGGCCCCGAGGCAAGAAGACAGCAGAGCGGACGGAGGGTGGAATACGGGGTAGATGGCCCAGAAGCCCCTGAAAGTAGGCGAATCTGCCTTTCACCAGGGGAGCGAAGGCCCGACCATGAGTCTCCAAGCATCTGGAGCCAGTAGAGCGTGTTCTGAAGGTCGGTGGCCAACAAGTCAAGCCTCGGTTTGAGTCTGCACTACCAGCCAGCAGCCAGTGGAGCCGCTGTCCGGTCCGCCTGGAACTAGAACGACGCTGTGTGTTAAGTAACTGGAATTAAAATTAAAACTTCAAAACACAGCCAGTGAACCCCCGCCGTGCACAGCCTCTCTGTACAAGTCGCCGTGGGCCACGCAAAACTCTCCCGCCGGATCCAGACCGACGTACTCCCGGCCGAACGTGCCCCACAGCGCCAGCGCTCGGAGGCCCCGGGACCCGAGGGGAGGAGAGCCTGGGCGAGGCGGTGGCCTCCGCCGATTCCAGTTAGTACATCTCCCTGTGGCAAGTTCGCGTGAACGTGCGACCACGGGAACATACACACTGTTAGAGCGCGCGCCTCCCGGGGTCTCGGAAGGGACCCGGGCCGGTGAGGGGCCCCGAAACTTAAACCCCTGTAGCGTTATGGTAAATGCACCTCTGAAGTAGGGCCTGGGAAGTCTGGGGAGGCTTCCCGGAGGAAGCAGCAGTTGAGCCAGGCCTCAGAGACCCTGTGTGGTCAGTGAGGTGGACGCTCCAAGTACAGGCGTTAACATGAACCGAAGCGTCGGTGTGTCCGGAACAAGGGGGAGCCGCAGCTGGGCTGTAGGGGTTCATACAGCAGAGGAGGCAGGGAGGCCGGGGTAGACCCGGGGGAGGTGGCCTTGAATGCTGGCCTGAGGGCTGACTCAGTGGCGGGGAAGGTGGGCACCGTCGCGAGCTGGTGACTCACGCGGTCATTCGGGATGGTTGGGCAGTGGGCACCGGACACGGGGGTGGGCAGCAGGGGACACGAGGGCCTGGGCTGCGGGCGCGGGGGCCTGCGGAGGACGGGGTGGACGACGCCGAGTGGGGAGGGCTGCCGAAGGCGACCCCCCGAGGCTGGGATGCGGGGAGGAGCAAGCAGGAGCTCCAGGGCCGCCCGGAGGCCGTGCCGCTGTCCCAGTGGAGCACGGAGGGCCCAGGACGCAGGGTCCCGCCGGGACTGATCATCCCTCGGGGTGAGCCCCAGCCCGCCCCCCCCCGACACCTTCCGGAAATCTCGCCCTGAGAGTCGGCAGGCTTCGCAGGGTTCCCGGCGGCTCTGGCTTCAGCTCGTTCTCCCCCGCACCCACATTGACGTATCGAAACCCCAACCTGCCTGTGGGGGCAGGAGGAGGGGTCGGGTCACGAGGGCGGGGCTTCCTGACCGGGATCAGAGTTCTGATCAAAGGGACCCCTCAGACCTCCCTCCTGGGTTCCGTCATGCGAGGACGCAAGCGGTGTGCGCCCCCAGACGGGGCCCTCGCTGGCGCCGCGATCGCAAACTTCCAGCTCCCTGAACGGCGAAAACTACGTTTCCGTTGGCTGTGACCACCCAGCCTGGGGCATGTTGTGACGGCAGTCCGCAGGGTCGAAGCCGCCAGGCGGACAGCTGCGTGAGGGACGCCGTGTGACGCCTGCTACGACCCAGATGTTTCTCTGTGCGTTTTGTGTTGGTCTCCGCCGCCCACGAGCTGGATCCTGTTACTCCACCCGTTTTGCAGACGGGCAAGCTGAGGTTCCGAAGGGTTGAGCGGTTTGCTGCAGGCCGTCGGCGTGAAGGGCGCAGAGCCAGATTCCAGCCCGCCGAGGCGAGGAAGGGGCCGGCAGCGCGGGGCAGCGGCGGGGCCCGGGGGCTCTGGGTCTGAACCGCAGACTCCATGGCGGTGCCTCTGCGGAGCCAGGAGCAGGGGACGTCGCTGACGCCCCGGCGCAGATGTGGTCCCCAGCACAGCGGCCAGGCTGAAAACGGAAGCCGGCACTCAGCCTCCCCTCCGCCGTGACTTGGCGGGTCCCTGCCAGCCGAGCCCACGAGTGGGTTGTGAGAACGAGCACACTCAGGTGCCGGGACCCGGAGCCGGGGAGGCCGGCCTGGTCAGCCCTGCGCCTGGGGACACGTGCGCACCGCAGCTCCAGGAGCTGGAGGCCGCCTGTCCTGTGTCCCTGCTGCAGGTTGCCCGGGGTGTATCCCAGGCACCCCGAGAGAGAACCCCGTCCTCCAGGCTTCTGCCGCTCAGGTCTTTACGGCGGCACCTGCCGCGCTGAGTGAAGCACAGCAGCCCCGAGCCTCGACCGTCGGTCTGCTGGCCGGCGGGGAGGGGCAGCCAGGCGGCCGTCTAGATGAACGGGAGCAAAAGCCCCTTCCCCTCACCGTCTCGTTCTGACCCTCCAGGGAAGAGCAGCTCAGGGGCAGGGGGAGGACTCTGGTCACAAAGCACAGAGAGGTCATTCACCCTTCTCAGGGTCACACAGCCACCAAAGGGCAGAGCCATTACCCAGACTCCGGGAGCCGCCCCTCAGCCTGCCGCTCTCCACGCGGCACCGCTCCCGCCTCACTGACGACGACCATGGCCAGGAAGCAGGTTCGCGCTGGGACCTGGCCTGGGTGGCTGTGCGCGGCGGGGCGTCGCGGGGCGGGCCGTCCACGCAGCCTGTCGTGATGAGAGGGACATTTGCACAGGCGGTTCAGCACCAGCCCCTCCGAAGAGCTTGGCCAAAGCGTGGGGTCTCAGGTTCATCTCCAGATAGAGACGAGTCTCGTGGGATCCTGCTCCTGCCCCAGTTCTCACCCAGCCCTGACCTTGAACTCATCGCGTGGTTTAGAAAAAAAAAAACGTTTAGTAATTTATTGTCCCGAACCCAAGGGAGCAGCCTCCCAATGTCAAGTGTCCAGAACCTGCCCCACCCCCGGACCCTCCCCCCAGGAGGCCCTCAGTGCACTGAAGGCTGGGTGCCCTGTTGTCTGACGTGCGCGTGACTCCCCGCACAGGAGGGCTGAGGCCCCCAAGACAACCTGCTCGCTTGGGGGCCAGGACGCCGGACCCCGTGGCCTGTGCGGGGTCCTTCGGCTTCTCTGTAGCGGGTTGGCTCCTGCTCCGAGGGACACCTTCTCCTCTGTTTATGGGGACAGAGGGGTGGGCAGGGAGCCTGGTGACGGCGACCCCCTCCCCCAGCCCTTGCAGAACCCACAAGCCTGCCCCGCACGTGCTGAGAAGTCTCTCGGCTGGGAACCTCGGGGCCGTGCAGCCACCTGCCCCGGAGTCTGGGGGAGGCGAATCGCTCCCGGGGACGGCCACGCCCGTGTCCCACAGCTCCCGAGGTACTGTCGGGGAAGCAGCAGAGTGCAGCCCCCAGCCCTGACTCCGGGGGGGTCCAGTCAGCGGGGGATGTCCCCATAGCAGAAGGCACCAGGATTTGCTGCGTGACTGGCTGTGTCCTGGGGAGCCACCCTGAGAGCCAGGCGGGGTGTGCGGGCTGGAGGACAGCCGAAGCCAGGGCGGGGGACCGAGTCCGACGAGGGAGGCCGTCAAACCAGACACAGAAACAATAGCCGATGTTTGCACTGTGTGTCTCCTGTGTGTCGGGTACTGTGCTAAGTACTCTCGACGTCTGTCCCATCACAGACCCAGCGAGTTCCTGTGGAAATCACTGTCCCAAGTTTAGAGATAAGGAAACGGTGGCTTAAACTCTCACCGTGTGGTGTCACACGCTGGCGGGAATTTGAGCCTGGACGTTGTGTCCCAGGACGTGAGCTCAGCCACGTGGCCAGGCCTCCTGTTTCCGCGCGGGGGGGTGGGGGGGCCGCTGGGCGTGCACGCTGCCGGGAAGCTTGCTACCGAGGCTTTTGGTGGTGTTTCGGGGGGCGGGGGGCACAGTTGGCGGGCACAGGTCGGGGGGGGGGCCTGTGCCTGAGGCTTCGGCGGGCTGCGAGGGGCGGCTTGAGAAAGACTCGATGTTCAGCCCTGCTCCGCGGGGCTCAGGGCTCGCCTGCCCGTGCTCTCAACTCGCTTTCATTGTTTGGCCGGAAGGCTTGATGTTTCTTCATTTAAAAGCTCGGTCGGAGGCTCCTTGCCAGCGTTTACTGATGGAAAAGGTCGGTGATTACATAGGGCACAGATGAAATTGCAAACAGATTAGAAACGTTAGCTCCGTTTCCTAGAAATGTCTGGTCCAGTCCAGGACAGAGGGGAGCGTGCGGGCCCTGGGGCACCGAGGGAAGGGAGGCACCCGGACCAGGCATCGCCCCTTCTGCTCCCCCACGGCCGTCTGTCCGGCCACCGCCACCGGAGCTCACAGCCTCGGCACCTCTCTGCTGGCCGCTGCGTGTCTGGGCCTTCAAGGTCACGGACAGATTCCACACATTCCTACAGCCCGGCCGCCCCCAGGCCCGTCCCTGCACACACGGAAACTCGGGTTCCCCAGAACCGCTCTGGGTCCCCACCGTGGCCCCAGGAGCTCCACGTCATCAGGCCCCTGAGCCTGGGAAGCTGCTCGGTTGGTAACCATAGCAACCCCGTTGTTCCGGCTCCCGCCGTGCCCTCTCTCCGGCGCGGACCGTGCCTAGACACCAGCAGCTGGTATTCTTGCCGCGCACGGACCTTTCTCTGGCTGGAGGGCGGGAAATCTTCTCAGGAAAGTTACTGGGCTTTTCTCTTCCCCATTCCCGGGTGCGTGACCTTCATTCGCCTGGATCGTCCCGAGCAAGGCCGGGGAGCCCTGCGGGATGGACCCACAGGCGTGCGGAAAGAAAGGCCAAGCTAACGCTCGGTTCCTGACAATCCAAAACCTGACCCCGCAGCGGGACCACAGCCTTGAAGTCAGGCTATTTTCCTGGGAGGAAATCTTCCAAACTCCCTTATTTCCTTTTGTATCTGCATATCCCAAACCAGCATAGAGGCTTTGGCTCATAAATCTCTCCTGCGGCTGAGAGCTTGCCCGCGTCCTTAATGAGATGTTAGCCGCGTTCGAGAAGGAAATGTTGGCCGGGGGAAGGAACAAAAGGCAGGACGAAAATGGCAGAGGCTGGTACGAGACAAGGAGGTGGGATTTGTGCCTCCGATCGTCTGTCTCCCAGCCGATGCTTGGAGGGGCCAAGCGTTCAGTACATGGAGGGAACACTGAGGGCGGGGGTGCTTGCCCCTGAGGGACTGAGGGAGCCCCCTGCTGGAGGCTGTGGGGCGGACACGGAGACGCAGGGACCAGCCTCCGGAGCAGAGTCACACCAGACATCGACCCCAGGATCATAACTGGGAAATCTCTAGGTGTTTGGAAAATACGTAATACACTTTTATTTTCTATTTTTTAAATGTTTTTTATTTTTGAGGGAGAGCATGAACGGGAGAGGGGCAGAGAGAGAGGGACAGAGAATCCGAAGCAGGCTCTGTTCTGACAGCAGCGAGCCTGACATGGGACTTGAACTCAGGAATCGTGAGATCATGAGCTGAGCTGAAGTCGGACAGTCCATCGACTGAGCCCCCCAGGCGCCCCAGCAATACACTTTAAGAGGGCGCCTGGGTAGCTCAGTGAGTTGGGCGTCTGACTTTGGCTCAGGGTCATGATCTCACAGTTTGTGGGTTTGAACTGCATTGGGCTCTGTGCTGACAGCTCGGAGGCTGGAGCCTGCTTCAGATTCTGTCTCTCTCTCTCTCTCTGTCTTTCCCCCACCCACACTCTGTATCTCTCTCTTTCAAAAATAAACATAATAAATAAATAAATAAATAAATAAATAAATAAATAAATATTCATGGGTCACAGATGAAACACAACGTAATTAGAATGTGTGTCGAGCCCGTGTTGGAGCAGTACTAAGGGGAGGGTAGCTCTGTGTGGGTCGGCTGGGAAAGAAGGCAGGTCCAGCATCAGTGATGCATGCTTCCAACACGGTCAACCAGAAAAAGCACAGCAAAGAAAACCCAAAGAAAACCAAAGGACAGGAATAGTAAAGGTGAGATAGAAACCAATTCGATAGAAAGCAAATGTACAATAAAGCCTAGAGCTTTTGGAAAATACCAATGGGGCGCGTGGGGGGCTTAGTTGGTTGAGTGTCTGACTCTTGATTTCAGTTCAGGTCATGATCCCAGGGTCATGGGATGGAGCCCTGCATTGGGCTCTGCACTGACAGTGTGAAGCTTGCTTAGGATTCTCTCTCTCTGTCTCTCTCTCTCTCTCTCTGTCTCACTGCCTCTCCCCTACTGGCTCTTTAAAGCAATAAATAAATAAATAAATAAATAAATAAATAAATAACTTCCTTCGCTGAAAAGAAAGTATCCATGAAATTTGTGAACTGATGAAGGAAACAGAACGAACGGCAGGTTGCCCGTATCGGGACTTCAGAGGCTTCGCTATAGTGGATTCTAAAGACGTAGAAAAATGGTAAGAGAGCACATTGGACGATTTAATTTAAAATGGACACATTTCTTTGAAAACACGACGTAGCAGCAGCAGTGGCCTCTGAGGTCTGGAGACCGGGGCTCCTAGTTTCGTCTGTGGCCCCTGGGCTGGGCGCCGTCTGCACGTGACGCGTCTTCCTCGGGAGCCTGAGGTTGCCTGCAGGTGCAGCAGTGAGTCGCTAGGTCAGACGGAATTTGTTCTGTGTTTTGTGTTCGGCGCTTGGGAAAAGATGACAAATTCTGGGTGCAGCAAGGGTGGTGCGTCCGCTCCGCGTGTCGGAGCAGGCGGCGCGCGTGGTTTCCAGTTCCGACGCCCTGCCTGCTTCCCGAGGGGACCAGAGAAGCGCCCGGGCACGACTCTCAGGAAGTGAGAGGCACAGCCCTCGCCCACGTGCACGGAGCGAGCCGTGGCTCACCGGCTCCGGTGGGCCCGTCGCGGCGGAAAGGCCGCTCGGCAAGGGCTGGGATGTGATCGCTCGTTTCCACAGAGGGTTCTGCCTGCCTCGCGGGGCCATAAAACCACAGCCCTGCACGACCTCCTCTCCCGGACGGAGCGCCCTGCCCTGCCGCCAGGCAGCGATAATCTGTACTGTCATCACTTTCCTGCCACGGCCTCTCCGCCCGCTGGTGCGAGGAGAGCTCTCATATCTCGGAAGCTTATCCCCGCCTGGGTGGAGAGAAGTATAAGCGAGGAATTTCAAGCTCTAGGTACGGATGCTTTGTACTTCCGTGCACATAACCTTCTCTCCACGTCGGCCCGAGGCACACCGCAGCCCAGACGCAAAAATGGCTCGCGCGGCTTTGACTGCTTTGTAGCGCGTTGGAATTTTTTCGCCAAGTCGGTATTGCTCTGGAAGGCCGGGAGACTAAGGGACCAGAGAATGTTCTGGCACCCTTTAATCTGCATTGCACTGTCGCGATCACAGAGCCCCCCCCCCCCACCCAGGGAGAGGATGTACAGCCAGGCCACGGGGCCGGGGGTCCCTGGGGCGCAAGGGGACCGTGCTGCCGAGCAGGGCTCCTCGGACTCTCCATCTGGTTTCCTCCCCAGGTGTCCAGTCTGTCACAGACCCGCACACGGCTTGACTGTGCACGACCAGCCCTCAGCATGGACCGTGTGACTCATAGCCGGCTCGTCTGTGTCCCGTCCAAGAGAGAGTCTGTTGCCACTCGCTCGGATGTCACTACAATGTCGAGTTGCTCTGAGAGTTTCCTGACACTGCCTCCCGAGGTCTGCACTTGCCCCGGGGCCAGCCTGCGTGCCAAGGGCAGGTGCGGGGCACTCTCGGGGAGGAAACGGAAAGCCCGACGTCCCTTTGGCCGAGAGACGGTGGGAAGGAGAAAGGGGACAGGAAGAGGGAGGATTTCAGGCATCCCAGCCTCACACTAGTCTCAGGGTCTCACCTCCAGTGCTTTGGATACACCGGCGACATGCGAGGGGCTCACGAATATCGGCCCGATGGCGCGCTCCTGGACGCAACCTGAGGGAAGCCTCGGGAGCCTCAGAGGAGCCCCCCAGCGGCCACCGTGTGCAGGAGAAATGGCGCACCGGTGATGCATCGGTGACACGATGGCGAGCCCGAGGCCGGGCCCCTGTGAGCACGGCGTGCAGGGCACCCAGGCCTCACTACATGTCCCGGGACGCAAATGTGAGAGGCGCAGAGGCCTGGGGCTGGGAGACGGGGAACCCCACGGACGGGACCCAGAAATAGGCAAAGGGCCCACCCCCCAAAAGTCCAGGAGGGACCAGGCACGGCCCAGCAGTCACCCTCTAGGGAGCAGAAACCAGCAAGGCCCTGAGGTCGGCCATCGCCCACCACCAAGGACGGAGTCCCCCGTGCCCACCCGGCCGCGTGCCTGCGGAGGAGGAGGAGGCAGGAGAGGGGACGTGGAGGAGGGCCTGCAGAGTCAGGCCGCTGGCCTGTCCCCGTGGGCCAGGGAGTCGGACCCAAATAGTAACACCGGAAAGAGACCTTTCAGAGCGGAAGGAGCCTGTCGTCTGTACTTCAGTCAACAGTCAGATCACACGCTGTCCAAAAACGATTCTTTTTGTCTGCCTAAAACCTTTTTTCTTTCATTAGTTTCTTTATTCAGCTATAATTATCATAGAGCGATATTATCGATTTTAGGTGTAGGATATGATGATTCCCCAATTCTGTACCTAAAAACATTTTAAAAATGTGTATCTATTCGATTTATTTGTTCTTAATCATTACACTTAGATCCCCCATAAAAACCGCCAGAGACATCAAGGTCAGCCGCCTTCCCAACGGATTACTATTATTTTAAAACATTTGTGACAGATAACATCAACCTATTTGAGTGCAAGTAAACCCAGGCAGAATAAACATTTAATGCTGATCAACTTAAAACATAAACAGAAAACCGACTGGGCGGCTCAGTCAATTAAACCTCCGACTTTGGCTCAGGTCATGATCTCACGTTTGTGGGTTCGACCCTTGCCTCAGGCTCTGTGCTGACAGCTCAGAGCCTGGAGCCTGCTTCTGATTCTGTGTCTCCCTCTCTCTCTCTCTCTCTCTCTCTGCCCCTCCCCCAGTCTTTTTCTCTCTCTCTCAAAAATAAATAACCTTTAAAAAAAGTTTCAAACATTAAAAGCCTCAAGTGGCAGACATGTTGGTGAGTGTCCCCACTGCTGTGGGAAAGAAACAGAAGTGCATGTTCACGTCAAGGTCGCTCTGCTCGTTTTATTTTGTGACATTAAGGAAGAAGCTGAAATTTGAAAGTCAGGGGAAACATGTAGGAACTGACGCACTTCACAAAACAGACGTAAATTTTAAACACCGTCTGCTGTGTGCGCTCGAATCTCCATGAACCATGAACGGTAGGAATAAAATACGAAGAACAAACCAGTTAACAGACAAACGAGCAAAATGGGGGGGATCCTGCTCATTTAAAAATGACAAATTGATTCGTCGGTTCCTTCTCTCCGCTCTGTGTGTCCCACTGAAATTACCAAAGGCAAAAATAGATTCGAAACGTGGCGGCGCTCGAGAAGGGGCGGGGCGTCCTCCGCGGGGCGGGGCGTCCTCCGGGGGGCGGGGCGTCCTCCGCGGGGCGGGACTTCCGGAAGACAGAAGCTGGAGGGAGCAGATCGGCCATCAGTGCCGCAGCGCTCAACACTGGGGTCCTAGGCCGCCCCTGGAGGAGCGGGGTGTCGCCGCAGAGCGCGGAAGGCACTGGGTCGGAGCGCCGGCCGCTGGCCGCAGGGCTGGGGACGCCGGAACGTCCCCTGCGCGGGGGGCCAGGCCTCACCCGGGACAGCGCGCCTTTGCCACAGGGCCTCGCGCCGACTGCTCTGGAAATGAAGGAGTGGTGTGGCGGCAGGAGGCAGGGGGGCCCAGGGGAGAGGGGCTCCGGGGCCACCGCGGCAAACGTGCCCAGACAGGAAACTCCTACAAAAGCACAATATTTTTTTTTTTTTTTTTTTGGCGTTCATTGGACTTGCTTCCCTATTTCCCGCTAAAACCTCTCTCCATCCTAACCCAGACAGCCTCACAAGACCTCAAGGGCAGGGTCTGGAGGAGAGGGCAGCTTGAGCAATGGACACCAGACAACCAACAAAGGGGACTCCTGCCCTCCGCCCGCCCAACACAGAGCCGCCTCCCCCGGCCCAGGCCGCCTCCCGCAGTCCTTCCTACAGGCTGCACCCGGGGACTTGCTTCTGTAGCTTCCCCTGGTGGGGGGGAGGGCGGTTAAGCTGCTTTGGCTTCTGCCCTGACACCCCTGCACCAACTCCGTGCAGGGGGGACTCTGCCCTTGGAGAAGGGGACCCTGGCCCCTCTGCTCTTAGAGAAGGTGGAGCCAACAGGGTGGCGGGGGAAGGACCCCGGTCAGCTCCCAACGGAGATGAACCTCCGCGCATAAAACCAAGGCGAGAAAAGATAGGAGGGCTTTCAACATCGCGACGAACTGAGCAATTAGACTAAGTGGCCTTTCATTTAAAAAAAAAGGCAATGAGGGAACAGGAGGAAAAATGAAATTTCAGTGGGTATACTCAGGAAGACTGATTTTATGAAGTGATAAAATACCGCTTCATAAAAGGAGAGCCGGCTTCTGGGGCCCAAGAACCACGCGAGAAGAGAGAAAAAGCTGTTTGGAAGTCGGCGCGCCGTGGGCGAGACAGAAGGACAAACGGAGGCCGTGGGTAGCAGGGTAGCCTTGGCTGAAAACCAAATTACCAATTACAAAGACCAACGGAGGGACTCTTCAAGGTCAAAGGTGTGGGAAAAGGGACAGCCTGGAAGAGAAAAAACAGGAGGCAGGGCACACAGAGCCCCAGATCCAACGTCTGTGCGATAAAGCCAGAAAGGCAGGCGCAAGAGAATATTGAAAAGAGAAAAATAGAAAAAAATTCTTGGAGCTGAAGACAGGCTTGAACTTTTAGATCAAGAGAGTTCACCACAGGGGCGCCTGGGGGGCTCCGTCGGTTGAGCGTCCGACTTCAGCTCAGGTCATGGTCTCACGGTTTGTGGCTTCGAGCCCTGCGTCGGGCTCTGTGCTGACAGCTTGGAGCCTGGAGCCTGCCTTCGGATTCTGTCTCTCTCTCTCTCTCTGCCCTTCCCCTGCTCGTGCTCTGTCTCTCTCTCTCTCAAAAATGAACATAAAAAAAATTTTTTTAAAAGACCAACCTAGTAATTTGAAAAGGGAGAGGAGACTAGATGCCCAGTGAACCAAAGATAAGACACACATTAGAAATCAGACATGCAAATTCGGTCCACCGCGAGACGGCACTCGAGTCCGCCAGCGACGGTAATCCGAGTCCGGCGATGCCCGGTCTTGCCAGGGGTGTGGATGGCAGGAGCGTCCAAGGACAGCTGGTCAGCGTGGGTGTTGGAACAACACCTGGAGGGAGGGTTGGCGGCGAGCAGTCAGGTTCGGGGGGTGCACGGCGTAGGGCTCAGGGGTTCTGTCCCAGCTCACGTGCCCCACGGAAACCCCTGCTCCCGCAGGGACGAGAATGGTCACTGACGCATGGTCCTAACTCAAATTCGAAGCAACCTCAAAGGCCACCTGTCGGAGGAGGAATGAACAAACCTCGCGTAACCACAGGACGTCATGCCGCAGGACACAGGGCAAACGTGCTGGCGGGAGGAAGAGGCTCAGAGTCACACGCGAGTGTGAGGAGCGAGCATCGGAGGGCGTATACGTAATAACAGCGTGCATTTAAAGTTCTACGGCCACGGCGCCCACTGTTGTGCAGAATGCCCGTTTATATAATAACAACATAAAGTAGGAGTAGTCAAAATATATCCCTGGGTTCTGTTTTATTTATTTTCGAAAAAGGTAACACATGTCGCAAGATACGACGAATGGTTAGAGCTGGATGGTACCGTTTTCTCTATGTTCGCTCTCTGGTTATCTGCATGTTCGCCGATTTCAAAATGCCGAAGATAATATTGATTTAAAGAGGTAAAAGTAGGCGCACCTGAGGTGCTTAGTTGGTTAAGCCTCTGGCTTTGGCTCCGGTCATGATCTCACGGTTCGTGAGTTCGAGCCCCACGTCCGGCTCTGTGCTGACAGCTCAGAACCTGGGGCCTGCTTCGGATTCTGTCTCCCTCTCTCTCTCTCAAAAATAAACAAACATTAAAAAATTTAAAAAGAATCCAGCTCTGTACTTATTAAAAGATAATATGCCAAGCAGGATTTGTTCAGGATATAGATTTGTTTCGACATAAAAATCTATTCAGAGACAAAGGAGAAACACACACATATATCTCGGGAAAGCCTGACAGTCGTCAGACTCCTAGAACTAATAAGAAGAGCTGAGTTTATCGAGGGAGCCACCCGGCTGCTGTGTGTCAGGCACGGTGCGAGGAGCCTCAGGCGCTTTATTCAACCCTCACAGCGACCCTGTGGGGCCCCGTGTTGTCACCAGCCCCCGTTTTCTAGATCAGGTGCTAAAACTCGAGGAGGGAAGTGCTTTGCCCATAACGTGGTGGGAGTTAGAACCAGAACCCACAGCCGGCCTCCTCCCGGGTGAACTCGCATCGCAGCCCCTTGCCTGCTTGGACCCGCACCAGACCCCATCCTTGGCAGTCCCGTCTCGTTTCCTTAATTCCCCAAGGAGCTGTGCTACGTTCAGCCCTTCGCGGAACAGAGGCCCAGCTCGTCATCGGCACGGACTGAGACACAAGCTGCATTTTCTCCCCCGTGTCCTGGCATTAGAGTCGCCTTCTGCCACCAGAAGGAACTCGAGGACACCAGAGAGTCCAGCAGGAGGTACCAGGCATGAGGTCAAGGCCGTGCGCCCACCCACCACCAGAACCCGAGGGCTCGGGTCCCACAGGGGCACCCTGGACCGGGTCCCCTGCTTCTCCGAGCATCGGTCTCCCTAATGCTTCATGCCGGCACTGGGCCGGGTGACCTAGCAAGTCTCTGCTTCTGATCCTGCATTGAGACTGATGGCCCGAAACCAAGGCTCAAATTACTTCTGCGGCCGAGGAGCTGTCAACCGTCGGCGCCCCTGCTGCGTGTGACGGCTCAATCCAAGGCCGGGGACGTCCGAAATACGTTCTTTGGAAGAGAGACATCTCTTCCCTGATTCTGAAAACTGCAGGCTTCTGTCCGCTCACCCTTCAGACACCGGAAGCAATCTGTGCGGCTCGCAGCAGGGACTCTCATTAATTTGGAGGAAAAATTATCGAAAGAAAGTGCCCCTCTTTGCCACGTGCCTGGCGTACACGGGGACAGGAAAGGTGTGCCCCGTGCAGTTCGGCGGAGCCCCAGCCCCGCAGAACCGGAACTCGGGCTTCAGAGTTTGCCAAGGAAGCGGGAGGTCAGGACCGACATGTACCGAGGCCGTGTTGGTTCCGTGCGGCAGGACGTTCAGAGAGGGGGACATTTAGCGTTTCCTTCTGGGAGGTCCGTTGCCGATGACAGACCTTTGGATGCCGGGGAGAGGCTGGCACGCCCGTGAGAGGAGCCGCAGAGCCTCGCGAAGGGAAACGGAGTGAGTTTCTACCCCTTTGCCGCCAAGATTCAAGTGCGAGAAACCTGCTTCCGTAGTTTCCGGTTTTCCTACGCGACGACACAGCCCCTGAAATAAAATCATCGTGGGGGTGAAGGCGTTCGTCTGGGGGCAGGACCCGGAGTCGGGTTATCTTGAGAGAGGTACGGTGCCCGTCCCTGACGCCGCGGACCCCGGGTCGCCCCCAGGCTCGTCCTCCTGGACGCCGGCTCGTGCCCCGGGAACGTGGCCCACGTGTGTGGGGGGACCTAGGCACTCTTGGCAGGGCGCTGAGGAATGCTGGGAAACTCGCTTGCAGGCCCACGTAAGCAGAACCAGTACCACAGGGACCGGAGTAGACCCCGTCGTCTGCCAGCTTCCCGGCGATGGGGCCTCCTTCGGCCTCGAGGGGACGCTCCGTGCGGAAGGCACGAGCAGACGAGCCCCCGGGGGACCCCTGAATCCCTAGAAACAGACTCGAAGGGGAAGACCCGGGAGCTCGAGCCGTTCGAGGGAAGTTCTCCCAGACGCGTGTTGTTCCGTGGCCGGGAGGAAGCCGCCAGGCTGCCCCCAGCTCGCAGGACAGGAAGAGGCGCCCCCGACCCGGGGAGCGGCAGGTGCGCCGCGGCGCCCACGCGGGTCTCGGACTTGGCCTTGCTCTGGCCTCCGGGAGCCAGCCCAAGCAGACCCCCCCCCACCGACGAGCCCTCATGGTGGTGCCACTGTTTGGGCTTCTCTACATGCTGGGTCAGTTTTGACCATTCGCGTTCTAGAAGACACAGCATTGAATTCTTTAAGTGCGTTGGCAGAGTTCCTGGTGTTTCCAGTCTCCTTCTAGCTGTGCCCCCCTCCCCTTCCTGAAGATTCGCCCGTGCCCTTTCTCTTTCTTTCCCAGAGTAAACCTGCCAGAGATTCGTCCAAGTTCGAACTCTTTCAGAGATTTCTTTAGGGCTTATTTTTAATCAACTGGTTTTCTGTTTTGAGAGTGATTCGTTTTTCCTCTTAATTTTACTAATCTCATCTCTGGATTTTCTCGATGCTAATTCTAGAACTGTCTCAGGGGCTTCCTCGTTGCACCAAATCCAATTTTTTTGTTTCATAACGAAAGGTACAATTTACCCCCTGAAGGTAGTGAACAGGTCTTGTCCCCCCCTCACCCTGTAAATTTTAACAGGCGGTATTCTCATTAGAATGACTTTCTAAATATTCTGTAATTGCAGCTTAGTTTTTGAACAAACTCAGTTTAAATTATCTTTTTAATGTTATTTAAATCAAATGGCCTGGTGGTTTCTTAGTTTGCTTAATTTTTTGTGGTCAGAGAACACAGCCTATAAAAATTCCACTTAAAATTTTTTTTAATATTTATTTCTGAGAGAGAGAGAGAGCGAGCGAGCAGAGGAGGGGCAGAGAGAGGGAGAGAGAATCCCCAGAAGGTTCCGTGCCGTCAGCGCAGAGCCCCGCGTGGGGTTCAGTCTCACGAGCCGTGAGAGCATGACTGGGGCTGAAATCGAGTCAGACGCTCAACCAACCGAGCCACCCTGGTGCTCCCCCAAAATTCCAGTTTTTAAAACGTACCGATGTTTTCTTTGTAAACGTACGTTAAATCAATTTTTAGAAGCGTTCCATGAACATTTGAAAATAGACTGTATTCCCTACAGGCCGTCGAAATGTCTCCTCAGCTTACTAATCACAGTATCCAAACGTTTCGTATCATTCTACTACCGTTATTTCAAGTGTTTAAACAAATCTGAATATGTGGCTTTCTAGCAATATGAAAATAATTATTTACTGGCATTGCCCAAGTAATATAAAAAATGTGCTCTAATTTCCTTCCACTTCCCCCCACTAATTTTCATTGAAATAATACGGAACTTTAGATACAAATTATATTAGTAAAGCTTTTAGGTTATGTAAGTTTTACTCCAAAAAATTATTTTTGGCATTTGCGTTGCTGTGTATCCGTGTTTGTTACAGTTGTCTGTGCCGTAGATTAGTGCCTTGTTGGCTTTCTGCTTCTCTTTCTGTCTTCCTCCCCTGGAATTCTCCGCATTGCCTCATTCCGTGGTGGGAGAGGTGCGTCTTCGAGCAGTTTTGTTTGGCTCGAAGGGCCGGCGGATGACTCGTAGGCATTTCCGTCTTTCTTTACTTGCGGGATAAGAACATTTCTCTTTAATTCCCAGGAAGCTTGGAAATACCTCCCCGCAGAGGTCTGGGGCGTCTCGGGGCCTCCACGGGGGGATGCTGTCGCCCGTGGGGACGAGCCCCGGGCTGGGCTGGGACGGAGGGCGAGGGGCCACCAAAGCGGAGCGGCTCTCACCCAGTGCGGCAGCCGTCGGGCAGCCCGGACCCCAGATCCGCCTCTGCATGCAGGAGCCACGGCAGAGCAGGTGACGGAGGACAGGGGCGCTGGACACGGAGGGGGCCCCGGAGCAAGCTGAACCCAGGCAGGCGCACGTCCCCATGGGGGGCTCTCCGGAGGTGACGCGGCCGGTGGCAGGCGGGGCGGACCCAGAGTGACTGAAAGCCTCCGAGGCGGGTTCTGTCCGGTGCTCCTGGGGGAAGGGAAAGGACCCCCGGGGTCCCCATGAGACGGGCGCCGGCAGCTGCGTCTGACAGGCGAGGGGACTGAGGCTGAAGGACAGCCTCTTCCCGGCGCCCCGCGAGTCAGCAGCGCGCCCTGGATCTGAGCCCCCATCCGTGTGTCTCGGGAGTGTGAGTGTCCCCGTAATACCGCGCCGCCTCGCACGGCGTTCTGGACACCAGGGCAGGACGACCCTCCGCCTTCCGAACCCGCTCCTCACAGCTCCTCCTCCTCAAGCAAAGGTGCTTTTCCAAGGTGTTTTCTATTGGAGAGTGATTTTTATTTTATGACTTTATATTATTTTTAAATGTTATTTATTTATTTTGAGAGAGAGGGAGTTTTGAGTGAGTCGGGAGGGGCAGAGAGAGAGGGAGAGAGCGAATCCCAAGCAGGCTCCGCAGGGCCAGCACGGGCCCGATGTGGGGCTCGATATTATGACCTGTGAGATCATGACCTGAGCCGAAATCAGGAGTCAGATGCTTAATGGACTGAGTGATTCTGTGAGGAACAGAACTTCACTAAGGTCACGTAAAAAAAAAAAGGATCTTTTGGGGCGTCCGGGCGGCTCCGTCGGTTGAGCGTCCGACTTCGGCTCAGGTCATGATCTTCACCGTTTGTGAGTTCGAGCCCTGCGACGGGCTCTGTGCCGACAGCTCAGAGCCTGGAGCTTGTCTCAGATTCTGTGTCTCCCTCTCTGTCTGTGCCCCTCCCCTGCTCTGTGCTCTGTCTCTCTCTCTCTCTCTTCTCAAAAATGAATAAACATTAAAAAAAATTAAAAAAAAAAAAACGGATCTTTTAGCAGAAGGACAAGAACAGCCTTGCCCGTCCCCCTTGCATCGCGTCCTGGGGTCGCCGCCGACGCTCCTGCTCTGGCCTCTGGCTGCCGTGGCTCGTGGTGGGTCAGCAGGCAGGGAAGAGCCGGGCCTTCCGGGGCACCAGGGCCCGTGCCTCAGTTTCCCCCCCACGGCGGCTGTGACACGTCTTCCTCCCCGACGATATGGCTGCCTCGCCCGAGCGCGTCGGTGCCCAAGCTGGTAGCGCGTTCCACCCTCGTTTGGGCTTTCGGTTCCCTCTAAAGAGGCTTGTTTGCTGACAGCCTGCCGGTGGGTCGCCCCTCGTCCAGCAGCCGGACGTCGTCCCCTCGGTTGGCTTGCTTCCGCCTCTCCCGGCCCGGGGAAGGGAAGCAGGCAGAGCCTCCGCCTTTTAAAGACCGATGCAAGAATCAGGAGGACTGCGACTTCTCTGGCCTGCGCCCGAGACCGCCGCGGACCTGCCGGCGTGGAATCGCGTACGCGCGGGCCGCTCCGGTCCGGGGTCGGAAGTCCAGGATGAGTCCAAGGTGGGGAGGTCGAGGCCGGCTCCTTCCGGCGGCTCCAGGGAGAGCTCCTCCCTGGCCCCCCTCCGCTTCCACCGCCCGTTTCCTCCCCCGCCTCGCTCAGACCCGCCTCTGCCTCGCTCTCGCCAGGACGGCCGTGGTTCCGGTTCCGTGTCGCCCTCGGCCAGACAGCCCAGGAGAACCTCCCGTCTCGAGATCCGTAACTCAGTCACACCCGCGATGTTTGTTTTGCTGCGTAAGGTGACAGTCGCAGGTTCCAAAGATTCACCGTGGGTTTCTCGGGGGCCGTAACTCAGCCTCCTGCAGCCTCCTGTCTGGCCCCCCGAGATTCCTGTCTGTCCTGTACGTGTGCACCCCATTGCAACCCCTTACACCATCAGCCCGGGCCCGAACCCTTTCCTCACCTGTCTGAACCAGGTGCCGGTGACATTCTGCCTATGGTCCCCCCCGGGCAGACCCCCTTCCGCGTGCGGGGACCCAGAAAACGAGCTCCCGAGACGCGGTGGTGGGACAGGAACAGGGTGACGGTTCCACGCATTCCCATCTCAAAAGAGAAAACGAATTAAAGGAAGAAAGGAGACCCCAGTCCCAGGCAATTTCAGACTGCCGCCAGGAAAGCCGCTGGTTTTCGGGGCCTGGGAATGGGCGGTGGCCGAGAGTCACCGCCCTCGGTCCTGAGCGCTGGGACGCAACTGGCCCTCCGCCCGTGTCCTGCCGGGAGAATTCTGTGAGCCCGGCAGCCTGCCCCTCCCATCTTCTCTCTGTCCTTTTCGGAGCCGGCTGGCAGCGTTCCCACAGGTGCGACGGCCTCATGACCAGTGCGCCCTGCCCGTGGTGTCCCCGGCATCTGCTCGACTCCACGAGAGAGTCATCTAAAGGTCCCAGCCGTCCGCATGCGGGGAGGGGGCGGCCGCGGTGGCCCCAGGCGGGCCTGGGAGAACCCGGGACGGGAGCTGTCGGGAGCGCACCCCGCGGAGTTGGGGGGCGCACACTGGGTGGTGAAGGGACTCCAAGGAGACCCCGGCGACGCCGGCAGCGGCGGGTCGACTCGGAGCGAGACGGCAGACTGCGTGGGGCTCACAGGGTGCGGTGCCGATGCGTGCTCGTCCCTTTTACCCAAAACGGCACCGCTTCATTCTGCCTCCTTGTTCTGGAAGGTTCCTTAGAGATTAGGTTTAAATATTGGAAGAGCTTGCTGACAGTGCGGGACCTGCTTGGGATTCTCTCTCTCTCTGCTCCTCCCCCGCTTGCCTGCACTGTTTCTAAATGACTGAAGGGACGAATAACTATCAGAAGACAAGTCGTAGCCGCGATAGCGCATGAATCCCGTCCTCTCCACGCGTCCTGTCCTTATGGTGGACGTCGCAGTCTTGATCACCTCTGAACACGCACTCCTCCTCTCCCCCGACCGAGGAGCGGGGCCACCAAGTGTAGGCACAGGGGACCCTGCATCTGGGGTGAGGTTAAGACACCGGACGACTTCTCTGTCCCGAGCACCTGCTGGGCACGGAACCCGTCTGCCATCCGGGGACGTGACTGACAGGTCAGCTTTCCTAACGGCTTCGGCACTATTTATGGAACGATAACGGCCCCGTCCGCGTGTCTGAGTGAGCCCCCAGCTCCGCCGTTTCTCCCCACAGTAACAGCCGGTCATTCCTGTCACCTGTCCTCTTATCATCGGTGTCCGCAGGGCAGACATCTCCGAGCGCCCACAGGGTGCGGGCCTGGGCTCCCCCCCCCCCCCGCCCGTCAGACTCGGACCCTTCCCCTGAGGCATCACACATCGCCGCGGACTGAAGCGTGTCCCCCGCCCCAATTCGTTTGTTGGCGTCCTGGCCCTCGGCGCGACCGTGTTTGGGCCAGCGGGCTTTCAGGAGGTCCGATGAGACCGTAACGGTCGGGGTCCCGCTCCGATAAGACGGCGGCCTTCACGGCGAAGGAGAGCGAATGCCGCGCACGCGCGTCGAGGCGAGGCCGCCGGGACCAGGTGGCCGTCTGCAAACCGCGGGAGGCCCTGACCGAAGGCAAACGCGCCGGATCTTACTCGGGACTCGCGGCCTCCGGAAGGGGGGGAGGAGCTGCGGACGCGGTGCTCCCGTCGCCCCGCGGGCTGAGGCCCACAGGCGCGCAGGGACGAAGAGACGCGGCGGCACAGACGGCGAGGCCGGAGCGTCGTCCCGCCGCCGGGGTAGGACACAGATGACGCTCACGCCCCGGGGCTGTGTACCCTACCGCCAGTCTCCCCCCAGCCCTGACTGAGCGACTTCCTCCCGGGTTCTGTATTTGGGCCGCGGCGTTCGGGAGGACTCGACGCGGGCGGAACCGCCGGCCCTGTGGCCCCGAGGCTGCGCCGGGCTAAGTGTGCCACCTCCCCGGGATCCCCGGCCCTGCAGCAGGTCGCCTCGGCTCCCCGAGGAGGGGGCAGACCGAGGCCTCGGGCGGTGCGGGGCCGCGCTCAGCGATGAGTCCCTGTGGCTGGGGACCCCCAAGCGCGCCGCCAGGGAGGGCCAGAGCCTCGCCTCCGCTCTGGCCGCACGGCTGGGCTCCGCGCCCCGCTGTCTCCCGGGTGTCGTGTCCTCGCTCGAGCCTGAGGGAGCGCCTGCGGTGACTAAGGCTAATGAGCACACTCCGTCGGGGGCGGGAGGGCCCATCTGGTTTCTGAGTGCACATCCTTGGCATTCGTCCCAGCCGGAAGGATCCAGAAAACGCGGATAACCTTCTGGGGCACGCTGTCAGGTTACATACAGGGCCCGGTCCTGGCCCCGGACAAGACGGAGGCGGTCAGAAGGCGGTCTCTCAGAGGTCTGACCTCTGCGGTCTGTGCAGGGCGTCTGGCGAGAGCTTGAGGCAGGCCCGGGCCTGGGGTCGCGCAGTCTGCGTCCAGGAGGCCAGACCGGGTCCTGCCGCGAGTGCCCGGCCCAGCCGTCCTGCCCTGAGAGCCGCCCGGAGCCCGCGGCACAGGCCTGGCCGGGCCGGAAAGGCAGGCGTGCTCCAAGTTCAGCTCTCGCTGCGCCGAGACTCAGAACCCCCCTCTCCCTACATTCCAGTCTCTGTGTGTGAGATGGGGTGTTTCCAGGGCTCGGGGATCTCGAGGGGAAGCAGGCACGAATTACAGCATCGTTTGCGCCTTTCTTCAATCTCCCGAACAGTTAAAGCGAGAGCAGCGCCTGGCCGAGCGGTGAGCACGGCCCTGACCCCCCGCCCCCAGCACGTGCGTGCGTCCACATCGAACTTGAGAGGTTCTTTCTACTTCATATAAATTATATCGTATTTGAAGGCTTGGGCCTCAACTCTTTCACTTAACGAAACTTCTCTGACCTCATCTGTGTGCGTGTGTGCGTGTGTGCGCGCGTGTGTGTGTGTGCACCTGCGTCTCTTCAACGGCCCCGGGGTGCTTCCTGACACAGGCGCGGACCGTGACCACGGTGCCCGCCCCGGTACTGACGTCCAGTTTGTCGTCACTCTCTCACTGTCGCAACAATGACACAACAACGAACGGCTTTCAAAATCCCAGCGCGAAGGAACAGAACTCTGACCAGACACACGCGTCCTCACCGCCGGGCCGGGCGTCCACAGCGTCGTGAGTGGGCGTCAGCTCCCGACCGCGCCTTCGGGCTTCCTGCCCTTGCACAGGTTCAAACACCGGCTGCGGACTGACTGGGAGGAGTTCAGCTCGCTCGCTCTTCCCCTGTCTCAAGGTGTTGAAAAAGAAATCTAGATTCGAGGCATGCCAAGGAGAAACAGCCCAGGCAAACTCCAGCTTCTCGATCCAAAACTCCAGCTTCTCAAACCAAAACTCAACCCAAATCTCGTGAGCTCAAGGCCACAGAAGTGTTGTCCACGCGGAAGTGGTCACCGCCTGGTTAACTACGGCAAACGCCACCCGAGCAAGCTCGGCTCCATATTGGATCAGCTCGCCTGCCTCGACCCTGGCTGCTTCCCAGAGTGTGCCGTGAGCCGGCTGTGCCAGAGGTAATGGCGTCCCGAGCCACGACAATTGTCCCCTCAGCTCTTGGCATCCCGGTGAAATTGTTATCAGATGTATCAAGACATCGGTGGGGGCAGCTGGGAGGCCGCGTCGGGGAAGCAGCCGGCTCAGGTCACCATCTCACGCTCCGTGAGTTCGAGCCCCGAATCGGGCTCTGTGCTCACAGCAAGCGCCAGCTTCGTTCGAATCCTTTGTCTCCCTCTCTCTGCCCCTCCCGTGCTCTCTCAAAAATAAATGTTAAAAACAATTAAAAAGAAAAAAAGAAATTGAACCAAAAGAAAGAAAAAGCAGTAGAGGCAGACCCTGGAGAAGACCCAGGCATCAGAGTTCGTGGGCGTGCTCTTTAAAAGATGGTGACTCATGTGTTCAGGAAAATAGGTGACAAGGTGGGTAAGATGCCGCCGGAGAGCTGGAAATTGTTTTTAAAGGATCAAGTGGAAATTATACAGCTGAAAAGTATGGTTTAAATGAAAATTTGAAGAGAGAGCTTTAGCAGCTAATTGGATACAGCAGAAGACTGAACGGACTGGAAGCGGGTGCAGGAGAAAGTGTTCAGACAGGAGCATAAAAAGAAAAAAACACGGAAATAAAGTAGAGCGGACAAATCGAAATCACGAAAAAGTCTGTGAGTATGGGAGAGGCAGAAAGGGGAAAGAGAGAGAACGGACAGACGAATATTCCAAGAGGGGAAGGACCAAAAGTTTTTAAAAATCGACAGGATGTGAAATGAGGCCGAAGGAACACAGACAGTGCGTAGGGAAAGAAAGAGACGCCGGGGCACACCCGCGGCGAACCAGAGACGAAGGGGAAAGCTTTCAGGCGGTCGGCGGCCAAGGCAGATCACCTTCCGGGAAGCCAACAGGCCAGGCCGAAGGGAGCGTCATTCCCACGGGCCCGTCCTTCCTGGAAGTCGTGGTGACGGGAAAGCCCAGTGGAGGGACCAGGGGAGCGCTGCGTGTGTCACGCCCAGGATCCGCAGATTAAAATGACACATAAGGGTGCTGTGCTCTCATGACAGGAAAATAACAGAACCGACGAAACTGTAAGGAATCGGAGAAAAAGGTGGAAATTGGAAGGCGCTCCCAAACCCCCTCCTCTGTAATAACTGGGAATAAAAAGATATTTCACGATGACACTTCAGTTGCAGGGACATAAGCACGTCCAAGAACAGCGAAACGACCGGGAGCTAAGGGTAGTGACTAAACTCAGGCGGTGGGAGGAGACAGAGCAACGGGAGGGGGAGTCGGAGATCCAGGAAAAGCCGCAAATAGAATATAAAAAGCAGACGAAAAAATAAACTTAAACTTTTTATCTCAACTCTGTGCTTCCAAGGTCAAAAAAGAAACCAAAAATCCAAGAGAAAAGTGAGTCGCTGGTATCAACAGACTAGACTAGCGGCGCCCCGGGAACTCGGCGTCTGGGTCCGCACACTCGAGGACTGGGCGCAGGGTCCCCGGGGCGCTCTGTGCACACACGCGCACGGCAGCTCTGTCCGCGACGGCCGAGCGACGGGAGCAGCCCACTACCCGTCCCTGGAGGACTGACTGGAACGGCGCCCAGGAGGAAGTCGTGACAGCCTGGGGGACACGGCTGCCGGAAGGGGACAGGGGCCGCGGATCGCTCACGTGAGGTCCCGAGAGGAGCCGGGCGCACAGAGACAGACAGGAGGGGCGGGGCCCGCTGTTTGACGGTGACCAAGTTCCAGTTCCTCGGGAGGAGGAGTTAAGGAGACGGCCGGTGGGGCCGGCGGCACCCCGCCGTGAATGTCCTTAGCGCCCCCGAAGTGCGCACTGAACAGTGGTCACCGTGGTAAACGTTAGGTGATGTGTATTTTACAAAAAATCTTAAAACATTATACTTTTTATTTATTTTTTTTTAAATTTATTTACTTTTTAAGTAGCCTTCATGCCCAGCGTGAAGCCCAACGTGGGCGTCAACTCACGACCCCAAGATCGAGACCTGAGCTGAGATCAAGAGTCAGATGCCGGGGCGCCTGGGGGCTCAGTCAGTGGAGCGTCCGACTTCGGCTCAGGTCATGATCTCACGGTCTGGGAGTTCGAGCCCTGCATCAGGGCTCTGTGCTGACAGGCTCAGAGCCTGGAGCCTGCTTCGGATTCTGTGTCTCCCTCTCTCTCTGCCCCTCCCCTGCTCGCACTCTGTGTCTCTCTCTGAAAAATAAATACTAAAAAAAAGATTTTAAAGAGTCAGACGCTTAACCGACTGAGCCACTCAGGTGCCCCTAGAACACTAAAGCTTTCAAAATAAAGGAGGAGAGAAAAAGCAGCATTAGAATAAAGTGGCGGCCTCAGCCCCGTGCCCCGCGAGGAGCCACCCCGGCCGGTCCTTCCTGCCAGCCCAGATGGCGCCGGGGGCCGCGTGTCTCGGGAAGTGACGGGCCCTTGTCTTATTCTGTTGCAGTTGCTGCCCGCGCAGGTGCCTGCTCCTGAGTGAAAGGCCACCGCTGTCGCTGGCTCCCCGGGGTCACGTCTGGCCACCCCCGCCCTCCCGGAGCGACCCGACCCAGAGCCCTTCTGACGTGGGGACCACTCCGACCGGCAGGTCAGTGCCCTCTGGGGATGGGGGGAGGGAGATGAGGTCTGGTCGAGGGGGACGTAGGGTCACCAGTGGTGACGGATATGCCGCGACCCGCCAGCCCGAGGCTCGCCTCCGTGTCGCTTGAGGTCTGGAGGTGGGGAGGCGGGTCCCCACTTTCCCGCCCACCAGCAGAGGGAGAGGCCTGCGGAGGCCACGCGTGCAGAGACAGCAGCCCTGCCCGGGAGCCCCCCTTCATCAGAGCCTCCCCGCCCCGGGGCCCAGGGGCCACGGAGGGCACCACCCACCGGGGACACTCGGCCTGGCCCTCGCCGGCCTCGTCGCTACCCGCTTCACTGTGGCTTCCCCTGCCGCAGCGAATGCCTCCATGCCCTCGTTTCTGCGACGCCCTGGTCACCCCGGGTCGGCGCTGGGCAGACCCGGAAGCGTGAGGACGCCCTTGCCCCAGGTCCCCGGCGGTGCAGCGGGGGCGGGTGCGGGAGCTCCGTCCTCGATCACGCGTCCCCACTGCCCGGACGGCACAGGCTGGGCCCCGCCACAGACCCCGGTCGCCCCCAAGGCAGGGGGCTGGGTCCCCGAACGGATGCCCGTGTCCCTGGCCCCTGTCACCCTCAGGAGGGGCCGGGGACGTGACCCCCAGCGCAGGCCGGGCTGCGGCCCCGCCTCCCCATGGCCCTGGCTCCCCGCAGGGGTGGAAAATGGTACCTGCGGACCCCGAGCTGGAGGAGCACGGAGCCGCAGCCCCGACATGGAGGAGCCCACGCCCGAGCCCGTCTACGTGGACGTGGACAAAGGGCTGACCCTGGCCTGCTTCGTCTTCCTCTGCCTCTTCCTCGTGGTCATGATCATTCGCTGCGCCAAGGTCATCATGGACCCGTACAGCGCCATCCCCACGTCCACGTGGGAGGAGCAGCACCTGGACGACTGAGGGGGGCGGGGCGGCTGAACGGGAGGGCCCTCGAGGGGACTCGCTGTGGGACTGGGGGGCCCCGTCCCCGGCTCCTGCGCCCCTTCTGGGACGGGATGCGGGGCAGACACGCGCCGTCACGCAACAGCGGCCTGGCTGTGAGGACGCCGTCTCCCTGAGCAGGCCAAGCGCACGCACTGCCCTGGAGCCCCCGACCCTGAGCCCCTGACCCCGAGCCGCCGACCCCGAGCCGCCGACCCCGAGCCGCGCGGCGGGCGGTGGGCAGCGGGGGCGCGGGCGGAGGCCGGCATTCCCACAAGGCACAGGGCTGCTTCCCGGCGGTATTTTTTTTTTTCTTAACTAAAATACAGAGGGATCTATTTTTCCTGTCAGAAATAAAATGCGCATTCGGGGAGCTTGGGAAAATACAGAAAGATAGAAGAAAAGGGGAAAATGCCACTCACTGTCCCGCTTCCCAAAAGCCACCGTTTTGATAGATTTCTCCCAGGCTTTTTTTTACACCGGTCTTTTTAAACAGTTCGCACGTTCGCACGATGCGGTGCCACCTCCTACCAGAGCGCGGACACTCCGTCCCCTGGGACGCCCTGCACGGCGTCGCCTGGGTGGCTGCAGACGCCCCGGCGGGCGGGCGGGCCACGGCTCCTTCCACCGCACGACTGATCCAAGTGCTCGCTAACTCCTCCGCGACAGAACCCTGCCCGCGGTGGCCTCCCCAGTGGCACCGCCTACGGGCCTCGTCCCCGGCCGCTCGAAGGCTGTGTGGCCTGGAGCAAGTCCGGCCACCTCTCTGTGCCTCTGCCCCCCGCGTCGTGGTGCAGAGGGGAAGCCTCGCCGTCCGCGTTGCGTGTGAGCCT
Source organism: Paguma larvata (assembly GCA_030068075.1). Classification (NCBI taxonomy): domain Eukaryota; kingdom Metazoa; phylum Chordata; class Mammalia; order Carnivora; family Viverridae; genus Paguma; species Paguma larvata. The sequence goes on from CM057827.1 coordinate 140,422,238, forward strand.
CCTGTGGCTGGAAGGGCGGCAGGGGCGCGTGTGCGGGGGCCAAGGAACCGGCTGTTGAGAGGGACTGTTCCCAGGGCCTCCCCCACCCCTGCCCAGCAGCTGCATCTGTGACCTCGAGGCAAGGACGCGGAGCCCGCAACGCTGGTCCCAAGTCCCGGCTCCTTTCCTCCCTCGCTCACAACCCCAGACAACTCCGCTGGCCTCTCTGAGCCCCAGTTCCCTCCTCTGTGACACGAGGGAGTAACGTCTACCTCACAGGGGTGTTGTGAGGACAGGAGGAAGGAACTCGGGCCGACGCCGTGTCCTTCCTGGACCCCGCCCCCCACCCCCCGGGAGAAGCCAGGGGTCTGAGCCGGGAGCCGCGCGGGCGCTGGGACCCCTTCCCTGCAGAGCCCTGGAACCCTGGGCGTCCCTCAACCTCCCGGGGCGGCTCCCGAAGCCGAATCTCCCGGCCCGGACCCCTGGTCAGAGGGACACTCCCGGCGACCCCTCCCAGCACCCGACCTCAATCCCCAGATTTACACGATTGTCCCTGTCACCCGTTCAAGCACACGCGGCATGAAGTTAGGCTAGACCGCCTGAAGCCCCTTCGTCCCCGGCATCTATGCCGTCCCTGCGAGGCGTGGCCGGCCACCCCCGTAGGGACGGACCTGCACCTGTGAAGGAACCCGGCGCTCCCGGCCCCTCCCCTGCATTCCCAGCGCCGGGCCCCCTGCAACCCGGGCCGCCTGGGAAACAGGTTTCCAAGGTGCCATCGTCACCGGGTGACTCCGAAGTGCGCCAGGCCGTGGCTGTTCAGGCTCTTCCCAGGGCCTGTCCGGCTGTCCTCCCCCATGCACGCGCTGTGGGGCCTGCACAGGACGGCTGGGAAGATGGGGAACCCAGACGAGCCGGAGGTTCTGTCCGAGAGAAGGAGCCAGACCAGGACCTCGTGCGTCGCCTGGGGCCCAGCAGCAGCCTCCGCTCTGCAGCCTGCCTCAGAGACCCCCACGCCTGTGAAAGCCCAGGGGCGTGGGTCTACGACGAGAACGAGGGCCATCGCCCCGTCGGTTAATAGCGGAGCCCGAGGAACGAAGAAAGGGCCGGAAGACCGCGCCCGGGGACACTCGAGAGCCCTCGGGGTGGAGAACAGGTGTCCTGGGGCCGTGCCGCCCCAGCTGGCGACGCAGTGCGTCTGCGGAGGTGAGGAGCCTGCTGGGGGTCCGGAACTCCAGGCCCCGCCCCAGACCTGCGGGGCCCGCGTCGCCGGGGGCGGGGGGTAGGGGGGGCGCCCAGGAACCCGGGGGGCGAGATCCCTGAGTGCCGCCGAGCACCCCAGAGTTCGAGAAGCGCGGCCCCCGCCCCCCGCGGTCCCGGCTCTCTCCTTTCCACGCTTAGGTCTTCAGGTATTTCCCCCCCATCTCCGGACTGGTTTCGTTCGCTGGTTGGTTTGATTGTTTTGGTTTTACTTGGTGGCAAGATGGAGTCATATTTCCGAAAAGATGAACGATAAGAAAGTCACGCCCGTCCAAGCCTCCAGTCCACCGGTGGTGTCCACGTGGACCCGCACGCCCCTCCCAGCCCTGCCCAGACATGAGGTACATTTTTTATAAACGTCATGAGTTACGCGCTCCAGAATCCTGCTGTCTCCGACGAGACCTCTCGGCGTGCCTCTGCCACAGCCGTCCCAGGTACCGCCCGAGTGGCCGTGGAGCGTGCCGTGGGCACGTGTACGTCATTGTCCACGCTCTCACGTCCCGTGTTCTACCCGTGCCAGGAGACAAAGACGGGTGGGGACAGACGTGACGAACGCGGAGAGCTCGCTCAGGACAGTGGGCGTGAACATTTAAGCCACACCCCCTCCACCTAAGACACCCGTAGGCCAGCGACACCTGTCTAAGCATTTGGCCATCCTAAGGGGGGCTTCAAGCATCCGCGGCTAACGGAGGAGGAGGGGTCTTTTGTGATCAGAGCCCCGGAGGCAGCTCCTGGCCAGCTGAGGCGAGCTTTGGGGGTGCGGATGGAGAGAAACTGTCCAGCAAAAGAAACGAGCAGCGTTTCTGAAGAGTGGAAGCTGGCAGAGAGAGGCCTGTGATGTTGGCCACAGCTCAAGGCTAAGGGACACTATGACCAGGGAGCAACTCCCCCCTGTGCAGAGTGGGTGGCGGGTTTTCCAGACGGCGGGGTCTGTGCTCCCTGTTACTCTGAACCTCAGTCAAGTCTGATACACACCCCCTTTCGTGCCAGTGGTGTCTGGGGACAATAAAGGCATCTGCACGGTGGGCAGCGCGAGGGAATGGGGCAGGTGGGGCGACAAAAACAGGCAGAAGCGGGAGCCCAGAATGACAGTCAGCGGGAGACACACACCCCCCGAGGACGCACAGACAGGCCGGCGGGAAGGACGGGCCTCGAGCCTCGCCGGCCTGGAGTGTCCCTTCCGCCGTCTCTCTTGGAGCTTTTCCGACGAGTCGCTCGCACCTGCGTGGTTTTGTTGAACTGGAAGTCTCCCTCACCCGTGACCTTGCCCCAGAACTCAAGGTTAAGCCGATCTAAGAGGAGCCCGTCCTGCTTGCAAATACCAGACAGAGAGGCCTGCCGTGCCCGGCGTGTCCGCTGCTGTGGTTTCACGCCACCGTCTCACCACGGAGACTGGTCCTGCCGCCTGGGGTGGAGACAGCCTGCAGGGCCCCGGCCACGGCCCAGACTGAGGACAGGCGCTCCTGGCCGAGCTGCCTGGGCCCACATCCACGCTCCAGCCATCCTGTCCCAACACAGGTTGTCTGCGTCCAGGGGGGCAGACAGCCTCGGCTATGCCGGCCCTCCCGCTGAACCCTCATTCCTTGGCGGTCATCAGCTAAGCGACCCTTCCCTCCCGAGGGGTTTCTGGCTGGGACCTGAATCGGTCAGCACCCCGGCAGGAAAGAGAGGGCAGGCCCAAATGAGAGCATGTTTAGAAGTCGGGCAGGGTTGAGGGACGCAGTATGGGAAGGAAAAGCACGGTGCGGGCCAGCGGCGTGAAGCTGTGGCCAGCTTGGCCTGACGTGGCACAGAGAAGGAATGTTCTCAGAACACGGCAGGAGCCGTGGCCACAGGGAGACGGTCAGAGCCCAGGCCCAGACCGCAGCCCGGCGGGAGGAACGCGGTGGGACACACACGGCTGGGTCTCTCGGCTCTGGCCAGCGGGCCAGCCAGACTCTGTCCGGATCCAACCTCAGCCGAAAGCAACGGAACCTACCGGTCGGGGCGTCCCGGGTGACGCGGTTCACATATGTCAGCGTTCGGGAGCAAACGAAATAGAACGAGTACAACCCGCCCCTGTTAGCGCTCAGTATCTGTTCCTGAACTGTGCTTGGCTGCCCTCCGCGCAGGGGAGACAAAGGCCCATCAACCGCCATGCTGTCCGGGTGGGGGAGGGGCGATATTGCCCCGGCCCACTGCCCCCCCCTTCCCCGGAGCCCCGTCATCAGTGGGGTCTGGGGGCCTCGGGACAGCCCTGCGTCTCTCCCCGTCTCTCCAACCTGGAGACAGCCCTTGGAGGACGCTGGGACCCCCTTGCTAATGCGTTCTTGAGGCCTGTGTGACGGGACGGTCCTCAGGGACCCCCCAGGAGCTTGGTTTTGGGGGCGCTGAGCCGGCTGCATGGGACCCGCTCGCTCCCGCGTCCCCATCTGCACCGGCCTTCAGACTCCTTCCTCCGCGTCCCTGTGTGCTCAGGGCCTCACTTGGGGTCTGCAGAACTGCAGGCACATTTACGAGAACCGGCAAGGAACGGGGAATTACCTGGGATGGGGACGGTGAGAAGCCGCTGCCACCGCTTGCCTGGGGAGGGAACGGAGGCACCAGAATCTGGCGAGGGCAGCGGCCTTGCCGCCTGCGGGAGCTGTGAGCCACGGGTAGGGGGCCGCAGGGGCCCCCCCAGAACCATGGCCCGGAAGGGAGGGGGTGAGGAGAGCAAACACCCCCGGCCTCTCTCCTTCGGCACACCTCTCTCTGCCTGCGCCTCCAGTTCGACCGGGGGTCAGGACACAGGCGAACGGCACAGCCCCGCCCTCGAGAAGCCCCCTGCCGCGGGTCAAGGCCAAAGTTCCAACCACCGTAACACACTTCCCCGTACGGCTCGGCGACGTGCTGGAGCCAGGTCTCAGCTCTGCCGCCCGCCTAGACGTGCCCTAACCCTGACGAGAGGGTCAGTGTCTCCATTTACACGAAAAATACCAGAGACAACGTGGGGCCCAGAGAGGGAGGGGAGAGGGTCCTAACCTGGGACTCGGGCTTTTGAGGGCCTGGCGTATTACAGACGGACCCGCAAGTTCCCATAGGGCCCCTCTGTCCCCTGGGACTCCGCCTGGGGTCACCCAGCCTGTACCCTCGCTGCCCCTCCCGTGAGAAATACTGGCAGTCTGCAGGGAGGCGGGGGCGGTAGTTCCTTAAATACTCCCAGCATGGATGCAACCGGTTCTTGCCCAAACCAGGGGCATTGCGCAATCGTACCAAATACCCACTTTCTTGTTCTTTTCCCAGTCTGTGCTTCTGGGGACACGCACGGATTAGCCGGGTGTTCCCGACGGCTGCACGCGGCAGTCAGGGCACGCCTCGCGGTATTAACTGATCCACACGCAGCTCTCATCGGAACAGAGGACAAGCCACGCTAATTACTTACTTTGGCAGCGACGTGGATGCTGAACACTAGGATGGCAAACGGTGTTATTTTTATGAGAAATACAGAAAAGGATTTAGAATTTTAATGAATCTAAACATTTCAGCTTGATTCAAACAGTTCTGATACGGAACGTTAGCGTCCTTCGATCATAACGTATACCGTGCCTTTAATTTTCGTGGGAAATTTGAATATTATCAAAGAAAAATAACGGGGGAAATGCACATAAAATAAATTTAATTTTGCAATTTTTAACAGAGTTTTCGTGAAAATATTTACCTTTTGTACATTCTGAGTACAATTTGCTTTACTTTTTAACCATGGAGGTTCGTCTGTCAATAAAGCCTGGGGGTGTGTGAAAAGCTTGGCCAGGACGACACAGTGATTCTGATGAAATTAAGGCAGTAAAACTTAAAACCTTACTGAAGAATATTTATAAAACAATTCATGAATCCGTGGGTCTTTGACGGTCATCCCGAATGGCCAACGCCGTTTTCAAGTGCGGCGATCTAGCTGTTAGGTTTGGTGCCGCGAAGAGACTGGTGGTCGCCGGAGGGGAGGGGTGGGGAGGGGAGGGTGCAACAGAGGCAGGGGTCCGGCCGTCGCTGGCGATAAGCACCGGGTGACAGACGGAGAGCTGAATCGCTGTACTGTACGCCGGAACCTAACGGGACCCTGGGCGTTAATTATACTTCAATAAAACAAAGAAAACGAAATTCGTTTGCTAGGTTGCCCGTTTGCAATCACGGAAACACCGCAGGCGGCTTTGCAAGTAGTCAGCCTGGTCGCCACCTAAGCAGGTCGGGGGAGGGGACGAGGATGGGGCTTAGTGAACGGCGAGTACTTGGCCCTTTAAACGTCGGGGCAGGAGTGAGCCCCCAGCCCCCCCGTCCCGTGGCTCCGGCGTGGATCGAGGACAGCGTGACCCGTCCCCAGCGAGCTCCCGGAATTCACGTATCCAGCAAACGTACGCGGAGTGCCGCCTGTGCTGGGGGGCACTGGGTGCTGCAGAACGTTCCAGAGCAACCGCCAACTCTGCCCTCGGCAGCTTCGAGTCTGGAGGAGGCGGACGTTGCTCGATCTTCACGGGCGGCAGCGGCGGGTTCGTCTCTGGGGCCGAGGCCCCGGCGGACACGGAGAGGTTCCCCCCCGCCCCCCCCCCGGCGTTCGGGGGTGCCCTTGGCGCAGTCGTCTTCATCTCCGGGACCAGGACACACATCTGCAGGGAGACGATCCCCCGCTTCCGGGGGTCCGTCCTGCCTCTCCCCGGGTGGGGGGCACTGCCGAGGGGCAGAGCGGGGCCCAGACGGGGACAGGGTGCACACTCGGGAAGGCAGTCCTGCCGCGTTAACTTCCGGAGTTCGTTAGAAACTATCACCTCCGGGGGCGCCCGGGGGGCCCGGTCGGCGAGCGGCTGACTCTCGACTTCTGCTCAGGTCGTGATCTCGCGGTTTGTGGGTTCGAGCCCCACGTCGGGCTCTGTGCCGACAGCGTGGAGCCCGCTCGGGCTGCTCTCTCACTTTCTCCCTCTCGGCCCCTCCCCCATTTGTTCCCTCTCTCTCAGAATAAGTAAATAAACTTAAAAATAATTTCAATATCCCTCCAAATGAAAGAAAGAAAGAAAATAAAATATAACCCCTTTGAGGTCCATTTTGTGGAGGAATTGTTGCAGGATTTTTGACCTCAACGCCCAGGGTCCGGTGTCCCGCTGTTTCGAGAACGAAGAGGCGGACACAGAAGGAGCCGCTGGCAGAAGCTGATTAGAATCGAAGGTCAGACAGAAGAGGGTAAGAAAGCCCTCTCTACAGAGCCCGCTTACATTCGACAGTGAACGCGCATGACAGTGGGCGAGGGTCCTTGTTCTAGAAGGTTCTAGTCGGCCCTCCCCCTTCCCGTCCCCTTGTTCCTTCTCAGGTCCGACCCTTCCTGGCCGGACAACTCCAGGTGCTGGGTGGTCCACTCCCGATCTTTCTGTTGGGTGAGGGGGGGGTCCGAGGCCATATTAGGTTCTCAGGGAAACCTGACTGTGTAGGTGGGGCCCAGGGGGCTTGCTGTGGGCGACGGTCCCGGCGTTGTTCTGAAACAGGTGTTTCCCCGGGGACCTGGGCCCTAACCCCTCCCTCTCTGCCCACTTCCTCCTACCTTCTCCTGCCGTGGGATCCGTGGGATAAAATCCTCACCGGACTTACAGCCCTGAAGCTCCCTTGTCCCCAAGCACACGGCGGTGGCCGGAGACCAGCCTCAGCCTCGGCCCGGCTCCAACTGCGCAGCGGGCCTTCCCGAGGGGAGCCGCTGTCAGGGAGAGGGCGCAGGGCAGGGGGCGCGCTGGATGCAGAGGGGACAGGGGCTCCTGCCGGGCCCGGGGCAGCGGGGTGCCCCCGAGTCCTGGCCAGCATCCCCGGTACAACCTCCCGGGGTCCCCGTCCTGCCGGAAACACCTCTGGCCCTGCCCCTCCTGCCCGGGGCGAGTCGCAGATGGATTTGACCCCAGGTCATCCGTGTACACTCGCCGGGGGCGTGAGCGAAACGGGAACTAGTAAAGCCGGGCCTCGGGACCCCCCCGCCCCCCTCAGGTCTCCGAGCTCCACCCACGGGTCAGAAAGCCTCTGGCTCCGGACACACGGTTGTTAAAGAGAAGACCGGGCCGGGAGTGCCACTCGCGGCCTCTCCTGTCATTACGCACAGGTATGTGTCCCTAAGCGCGGTCCCCTGTCCCCTGGGGCTGCCCGGGGCCCTTCCGGACACTGGAGAGCAGAGAGGCCCGCCCATGGCGGTCGTCCTTGCCAGACGGGGTCCCAGACGGATGGGCCCGTGTTGAGACCCACCGCTCGGCCGGCCCCACGGCCCCGCAGCGCTCCGAGCGCACGGCGCGGCGATCCGTGTGTGACTCCGACGGCGGACGGCAGCATTCCCTGGCGCCAGCCGGGCCGATGGCGGTTTGAGGGACCCCCGTCCGCGAGCCGGGGACCTCCGGGGAGCCCTGCCGTGCGCGGCAGCCGTTCGGCCGTGTTGACGCGAGGCCTTCAAGGAAGAGGCGGTGGCCGTGCGGCCCGGCGCCAGGAGACGGGACTGAGGAGCGGCCTTGAACGCAGGCTGGAGAACAGGGAGCCGGCAGGCACGGAGGGGGGGACGCGAGTGCCCGGGAGCCGAGGAGACCCCCCGCGAAGGGCGTGGCGGAGCCAGAGCGCCGGACTCTGGATCTGGCGGATCTAGAGAGCGGGGGTCCCGGTGCCGTGCCTGCCGTGGCGCCCCTCGGGATTTCCACCGCAACCAGCGGGGACCGGAGAACGAGGCCCGGGCCCAGCTCCATGAACACTCCCTGTGCGCTCCCCGGCCCGCGGGCTGCGGCTCCCGGCTGCCCCCCAGACCCGCTCTCCCCCCACGTTAACAACTGAACCCTGGTGTGAACTGGAGGAAGCCCGTCCGCAGCTAAAAGGTACATCCCGGGCTTCCCTGCCGTGAGGTATGGTCTGGAGCCCAGGTTCTCGCCAGCTGGGCGCTGGGCACACCAGGACGGCTGTGTAAGTGCCACGGCTCAGCCGGAAGGGGGCCGCTCTCACCTCCCCCCACCCCACCCCAGATTCCACCTCTGTATCTTCTTTTCCTGTGCTCCTGGAACTCGGGCACGCTGGCTGGAGCCCCAGCAGCCTTTGGCACGATGAGGTGGCCAAGGATGAAAACCACGTGTGGGGATGAGCTGTGTGGGCCCTCGGTGTCACTGTGGCATTGCCACCCAAACGCCACACGTCCCGGCCCTGGAATGCATTCACGTGAGAAACACCGGCCTCCGCGATGCTCCCGGAAATGAGAAGCATGCTTCATCCCCGGGCATTTGTACTGAATCGTCCCTTCCCTGGAGCTCCCTCTCCAGACCTCCGTCCGGCTTGCTCCCACACTTCCTCGGGACAGCTGGCAGGAAAGTGTGAAGAACCGACGGCTCAGGGGCCTCCTCTGAGCACCTGTCTGTGGCCTCCACGCCCCCCAGGGCTCCAGAGGACCCACCACCATCCCCATGGATCTTTTCCTTGCCCCTTGGAGCCCGCCCGCTGTCTGCCCCCCGCCCGCTGGAGTGTGAGCATCTCGAGGACAGAGGTTTGGGCTCCTCTGTGCTTTGCTGTGTCTCTTGTGCCCAGAGCGGTGCCTGACACAGACAGGACGCTCGATAAAGACAGAATGAACAAAGGAAGGAAGGAAGGAAGGAAGGAAGGAAGGAACGAACGAACGAACGAACGAACAAATGGGCTGTGGTATGAGGTCCGTCCGGCTCGAGAAAAGTCACCGCGGGCACGAGGAACCGGGCTGGGCCGGGCCGCTGTCTGCTGTGGGTGGGAGGTGGGGAACACGGCGTGGGGCTGGCTCTCCGGGTTCTCGTGGGCTGCCGAGGGAGGAAGAGCCAGCCCCCGGCCCCTCTCCTGCCCTCTCACGGTTCCGGTGTGTGTGCCCACAACCTGGGGCTCCGCCGAGGCGCGCCATGTGCTGCGACAGCCACCCGGCCCGGGAACCCCGTCTGCGCCTCACGCGCCCCCAGAGGCGGCCCCGAGAAACGCTGGATGTGTGGGGTGCTGCGGGGATTCTCCGTGTCCCCTCGGCTGGGCCGGGACACCCACGCACTTCCTCCAGTCCGGGGGCTGCTGTGGAGGCACGTTTCCAAGGAGGTTAACCTTTCTGGGTGGGCCTTGTCTAATCAGGGGAAGGCCTCAGGGAGAGCAGCGTGTTCACCCCAGGAGAGACAGCTCTGCTGCAGACCTCCCCCGACCTCGAGCTGCAGCCCTTCCCGGGTCTCCGGCCCGCCGGCACCCTGCCAAGTCTGGCCTCGCCAGGCCCCACAGTCGCGAGTCAGTTCCTCAAATCCGTCTCTCTATACGTCGTGTCCTACCTGCCGTGTCGGGTCCTCCGAGGACTGTAACACGGGTGCCACTGTCCCCGCCGCGGCGAGCGCTGGGAGGGCGGGGGTGTCACAGGACACTCGCGAAACGAGGAGACAATGAAGCAGGACACAGGGCGACCTTGTGGGTCAGGTCGAGAGCACGAGTGACGTCACACACGACAGCACGGGGCTCCGAGCTGGACACTGAGCACGATGGCTTTATTTACCGCTGAACGAAGGGCCGGCCGACGCCCCGCGGGTGGTGCGGACCCTGGGGGGGAGGGGGCGTCGAGCTCCTCAGGTCCCCGACGCGACGGCCTCACGCGGGCAGGAGAGCGGGCAGCACTTTCCCGGCACACTGGCCGAAGCCGACGCGGTACCCGTCCCCCTGGCAGTGCCCTGGGGCAGAGGAGGACAGGGTTAGGCACGCGGCAGGACGACAAACACGACGGGAAACGGAAGAGCGGCCCTCGTGGGAGCCACGGGGACAGAACGGTGGGCGCGCCTGCGCCGGGGACCCTCCGGGGCACTGGATCCGAGGCGTCCTGGCGGGCGCCCCCCCCCCCCAGTGGGCTTGGGTTCAAGCCGCATGGCTGCTGCCTGAGCGCCGAGGCTCCGAGCCCGGGCTCCGTGAGTGGGGGCCGCCCCGCAACCCCGTCTCCTCATCCGTGAAGCGGGTCCCGGACGGCACCCCCGGCGCGGGGCTGCCATGGGCTGACGTGCGCCGAACGCGGGACACGCCGAGGACAGCGCCCCGCGGACGCCCAGCGAGTGTCGGCGGCTGCGGCGACTGTGAGTTGGCCACGGGCGCCCGAGGGTGACAGACTCTCTGGGTGAGGCCCCCCCATGACGCCCCCAGGTCGGAGGCTCCGGGCCCTCGAGTCCTCTAACGACGGTGAGGGTCCGCGGGGCGGAGGGGCCTGTGCAGACGGCACTCCGCACGGAGGACCCGGGGCAGAGGGGAGGGGCACCCGGGCTGGGGTTTGCCGGGTAGGTAGGAGTTCACCAGGACTCGGCGGGACAAGATGGGGGGGGGCATGTGCGGGGCGCTTGCCCCGTGAAGCTGCCATGGGGGGGCCTGGGGGCAGAGAGCTCCGGCGAGCCGTGTTCAGAAGCCACGGAGGGGACACCGACGAGCTTCCGGCCGGACAGTGACAGGTCACGGCGGTGTCTTAAAGGGAGCCTGGCGTGGCTCCGGAGGAGATGGATGGACACGCGGACACGTCGGTGTCAGGCCTCGGGCCCCAGAACCCCCACACTGGATGGCGCCCCCAGGGCCCCGGGCCACATGGAGGTCAGAGGAGCTGAGGGCCGTGCAGGCAGTGGGGACCGTGATGCCGAGTCACACACGGAGACCTCCAGATGCCCACCTGCTACAGCTGGGCTCACACCCGGGGGGACAGGAGGGGACGAGACGCAAGCAACCAGGGGAGGGCAGGGAAGCGACGGGGTCAGAACTGGGGGCTCGTGAAGGGCCCCCTCCCCTCGCCCCGCCGCTGGCGTTCGGTGCTCACCGCGGCCCCACCGCTCCCGCCAACCCGTCGCCTGCTTCCTGGACACGGGTCCAGGACGAGCTGTCCGGGGCGTGAGGCTGGCCACTGCCTCCCCACTTCACGGCTGGCACAGCGGGTGGCTGAGATGGGGTTTCTCGACCTCAGCTCTAGTGACAAATGTCACTCGCTATGAAGGGCTGTCCTGTGTAGGATGCTCGGCGGCATTCCCGGCCACCACCCGGGGACGACCAGGATGGTCTCCGGACACCGCCGAGTGCCCCCTGACGGGCGGGGCTGCTCTGGTGGAGCCCGCCGGTCCCGAGGGCCCCAGGCGAGCAGGAACCCCGGAGTCTTCCCGAGCCCCCAGGACGCTGCCGCGGGGGCCAGAGGAAAGCCGGGGGCAGGCGTACCCACGCAGCCAGGGGATCCGAGAGGGAGGTCAGAAGGTGTCACGGAGCCCCGGATGGAGGGGACAGCCGGCTCCCCGCCTCCACAGCCGCAGACATGGAAGGTGGATCCCCACCTCATAGCCCGTCCCTGGAAACCGCCTTCGGGCCACTCCCCGCCCCGCTCCCCACCCTCAGGGTCTGAAACCCTCCCCTCCTCGCTTCCCCCTCTCCCCCCACAGAGTGTGATGCCCTCCACCCCCGCCCACAGAGTGCCACGCCGTAGCTGCGGCCCGCTGCCCACCCCAGCACACGCTGCCCGCCGCCTGGGCACACACCCTCACCTTGCGGGGGAGCCGGGGACACAGCACAGCTGCGGGCAGCAGAGCTGAGCTGAAACCAGGGCTGTTTCTGCCACCGGAGCTTCAGGGGGTCCCGCCGTCTCACGCCCCGAACTGGAGCAGAGACGATGGCCCGGGAGAGCGACGGGGAAGGCTCGCGGCCGAGCGAGGGGAGGGGGGCGGTCACCACGCTTCCGAGCCCCTCCACCCCCAACCCCTGCTTTGCGGTCCTGCTGCAACTGCTCAGCCTCTCGGATGTCCGACGGCTCATCTACAACCCAGGGTCACGGCACCGGGGGGCTCCACGCGCTCACGCGGGCCAGATGGCGAATCCACCTGCTGGAGCCCGGTAAGAGCGCGACCGAGCCTCGGGCGGGCGGCCGTTGTTCTCATCGGGGAGTTCTGGCTCCTACTTACGGGTTACCGCCTCTTGGCCTCTGGCTCAGGGTGGGGCTCTGATTCGGAATCTTTTTCTTTTAATTTTTTTTAACGTTTATTTATTTATGAGACACAAAGACAGAGTGTGAGAAGGAGAAGGGCAGAGAGAGAGAGGGAGACACAGAATCCGAAGCAGGTTCCAGGCCCTGATGAGCCATCAGCACAGAGCCCAACGCGGGCTCGAACTCACAGACCGTGAGATCATGACCTGAGTCGAAGTCGGACGCTTAACCGAATGAGCCACCAGACGCCCCTCTGATTCCGAATCTTAACTCCCCCCTCGCTACGTCCCTATGGAAACGGTCCAAGGAGGCGCCCGAGGACTCAGGCGGTTGGGCTTCCGATTCTTGGTCATGATCTCACAGTCGTGGCTTTGAGCCCCGCATCAGGCTCTGTCCTGCCAGCACAGAGCCTGCTTGGGATTCTCTCTCTCTCTCTATCTCTCTCTGCCCCTCTCCTGTTCACATTGTCTCTGTCTCTCTCCAAAATAAATAAATACAACTTAAAAACAAACAAAAAACGGTCGAAGGAATACAGACGGCGGGTCTGTGCTGGGGCCGGAGATGCGGAGGGTGAGGGACGGCGGGCGGGGACGGAGGGCAGCCGGGCCACCTGTGCCCACGCTTGGCAGTTAGCACTCTGTCCCGTCGACGGAGGAGGCTGGCTGGGGCGGGAACGCAGGGACAGATGCCGTGTGGGGCTCGAGGGGGCGGGGAAGCCACCAGAGCGGAGAGAGCAGACCCGCGGCCAGAGCCTTCGGAGCTCCAAGGCAGCGGTGTGGCTTGGTTAACGGGGCCCCACGGGCCACCGCCTGGGGTCCTGGACAGGGGCTGCTGCGCCCATGCCCGTTACTCCTGCCAGCCCTGCACGGGGAGCCCGGACCAGGCAAGGAAGCGACGCGGTGGGAGAGAAAGTGCGGACAGGCCTGACGGACGGCGCCACTGCGGGGCGGGGGCCGCGGGAACGAGCGGGGAGACGTTCGAGGTTCCCACGGAGCCGCGGGCGCCAAGGAAGCAGCCGCGACAGAGCACGACTACCAACATGCGAGCCCCCGAAGGAGGGAGCGCGGCCGAGCGGGAGCGCAGAGCAGGGCAAGGGGCAGACGGCAAGACGGGGACGCGCGGTCTACACCAGGCAGATCCTACTGCTGCCAGGTCACCTCGCCTTCTCTCCCGAGGAACGTTCTACACCGGTTCAGGGACCCAGAACGGGGCTCACACTGCACCTCGGAAAGGCTCGGCGACACGGGCCCTGGAGCCCAAGCACTGGGTCAAACTCCGTTCTGACCTTTACCGTCGACGGGACGGCGCAGAAGCCTCGGTCTCCGCCTCTGAAGAGTGGGTCTGAAAGGAGCGGCTTCCTCGTGCGGCACGTGAAGCGAGTGACACGCAGAGTGCCTGCAACGGTGGCCGGCGGCCTACGGGACCCCCCGAGTGTCCGTCACGGACGCGGGCAGGCCGCCCACGAGCATGGGAGAGACGAGGCCGTGTCCCAGCGGGGACAGCCCGAGAGGCGGGAGGGCCCCGGGGCCACGGGAACGCGGAGGTGCCGTCCGCCCGCCCGCAGCGCGGCTGACTCTCCCCGGCACCGGCCCTGGGGCTCCACACTTGTCCCTTCCAGAACCAGAGTCCGTCCTCCTCGTGTCTCCATCAGCACGGAGCCCATGCCTCTCCCTGGCCTCACTGTAGTTCTCCCGCTGTTCCGGAGAATTCCACCAACCTCCTGCCGTTTCCCTCTTCTCTTCAGACCTGAGGCCCCGCCCTTCCCGAGCGTCTCTGCCGGGCTCCACAGATCTTTCCAGAGGAAGGACGGCACGAACAACCAGGAAGCGGCTCTCACGGCCTCTTTCTCTCCCGCCATCTGTGGCTCCAATGCCAAGGTCACTTGTGAGGCCTGCAGACCGCTGCTGGGCCTGGAACAGCTGGTAGGGGGCTGGGGACGAGGGGACTCGGGGCTAGCGGGGGGACGGGGACACAGAGCCGACACGGGGACTCACAGCTAGCAGGGGGGATGGGGACACAGAGCCAACTCGGGAACCCTCGGCAAGCGGGGGGACGGGGACACACAGCCAACGCGGGGACTCTCGGCGAGCTGGGGGATGGGGACACACAGCCGACGCAGGGACCCTCGGCAAGTGGGGGGACGGGGACACAGAGCCGACGCGGGGACCCGCTCCTCTCCCGTCCGCACGCTCCCAGCCAGAACTTCGGAACGCACGTCAGAGCGGGAGGCGCCGTGTGGCAGTGGCCAGCGCCGCAGGAACCCCAGAAACGAGACGGCCCACAGAGAGGGACCGAGCCGCGCCCTGCTGCCCCCTGCTGCCGAGCCGCGCTCTCCGCTCTGCAAATCGGGGCAACGCATCTGCCCCGAGGCTGCCTCGAGGGCGAGAGGGAATCGGGGAGGGGGCCTGCTCACGGTGGCCCCTGGCGGGGACTCGGTGAGCCTCCGGGAACCTGGGATGCGGCCGCGGTCTGTCTGCACCTTCTCTAAACACTCCACCTCGAGCAATCGCCCAACAGCCGCACAGCTCCTACTGTGAGGCCGGCGCACAGTCAGACTGCGGGGCGGGGGCCCGGACCCGCCCGCTAAGCACCGTGCACTCGGCTGCGCAGTGACCCCAAGACGCCGGGCCCTGGGACGTCACCGCAGTCTCTGCAGGGGTGGGTCGGGGTCTCAGGTACGGGGTGATCCGGGCGGGCGGCACGCCATGCCACAGGGAAGGCGGCCGCGCAAGAATCGGCATGAGGACAGACGGAGCGCCCAGGACCTGGCGGCCACCAGTGGGCGGTGTAGGTCGGGGCGGGGCCTCCCCCAGGGCGGCCCCGGCTTTCAGACGTCAGCCCTCCAGCAGCGGGGGCGGACGACCCGGAGGTGGACGTGCACACGGTGACCCAGAACCCGGTGTTGCCCGTGCGCTGCAGCCTCGGCGAGCAGACGGACGGATCCGCCCGGGCGACCAGAGGCGACACTACGTGCGGAGGCACTGGGTGGTGAGAAGACGCTGCGCAGGCCGCCGCCCTGGAGCGGGAGGGAGCCGGGGAAGGGGACTGTGCAGCCCCAGCGCGGTGGGTTGGGCTCGCGGCTGGCGGCCGCACAGAGACCGTGCGGTGCCTTCAAAGGACGCTCGGCAGGCCGGGTGAAACGGGGCCCCGGGCACCAGCCCGCACAGAAAACGGTCAGCGGGACCAAGACCGGGCCAAGGAGAGAGGGGGACGATAAGACACTCAAGGTGGCCGTGTGGTCGGCAGGCCGAGAGCGGGACGGAGGGCACGAGCGAGGAGGACGGACACCCCCTTGCCCGGCTTACGGGGCTGACAGGCATCCGCACACCGAGCGAGGGCACCCCGTGAGAAGGGCCTCCTAAACGGGGTTCCGTCGAGGAGAGCCTGCCGGGACGAGCAGGGAGCGGTAAGCAAGCGAGGAACCGCGGGGGTCTACCCCCGAAACCAGAGCTCACTGAGCACACTGCGCGTTAGCCGACTCGACGGTAAGCTACGTAGAATTACAGGACGTGAAATTATATAAAGTAAAATAATAAAAATAAAATAACCAAAACAATAAGATAAAAAAAAATAAAATAAAGTAAAAGTAAAACAAAACAAAACAAAATAAGATAAAATAAGTGGATCTGGAAAACCCACCAGGACGATAAAGAAAACGGAGACTGTCGCTAAAGGGGTCGGGATCGGGCTCCTGAAGAGAACCTCCCTGGGTGGGAACCTCGACTCCGGCGCCGACAGGCGGCAAGATCCCGGCGAGCGAGTCAATCCTGCCAGGCCGTTGCCACCTCCCCCGTGACGGCGGTCACTGCCAAGGAGCAGTTGACGACCGGAGCCCCAGTCGGGGACCCCGGCAGGGGCTCGAGGACGCCTACCGAAGGAATAAGCCGGTTCCCCTCGCCGACGACCGGCCGTGAGGACGAGCACTGCATCCTTAACTGCCATCTTAAAGACGGGGAAATGGAGTCTCAGAGGGGTCGGTACCCTGGTGGAGGTCACACGGCCGGTGGCGTCTGGAGTCCGACTGGTGTCTGACCCCGAAGGGGGTGCCGCTGACCTTTACGGGGCCTTCCGCTTGGTGATGACAGCGGCAGGCCGTGCGGCCCCCGAGACCGAAGCAGGGCCCTCGGCTCCCCGGAAGGCGCTGCTGGGAGGGCCGGCGCTCGCCCAGCGGGGGCGCGGCCCAGAACGGGCACCTGCCGCCACTTCGCGGCCTCGCTCAGGAAGGAGGGAAACCGTGCGGGACTCACATGGTCTCTCCGGCCCCACAGGACCCCGGGCAGCCGAGGCCGGTGGAGGGGGCAGGTCATAATGCAGACGCAGGCCTGGGGACACCGGAGTGGGGACGAGAGAGGAGAGACGGCCCCTCGGCCAGCCTGGAGCGCCGCACGGTCACAGCAGGGCACGCGGACGGGGGAGGGGGAGACGGACGGAGCCCGCGCGGCCCGGCGGCCCTCACCTGTTATGACGACTTCGTCCCCGTCCAGCAGAAACGTCCGGGTCTGCCCGCTCCCCAGCTCGACGGCCTTCGTCCCCCTCCAGGACAGCTCCAACAAGGAGCCGAAGCTTTCTGGCACCTTCACGACGGGCAAGGGAAGAAAGCCTCAGGTGTGGGGAGCGCGGCAGGCTGCAGAGCGGATGCCCGGCAGGGCCTAGGAGCCCCGGGCAGGGCTGGGGTGCCGCGCCCCTTGAAGACCCCGCCTGGGTGCGACCTCTGCACTGTGCCCCACCCACGTGCCCAGACGCTGCCGTGCTGACACCCTCCCCCCGGGGAAAGATCTCCCGTCGGCCTAGAGGCTGCCGTCAGGACCTTGCAGGAAGTCACCGGCACGAGCACCACCCCAGAGCCATCGTCTCCTACGCTTCCATGGCTGCCATGGGCGTATGGTGGCACCAGGCGGGGGGGGGGGGGGGGGGGGGGAGGGCCACAGCAGCGGGGCCGCCTCTTCCTGGGAGGGTGCGGGTGAGCGGGCGGCGAGCAGGCTCTGCGGCCGTTCCTTGGCTGTCCCCTCGCACACTGGCACGGCCGCCCATTGTGACAGCCTCTGTACGCCTGACCCCGGAAAGGGAGCCCCCGTGCTCCCCCGTCGGACGAAGCCATAGCGAGGAAGAGCTGGAAGGTATGCCCGCCCTGGGCGGGCCGTCCCTTCGGGAGGATGAGCTCAGGGCCCTCTGGTCCGTGTGGGGGTCTGGCTGTCCACGGGGGCAGCCCCAAGGTCATCGGGGACTCACCGGCCCGCTGATGGTTCCAGAAGCCAAGAGGTCCCCTGGTCGAAGGTTGCAGCCGTTGACGGAGTGGTGGGCCAGCTGCTGAAGCATCGTCCAGTACAGGTACTAAGGGTGGGGACACAGGGGACAGGAAAGGTGGCTCGCCCCAGCTCCAGCCCGCGGCTCACAGCCACCCGAGGCGGATGGCCTCCCTGGGTGTTGTCCCGGTGCCCCAACCGGCTGGCAGCAGCCTCCAGAGCCCCCCGGGACCCCCCGCACCCCAGCTGACAGCCTCCCCAGCTGACACGGCCGCCCCTCCAGCTGACAGGCCCCCACCCCAGCTGACAGCCCCCCCAGCTGAGCACTGGCTGAGCCTCGGGCTCCCTCACGCGTCCCCAAGAAGGCAGACCTCCTCTCCGCTCACGCCCTCAGTCTGCAACCTGCTCATCTGGCACAATTACAGGCCGCCCCGCGAACGCCCCTGAGTCCTGAGTTATCCTGGTTCAGGACCTCGTCACAGCAGAGGCTTCTCGTGAGCAGACCTTCCTTGCACTCTGCCCCCCCCCCGCCCCCCCACCCGGGCCCTGAAGCAGACACAGGCGAAGGAGCAGAATCATTCAAACAGGATGTCGGGGCAGGCCAGGAACGAAGGAGGGACGGGGGCCAGGGACCACACGGCCACCGAGGTGCTCAGACGCAGCGCCGGCCCACAGCGTCTCTGACCCGCCGCTCCTGGTGAAGGAAAACTTAGAAACGGGCTCTTGCCCAGGAGCCCCCCGAGGAGGCCCCCTGATCTCTCCCCAGCCTAAGGAGCCCAGGCCAGTGTCCAATTCGAAGGGACACCAGAGCAAGCAGGAATACGTCGATTCAAAGGACGCTCGGGTGTTCAGCAAACACACGAGAAGGCGCCCAGCCACACTTCTCATCGGGGAGGTGCAAACCGTCCCCTGCACCCTCACTGGCCCAGCAGCGCGTGGTGGCCAGGATCAAGCAGCTGAAACGCTTACCTGCTGCTAGCGTGAGCACGGACTGGCGCGAGCTCTTTGGGGAACTGTCTGGAAGAGCTTCTAGGCTGAGTGTATAGACACATGCGCTCTGTGACCCAGCAACTGTATTCCTGGACACACACCTCACTGAAAAGTGCCCGTGTGTGTGCCAAGAGATGCGGACTATAATGTTCATAGGAGCTCTGTACTAGCGCTGATCAGAAACCACCCACACATCCTGCAGACCAGAATGTTCTAGAATGTTCGTAGTAGCTCTGTACTAGCCCGAATGGAAACACGCACACACACTGCAGACCAGAATGTTCTAGAATGTCCATAGTAACTCTGTACTAGCCCCGAATAGAAACAACTCACACAACCTGAGGACCAGAATGTTCATAGTAGGTCTGTATTAGCCCGAACGGAAACAACCCACAAAGCCTGAGGACCAGAATATTCTAGAATGTCTGTAGTAGCTCTGTACTAGTCCCAAACGGAAACAACCCACATAGCCTGAGGACCAGAATGTTCTAGAATGTCCGTAGTAGCTCTGTACTAGCCCGAATGGAAACAACCCACGCAGCTTGCAGACCAGAATGTTCTAGAATGTCCATAGTAACTCTGTACTAGCCCCGAACGGAAACAACTCACAAACCCTGCGGACCAGAATGTTCTAGAATGTTCATAGTAGCTCTGTACTAGCCCAGAACAGAAACAACCCACATATCCTGAGGACCAGAATGTTCTAGAACATTCATAGGAAGTCTGTACTAGCGCCAAACGGAAACAGTCCACGTGTCTGTCAACAGTAGAACATTTACACAGTGAGAAAATGAACCACCACTCAGCCAGACGCCTGCCACATTAGAGAACCCTGCGGGCGTGAACACACATTGTGTGGTGCCATTTCTATAAAATACAGATCAGCTTCATGGAAGGCAACAGAAGTCAGGAGAGAGGTCATCCTGGTGGAGGCAGGGGGGTGGGGAGGACAACGGGAGGGGACAGCCGGGGGCAGCTGAGACACTGCAGAGCTCCCAGGCCCTGGTCTGGGTGCCGGCTGCATGGGGATGCTGACTTGGTGAAAATAACTGAACTGGACACTTAGAATCTGGGCATTTTCCTCCATGTGTATTATGCTCCATTTAGAAGTTTACTTAAAAAAAAAAGTGACTTGGTTCCATCCAGCCCCCCGCAGGACAGGAGTCAGAGACTAGACCCTTACCGGGACATCTGTCGTCTCCTAAGAAAATCACTATCCCCTCTATGCAGGCTGCATCTGGCAGGGGGCTGGTCTCGGCAGCCTCTTTAGAAAGGAGCGGGCCCACGGGAGCTCCGGGCCCACGCACCGCGCCGTGACCTGCATCCCAGGACAGAGGCAATCCTCCCGCCCCTGCCGGCCCTGCTTCCCGAATGTCCGAGAAGCGGCCCGCCTGGCTTCGGGCTTACCTTAAAGTTGGACCTGCATATGGTAGCCGCCTGGCTCATCCCTTCTCCTGTGGAAACACAAGCGGCACTGACAGAGGGCCCTCGTCCCATTACTCAAGGGGCGGGGGGAGACGCCTGTAAGGTGAACTGTGCCCAGGCCGGAGCCTGCCCCTGCCTGCCACGCTTTCGCCGCAGAGCCCGAGAAGCAGTGTGCTCTCGGCCAGCGGAGCTGCGACACCTGCCCGGAAGTGGTCCTACGGAGGCCGTGCACTCGTTGGAACCTGTGCCACGCCCCCAGGGGCCCCGTGGACAGTGGGGGCCAGCTGCCCCTGGCGGGCTCCTCTAGGGATGGGCAGTGTGCTTGCTCCAAGATCTACTTAGCCGAAAGTTACTAATCACCTACTGCATGCGAGGCAGACGTCGCTGGTCCGTCCCTCGACAGTGGCCACGACTAGGAAGCTCTCCTCCCTCCGAGTCCTGGGTCCTGGCCTCCCGTCCGCGGCCTCGCAGAGCAGCTCGGGGGCCCCCATGCCTGCCCCTGCCTCACCCGTCCCAACGGGAACGTCAGAACTGCACCTTCCAGACTAGACAGGGGAGGGGGCCTGGGAAACCATCCCTGCACTCAGCCCTCCCCTTCCAGGTCCTTGTCCAGGTATCTGGACACTGCTGATATGATTGATAACCTCGTCCCGCCCCAGCCGGGCTCTCCCTGGATGTATCTGGGCAGGCAGACGGACGGAAGACAGAAACGGGCCCCAGGAGGGTCTGTGGGTAGGAGGACAGCAGCCCGGGACCCGCGGCACTGGGCTTTCCTCTCAAGCCTTGCCATCAGCCCCCTAAGTGACTCGGGGTGAACCCCTTTTCCTCTCTGAGCTTCAGTTTCCCAAAGTCCACCACGAAAGAGTGGGACTGGCTGGCGCAGTTTTGCGGAGGGCGCTACAGCAGCCGTGAGCTCTTCCTGCAGCTCCTCCCTCCAGGGAGCGTTCTGCTCCCACGGGTGACGGCACCGTCCCCTCCTGCAGGCCTGCTGCCGGGAATCACCTCCGTCAGGGGCAGAGACGCTGGAGCTGGCCGGACAGCAGGGCCTGGCCCGCGTACTCGGGACACGAGGAGAGCTTCCGGGAAGAGCGCGGCCAGGGGTCTGCGTGTGGCCCCCGGGCAAACCCTCTCCAGCCCCGAGGGCCCCCATCAGGAATGGAGGGGACACCGGGCTCTTCCTAGGCACGGGCTCTGCTCTAAACCTTTGCAGGAACCCATGTCCCTAACCCTCACAACCACACGGTCCAGTCAGTGCCATCCCTGTCCCATTTTACAGATGACAAACTGAGGCACAGACAACTTCAGCCCCTGCCCAGAGACCTGCAGCTGAGCAGTGTGGAGTGGACCCCGGCCACGGTCGGCAGGGCCAGGCTCCTCACACTGACGCTCTACTGGCCTCCGGAGCTGAGCCGAAGGGCCTCCGGGGGTCGTGGGTATGGGCCCCGGGCCCTGTCTGCAAGGCTCTCAGGGCTGACCCAGGTAGGGGGTCGGGGGCAGGGCGTGTGGCCCCAGGGAGCAGAGCCAGGCTTTCCAAGAGGCACTGGAGGGAGGGGTCACCAGTGGTGTGTGAGCAGAGGCTGGGGTGACCCTGGCTGGGGTGGGGGGGGAGGCTGACCCTGGCCCGGGGTGGGTGACCCTGGCTGGGGAGTGGGGGGAGTGCCGGACAGGGGATTCAGACAGAGGAGGGGGGTCCTGGACTCCGTGCCTTCTGTCCCTAAGAGTCGAGAGCTCAGCGATACTCCGCTAACGTCCTGCGGGCCCAGCGTGGTGTGCTCTGTGCACGGGGTGTCCCTTCCCTCTCTTTCCTTTGTAAGACCCCCGCAAGGCTCTAAGGCTGCCCCAGCCGCCCTCTGACTCCCGGGAGCACCTGGGCACAGGGGCCCGGCTGGACGCGCCCTCCGAGCCCACGACAGTACCTTTCAGGGTGACCGCGAGGTTGATGTCAAACGTGAAGGGCCGGTCGTGGCGGAGATACGGCAGGGGCTTGGGGTCCTGCGAGGGCAGACAGAGCACACACAGCTGCACGCCAGCTGCCGGGCACAGGGGGCCTGGCGTAGAAGGACCGTCCCTGGACAGCAGGGGCCCCGGTGGGCATGTGTGCAGGGCTCTGAGAAGAGCAGCCGGGGGGCGGGGGGCGGGTGGAGAGCACCCGCGGGTCAAAGGTGCAGGGGTCAGATCAGAGATGCCCCAGAAAGCCAGGGGGCGGGGCACAGGGGACGTGGGGGCCAGAGATGGGGACCAAGACAAGGCCGGCGGGGGCAGCACGGGCAGCAGTGGCCGAGACGGGCGCCCTGACGGTGCCGGACGCGGGTGGAGGCCGCCGACGGCCAGGCCACGAGTCCGCACATCACCCCAACGCGGTGTTTCCCTGAAGTGCGACGCACGAGGGGACTTTAATGGCTGTGTTGTTTTTTTCATGATGAACTTGGCGGCTAGTGACACAAGTAGGGCCATAGAGTAAAAACCATTCCAAACCAAAAACCAATCCCTCTCTTATCTAAATACATTTGATTTAAAAATGGGAGCTGCTTCACAGGAAAATATCCAAGAAAGAGCCGGCAGGAGTGGCGGGAGTTGTGAAGACCCTGTGGGCCACGGGGAGGGTGTTCGGGAAGGCGGACGGGGAGGTGCGGCAGGGGGAGGTGCGGCAGGGGTGCGGCCTGGCGGGCAGCCAGGGGGTGGGCCGGGGAAGGGGGCAGGCGTGGACTCGCCCAGACGGGGACCGCCAGTCTCCGAGGGGAAATGATGGAAGGGGGAAAGACCCCAGGCTTGCTTCTAGCACAGCAAAGGTGAGCGTGGGGGGGCTGGCGGGGGAGGGGGGCGGTGTGGGTGCAAGAGTCTCAGCGGGGGGGGGGGGAGTGGAGGCGGAGGGACGGTGTGGGGGATGGCAAGGGGTCCTCTGCACCTGGGCATGGGGCCCTTGGGAGGACAGGAGTCAGGGAAGGGTCGGGATTTGCTGGAGAGGTCACAAGGCGCTCCTGCGGGCCCACTGGGGAGGTGGGGCGGGGCCTGCAGCCACTGGTGGGGGGATGGGGTGGGGCCTGCGGGCGGGGATGGGGTGGGGCCTGGGGGTGGGGAGGGGGGATGGGGAGGGGCCTGCAGCCATTGGTGGGGGGATGGGGTGGGGCCTGCGGGCGGGGAGGGGGGGATGGGGAGGGGCCTGCAGCCATTGGTGGGGGGATGGGGCCTGCGGGTGGGGATGGGGTGGGGCCTGCAAAGCGAGCCCCCTGTGGCCAGGCTCCAGGCTGCATTCTATCGGGTGGGCTCCAGGGGGCGCCGTCGCACAGAACAGAACCCTTGGACCTGGGGAGGTGTGCAAGGTGGTGGCACCGGCCAGTGTTCTCCTGCCAGCTAGCCAGTCCCCCCCGCCGCAGCTGGCCTCAGAGGACCCTGAAGCTCATGCAAGAACTGCGCGGGGAACAGGGAAAGCACAAAGTGGAACGATGGGTGCCGGGCCTGCCTGGGGTCACGCGCCGGGGACACAGAGCCTCCCTCCAGAGTCTCCACGCCATGTGCGCACGCGGCCTCAGGGGCGGAGGGACCTGGCTTTGGGGCCCGCTGCAGAGGTGAGCGCACCTGCTCCGGGTTGGGCACGGCGAAGGGCAGGAGGGCGTCCATGGGCACCACCCACGGAGAGATGGTCGTGCCGAAACTCTTCCCTAGGAAGGGCCCGAGGGGCACGTACTCCCACTTCTGGATGTCTCGGGCTGCGACAGAAGGGCGGGTCGGCTGACACAGGCCGCGGGGCCTCACGGTAAGCTCCCTCCCCCACGGCGCCCGGGGCCCAGCCAGGCTGCCCGCGGCCAAGGGGCGGCGGCACTCGGTGTCCAGGCCACCATGCTGAGTCACAGCAAAGAGAAGGCTGACCCAAAGGCAGATGGGCCGTGTCCCCGGAAGGGGCGGGAAGCTGTGTCCACGCGGGAGGCAGACGCAGCTCCCCGGGGCCCCGGCACGCGGCACAGGGGCTGAGACGGGCTGGACTCTGGGCTGCTGTGGTTCGAGAGCTCAGCCACTAGCTGAAATGTCCGTGTGCCCTAGGTCCTCGAGGGCGGCATGGGAATACTCCTGTCACCGGGACCCTGTAGGGACTCGGCCCGGAGCCGGCACGCGCGTGCTCACAGGTGTCGCCATGCGGTCAGCGTGTCCCTACGGAACTTAGGAGAAATCAGAGAGGGGAGGCAACTGGCCCCAGGGCTCAGAGCTGCCGAGTCTGCGTGAAACCCGTGTCCCGCTCCCCGCCTCCGCCCTGCACGGCCCCGGAAACCGTCGAGGCCCCGGGACGGCGCCCCCGGAGCCCCTGTCGGCCCGAGCAGAGCGCCCCCGGAGCCCGTCCCCGCCATTACCGCTCCAGTCGTTCATTAGCACCATCCCGAAGATGTGCTCGTGAGCCCTGGCGACGGGGATGGGCTCTCCGGGCTCGTTCCCGGGGCCCACGAAGAAAGCCTGTGGGGGGACGGGGATTAGCGTGGGCTCCCCTCCCGCCCCTCCCCTGCCTGCAGGGCGAGGGTCAGGCATTTCCCAACCTCCGCCAGGGACCAGGGCTGCGAACCCACCGGTTTCCGAGGCATGACCCGGGAGGGGGCGGAGAGACAGAGGCCTCCGCCCGCCCAGCCCCGCCCCTCCCTCAGCCCGCCCCAGCCACCCCTGTGCACACACACACCCCCCCCCCCCCCCCCCCCCCCCCCCCGCACACCACGAAAAGTGCTGAGGGCTGAGGCTTTGGAAGAGACGCATCTGAGTGCGTCCTCGCGCCACGTGCAACGCCTGCTCCAGAACGCAGCGGAGGAGAGAGCCACCCACCTGGCTCTCACCCCCCCAGGCTCCTCCCCCCCCCCCCCCCCCGCCCGAGAAAAGCATCACCAAGGCCAGGAGCAGGAGCCATGCCGAAATACCATTGGAGGAAAAATGGGGGACAGTTTTCAAAATTCCATCGAAAGCACACAGAATCCGCTACATGTGTAAAACTCGAGTCACAGTTTTTTTGTTCTGTGCGTCTAAACCTTGCAATTTTTTAAATCAAGATTGAAGAAGAACAGACGAACCTGAGGGCACCAACTTACACAGAACCTGAACCCCCAAGTGGAAGAGCGTGTGCCCACCGTCTCCGCGCACCCGTTCCCCTCCTCTGCTCGGCCCGCCGCCTGCCCCCAACACGGGCCCATCTGCGCGCAGGGGGCCCTGTGCTGCGCCCCGGGCTGGCCGACCCCCTCCTGGGGTCCACGTGGCACCCCCTGCGGGAGGCAGAGGGCTGGCTGGGAAGGCCGTGATGGGACCGGGGCTCTTTGCAAGTGGCCACGCGCTCCTTCCTCTGGACGGAACCCCGAGAAACTCCAATCACAGAGCAGGCTCGGAGAGGTGGGGGCTCCAGCCTGCGCCCACCCTACCAGGTGGCCCCCAACTGCTTCTCCACCCGCCATGAGGAGACACTTGGAGCTCCCCGGGACCTCCCTAAAACCACGGGCGCTGACTGTGGGGAGCCCCCGACATCCGCCTGCCCGGGACCCCTCCCACGGGCGGCCTGGCTCCAGGACCCGCCGCCGGCCCCCCGGGGGGCTGAAGACACTGCCCTGCGGCTGGGTCCTCCTCCAGCCGGTCGCTGTCCTGTCCCGAGTTCCAAGATCTCCGGGGCGTGCGGGAACCGACCGGATGCCAGCGTCCCGGGCGGAGCCGCGGTAGGGCCACATGGGAGAAGGTGTGTGCAGGGGGTCGCAGGCTCCCTGTCCTACTGCTCACGACTGGACATCGCCCCACAATCACCTCAGCGTGCAGGCTGAAAACCGTGCAGCCCCGAAGTCACCCCAGCTCTGAGACCCGTGGGCCTGGCCACCACCTCGGGGCCGAGAAATGTAGTGGATTCCCACTTTGCATCGCGTTTATACTCTGTTTTTTATTAATTCCTGTTTTAGGTTTACTCATTTAAAGATCGAGAGAGTGCAGGGAGGGGCAGAGAGGGAGAGAGAACCCAAAGCAGGCTCCACACTGTCAGCACGGAGCCCGACGCGGGGCTCGATCTCACCGACTGTGAGAGCGTGACCTGAGCCGAAACCACGAGTCTGATGCTCACCCGCCGGGCGCGTGCGGTACTCATATCCGTGAAGTCGCCACATGCGCCACATTAGCGGGTGCAGACTCCCCGCTGCCACGGAAAATGCCGGGCCCCCGGTCACGTTCACACCAAGCCCCCCGTACCTCCGCCCGTCAGGTGTGCTTCTGCTAGGGGCACCTGCCAGGCGTCTCCTGGGCGCTGCCACAGCGCGTGAGCGCCCACCCCGTCCCACCCCAGGCAGGCCGCCTAACGCACGCTCGCTCCGCGCTCACTGGCGCTAGACGGCGCTTCGGCACCACGCTCCGGGGGGTCTGAAACAGCGAAAGCACCCCAAAAAAGCCCAAAGGTGCAAAGTGGCGTGGGTTTCCGTGGTGGGAAGAACACTGCACGGTGTGAGCCGAGCAGCAGGCCGAGCGAGGCCCCGTTCGGCCCCGCGGGGGACACACGCGGCGGCTCGAACCCTTTTTCCGAAGTGACCCCCACGGGCTCCGCGAGTACTGGCCTGGAAGTTCCGCAAGGAGGCGAGCGCCCGGGCACGGAGCCCAGGGGAGGGCGGAGGCGCCCCCCCCCGCCCCCAGCCCTCCCGCCCCAGCGCCGGGCACCGGCCGCGGCCGGGCAGCGCCGAGGCCCCGCTCACCATCTCCAGCTCCAGGTCCAGTTGCTGGCAGGCGCCGAACACCGGGGGCTTAGCTGCAAGACACCGGAGAAGAGGGGCTGTCGCGCACGCCGGGCCACGGGACCCGCCGCCACGGGGGACCCGGAGCGGGGACCCCTGAGGGTCGCTTACCGTCGTCGGGTCTCATCTGCCCCACCGGCCTTCGGATCGGAGTGCCGGACACCACGACGGAGGAAGCGCGGCCGTGGTAACCCACTGGCAAGTGCAGCCTGCGGAGGACGGCGGGAGGGGGGTTAGTGCGACCTGCGGGCGAGTACGTTGCTGCGGTTTTAAGACTAAAAACCAAAAGGAGTCGACATATACCCGTGGTTCAAAACCCCGCCAAGCGGGGCGCCCGGGCGGCTCAGTCCGTGGAGCGCCCGACTCCCGGTTTTGGCTCAGGTCATGATCTCGTGAGTTCCAGCCCCCGATGGCTCCACACTGACAGTGTGAGCCTGCTTGGGACTCCCTTTTTCTCCCTCTCTCTCTGCCCCTCCCCTGCTCACTCTCTCTCTCTCTCTCTGTCTCAAAATAAATAAACTTAAAAAAAAAAAACCAAGTCACTGCCAAGTGTCCATCAACAAACAGGTGAGCAAACCACGGGCTGCACACCCTGTGAACGCCGCTCGGCACCACGGGAGGGAGCAGGGCCCTGGGGCCCCGTCGGTTACGCGCCCAGCTCTTTAGCTCAGGCCTGGATCCAGGGTCGTGGGACCGAACCCCACGTCGGGCTCCACACTAAGTGTGGAGCCTGCTTAAGGCTCCCTCCCTCTCTCTCTCTCTCTCTCTCTCTCTCTCTCTCTGCCCCTCCTTGCTCTCGCACGCATGCACTCTCTCTAAAATAAAAAATTTATAAAAACGATGCACACGTTTGACTATGAAACTGTAAAAGTTCGTGTTGGCGAGGACCGCGACGGGGAAGGGCCGTGACGGGGAAGGGCGCCGCACCGGGAGAACACGTTCACAGCACACGACACAGCCGAGGGCTGATTTCTATGAAACGTAAAACATCCTTTCCAACTAAGGAAAGAGCAGCGGCCGCTCGGAAGGGCTGGCGGGGCGTGTGCGGGAGCGGCTGTGGAGGCCAGGGAAGACGGACAGAGCGGTTTCCCCGGGAGAAGGGGGTGGGCACAGGGAGGGGGCCTGGCCCATCAGGAGCCGCACAGCATCCTGGCTAATAAAGGACACACACACAGTGACAGGAGCCCGGCAGTGGTCCCCTCAAGCCAAACAGCGAGAGAGAGAGGCCCGTTGGCTCTCTCCTGCAGCAGGAGCGGCCCTCGGTGCCCACAGCCGGCCCTGGAGCCCGCTCGGGCCAGAGTCTCCCCCATCTGCACACCCTGCCGGCCCAGACTCAGCGCCGTGCTCTGCGGCCCTGGCCTCGTTCTCACCGTCGTTAACCTGCCATCTCTTTCCTTCTTCCGTCCTCACCTTGGTTCTGAGACGCGGCCCTGCCCGCTGGCCCGGGTGCGCGCCGGCCACTGCGTCCCAAGTCAGGGCCGCATCGGAGGACGGCACAGAACAAAGGGGCAAGGATCTCAGCTCCCCGTGGGGCGTGGCCTTGACCTGGGGGTTCAGAGCTGCCTCTGGCCCCCTCGAGGCTCCCCTGAGCCCGTGCTGCTCCCTCGGACCCGGGCTGACAGGTCAGAGCCTGGGAGCCCCCGCGAGCACCTGTGTGACTCTCTCCTTGAGCCGACCATGCTTGGGAGACACAGGGGGCGGGCGCCCGAGGACTCCCTCGCGGCCAGGTCCCAGGCGCCCAGGCCAGGCCTCTGGTGTGCCCCCAGAACCGGCACTCGTGAAGGACTCCTGTCCACAGCGTATGGCCGTGCCCTCCCGTCTCTGCCCCGAGGGGGGCTCCTGAGCCCCCGGGAGAGCGCTTCCCCGCTCCGCCGGCCTACCAGTTGGGCATGAGCGCGTTCCCGCTGCCCCGGAACATGATCCCCACGTTGGTGGCGTGCTGGCGGGAGGAGTAGAAGTCCGTGTAGTCACCTGCAGAGGAGACACGGCAGACCCCAGCAATGGCCGGACGCCCGGCACAGGGAGGGGCCTCTCCCACGACCCCGCCCCGTGGGCACCCCCCAACAGCGCCGTCGGGGCTCCCGAGTCCCCGCCCCACTCCCCAACAGCTCGGTCGGGGCTCGGCGTGAAATGTGGCACAAGCAAGACTCACCGACAATCTGCTTTCAGAACTGCCCCAGGGAAACAAGGAACGAAGGAGCCAAGACTGTGACACAGACAACGGACACCCCTCCAGTGAAGGAGGACAGACCCCCCGAGTCACGGCTCCCAGCCCAGTGCCTTCACCGGACCCGGGCCCACCGCCTGGCCTGCATGGCCTCTCCCCTTCCCTGGTCTGCGTCCAAATCCCGGCAACAGTTTGAGGCCCCTTCCCCCACTCTCTCTGGGGGGATCACTTCCTCCTCTGGAGGAGGAAGGAGGAAGAGGAAGAGGAGGAGGAGGGGGAGGGGGAGGGGGAGGAGGAAGAGGAGGAGGAAGAGAAGGAGGAAGAGGAGGAGGAAGAGGAGGAGGAGGAGGAAGAGGAGGAGCGTTGTCTAGCCCTCAACTGGACACTCAAAACTCCTTGGGATGCTGGAGCGCCCGGGGGGCTCAGTCGGTTGAGGTCTGACTTCGGCTCAGGTCGTGATCTCACGGTTTGCGAGTCTGAGCACCGTATCAGGCTCTGTGCTGACGGCTCAGAGCCTGGAGCCTGCTTCGGATTCTGTGTCTCCCTCTCTCTCTCTCTCTCTCTCTCTGCCCCTCCCCCATCTGTGTGTGCACACATGCGCGCTCACGCTCTCTCTCTCTCTCTCTCCTCCCCCCTCAAAAATGAATAAACATAAGAAAAATATTTTTAATCACTTGGATGGCAAATTTTATGTTATGTGTATTTTACCACAATTTAAAAAAAACCTATAAGCCTTCCTTAACTAAAAGCTTATTTTTCTTTATTAAAAAATATGGGTTATGAAAAACATTAAGGCAAGAAGAGCGGAAATACGGGGAGGAGGTGCAGGTCGCGGTGACACAGGGGGCTGCTCGGGTGCGACTCCACCCCACGGAGACTCCACCCCACGGAGCCCGCAGGGAAGCCTAGAGACCGTCCTAGGCGGGGCCGGCAAACGGACGGAGTGTCTCAAGACTGGACGGGCAGGGGGCTTGCGCCAGCCCACCCGTGGACTAAACCCTCCAGACCACGACCTTACGGTGGGGGGAGCGGGCCGGGTGCTCCGGGCAAGAGTACAGGGACAGGGAAGCACGGGGAAGGCGGAGGGACCTGGCCGCCGTCAGAGAGCAGCCGCTGCAGAGCAGGTGGGGGTTCTCCCCCCCCCCCCCCCCCGGACTTCGACCTGAGCTCTGTGCTCTGCGCACTTCGGCTGTTTTTAACCCTCAACCCCCCGGAGGCAGGGGGGGGGCCTGATCCATTGTGCGTCTGCCTTTTTCTGCCTTTTGGAAGGACGTTCTCCAGCGGGAAGGTGTCTGAAGGCCACAGAAACAGGGCAGACACCTGTGTTCCGGAAGCCTCCCGAGCACACAGACGCCCAGGCAAACCCAGCAGGCCGGCAGCCCGGGGCTGGGAGGCCACAGCGGAGCCCTCCCCCTGCTTCGGCTAAGAGAGTTTGCCTAACTCCAACCTGCTGATTGAAACCGGGGCGCTCTTCCACCAGACCTCCTGCCAGGGGCTCCAAGTGGGGCGCTCCAGGACCTGGGACTCACGGATGAGCTGGGAGCACTCCCCGTGGGCTCGGGGACAGGGCGACCTGCCAGGGAGGAGCCCGCGGCAACCGCAAACCCCAGCAGTTGGCACCCACCAAGCGAGGGCTCAGGCCTCCCCTCCCCTGTCACCGCCCCCAGTGCGGGTGCAGGGACCCCACTCACCTATGGCGGCTGGCAGGTGCATCACGGCAGAAGCCTGGGTGGTGAACGCCCTGCAAACAGAACCGGGGACTTCAGGGTGAGGCAAGCAGGACGTAGGGTCCCTGCTCAGGCCGCCCAAACCGGCCCTGGAACCCTGCTCACGATCTCCAGCGAGCGCCCCCAGGCTGGCCCGGGGGGGCTCCTCGC
This sequence comes from Paguma larvata, assembly GCA_030068075.1. NCBI lineage: Eukaryota > Metazoa > Chordata > Mammalia > Carnivora > Viverridae > Paguma > Paguma larvata. The sequence goes on from CM057827.1 coordinate 140,452,825, forward strand.
TGCTCCCATCTTTCTAGAAAATGGGCTAAATGAGCCCTTCCCTGGAAACTGGACAAGGACGCAGAAGGTGCCGATGGGGGACGGCTGAGTGAGGAAGGGGACGGGCAGGTCCAGTCCAGACACACAGGTCATCCCGGCCGGCCCAGAGCCCTGCCACCTGTACGCAGCCCCGGCAGGGGCTGGTGAGGCTGCCTCAGAACGGGCCTGGCCGCCACCGTCCCCTCCTCCCCGCCCCCGCCAGTGGCCGCGAGCCCCTCACCGTCTCCGGAGCTCCGTGTCGTCCCGGAGCCTGGCGCAGCTGGCGGACAGCAGGCTCTGCAAGGACTCCCTCGCCTCCTTCCAGGCGGCCCGGCCAAGGCCCATGAAGCTGTTGAGAGTCGGCTACGCCAGAGCAGAGAGAGGGGCTCGCACGGGGGACGGCAGGGCCTCGTTCTCAGCTCTGCCAGCTGCCCTTCCAGCCGAGGGCAAGCGTCACCGCCCGACAGGGCGTCACACTCCCCGCGGGTGTGCACACGGGCCCTGAAGCCTGGGAGCTGCTCTCTGGCAGGGGGCGGCCCGGTCAGACCCTGGAGGCGCTCACTCACACACCTGCAGGAAAGGGTCTACGCGGACCCTCCACCCGCGTCCTGAGGGGGTTCTCAGCCAGGGAGGCGTGGCAGAGCCGTGCTGTGGCATCTGAGGGCTGGGACATGGAGGAGCCCCCCGCCCATCTAACGGGGATCAGTTCTGTGCAGCTGGCTGTCGTGGGGACTGGACGGGGGCCGTGTGCGGAGCTCTGGGCACACAGGACACGCTCGACACACACCACCCTCCTTCCTGACCCGGGATGGGAGGCGCCCACCTGAGTCGGCCCCGGGGCCCCCGAAGGCACGACCCTCCGACCCGCATTTCCCTGTGGCATTTGCGACAAATGCCCCTGAGATGCAGGACGAGCCGTGTCGCAGTGTCCCACCTGATCGAAGACATCCTGGTGTTTGGAGAGGACGGGCCCAGTGAGGAGGTGCTTAATGACGCTGAGGTCCAGGATCTGGTCGCCGATGGCCACGCCGATCCTCCGTCTTGGCTGGGAGCGGGACGGCACGGTCAGCACCGGGAAGCCTCGGCCACACCCCCTCCTTCACCCGGAAAAGCTGCCCAGTGAAGAGCCCACAGGCCCCCCTCTGGCTGGCCCCCCACGGAGAGGGACGGACGACTGGACCCTAGCACGGCACCCCAGGCCCCTCCGTCTCCCGGCGCACTGAGCCTGTCCCAGTGATCTCTGGCCAGGCAGCACCTGGAATCTTCTGTCCTTACGGGACAAGGAAAGTGTCCTGTTCACTGCATGGGAAAGAAACTGAACATCCTCGGAGCGGGAAGGCACAGCCGGCCTCGTCCGAGTCCCTTGTCAAGACCAAGTCTCCGTCGAAGTTCCTCAGGTATGACTTAAATGCCTCTAGTGATGAGCAGCTCACCACCTGACCGGGCAGCTGGATTATTCCCCGGGGTTAACTTTGGCCTTCTCAACGGGATTCTCTTCGCACAGCAGAGCAGAGAGTGTGCCGCGGGCAGGGCTGAGGGCCGGGGCTGGATGACGAGCGCTGTGATGGCTCAGACAGGGGAGAGTCTGCTCACGGGGCCACAAAGCTGGGCTGCTTAGAACGTGCAGGGAAGTTCCCTTCTGCGACATAAAATCCCAGCTTCGGCTCTGACTACGAAGATCTCGCAAGAATCTGGCCGTTGTTCCACGACCCTGAGCCAGGCCAGTCAACAAGGCACTGGAGAGCCTGTCTGCAGACGCACCCCCTGGGGCCCGGGGCCACACTGCCAGGCCCTCTCCCGAACGCCCAGCCTGGCCATTTCCACTGCGGAGGGCCCGGAGGCGGGAGAACGCCGGCTTCTCCACCGGGGGCTCCTGGCAGCAGCCTGGGGCAGGTGGCCCTCTCCGCACGAGGGTCAGCCCAGGGCCCCAGGGGGGACCAGAGCCACCCCTCCCCCTGCGAGACAGGCAGACCCCGCCCTGCAGGCTACTCAGTCCCAGATGCACGCTAACTCCTCAGGCCTCAGTCCCTCCCTCTGGAAAATGGCAAATGAGCACCTAGACCTGGGTGGCCACCCACCGGGGGACGCACGGGCCAGACCCCTGAGCCACTTTCTGACCCTGGCCCCCGAGCCCACTGAAGGTAGGAAGGAGCCAGCTTCCAGGACCAGGGTCACAGGTCACAGCCGTGAGAGCCAGCTTCCGGCCGCGAGCGACGCCGGGAGCTGCCCTCGTGCTGCACACTGTGACCTGATGACGCAGAGAAAGTCGGAGAGTGAGTCCATCTACTCTAAACGTGGGGAAGGGGCGTCACCGGCTCGGCTGGTGGGGCGTGCGACTCCTGATCTCGGGGTTGTGAGTTCGAGCCCTATGTTGGGGGTAGAGACTGCCGAAAACTAAAATCTTTACAAAAATAAAGCATAAACGTAAATAAATGATGGGAGCTGCACTCTTCCGGCCGGGTCAGGAGGGGCTCCTGGCCGGGACCCTGCTGCTGGCCACCCGATGGCCCGGGACAGCCCTGGTCCTCTCGGGGCCCCGGGCCCCCCAACCTGAGGGGGCCAGACGAGGACGAGATTGCCCGCGTATTTCGGGAGAACGCACATGCACCGGCTCCGGACGGTTCACCCAACTCCCCAGGAGACCAAGGGAGACACGTGGGGTTTGGAAGCTCGCAGACGTGGGGTCCAGCCCCAGTTCAGCTTCTTCCTGGCTGTGAGACCCGGAGCGGGGTTCTCGGCCGTTCAGAGCCTCAGTTTCCTCCTCCACGAAATGGGGACAATAACATAAGGGCAGGTTTGTTGCGAGAAAATTAACATCTGTGAATCTCTCATCGCGAGGCATCGGCCACTCATTCAGGTAAAAACGTTTATGAAGCCTCTACTCCACGCCAGCAGGACACGAAGGCTGGGACAGAGGAGGGACTGGCGCAGGCTGTCCAGAAGCAGAGGCAGCACAGGGAGTGGTGACAGATAATAGGTGTGGCTGGAGGACAGCAGGGAGCTCCGCGGGGGAGATAGAAGAAACAATACGTGCCAAAGTCCTGAGGCAGAAAAATGCTCTTAGAATGTTCCAGAAACTGAAAAGCAGCCAGTGTGGCTGGAGAGAGCAGAGGGCCAGCAGGCAGAGGCAGGGCCAGACTACAGCGACTTGAACAACTTGGCCATCGGCTCCAGACTACCTCAGCGCCACGTCTCAGAAGCTACCGTCCCTGTCTTCCCAAAGAGAGCCTCTTGCGTTCTTCCGATCCATGAGCACCCTGAGATGGAGGGACAGGTGTCTTCTGTGCCCTTGGTCCCCAGCACCCTGAGATGGAGGGACGGTGTCTTCTGTGCCCTTGGTCCCCAACTCCCAGCCCAGCATCTGGCCCAGAGTTGGGGCTCTTAAGCATTCAGAGTGGAAGAATGAACCTAGTAGAACTGAATTCACTGCTCTTTGGCCCGTATTAGGCCCGAGGAGCTGGCTCCTGGTGGGGAGGAGGAGCGGGCTGTGCCTGGGCCACCACGCCAGCCTGGCGAGGCCAGCACGACCCTTGGGTGTGCGATGCGGGCAGGGAGAGCTTCAGACCGGGCCTGTTCCCACCCGAACGCCCTGAACCTTCTAGAATGCCAGAGGGCAGTGCTCTTTCGCAGAGGGCTATGCGAACGGGGCTCTGGCTCCCGGGCCTCCCTAGGGGCTGCCCCTGCACATTCTGTGCCAGCAGCAGGGGGCCTGGGGTCCAGGGGCATTAAACTCAGAATCCTCCGGGAGGACAAGTCAGAGCGCCTCTGTCCTGCGAGTGTCCCCAACTGTTCTGTACTCCCAGGAAAAGCAAGGGTGCAGGGAGGGCAAACTGTCAGTGCCCGCCGAGGGCGGAGTGTGGCTGGCTGAACGCGGGGCAAGGTTTAACCCGCCGCACCGGATCCGTGTCCCTCCAGGGGACCCAGTGTTAACTTTCCGTGTCCTCGCGGCACTCAGTCAGGCCTGGCCGTTGTGAAACCGCACGCTGGCCCTCGCGGACCTTTGCTGCGGGCAGGCCCCCAGGAGGGTGGCCCCTGGGGGTCAAAGGTCAGCCGTGGGGGAAGGGGCCGACTCCCGGCGCTGCATTTCGCAATTATTTCCTGAACACTGTTGGAAGCAAGCGGACTCTGGGGTTCGGGCGGTTTACGGAGCCGAATCTGGAGCCGAGCCTTTAAGGTCGGGGGCAGAAATGGGAGCAAAAAATACCATGAATAAACTCAAGGAAACCTGCTTTCCCCACCCAGGGACCTTCTTAAATACTTGCTGATGGACGCCCAGTTTTCAAAGATTTCTTTCTACCAGGCAGAGCACCCCTACTAAGAAAAAGCTCCTTTCTCTGTATAAAAGGCTTCTTCCGATTAGCCAGGGAACGCCAGGGAGCCCGCTCCACGCAGGAGCCCAATGATTTCCAGCTGGAGGCAAATTCACGTGACATCCCAGACCCCACAGGCCTGGCGGGTTAACCTGCGAGGGAGCTAGGGCCCTGCCGCAGCGCCCTGGGGGCAGGAAACACACCCCAGGAACTCTGGAGGAAGCAGGATGACCCCGCGGTAACAGTAATGGAACTGGATCCGGTTGCCTGTTTCGTCCTCACACAAACCCGCAGAAACCGCGCCGACAGGTCCACTAACGCGCACATCTACAAAGTGGGGTTCGGACCCACTGACACTCGGCACCACTAGCTCAAGAGACAGCCCAAAAGCCTCCATCTGCCCCTACCTATCTCACTCCCCCTGCACCAACGACCCCGAGCCTCTGCGAGGCGCGCTCAGCAGGGGAACCGCCGGCCGCACTGACCCCCCCGGTGGGGGTGGGGGGGGTTGTCTCCGCGGAGCACGCTGAGCAGGGGAACCTTGGGTCCCACTGACCCCGGAGCCTCCACGGGGCGCGCTGAGCTGGGGAACCGCGGGCCCCACTGACCCGGGGAGCGGAGTGGGGCTCCGCGGCCCGCGCTGAGCAGGGGAACCGCGGGTCCCACTGACCCCGGGATGGGGGTCCGCGGCGCGCGTCCAGCAGAGTTCGACCGGGCGGCGTCCCGCCTGGTCGGCGCTGCTGGCCACCGGTGGCGTAGGTTGGGGCGGGAGTCCCGGCGGAGAAGGCACCCTCCCGTCCCCGCCCGGAGGCCAAGCGCAGCAGCTCACGTTGTCTGGGGTGGAAAAGACGCCGTAGGGCAGGTTTTGGATGGGGAAGTCAGAATCCTCGGCCACCGCGATGAAGGACATGCTGGCCAGCAGAGAGCAGGGCGGCGGGCTGCACTCGGCTGGGTCCGGCCGGATCGCGCCCCTCGTGGCTCAGCGCCCGACCCCAAGGCCTGGTCCCTGGCTCCGCCCCCGCGGCACCACCCCCCTGGTTCCACCCCCTGGTTCCACCCCCATCCCCACCCCGAGGCTCCGCCCCCCGCGGTTCCTTGCCCGGCTTCCCCCAACCGGCTCTGTCCGCCGAGGCTCCGCCCCCGCCGTTCCACCCCCGGCTCCGCCCCCGCGACCCCACCCCCGAAGGCTCCGCCCCTTATGGACCCCGCTCCGCCCCCGCTGTTCCACTCCCGACCCCGCTCCTGGCTCCGCCAGCAGCCCCACCCCCGGCTCCGCCCCCTGCCCCGCCCCCAGCCCCGCCCCTCCGCAGAGCTCCGCCCCGGGAGACTTGGGTCCCTGTCCAGGAGACCCCAGCCCCGCCCTGCGTCCTCCGGGGCCCCGTGGAGGGCCCGCGGGCTCGCGGAGTCCAGCCAGAGCCCTGTGACCCGTCAGCGGTGACACGTCCACCTGTGGACCACAGGGTCAGGCGCGCCTCCGGAAGACTTACTTCAACGAGAAGTACGTCTAAAAGTGCAGCTCACATGCGCACTTCACATTCCGACGTTCAAGGGCCGTGACCGCCATCTGACCCCGGGCAAATTACTCAGACTCGTCGGCCGGGGCAACGTGGCCGCCCGCCGCCCCTGCCCCTGCAGGGCTCTGCGGGGTGAGTGCGCGTGCGCGCTCGTGCCCGGCGCCCAGGGACCCCGCGCGACCGCGCTGGAGAGAGCGCGCGGAGAGGGCGACGGCCGGAGAGGTGCACCTTAACCCCTCCCTGCAGGGGGCGCACCGCGGCGGGCGGGGAGACTCGAGGCCCGCCTCTGACTGTGCTCAGCCCGCAGCGAGTTCAGCCCCTGGGCCTGTTTACTCAGCTGCAAAACAGGGGTAAGAAACGAGCCTACTCCTGGATCTCCGTGACGGTCCGAGAGTGCCCGGCACACACGTGGTGACCAACCCAGTACTCTTCCCATCCGGCCCGAGGTCAGCCATTCTTCGGGCTCCGAGTTCTGCTTCCTTTATGAAGGAGACAAGCAAAAAAGGAGGCAACACAACTATAAAGTGGTCATCACTGATTAAAAATAAGTTTATAATATAAATGCAAATTTCTTAGAGCTCTAACAAAAATTTGCATTTGAAAAGACTTAAAAATTTTTAAGTTAAAATTACAGGGGCATCTGGGCGGTTCAGTCGGTTGAGGAGCTGAGTTCAGCTCCGGACCTGATCTCTGGGAGCCTGGAACCTGATTGGAATTCTGTGTCTCCCTCTCTCTGCCCCTCCCTTACTCCTACCCTCCTGCTCCCACTCCCTCTCAAAAATAAACTTTAAAAAAAGTTAAAATTATAAAAGTATAGGCTGCACAATACTTACAATACACAAACCAATATTGGAAATACTGATTGGCTTTGGAATTCTTACATTACAGTGGAAAGCTAATGAATTAATACAAAAAGACATTTTTGCACCCCTCTGTTTACCGCATTATTTACAATAGCCAAGATACAGAACCAATCCAAGGGGCCATCCACAGAGGGATGGATGGAGATGTGTGTACCCGCATGTACACGCACGCAGACACACACAATTTGTGGATCTTCTTACAAGAGCAGGCGATCCTGCCACTTACGAGCACACAGGGGCTGCCAGGGGGGCTCAGTCGGTTAAGCAGCCGACTTCAGCTCAGGTCATGATCTCACGGTCTGTGAGTTCGAGCCCCGCGTCGGGCTCTGTGCTGACGGCTCAGAGCCTGGAGCCTGCTTCAGATTCTGTATTTCCCTCTCTCTCTCTGCCCTTCCCCTGCTCACGCTCTGTCTCTATGTCTCTCAAAACAAAATAAACATTAAAAAAAAGAAAGAAAAAACAAGAAAAAAACCACACACAGAGGGCTGGCGGGCATTATGCGAAGTGAAATAAGTCAGACAGAGACAAAGACTCTATGTTGTCACGTATGGAATCTAAAAAGCAAAGCAAACCAAACAGAAACAGACTCATAAACACAGAACAAACCTGTGGCCACGAGAGGAGGGTGAGAGGGGGAGGGTGAGAGGGGGAGGGTGAGAGGGGGAGGGTAAGAGGGGGAGGGTGAGAGGGGGAGGGTGAGAGGGGGAGGGTGAGAGGGGGAGGGTGAGAGGGGGAGGTAAGAAAAAGCGATGGAAGGGCTGAAGAGGTAAAACCGTCCAGCCATGAAGCGAAAAAGCCCCAGGGCTGAAGAGCACAGCACGCGGAATACAGCCGGTGATCCTGGGATAACTTCATACGATGACAGACGGGGACTCCACTCACCTTGGCGAGCGTTTCACGCTGTATTTGTATTCGGTGTTGAATCACTATGTTGTACGTCTGAAACAAGTACAGTCTGTCGACTATGGTTAAACATTGTTTTACAGACTTAGCAAGTTTGAGGATCTAAGGTGCGGCATGGTGGGTATAGCTGATAACACTGCTGTCGTCTGCTCGAACGTTGCTAACACGGACCTTAAGTGTCCTCACCATGAAGAAGACACCGGAGCTAGGTGGTCCGACGGCCGTGGTCGCTCACACTGTGGCGGTCATCGTTTTGTGATTTATTACCGTATGGGTCACCACATTGCACGCCTCGAAGGGACGCAGTGTTGGGTGTCCATTATTGGGCGAAAATGTTAACGAATTAGTGGCTACACAGGTACAAGTGACTGAAAATAAATCTGAAAACAAAGTTCAGCCAAAATCCTAGAAGTTATTCTTGGAGAACATTGAAAGGTTGCAGAACCAGGGGCCCCTGGGTGGCTCAGTCGGTTCAGCGTCTGACTGTTGATCGCAGCTCAGGTCTTGATCTCAGGGTGTGAGTTCAAGGCCTGCACTGGGCTCCACGTGGAGCCTACTTAAAAAAAAAAGTTGTGGATCCATCTCAAGGTTTGTAAAAACAGCCCTTTTCCTTCAAAAATATTTTTTAAAGTTTTTATTTTTGAGAGAGAGAGCAAGACGGAGAGAGACTCCCAAGCAGGCTCCACGCGGTCAGCACAGAGCCCGACATGGGGCGCGAACTCAGAAACCCCGAGATCCTGACCTGAGCGGAAACACGCGTAGACGCCTAGTGGGCTGAGCCACCCAGGCGCCCTTCGAAAACATTTTTTGATGGATGATGATGACAGCAGGCAGAAAGGCCCCTTAGCGAGAAGTCGCCCTTCCTTGGCTGCAGGGTCTGCCCGGCCTCCTCCGGTCCACCAGGCCCTCCCTGGACCAGCCTCAGTGATTGTCATTGTTGGAAGCACACGTTTGTCCACAGCCAGTCCTGCGACAGACCCTCCCGGCCCCCCCCCCCCTTGGTCATCGGCCTCTGGGACAGCTCTGCCTCCTCAGCAAGGTCAAGTGCGGCCAAACAACTTGCCGTTAGAATACAGTATGGAAATTGCCAGTGACTGATGTAAGCAAAGGGGTGGGGGGGAGGGGAAGAAGGGGGGTAGGGGAGAGGGAGGAGAGGGCAGGGAGGGGGAGGAAGTGGAGGAGGAGGAGTGTGAGGGGGAGGGGGCAGAAGACAGAGCATTCCAGCGGATTGGGGAGTGGTCTGTAATCACTCCAGCCCACAGCCAGGCCCCAGGCACACACCTGAGAGGGGCCGGGAGGCAGCAGCGGGGGTGCTGTCACAGGAGTCCTGGCGCAGGTCCTCGGGGCCCCTGGGGAATGGCTGTCTGCTCCCCGAGGGAGGAGAGGCTGGAAGCTGGCCCTGAGGTGTCAGGGGCTCGGCTGGCCCAGCCCCCTGGCTGTCACCCCCACCGTGGGCAGACGTCCAGGTAGATTCCAGGGAGGGGACGGGAGACCGTGCCAGCTGGGTTCTGGGACTGCCCGGTCCTAGGGGCGCTGGGCCGCGGGGCAGGGCGCCTGGGTCTGTTCCGGACCAGCCCGCGCCCTTGCCGCAGGGTGGCCGGGGTTACTGCAGGGTGGCCGGGGTTACTGCAGGGGGGCTGGGGTTACCGCAGGGGGGCCGGGGTTACCGCAGGGGGCTGGGGTTACCGCAGGGTCGGTGGCTCGCGTTCTGTGTGCGGCTCTGTCCACACCCAGCCCAACATCCGGCTCGAAATTGGTGCTTCGCAACATTTCAGTAAGTACTTCTGTCAGGGCAAACTGGGACTGACTCCATTGAGAGTCTCCAGCGCCGGCACAGAAGCTTAAAACCTGCAACTTCCTGGTTCCGAAATGACCACGCCCGGTGACCTATGGAACAGGACCCTGACCCTTCCTCAGCCAATCGGCTAGGGTCACGACCATCACCCCTCCCACTGCCCTAGACCCCTCTAAAACTCTTGCGCCTTTGGAACACGCCCTCTCTCTCTGGGCCCCCCGCTGCGTCGTTGGTGCAGGTAGGAGTGAGCTGGAGCTAGCTGGAATAAAGGCTCTTTGTTCTTGCATCGGACTTGGCTCCCTGGTGGTTTTTGGGGTCCCCGAATTCTGGGCCTAACACTTCCTCGAAAGCGACCCACGGAAGGCGATTTGATACCCGACGAGACCCTCGCTGGGCCTGGGGGGAGGCCTGGCAGCTCACTGCCTTCTCCCCAGACACCCCCCCACACACACACACAGACACACACACACAGACACAGACACACAGATACACACAGACACACACACAGACACACATGCAGATACATACGTAGATGCACAGACACACACAAATGCACGCAGACACACACGTAGACACACATACACAGATACACACAAACACATGCAGACACACAGATGCACACACAGACACACACGTAGGCACACACAGACACAGATACACACAAATACATGCAGACACACAGACACACACAGAGACACACACAGACACACACACAAATACACGCAGACACGCACACAGATGCGCGCACACACACAGGGGCTAACCGCGGCCTACGCCGTAGAACCAGGAAAAGAGAAAACCCCAAACCTTTTGGGGGAGGCACGGGGCGCATGTGTGGGGGGAGGGGTGTGGGCACGAGAGCGACGGAGGGCGGAAGGTTCCCGGGTTTTACAGCAGACTCGCCGGCCTGCCAGTCACATCTGGTGCCTCCGAATGCCCGAGCGGCCCTCCATCTGGACGGAACCTTCCGAAGTCCCTCGCACACTCACCCTATCCTCCTTCCCTCCCCCCTTGAGCAGGGGTGTGCCCGCGAGCACGGACGCCACGACGACCACGAACAAGAACTGCAAGGAAACCCGTTGCCCCAGCCCCGCTGTCCGCCGTCCCCGCCCGTCCCCGTTCTTGGCCGTGCGCGACGCCTCCCGCTTCGTGACCTTCACACAGAGGCAGTCAGTGCTTCCGTCTCCCCTGTATTTCTCCCCTGAGCGTTTTTCACGTGGCCAGAGGGATTTCGTCACCACCGCTTCCAGCGGCCGAGTCGGTTCCCGAGCTGCGCGGCCTGTGTGCACAGCGCGTGTCCGACTCCGACACCACTGTCAGGGGTGGGTTCGGGGGGGGTGCGGACGCCAGCTTCAGCGCCCCCCTGGCTGAGGGCTGGTTTGGGCTTCCGTGGCTCCAAACTCAGGGGTCTCCCTCGGAGGCGAAGCCACAGCGGCAGGAGGCAGGGACAGATGGGCCAGGGGCGTCCCTGCAGGCATGCGGGAGTCCCACCCAGGCCCCTTCCTCCCGGCCTGCAAACGTCGCTGCCACCCGGCTGCTGGCATCAGGTTCCCACGGTCCCCTGGATGGCGAGCTCCTTTGAGGGGACAGTGTCACTCGGGTTCGCATAGGACATACACTCCTCCGATGACAGAATGCATGACATACGCGCCAAACACAAGGTGTCCGCCCTACAAGGTGGGCAGCAAACTTGGGGGCGTGAGCCTTCGGGGGAGGAGACCCTCGCTCCAGCGAAGTGCGCGGCCTTTTCCTGAGACCCGGCGGGGCAGGCGCAGAGCCCGGTGAACCGGCCCAGCCAGAGCCCCCCGAAATGCAGAGGAATTTTGACCTGTTTGGTGCAGAGAATTGTGGGCGCCTCTCCCCGAACCCGGCTCCGCTCTGTGGACGAAGCCTGCTCTTCAGCACCTCTGCCCCCTTCTTCTCAGATTCCCCAGGACTGAAGCCTCCAGGTCAGGCCTGTTTCTCTCCCCTGAGGTTTTCGGGACCAAGAGCTCCCCTGCTGCCCCGCCGCCTGCCTCCCCTGCCCCGAATCCCCCTGTGCCGGACGCACCAGGGAGTCCAGAAGCCTCTGCGCACCGTGTCTGAGCTCTCTTTTGAGGGGAACCGCCCTGCCCCTGCGCTCAGCTCCCGCTTGTGCGCCGAGGAACCCCGGGGCAGCCCGGGACGCGATCCCCGGCCCCGCCATCCCTGTCTGACGGCACGGCCCACGGCGACAGACGTGTTCTAGGTGCGCCGTCCCATCGGAGCCGCCGGAGCACGTGAAGGGTGATTGGTGAGCGAGCAGCCACAGTCTTCATTTTATTCCATCTAAGCGGACCGACACGCACAAAGCCGCGTATGGCTGGCGGTTCCCGTCCCAGAGCGCACGCCTGCGCGCGCCGCCGCCGCCATCTGCCGTGCCCGGGCCCCGGAATTCGGCGTGACGGTGGTGAAAGGGTGAAAGGCTTGCTGTGCGGAGAGCAGAGCCAACCGGATCAGCAGCAGCAGGACCGAGCATCTCCGCGGACTCGTCTGAACCTGCCGTCGAGGGCGGGCTCCTCCGTAGTTTTAACGAGTAGGCTACTTTCTCGAGCCGTCTGGGGTTTCCCGGAGAGGAAGCAGAGGGAACAGAGCGCCCCCGTGGCCTTCACTCCGGCACTGTCCCCAGATCACTCGCGTCTGGGATTTGCGCGCCACGTTTGTTGTAACGGATGAACCGGTACTGATGGTGTCATCAACCGAAACCCGTGATTGACGGGACGGTTCTACGCGTTGCGTTGTGCGGTCGGGAGTCTGGACAAGCCCACCATTACAGAAGCATCTAGACGGAGTGTCGCTGCCCTAAAAACCCAGTGCTGCCGCGAGCCACCTCCCGTCCTCCACCAGAACCCGGAACCACCACTCTGTCTACCAGCCACCTGTAATTCTGCCTTTTCCAGAAGGCCATACGGTTGCCTGTCTTTCTAGACTGCCTTCTTCCACTTCCCGGTTTACACTGAAGGTTCCTCCGTGTCTTTGTGCCTTTGTAGCTCGCTTCTTTTAACTGCTGCATATTGTTCCACAGTGCCTATCCAATCACCTACTCAGCGACATCTGGGCTGCTTCTGATATCTGGCAATCATGAATAAAGCTGCTGAGAACATTTGTGTACGGGTTTTGTGTGAACACACTTTTTAAGTCATTTGGATAAAAACCTGGGAGTACAATCACTGGCTGGTAGGGTTAAGATTCTGTTTAGAAACTCCCAAACTGTCTTTTAAGAAACCGTCCAACTGTCTTTTCTTTTTTAAGATTTTATTTTTAGCAACGCTCAGCGCGGGGCTCAAACCCACAACCCCGAGAGATCAAGGGTCACACGCTCCATCGACTGAGCCAGCCAGGTGCCCCTGTCAAACTGTCTTTCCAAGTGTCTGTGCCATGTTGCATTCCCACCAGCAATGGATGAGAGTTTCTATTCCCACCAGCAATGGATGAGAGTCTCTATTCCCACCAGCAATGGATGAGTTTCTATTCCCACCAGCAATGGATGAGAGTTTCTATTCCCCCCAGCAATGAATGAGAGTTTCTATTCCCACCAGCAATGGATGAGTTTCTATTCCCACCAGCAATGGATGAGAGTTTCTATTCCCACCAGCACTGAATGAGAGTTTCTATTCCCCCCAGCAATGACTGAGAGTTTCTATTCCCCCCAGCAATGACTGAGAGTTTCTATTCCCCCCAGCAATGAACGGGGTTTCTGTCGTTCCGCACCGCCCGCAGCATTTGTGGGGTGTTGATGTCGGCGAGCCGCCGTGCACGCAGGCATGTAGTGGTGTCTCGCGGTCAGTGTGCGTTTCCCCGGTGACTTAGGACGCTGAGCGCCTCTTCATTTGCTTACTTATCTGTAGATCTTCTTTGGTGAGGCGACTGTTGAGATACTAACCCAGCTTTTAGTTGGGCTGGTTTCTTATAGTTAAGGTTTAAGAGTTATTTATATATTTTGAATAAAAGATCTTTATCAGATGTTTTGCTCATATTTTCTTCCCTTCTGTGGCTTGTCTTTTCATTGTCTTTATAAAAAAAAATTTTTTTACGTCTATTTATTTTTGAGACAGAGACAGAGCATGAGTTGGGGAGGGGCAGAGAGAGAGGGAGACACAGAATCCGAAGCAGGCCCCAGGCTCCGAGCTGTCAGCACAGAGCCCGACGCGGGGCTTGAACCCACAAACTGTGAGATCATGACCTGAGCTGAGGTCGGACGCTCAACCGACCGAGCCCCCCGGGTACCCCCGTCTTTTCATTCTCCTAACGGCATCTTTTGCAGAGCAATTTTTAACTTTGATGACGTACTACCTATCAATTTTTTTTCTTCCATGTAGCATGGTTTTGAGGTGTTATCTAAAAAATCATCATCATCAAACCCAAAGTCGCCTAGATTTTTTTCTCGAAGTTCTACACTTCTGTGATTTACATTTAGGTCTGTGATCCACGTCGAGTTTATTGTGAAAGGCTCAAGATCTGTGTCGAGATTCTTCTTTTTGCCTGTGGATCCGGTTGTCCCAGCATCATCAGTTCAAAAGACTCTTTCTTTTCTCCACAAATGACATTTGCTCCTTTGTCAAAAGTCAGTTGACGGTGTGGGTCTATTTCTGGGCTTTCTGTTTCTGTTCCATTAATCTGTGTGCTCTTCCGCCAACCCCACGGTCTTGGTTACGGTAGCGATTTTATATAGTTCAGTCTTCAAGTCAGGCAGTGTCAACTTTGATTTTGTTGTCCACTACTGTCCTGGCTCTTCTGGGCTGTTTGCCTCTCCATCCGACTTCTGAGTCACTTTCATCAGTGCCCACCAAGCAACTGGCTGAGATTTTGGTTGGGACTGGGTTGAGTTTATAGAACAAGTTGGGAAGAACTGAGAGTATTGAGCTGTCCTTCAATGAACATGGACTAGTTCTTCGTTTATTTAGATCTTCTTTGATTTCTTTCATTAATTTTGTGGTCTTCCTCACAGATCTTGTACATATTAGATTTTTACTGAAGTATTTCATGTTTTTGCCAGCGCTAATGGAAAATGGTGTGTTTATTTCAAATTCAAATTTTTTGTGGCTGGCATCTATTACGTCAGCTGGCTTTTCTGTATCCTCCTCGTACCCTGCAATCTTGCGATCATTTGTTCCAGGGACTTTTTTTTTTTAAAGAATTGACGATTTTGATTTCTTTTTAAAAATATTTTAACATTTTTATTTTTGAGAGAGACAGAGGATGAGCAGGGGAGGGGCAGAGAGAGAAAGAGGGAGACACGGAATCGGAAACAGGCTCCAGGCTCTGAGCTGTCAGCACAGAGCCTGCTATGGAACTCGAACTCACGGACTGTGAGATCGTGACCTGGGCGAAGTTGGGACACTTAACCTACTGAGCCACTCAGTCGCCCCCCAAAATATTTTTTGAGAGAGAAAGAGAGTGAGAGCGCTCATGTGCAAGCGGTGGAGGGGCAGAGAGAGGGAGGGACAGAAATCCCAAGCAGGCTCCACGCTGTCAGCTTGGAGGCCGAGCTGGGGCTTGACCCCGGGAACCACAAGATAGTGACCCAAGCCCAAGTCAGATGCTTAACCGACTGAGCCCCCCAGGCGCCCCTGCTTGAATTTCTTCTGATAAAGTCCTGAGAGATGGTCTCTTCCACCTCCTGGTTCTGTAATTGTGCCTTTCAAGGAAGTGGTCCATTTCATCTAAGTTACCACCGTAAGCAAAGAGTTGTTCACGATATCCCTTTACTGTTTTAATGCCTATGGGATCAGCAGCAGTGGCCTCTTGGGTCCCAAAGGGCCACGTTTTGATGTTACACGTCGGTGGCGTTTTGGGAGGCTACCCCTCTACACGGTTTGCCAGGTGTGGCTGAGGTCTTTTGTTGGTTAGGGTCTACCCGCCTCCTCTCTGCATTCTGGACTTTCTTCCATTCCGACGACTCTGAATTACTCTGGTTCTGTGCGTTCATAAAAGACGGAAAACAAGGCTGGGAAGCCAGTCTTTGAAAAGATACGAAGAACTACAGGAGTCCCTCCCTAAACCCCCAGGAACCTGTAGTCAGATGTTCCGGACAACCTAAGAGAAAATGGGCCATCGTCTACGGATTTTCACTTCCGTATAAACCATCTTTGCATCGGAAAAAGCATGTCTTCTGAGACTCGAGCCTAGAGCACAGGAAAAGCTTCAAGGTGGCACTCTCCAGTACCAAAGCTAGCCTTCCGGGAAACCAGGGGAAGGGACACTCTGCTAGATCTGGGTACAGAAATCCCTAACAAATTAAGTCTGAAGGAAGGCCGAATAAGAGAATTTGTGATTTACGTCTTTAATATTTAGGTATGAATTGTGGGAATAGCTTCTTTGTGACAATTTTTTTAAAAAAATTTAAAAAAAAAGGAAATTCCAGGAGCGTCTGGGTGGTTTAGGCGGTTGAGCATCCGAGTTCGGCTCAGGTCATGATTTCAGGCTTTGTGGGTTCGAGCCCCGCATCGGGCTCTGTGCTGACAGCTCGGAGCCTGGAGCCTGCTTCGGATTCTGTGTCTCCCTCTCTCTGCCCCTCCCTGCACATGCATGGTTTCTCTCAAAAATAAACATTAAAGAAATTATCTATTAGTGCGTAGTTGACATAGGACATTCTGTTAGTTTCTGGTGTGTCCACCGTTGTGACTGGAAACTTACTGTGTAAAAAACTCACCAGTGTGCTTGCCACCTGTCACCATACAGGTGTTACAATACTGGCTGTGCTCCCTGTTCTGTGTTTTTCATCCCCGTGACTTGTAACTGGAGGTCTGTACGTCTTCACGCTCTTCACGTCTCCACCCATCCTCCCTCCCGGCTCCCCTCTGGTAGCCACCCATCTGTTCTCCGTATTGAAGTCTGTTTACTTGTTTTTATTCCATGTGAGTGAAATCATACAGTATTTGTCTTTTGTTGTTGTTGTTTATTCATTTGAGAGACAGAGCATGAGCAGGGGAGGGGCAGAGAGAGACGGAGACACAGAATCTGAAGCAGGCTCCAGCCTTGGCACTGACAGCAGTGAGCCCGATGAGGGATCTGAACCCATGAACCGTGAGATTGTGACCTGAACCGAAGTCAGACACTTAACCAACTGAGCCACCCAGGCGCCCAGGACCAATTTCTTATTTCACTTAGCAAAATAACTTTCTAAGTCCATCCATATTGTCACAAATGGCAAGAGCTCATTTTTTTATGACTGAGTACCGTTCCCTTGTATATATACACATCTTTATCCCTTCAGCAGGCGATGGACCCTTAGGGTGCTTCCCTATCTTGGCTCCTATAAATAAATAATGCTGCCCTGAACAACGGTGCTCCTCCTTGTCTTTCTGAATTAGCTTGTCCTCCTGAAGGAAACACTCCAAAGTAGAACTGTTGGATCGTATGGTATTTTCACTTTTCACCGAGGAGCCTCCACGCGGCCGTCCACAGCAGCTGCACCAGTCTGCGTTCCCACCACCAGCGCGCGAGGGTTCCGTCTGCTCCACGTCCTCGCCACCACCTGTTGTCTCCTGGGTCGTTAACGTCAGCCATCCTGACAGGTATGAGGTGGCGGCTCAGTGCGGTTGGGACTGGCGTCTCCCCGGTGAGGAGTGAAGCTGGGCGTCTCTTCGTGTGTCTGTTGGCATCGGGACGTCTTCTTTGGAAAAAATGCCTACTCGGGTCTTCTACCGGTTTTTTAAATCAAGTAAGATTTTGGGTGTTCGGCCGTAGTTCTTTGCATATTTTGGATATTAACCGCATATCCCGTATGTCATTTGCAAATCTCGTCTCCCATTCAATAGGCTGCCTTTTCATTCTGTCAATGGTTTCTCTCACTGTGGGGAAGCTTTTTAGTTCGACGAGTCCCAACTGTTTATTTTTGCTTTTGTTGCCCTGGCTTTCTCGTAGCGTAGTTTAAAATCTGGGAACGTGGTACCTCCACCTTTGTTCTTCTCAAGACTGATTTGGTTATTTGGCGTCTCTCGTGGGTCCCGATTTTAGTTCATTTATTCCGATTCTGTGAAAAGCGCTATTGGTATGTTGCTTGGCACAGCACAGAGTCTGCGGGCTGCTTTGGGGCTACGGTTGTTCTGACGATATTAAGTCTTCAAGTCCACGAGCGTGGAGATCTTCCCACTGGTACCGCCTTCAGTTTCTTTCACCCATGTCTCCTGCGTACAGGTCTTTCTCCCTCCTTGGTTCAATGTATTCCTGAGCGTGAAATACCTCATTTTAAAGCCAAATCTGTCAGTAACACTTTCATTTCATGCTTTATGTCTTAACCCGTGCTCTATCTCAAGGGCAAAGCAGCAGTTAGCTTTACTTTTTTTCCCCGAATTTTCAGATTTTGTGTTACATTTAAGACATTAACTTCCTACGGCGTGAGCCAGGAAATCAGCTTTCACCCGTTCCCACAGATACCCGGTTGTTCTGGCGCTAATGATCAAATTCTCTCTTCCCCGTGTGACACGCCACGTCTTACACCAAAGTTCCGTCCACGTGTGCCTTTTCCGGGGCACTCCGGTCTGGTCCACCGCGCAGGTGTACAGCTCTTGGCTGGTACCAAGCTCTTTTAATTAACGTGGCTCCATGTGAGCAGGTTCTGAGGTCCGGAAGGCCAAGTGCCCACCTCCCTGCCCTTTTCTGAAAGGCCCCTGGCCATCTTTCACATTTATCTGCTTTAACAAGTTCCATGAAACTTGGTGGGATTTTGATTGAAATTACTTTCAATCTATGGGTCTGCTGGGGACACACGAGTACTTTATCTGGTCTTCCTGCCATCGACGTGTCTCTCCCCCTATTTACTGAGGTCTTGGTTATTGTCTCTTAATACTTTAAAAAAAAAAGGGGAAAAAATTCTAAAATTTATTTATTTTGAGAGAGAGAGAGAGAGAGAGAGAGAGAGAGAGAGAGAGTGTGTGTGTGTGTGTGTGTGAGGGAGGGGCAGAGAGAGGAGAGAGAATCCACTCTCGGTGCAGAGCCCGACACAGGGTTTGAGCTCCCGGACCGGGAGATCGTGAGCTGGGCCGCAGTCAAGAGTCGGACACGTAACCAGCTGGGCCACCGAGGCGCCCCTAGAACTTTTTCTTCAAGAGGTCTTCAGCCCGCACTGTCGCAAGTCCTAGCTACTCGGTGCTGACTCCTTGTAGGTATCTCGGTAAAGAAAGGCTTCTGAAGGTTAAGGCCACACCTAGCTACCTGACCACACCCTTTCTTTCTTTCTGTCCCTAGATTCCTTCAGGTTTTCTAGAAGAACAAACAGGTAACATGCACACATCGAGCGTTTCCTCCTTCCTACGTCTGACTCTACTGAAAGCAGATCTCAACTCACAGCAGGCTGCCCTTTGTTCCTGACTTTAAAGGGGAAGGAGTTTCCTCTTATTGGAAGATGGCCGCTTTTCATTCGTTTCTTTGGTTTTATACAGAAACCATCAGCTTACGGAAATTCCTTCCTGCTTCTAACTTACCGAGGGTTTTCTTCTCTCGAATGGGGGTTAAATTCTATTAAGTACTTAACCTGAATCTGCTGAGCTAGTCAGAACAGTTTTCTCTCTAATCAGGTAATAAATTAACAGCTTACATTTAAATACGTTACATTTACAGATTTTAACGCTAAGCCATCATTACATACTAAGAACATCCCAGAAGTGGCAGACACGTAAACCCAGACATTTGAGTGGTCGAATACTACTTCCCATCTGTTTTACATGGATTTCACGTGGGAAAACGGCTGGGTGCCAGGTGAAGGTTGAAAACCCAGGGACGAACGTCTCTCTAGCCCACAGCCGTGTGGCTGCAGTACCTGAATTACACCCTTTCCGTTTCGAATTCGGCCAGACAGAGGAGCTTCTGACCAGACACTAAGCCAGCGTGACAGGAGTAGACAAGAGCTGGAAAAGCCGGTCTCTGAGCGACAGAAAGCGGTTCTTGGCGTTAGAGAAACGCCGGGGTCCTCAACGCAAAGGGCCGGGAGATCACCGCGCACCACGGCAAGAGGGGTCCCGGCAGACGTGCCCGCGGCAGCCCGCGGCACACAGTACGTGGAGCAGAGACAGAGCACCGCGGGTCAGGACGAGCCGCCAGCAAGAGTAACAGAAACCTCGGCACAAGGGAACGTACGGTCTTTCTCTTTATTTAATCACAGACGGGTGGGGGGAACATGAACACAGCACAACTACTCCAGATCATTCTTCATCTCGCGTACGCACCCGGCCCGGCGAGCGCTCTGAAAGAAACCCGCGGTCGGCAAGGACACGCAGACAGCTGTTCTTTCGCTCGCTCGGAAGTTCGAACCACGCAGACCTAGGAGCTCCTCGGCACACACTCCCCCGCGGCAGGTGGCCAGACATAAATAGTGGGTGACGGAAACTCTATGCGGACACGCATACACCCTCTGTTAATGGAACAGCAAGCAGCCATGTGATTAAGGTACATTCAGGTACTCGTAACTAGTCGGCCCCAGCGGGCGTTATCCAAGAGAAATCGTGCTGCAGAGAAAAGCTATATATCCACACACAATGAGAAAAATAAACTGCAAGATCAACGCATGCATGTTTAATACTGGAAAAATCACAGCCCTCCGAAAAGTTCTCCACGTTCGTTATAAAAGCCCTCTGCACTCAACTAAAATTAAAATGATCTTAAAAGGGTAATACTTGTAAAGTTTACTGAAGTCTTTTCAGCCACAGAAACTGCAATGGAAATAAACGTTCAGAGTCATTTTCAAAACAAAACCAAAAATCTATTCTTCTGGTGACATGCATGATTAAAAGGTCTATGCAACATACATTGCTCTACATTCCCAAGGACTAGGAAAAAAAACCTCAAGTCAGTTTTTAGTTTGCAGATGGTCAAAGGAGTTTGTATTCCAGCAGGAGTTCAAATCTTCTGGATCTTTTCACCGACAACTACTGGGTTTTCTTTTCTGATTCTCTCCGCGGCATCAGCTTTGTAATTGTACGAGCAATTGTGCACGTCTGAGTAACGGTGTACGCCACAGTAAACATGTCCACACCGGCATTCAAACCCTGCAAACGGATCAGTACACATGCGTGAGCGGGAAGGAAGGGCGGACGACACGGCGCCGCAGCGCCGGTGACAGCAACAGTACCGGCTGTGCCGGGCGGCGGCTACGCCATCCTGCCCGACAGCTGCGGGACCTAGTGACGGTCTCGGTTCAAACCTCACCAGCTGACAGCGTCGCTTCTCGTTCCCACCCTACAAATACAGGCTTGCAGCCCAGCAAGTCCCAACCACTGCTCTGAGCTTGGGTCTTCACCCTGGACGTGGCCACAATCCCTTCCTATCAAAGTCAGGATCGCCGCACCGAATGTAAAAGGTTTCTCAAACCCACATCCTAAATGTGCGGATAAGCATGCCGTCAGAGGCAATCTTAACGTTTAGTGAAGAAAGTGTATGGAAACTTCTGGGAGGCCTGTGCCCACATTGGCTTCCCTTGAGGGGCCTCCGGTGGGGGTGGGGGTGGGGCCGGGGGCTGTGCTCCTTGGGGGTGAGTTACTGGAGGGACTGCATGGGGAATGCGGTGAGCACTTAACATTTGGCAAATGTGCAAGGATGCGGTCTAGTTTTAGGGAAATGCCCACGGAGTTGAAGCCGAAAGAGAGACATAGTGTGGAAGATCTTCTATAAAACTGGTCCTCCTTCTCAAAATTTTCTGTCCCTTCACGATAATGAATGGAAAATGAAGCCACCTGTAACACAGACTGACAGACTGGACAGGACGAAAACCACTAGGTCTCAGCCTTCCAGTCACGAAATCTGAGAGTTTCTGAGATTCAGAAAGACTCTATTTGACACTAAATATGTCTGTTTTGAAGCGTCTTACTTGTCCGTGCTTGTATTCTTTAGAGAAACACATCTGCCACAGTCTGGGCCAGCCTCAGGGGTCTCTGGTATCAGACCGTCCCCTTTCACTTGCTCTCCAACCTATTCCTCGGCGGGAGAAAGCTTCCTGAAACGTCCTGACAGTTCTGTCCACCCTTCTCAGCTCCGCGGGTCCCACTGTTACACTACGAGTACTGAGCACAGTGCCTGGCACACACCAGCGGGCGGCGGGGATTACAGCTGCGGCCACCATCCGCCGGACCACGGGGCAGGTCGTTAGCTTGTCCGTGTCTCTGTCTGACTGCGTACCCGATGCCCCGTTTGCACGTTCTGTGCCGCAGCCACACCCCATCTGTGGCCCCTGACAAGGCCCCATTCTCTCCTTCCTCCGCCCTCTGATCAAGCTAGTTACTCTCTCCGCCCCAAACGCCCCTCCTTCCATCAGCTCTGAGTCCTAGCCCTCTTTCGGACCCTGGCTCAAACGTGGAACTTTCTGCGACGGGCTCCTACTCCCCCTCTTCTATAGGGACGAGAACACCTGCCCGAGTCCCCAGAGTCTACTGACTGTGCTTCTGCACTGTCTTCTCCCTCCCCGAGCAGGTGGGTAACGGGGAGTCTCATAACGGGCCAGCCGGCTTCCTGGCTCCCGGAGCGCCTGGCGCCCGGGCTCCCCCCCACCCCGTCTGACACTCGCAGACTCCGCTGGGATGGGTTAGTAAAAGAACATCTATTCATGTCGCTCTCAGGTGTTAATTAAAGCTACTTTATTCGAGAAAATTCGGAAGTGGGAGGGAGTCCAGGATTAGCTCTCGAGGAACACAAACGACCTCCCGGAGCCGGGAACTTAAGTAAGGCACGTGTCATGTGACAGGACGTTCGGAGGCTTTCGCCACTGCACGCGAGCCCTTACCAGTAAGTCCTACTTTCTTCCTGCACATGAAACAGCGGTTCTTTTTCTGTTTTGGTTTTTCAAGAGACTTGCTTTGCTCTTCAGATGGTTGCTGTGCCGTATCTGATACTGAAGCTGACGAAACAGGAAGGGGGTAAAATTTAATTATTCAGTAAGATTCTAATACTGGCTGGTGGCTGCCCCTCTCCCTTCCTCCCTCCCTCCCGGTCTGTTACTGTGAGGGTCACCGGGGGCCTTGTTAGCTTGGAAAGAGGCTTACCGGAGTTACGAAGTCGATTAGGTAACACGACCCCCTATTCCCCTAACGTGAGTGCGTATGTGCCGTACATGTGTGCACGGACACACAGGAGATCTGGGAGGACGTGTATCAGTGTGTTAGCACAGACTCGAGTCTAGCGCGGTATTCCCTACTTTTTAAATTACATGTTTGAAATAAAAGGTGCACACACATACACACACGTCCTACTGGGAACACGTATTCTAAGGGAGTGTGTAAAGAAATGGCCACATGCCAGCCTCTGAATCCCGGGGGTCAGAACGACGTAGAGTTCCCAGAACGAGGGCAAGGAAGGCGACAGTGAGACCAGGCAGCGCTGTGTTTCGCGCTCTCCCGGAGCGTTTCATGTGAAACCTCTTAGAAGTCACAAAGGTAAATGTATTCGAATGCCACGCTCAGGGCAGTACGATGATGTAATAAGCAGCGAAGCCAAGGCCGGCCGCGCCAAGACTCCAATCCCTGCACCGGAACCCTCCTGGACGGGGTCACCGGGCAGGGGGCTGTCACGTGACCCGGCACACGCGACACCTCGCTCCATGGTCAAGTTCCCACCCTCTGGTCGGGGAATGTGCCGCCCGGCCGCTGTGGGGCCAGTTCCACAGGCCCCTTCCTCGTCCTCCTCCCCAGAAGCCGCCCCAGTTCTCCACGAGGCTCGCTACGCCCGCGGCTCCCCGCCTCCTCCCACCATGTGCGTGCCTTCCAGCCCACACTTGACATGTGGCACCGAGCGCAAGCCGGGAGATGGGACTCTCCCCCTGCTACGCCACGCCCGCGTGCCCGTTTCTCTGTGCACACAGTCTTCCAGTCTCGGGGCTTCTATCGGCCTCCTTTCCGTGTGGAACGCTTGCCCACGGCCCTCTGGTCCCACTCTTCACGGGGCTGACTCTCATCTGTCTTAAGCGCCCGCCGTCAGCTCTTGCCCCACACCCTGCCCAACGACCTGGGTTCGGAAGCTCACCGAGCGCCCCGGCTGCACCGCCCACCCGGTCTGAAGCGCCCGTTCCCTGCACCTGGCTTAGCGGTGAGCGCCTCCGGGGCAGCGGCTCGGCCTTCCCACTCCTGCTCCCGGCGCCGGTCCTTGCACCCCGACCGCACGGCCGGCGCGGCACAGAAACCCGCCGCGCATTCCTGAAGCACTCACCCTCTGTATTCCCGTGCCCTGGTTCCCCCAATTACGGGGTCAGCCCAAGGAGGGACGGTATCGTATTTGCCGTCTGCACCTCCAGCTCCCGTCCGGCGAGCTCCGAGGAGTGCACACTCAAGCACGTGAGGTCATGGATTCTAACCTGCCTACGCCACCTGTATCACCTCCAATGTTAACAAAATAAGACAAAGACAGAACAGGACAACCCGACGAGTGAACACGCACGAATGAACAACTCTGTGATGGCTCCGCCTCGAAGCTGCGAGGCCAGATGGGAACAGCTCTGCTAACACACGCGCTTTGTCCTGAAACACGCTGCGGACACATGAAACCTCCTCTTGCCAACAAACGGCCTCAGAGCGCGCGCCCCAGGAGGGCGGGGGCGGAGTGTCCTGCTTACTTGTACCCACAGCCCCTGGAATGGCGCCCGATGACGGCCGCTATGTGTAAAGGGCTCGAAAACAACCTGAATCTGAAAAGAATGTGTTTGCTGTCTTTGAAACCTGTAAACTGTACCGTCCAAGCTGCTCTCCCAGGAAGCCGTGATACTCAAGTCCCCCTACCTGCGTCGTGCGTTAATGGCAACCACGGCACTACACAGGAGGCCACTTTTTAACAAGACCGGTCACTGAGGCGCAAACTCCAGGGGTGGAGACAGGAGTGAACGTGCACTCGCCCGCCACGCACGCAAACGCTGCCGCACGGACGGGTCTGAAGGAGACATTTCGGCGCCCACCCTAAAGATGCGTCCGCGGCAAATGCGCAGCCCGCAGAGCTAAGGGTCCATGAGGAATCTAAGGGCTAGAGCGAGCCTGAGGCTGACCACTGTCCATGGGGTCCCCAGGAGACCGAGGTGACCTCAGCTTACCTCAAACCAGGGGTTGGTAGCTAGAGTTTAAACATTCGCAGACCCATCCACGGGCACGAGGACACGGCACGTGGGTAAGTCTACGACTCCCAGGGATCTACGACCTTACTTTCGGCATGCGACTGAAGACCAAAACACGCCTTATCGAACTCTCATGTAAAAGGTAACAAGTCAGTCTTTTAAAAGGGCCTTAATCATACTGAACCCGAAGCCAAAACAGGAAATTTCCTCAGAAGCAGGCAGTGTGTCAGTCTGAAACGAGGACTGAAAACAAGAGTGCGCCTGCTCCATAAAGACCAGGAGCAGGCAGCCGCCTACGTCACATGCGCACGTCCAAAGTCTGCCCGGGCGGCCTGCACGACGGCACGACGGCTGGGAAGTCCGCTGAAATTTAATGGGCATCCCACCAGACAAAGTCGCCTGGCCGGTTATTCTGAGATACTTCCAAGCGCAGGGGCGCCTGGGGGCTCGGAGTCCGGCTCCTGATTTCGGCTCAGGTCGTGGTCTTGCAGTTTGTGGGAGTGAGCCCCGCATCAGGCTCTGTGCTGACAGCAGAGCCTGCTTGGGATTCTCTCTCTCTCTCTCTCTCTCTCTCTCTCTGTGCCTCCGCCCAATTCACACTCACTTTCTTGCTCTCAAAATAAGTTAATAAACTCAAGAAATAAAAAAAGCACAGGGCAGGTAAGATTGGCTCCACTGCCCACGCGGACGAGCACATTCGAGGGAGCGAGGCCCTCTGCTCTGGGTCCTGTTAAGAGAAGCACACGAGCAGAGCAGCAAGTGTGGAAAACTCTCCAGCGGCAGCCGTGTTGGGGGCACTTTAACACACACGACGGGAAATCAGCTTACACACGGAGGACACGGAGGACACGGATGGGCACCCCGAGAACGACCCGAGTAGACACGGCACCCCGTAGCGTACCCGCAGGCCTTCCTGACACAGGAGGACGGTGCCCATCACCGCTGCCCTGCGCTGACGCTGAGTGGCCGCCCAGCAGCCACTCACCGCGCACGCGAACTGCTCCGCTGACCGCCTGCGGGAACGCTCGCTTTCCTTCTCTACCTCATTTCACGCAAAGTGAGGGGCTGGACTAAATCGTCTCTGAGTCACTCCTAGCTCAGAAATTCTTTTCAAACTGAGACCACTGTAAACATCCAAGAGAAAAGCAAGCCGTGGAGTAGCAGGGTCCAAAAGAAGCATGCCGGGCCATCAGATTTAATTTTATAGTTTCCAGCCGTCGCGTTAAAAAGTTTAGAAACGTAAGTTAATACATATTCTCATGTAAAAATGTAATTGGTGTGAAAGTATTAATGAAGTATTTCTCATATTTTTGATATTCGGTCTTCAAACCCCAGCGTATCCGCAGACGACCGAGCACTGAACTACGTAGTTTTGGCCCAGCCGCACTGCAGGTGCTCGGCCGCCGTTCTGCACGCGGCAGCTCTGTGCAGGAGGCCAGTTTCTGTCAGCAGCCATCCGGGGGCAAAGCAGCATCACATCAATCTTCCCAAAATACAACTTGGTGCCACCGTAAACAAAACAGGAACCGACCTTCACAGGCTCTCCCCTACCCATCGATCAGAACCCAGCACCTCAGGAACCTTCCACGCCTCGGTTTACATGGGTTCTTGGTGTGAGTCCCCAACGGGCATCCGGCAGCTGCGGCCCCTAGTGCGTCCCCTCCCACGGCTCCTCTGCGCCGCACCCACCTGCCATCCGAATGAACCATTCGATCCTCGGCCTGTGTGTCCAGCTTCTGCGTGGCCCGTTTCCAAAGCCCATCCACGTGGTGGCCCGGAACCTGGTCGCCCTTCTCGGCTGAGCAGCGCTCCAGGACCCACAGACCCTGCCTTTCTGTCCACTGACCTGCTGACAGCCGTCGGGTAAGTGTGGACAGTGCTGCTGTGGACATCCTGACTCGAGGTTCTGTGTGTGCACACAGGCTCTCAATCTCCCGGGATTTAGGAAACGAGTTTCTGGGTCACGCATGTAACTTTCTAACTTTCTGAATTAAATCTGTAACTGCCAAACTGTTTCCTGAAGCGGCTGCAGCCTTTTATATCCCCGACAACCAAGCATCACGGTTCTAGTTCCTGCAGACCCTTAGCGCGTGGGCGGCCACCTGTACAGCGTCTTCGGAAAAACGTCTGCTCAGATCCTGTCCTTTGCCCTTTAAAAGACTGGTCTTTCTATCGCTGAATTATGACACCTCCTTACACGTCCTCGTCGGGCGCGGGGTTTTGGCGCTCCTCCTGACGGCGCCTCCTGAAGCACAGGTTCTGACTCTGCTGCGGTTCGGCGCAGCTCTGCTCCTCTGGGCGCTCGTGCTCCAGGCGTCCCATCCAAGGAGGCGCCGCCTCACCCAAGGTCACGGAGAGTTCCGCCTGTTTTCCAGCGTCAGCTCCTACACTTGAGGTCTTCGATGGGTCTCGGGGCAATCGTCTGCGAAAGGTGTGAAGGAGAGGCCCCGTTTCGTTCTCTTAAATGTCTCGGCATCATCTGCTGAAGCCTGCGCGTCCCCTCCGGGACTGACTCGGCCGCCCTGCTGAAAAATCAACCGCCCGAGACCTGCGGAGTGTGCTTCCGGACGCCGGCTTGACTCCGGGGGCCCGACGGCGGCGTCCCCACGCCCGTTCCCGCCGTCTCGAGGGCTGTGGCTGCTGGCACGCTTCCAACTCTGTCCTCCTTTCCCAGGACGGTCTGCTCTTCTCGCCCACCCTCCCGAGTCAGCAGGAATCCCCGAGTTTTCATCCCTCCGGCTGTTGCGCACTCGTCCGGCAGGACCTCTCCTCCGGGCAGGGCCGAGCAGCGCACCGAGCAGCGCAGTGCCGTCAGGAGCCCCGTGCGGACTCCGTGCCGCGAGCGTTCTGCACCCGGCCTGGCCTGTAACCCGCGTCCCCAGAGCGCTTTGGAGATGAGCTCGGCGCCCTCCGCATCGCTGCGTGCGGCTAGAAGGCCTCGCGGTCCTCCTTCCCTACACGCGCGTGCCTCCCCCACCCGGCGGCGTCACACGCAGGAAGACCGTGCAGTCGCCCCCGCCATTCCACAGACTCGTGGCACCCCAGGTGTGGCCGTCACTTATTTTCCTTTCAGAGTCACACACACCTGGCTCAGAGAAGTGGGGGTGTCACGTCCACACACTGTAGTCGGGCCTCTGATCCCAATGCCACTTCTCTGTATCGAGACCTTGTATCTAAGGGACTCGGGCTACACGGCCAGCAAGTAGGATGGTTTCAAGTGCACCAAACACTCGGTAAGATTTTTACAGCTGCCATTTGTGAGCTGACAATCTGACATTCCTAAGTAATCACCACGTAAGTGAAGTGTTGCCAACTGTTAAGTTAGAGTAATTAAACGAGAAACATGCCGTAATACGTGAAATTCTCATTTAAAAAGGGGAAAAATTCTTCAGAACCATGAAGACAAAACGCAAGCAGTACCACCCACCTGGCGGCAACAAATCCTAATTATCGGCAGAATGCCTGCAGAGAGCAAAGCTGTTTCGAGGATGCTAATCTGAAAACTCTGATACAGGATGTTAGGGGGGCGCCCAGGGGCTCGGCTGGTTCACCATCCGACTTTGGCTCGGGCCGTGATCTCGCAGTCCGTGGGTTCAAGCCCCACGTCGGGCTCTGTGCTGACAGCTCAGGTCCTGGGGCCCACTTTGGATTCTTTGGTGCCTTCTCTCTCTGCCCCTTCTCAGTCACTCTCTCTCTCTCAAAAACAAACATTAAAAAAAAAAAGTCAGGGAATTCTGGCTTAGGTACACAGCTGCTGGGATTTTCTCCCCACCTCAATAATGTCCCTGAGGGGGGCAGAGGGAGCCACAGGGAAGAAGCCTGATACCTGGTAGGTCACGAAAGCAGAAGACCCCACCCTGGGAACGGAGCGCTGCCCACGGTGACAGGAACCCACGTCCGCCTCCTCAACTAGGAAGCCCCACGGCTGGTGACACAACTCCGGCCTGGAGTCAGAAGCCTGGGTTCTAGCTCAAATGACCACAGGACTGGAGTCCAAGACTTTCACTCGGTCTGTTCTTGTCCCTTCACTAAATAGATGGAAACAAGCATTCTCTGCATTTATTCCTACCGCCAGCAGGGAAGGCACGAGCGCGGCTGTGGTAGGCGCGTGCGCGTGCAGACGCACACGCACGCGCCGTTTCCCCTGCTAGCTCAGAGACTGCTTTATGCCGCTTCGCTTTTGCAAAACACTTACATCTGTACCTGTCTTTGCTAACCAGAAGCTATCCAAAGAGAATTTTCCTTCTTATGAAATAGTAATTGCTTCTCCGCACCATTGTGGCTCCCGAAAGGTTTCAGAGAAGTGCTCTACCTTCGGGGAGCCGGGGAGCCTGTGTTCAGGTGACGACGTTTCTAAACACGCGGCTGTTCAGAGACCTCAGAGACTCTGAAAATGGATCCTCTTAAACTCACAGGAGACTCACACCTGATCCTTCAGAGACCCTACAACGCTAAAATGATGAACGCTAAGTTTTTAAAAAGACTTAGAAGTAAAAGTCGCTGAAATCACACCTGAAACGAGGAGTCTGTAAAACACCTTATGATTCCTCCTAACGTGGCTTCGAGACCACCTTTGGTCCTCCCACCTCAAGGCCAGGCAGGTGCAGAAAACCACGCTCTTCTCCCCACGCCACGAACGGTACGAGCTCACCTGCCACCGCCGCCACCGCCGAGCCCACTCTGTGACGCTGCCGTGCCCTCCCGCGGTGCCTGCTCTGGCAACTCTCTAGTGCTCCACCGCGAGACAGAACGTACGCGTGTCAGCCCCTGTGGGCCGCGATCGCCTAGGGCCCGTGGCTTCTCCTTCTGCGGAGTCGCTATCCTACTCACCCTCCTAAATTCAGCCTCTCATTTTTCGATGTGTGCCCAGGACTTCCAAACCTCAGGCAGGATGCTGATCACACACTTAAATGCCAATTATCTATCGACAGCCTCCGACTGAGCTCTTTAATTCTGCAGCATGATCACGCCCTCCGCACACCCTGCCCGGCCGCGCCGCCTCTCCCAGCGCCGGCTCTAACGCAGCCCGCTCCTGCTGCCGTCACAGAGCCGAAAGCCTCTCCGCCGGCTCCCGTTTCCCGAGTCTCACGAGTGACCCAGTCTCAGGGACTGTCCTGGTTCCGCTCTCCAGACATTTCTCCACTCTGCCCTTCCTCACGTTTTTCTCTTTAACTAAAAAATAAAAATTATTTACTTATAATGCTTATGTTGGCCAAACGGTAAATTTTCTTGCTGTAGCAAAATCCACGAACAGGCAAAATCCTGCCAGCGTCTATCGGGCACAGACTCGGAGCAAGAGGACAGAGCCAGCTCGCCCACGTCTGAGCTCCAGAGAGCTGGAAGTAGGGTCCCCAGACGGAGCTCTCGCTGTCACGCGAGCACAGTATCCCGTGGAGGGGTCACGGTCAGGGCAGCCTGCCTCTCTGAACCGTGTCGGAGGCAGAGTGACACACTGCTCGCCCCCGGGCTTACCTTCCCCAAGCCACTGTCCCCACATGCTGGTGGGACAGAACTCATCCAGCACGGGCTGCCCCCAGCCTCCTAAGTGTCACCCCTACGATCGTGGCCCACCGAGAAAGCCCTCCCAGATCATTTTGTCCCACAAGAGGGGACATGCAGTGTGCACAAGGACACGACACACGGAGCAAGACCCTTTGGCTGTCATCGACAAGAGAGGGACTACCGCCAGCCAAGTCCAGTAGTCTCTTCAATGGCCTACGTCACAAACAAGAGACTCCTCGTGAACCAGCAGCCCCGGGTGCTCGGAGGGGAACTAGTGTTTAGGCTAAACTGGTACAAGTAAGAGTAAGAGAGACCAGGAGAATGTAATTCCACTGCTCGCTCACTCGCTCGCTCGCTCAGAGCTCTCAAACCAAACACACTCACAGCCTTCCACGCGGGTACTGATGACATAATTACACAGAAGGGGGAAACGGCTCCCAACATTTCAGTCAATTAAATACCTGAAGACACAAAATATTCTGCTCGTAAAGAAAACAGCTATAAAATACGTTTCAGGCAGGCAACGTAAAGATGCCGGCAGCCAGGACAGGGCCCGCCCGGCCGCCAGGTGGAGGACGACCCGCGCCAGCCCGGATGCAAACCTTGCAGGTCTTCCGTGTCAGCGATTGCTTTGTCCACAGATGTGCTGTCCACTTGGGAAGGTGCTACAGATTCTGATAAAAGTGACTGATTTGATACAGGGCTAGAAAAGCAAAAATATTTACATTTAAAAATGATTTCCACGCACCACAGTACCTTAAAAGACGCAGTACGTAGGAGTTCAACACATCCAAGCAGAGCGGCACAGGCAGAAGGACCACGGAGACGCTTCTTTCCAGCTGGTGCGTTAAGCACAGAGAGCGGTGAAACCGCAGACCGGCTCGGCCCGGACTCTCGGCTTCAAAACCAGAGCGGCAGCGAGCGCCCTCCTCGCACAAAGTCCCCCCACGAAAACCAGCGCGGTCGCGACCGGCTTCGGGAGCCCTGGTGCGGCGGTGGGAAGGGCAGGCTGGCGCATCCGGACGGGGCGTCTCCGATCGTGAAGCGGAGAAAGAACTCGAGGGTGGAAACCCGGTCCCCACTTCCCGACAGCAGAGGGAGAGCGAAGCGAGTGGGTCTCTGCTCTCAGAGAAGGGAGAGCCGCCCCCCTGGGCATAGCGCGGCCGCGGGCGGCAGAACCGGGCCCTGAATTCACGAGGACTTGGGGGGGGGGGCCGGACATGGGATGAGCAGAAGCGAAGGAAAAGCTGTCTGAAAAAGCGTAAACGGAGACGGAAAAGCCACCTTCCCCGCGGCTTCCCAGGGTAAACACGACAGGAACCCTTCTCTGGCTGCAGTCCCCAGGCCGGCCGGCTGTCCTGCGTCGGAGCGAGCGCGGACAGAGGGCAGCTCCACCTCTCCCCAGCTCCCCCACCGCCACGCGGAGGCGGCATCTTACCTTGGCTGCGCGGACGCGGGCGCGGAGTCTAGAGGTGACTGCGCGTCGGGGACCGCCGCCGTCTGCGCGCTGGACTGGGAAAGACTCAGACAGACTACTGACAGAAGCCGCTGCAACAGAACCACACTCGGCATCAGGGCCTCCGCGCTCAGGGCGTTCCCGCACCTTCCCTAAGGAGCCACCAACTTTCCACGGAACAGAGGACAGAAATCTTGTTTTAACTGAATGTAGAAGATGTTGGTTCATTATTTTTCATTAAAATTGTTTCAGTAATATTCCAATGTAAAAAGAGTTAATTTAAACCAAGAAAGAAACCATATACAAGCTGTGTACATTAATAAACTAAACTCCCACTTCTCGGGACCCCGTACCACTCGGACGCTCGAGTTTGCAAACTCTCCCAGGCACTGCTGCGCACCGGCGGGATGTGGGCTAAAAGCCGCAGCCGCGAGAGCAAACGGACGCTCGGAGCCGAATCCGCGCTCAGCAGGCTAGGGCACGTGTTTCCCTCCTGTTCGTCATAAAGCAGAAACGCAGATGACGATTTAATGTTAAAAACCACAATTTCTGGGGCACCCAGGTGGCTCGGTCAGTTGACCCGACTCTCGATCTCGGTCAGCTTAGGTTGTGATCTCAGGGTTTGTGAGTTCGAGCCCTGTGCCGGGCTGTGCGCGGACAGTGCCAGAGCCTGCTTGAGATTCTCTCTCTCTCTAACAAAAACAAATAAAAAACTCCAACAATTTATATTCATTTCATCTCGGCTTTGAGAAAATTTTGAGAAATACTGTTTAATATGCTTCTAGCTTTTGACTTGGACGTGAACAGTGATGAGAAAGACCCCACACGAAACTGTGAATGAAGTATTGCCTGCACCTCCACTAACCCCAAGACCCACACTCGGGCGCCAGTCCACAGGACAGCTGTCCCTGATGACACTATCAACGCTTCCCCTCTGTGAAGCTCTGGCTCAGAGTCTTCCTGATTCTTCTGGTAACTACCGACACAAATGCCCACCCCCACCCCGGGAAGTGTCCGCAGGCACAGAGGGGGACAAGCGCGCAGAACCACAGTGAGCTGGCGCTGAGCGCCCTCAGTCAGCCGTGGGCCCCCCCGCCCCGTTTCCTCGCGGCCCTCTCGAACCCGTGCTCTCCTCCTACAGCCATCTTGGCTTCCGCGGTCATTCCGGACACGACAGCCCAGGTCCTCACAACCCTCACTCCCTCACGCCTTGCTCGCCCAGATACACTCACACGCCCGAGGGCCTGTGTTCTAGCAAGGCCACAGAGCTCTGCGGCACAGCAAGCAAGGCTGAACGGATTTGTATAGTTATGTTCGATGGGTGAGGACGCCACCGACGAGGACGACACGTGCCGAGGATTCTCCCGGTATGAAGGTGGCGGCGGCAGCACAACGTGAGCACACAAAGGCCGCGCTCTCCGGTGTGTCTCCATGACGAACACGCTGTGTGTGAGCAGAGTTACTTACCAGGTGGGCTGATTCTACCATTACTACTATTCTGTCTTTGAAGATGTTCTTTGTAGCACACCGAACACATCCCATTCGTACGAGGGTTCCCATAAAATCCGCAGCCAGTAGAACAAAGCATAGGCACTTGGCTGTGATTAGTTTCTTGAGCCATGTTTCTCTGTTGCACACCTGAAATTTACACGCAATTAGTGAGCACGCTGCAGTCGTAGGTTATCCAAGTCTGCTTCGTATACTAAGGAAACCCACACGCAGTCCCCCCCAAATCTTCCGGTACACCTGTCTCAAGACCTAGGGCTAAGATAGGGAGAAAAAAAACAAAGACCACGCTAATCCAAACTGAACATTTATCTCCAACCCTCTCTACACAAGCAGGTCCGCCCTGGCTCAGAAAGAGTAAAGACTCTAGGGAACGGATCTGCTCTGAAGCCTCCACACCATCGGAACACTAAGGAAAACCCTTTAGGACTCGTTCAGTTAGACTCCTAATAAAAATACACATTATACAGTTTGCTCTATGTTATACTATTAATTTCTAAGCATTTACACTTTTGCTAAAAGTTCATGTTTTAAGTTATATAATTCATTCCGTTTAAAAAGCATTTTATAGATCGCTAATGCTGGTGAAGGCAGGATGGAATGGCAGCGTTGCTGGTGACAGGGGGAAAGGGCTCAATCCTTCTGGCAAACAGTTTAGCAATCCACCTGCAGGGCCTTAAGAAACCGGCCCCCGAACCAGTCACTCTCCTGGAGGGCCTTCAACAGAGTAACTAGGGCAGAATCAGAAGAAAGACAAAGAGTGACATACGACAGATGTGCTTCACAGCACATTCACGAGGTGATGAATTTAAAATAAATGCCCAACATTAGAATGAATTTCTTTCAAAAGTTATGTCATTAAGACATTTTAGAATACTTCCTGATGGAGGAGAATGCTGGGAACAAACGAAAAGGCACAATATGAAACGTATATACGATGTTTTGCCAATTAGGACAAATCCATTACTCATCAAAAAGGACAGAAAAGAGTGCATCCGAGGACGGCAACGCTAACGGTGTTTTCTGATTTGCACATTTTTCGAACTTTTAAAATCCTCTTAAAGGCACAACTCGCTTAAGTGGGGCAAAATACATATGCATTTTGTAAGTATCTTAGGTTGAAAACTAGCAGGACAGAGGCCTGTCTGGAACGCACATGGACACGGTCAGTGACCACAGCAGGTGCCCCTTCTAGAGCAGGTGACTCTCTGGCACGAACAGCATGACAGAAGGTAATAACGCACTATTAAAAAAAGACAACCACCAAAACACTCCCAAATGACACGAAGGTCACTCCAAAACGGGAGTATTTAAAGCCGAGTCTACTCGAAGACCCCACGGGACGAGAACCTCGGAGGAGACCTGGCTGTGTCAGTAAAGCTGGCCTGATTCCACAAGGAAGGAACGCGTCCAGTGTTTGCACGGACAGAGCTCTTCTCCACCTGAACTCTCTGAAAAGACTGTTGGGGGGGGGGGGGGCGTATTTAATGCAAACTTCAGAACCCAGAGCAATAATGCATTTGACGGATTACAAAACAGAGTAGCAGGTTTAGCGCTGGTCTTTAAAATGAACGGTCATAAAACTGCTGAGGCTACTGAGACCCTCAGCCTGGGAAGACAGCCCGGGATTCTGACAAACACCCTCGTCCGCTCCTGGCTGCTCTGCCCTCTGTAAAGGCTACTCTTGGTAGTTCTAGAAATACACATACCAAATTTAAAAAATATGTAACAATGACAGGGTGGAAAGGTCAAACATCTTGCCGAGATTTTTGGCCTATGTTCCTGCGGGACGGCGTTGTATGTCTGGTTTTGGTACCAGGGTAACCGGTCAGGGTCACGTACACGCAGGAAAGCGATGGAGCTCGGGTTCGATACACGCGTCCGGCTCAACGACCTTGCTCTGGATCGGCGGTTCTCACAGTGTGCCTCCACGGAGCCCCAGGCAGGTCAAACCCTTTCCACACTAACGCTCCGTTAGGCACTGGCGCCACGGGCTGGCGGCGCAGGGGCAGCGGAAGGGAGCGAGGCTGCCACAGTGGCTCCCGCAGCCCCACGACCCATGGGCACGTCTCGAGCCTGAACACGCGTCTCGTTCGGACTTCGCGGGACGAGCCGGGAAGCAGGAGGGAAGCGGCCCTGCCGCCCACCGAAGCGCCAAGGCAGCCAGGTCCCTGCACTCGGGGAGGGTTTGTCCAAGGTCCGGCCGACAAAGCCCGCTTAGTCAGACCCGAGTTCACGGCAGACACTTTTCCGAAAGTGAACAGTGTGCGCCTGTCCCTTCAAGGAAGGCGGCAGCATCTACTGCCAAGGATGGCGTTCAAGCAATGGGAGCTGGACGAGGCTCGCCGGTTTTCAGTCTCCGGTGTGTGGGAGGCGGCCGGCTGGCATTCTCCGGGGACCAGCGCGATGGCGCACGACGGTTCATGGACAAACACCCGTCACCCACTCCGAGGGAGACGCCAAGGACTTTCAAGTCACGGGATAGAAAGCGTTTACACACGGCTGGAGATTCTACACTGCCACTAACTCTTTAAGAAACTACAACTTACCAAGTTTGGGTACGATACAAAAAGAAAGCAACTTCTATGATCAGAAAAGGTTATTAAAACATGCCTCCCTTCTCCGATGGCTCATCTGTAGGGTGCCGGGTTTTCTCTCTAACGCGGTAACAGCGTAAGTGCAGGGGCAACCAGGAGAGTCTTGCCGTTTGCTGTTAAGCCCGACCTTGAAGAGAATTTGCAAAAACTCACTAAACCTTTTTGGTGGTGATGGCAGGGGAAGGGTTGGATGGTTACTTTCAATAAAATATTTTTAAAGATTCATTATTTTACAGTTTTTCTCAGTTTTAATTTATAACATGATGAATATCGCCAGCTATAACACACACAAGCAAAAGGTCCTCAGGGTACTCAGTAACGTTAGAGAATATAAAAGTCCTGGAACCAACAATTTCGAGAATGCTGGCAACCACGCATTTCCGTCATGGGCAGTAACTATCGCCTTAAGAGGACACTGCTTCTCCAGCGGAAGGAAGGACACAGAAAACCTTACTCTCCATGTACAAACACAGATACACACGTATACATAAATAAGATACAGCGTATCTATGGAATTAAAATTTTATGGAGACAAGAGGCCACTTAGGAAAAAACTATTTAAAAAAGGCTTTTGTGGGGCGCCTGGGTGGCTCAGTCACTTAAGTGTCCGACTCTTGATTCTGGTTTAGGTCATGATCTCAGGGTTTCACGAGATCAAGCTTCACCATCGGGCTCTGCGCTGACAGCACAGAGCCTGCTTGGGATTCTCTCTCCCCTCTCCTGCCCCCAATCTGTCTCTCTCAAGTAAATAAATTAAAAAAAAAAAAAGGCTTTTGTGGGGGAGGAAGTAAAAAGAGATTGAGAATTTAAAGGACTTTCCCCAGGGGCGCACATGAAACTTTCAGCTTCTGGCTGACAACCACAAGCACCAAGAAAAGAGAAAATACTCTATTTCTTTAAAAACTTGAATAGTTGCAGGTTAGAATAGGACCATCAAGTTTTTATTCATGATAATTGCTTCTCAGCAATCAATTTTAAAAACATGGAACACCGGCCATTTCCCCAAACTGCCCCACACAGCAGCCAATTAACAACCGTTTTCCCAAGCTGAGCTTTAAAAAAAAGAATCTACTGTATCTTGGCAGATAAAAAGCACAAAAGATTTCCCAAGCTATTTAAACAGAAAAAAGACTTAACCTTATTTATTCATCTTTAGGTCACAGAATATGCCTTTCTGTGAAGATTCACAAGAAGAACCACCAACCATAACAGGTCATCTTAGTTTACCCAACGTGCCAAAGGCGGGGGAGGCTGCGGACACTGCAAGTCCTGCCTGTCCCCGGCTGCACCTTCTTGCAGGGGAGGGCCCTGCGGGGCCCCTTCTCTGGAGTCGAGGGAGAAGAGGGAAGGAGCGAGAAGGCGAAACGATTCCTTAACTGCCCTACGGCGGGATGCCAAAGCTACAAAGCCAGGAGGTGATGCATGCTGCCAGACACACACGGAGCTGGCCGGCAGGGCGTCACTAAGCAGACCGCCCTCCCCCGTCGGGGGGTAGCGCACAGTTACTCAGAGCTCGCCGAGGGCCGAGAGCTGCTCCGAGTGTTTTATTTCTCTCATTTAATCCTCTCCAGAACCCGGCGCTTTCAGTGCCCCGATTTTAAACGCGAGCGACTGACACGGAGATGTAATAACTTGCCCAAGGCCACACTCGTAGGAAGCTGGGTCAGTGTCTTTATCTCCTGGAAACAAAGAGAATGACGTCCAAAGTCCACTGTGTCCCTACCACACCTTACTTCGTGAGCATTCGTGAATTCTTCTCGTCACTGAAAGATAATTTAAATTTGTATTCATTACTCAAGATATGATGCAGCTTTAATCGGCTTAACCAAGCTCTTGAGAAAATTTGTTTTTCCTTTAAGTCTTTTACCAAAGAAATTCTCACTGGTGTAAAAAATTCAAGATCAAGTATTTTAAGACTGCAAAGAAAATTCATGACCAATTATTAAAATTCTGACGAGACCTGCAGTAAGCGGATGGGACGCGGTCTCCGTCATCGCTGCAAACGCTCCTCTGTTCCGTGCCCTAGAGCGCGAGCCGGTCCGATACCCTGCGGTCTGCGATGACCCACGCGTTCGTCCCCCCATTCTGAACCCGGATCCTCGTCACCTCACAGTCAGGCTATTTCAATGGTTTTTTCTTTCAGTTTTACTGCCCCTCTTCCAGGGCATCTATTTCAATTCTCCCGCAACACCCAGTTCCCATCAGATTCCTTCTGACTTAGTGACCGAAGAAGCGTCTGGAGAGGGGCACCAGACCCGGCGGGCACGCTCGGTGTGACAGGTCCCGGGAGCCCGGTTTCCCCAGAACAAGGGCCATGGGACTGAACTCCTCCGAGTCTGACTCCCCGGCAGGTGCGCACAGCCCCCGAGCAGGGTAAGGACATGCGTGGGAGGGTTAAGGACGTGCGTGAGCACGGGAAGACAGGAGGCATATGTTTGCTGAAAGAGCCGATCTTCTGTGCTCAAACAAGAGTTGTGTGTCATCGGGCAAGGTCATGTTTGATGTAAACGCGTCACCTGATTCAAATCCAACTGTCTCGAAAACACAGCAGCCACATGTGGCTACTGAAAATCCGAAACGGGGCGAGTGCGCACAGTGGATCGGAACAGGTCAGGAGTGTTGGCGACTCCCCTTCTACTCCTAGGGAAACCCGCCTGAAAACACCTCACTTGTGATTTCCAGATTCCATGTTTGGTTCTTGGGATGGATGCGTGTGTGTGTATGTATGTGTGTTTATTTATTTTGAGAGAGAGAGAGAGAGAGGGAGAGAGAGAGGGAGTGAGTGTCTGTGCGTGTGCCCGCAGGGGAAGGGCAGAGAGAGAGGGAGACAGATCGCAGGCAGGCTGCTCGCTGTCAGCGCACAGCCCGAGGCGGGGCCCGATCTCAAGAACCCTGAGATCATAACCTGAGCTGAAATCAAGAGTCGGACACTTAAGCGACTGAGCCGCCCAGGCGCCTGTGATTCCAAATTCTTAATCCTCAAGCCTTGAGCCCTCTTGCTGAGGATGTGGAACACCCCACCCGGCGCTCCTCCTCTTCAGGCAGCAGCGCGAGCTTAACCGGACAACGCTCTGCAAGTACCGAGGAGACTTAACCGCACAGGATCCCGATCAAATCATAACGCCGGTTTCATCACAGAGGACAGGCGCGGAGGCACAGACGAAGTCACGTGCTCCATGAAACATGCCGCGAGGGGGGACGGCCAGGATCTGACGCCATGCAGCCGGACTCGTGGCCTGAGTGCGGAACCGTGGGAACTGAACCGTGTCACACGGCCCCCGCTGCCCCGGAGCGCCACGCTTACCGCGAACCCAAGGGTCAGAGAGGTGCAGCGGGCGCGTACGTACTCGGGGACTCCGTTCCGCAGGTGGGCACAGGGTTGGCGAGAAGGCGGCGAGGCGGAGGGTGCGCAGGGCAGAGGCGGGAGGCTGACGGACAGTGCTCCCTGGCCCGGCACGGCTCGTTTCCCAGCCGGGTCCTCCGCCTGCCCGGGGCTCGAGGACGGGACCCGGAGGCCGGCGCGGCGCCAGAAAAGGGGAAAGCCGCCGAAGCTTCTCTTTCCCACTGTGTCCTTCCTGCCTGAGCTCCTCTTCACGCTCTAAGTTCCAGCGGTACGTTCTAAAGGCCTCCTCACCTCGCACTGTCTCCATTTCTGACACTAATCTAAAAAGAGGGAGGGAAGAGAAGCGACGGCAGCACTGGGCTCGGCCAGGGAGGCGCCACACGGCTCGGACTGGAGGGCGAGCTTGTCGGCGCTGAGAACAGGGAGGCTGTGTGTGTCCAGAGCTCCCGGGAGATCAGGAACCGGACGGACCCCCGAGGTCCCCACACGGCTGTGTGTCCACCGACCAACCCGGGGTGGGGAAGGACACAGCACGGCCTGGCGTTTTCCGCACTCCTGAACGAACCACACACCCTTCCTCCCCGCCCCGGACCCTCTGCCTCTTTCGTAAGAATGTCCACCCCCGGGGAACACCTCCCGGATTCCGAAGACTCTCAATTTTAACTTTCCTTCAGCCTGAACATCTGTGAGGTGAGAGACAAAGTCAGTTCGTCTCAGTGCAGACGCCATCCTCCGGCTCCAAGCCTCCGCAACGGTTCACACGATCTGACACGCGCTCCTCGCTCCGCTGACAGCAACGTCTTCTGTTTGATCGCCTCTTCCGCACGCACCGCGCACCCCTCTAAGCGGGGAGGTCGTTCAATTAAGAGTCTTACTCCTAACTCCACGTAGGAAAAAAGCCAATACAAAACACAAAACCAGGGGAAAGTAGGAAAAAAAAAAAAACCCAGCCCCCATCCCTGCTGGCCTCGAATCGGTTCCTAAGGCAGTAACTTTTAGTAAGAGAGAACTTTTTTCTTCAACAGGTATTTACATTATTATCAGAGCACTTTTAAAACAAAAGGTGGCAAGTTTAAAAGGCTTCCATCTGCATTTAGGGAACAAGACTTCCTTTAATTTGAAAAACATGCACGCTCTAGTTAGACAGAGCTAGTCAGAAATTATTAATTGTAATTTAAATTATGAAATCTAAGAGCAATCTCCTATACTTATATGTAACACTGTATTTCCAAAATGCATTTTTATGGTTGTCTGGTAAAAATATTAACATTGAAAGACTGAAATCAACTGCAAAATAAACAGCAATTATGACCTTTTGCTTCACCATAATATGGTTGAGAAATGCAGATTCCAATGCTTAAAATAATTCTGAAAAAAAGATGCATGGTCACTAATGATACTTATTAAGTGTTACTCCCAAAAATATATCAACGAAAATCTACCACCCATTCCGCCCTCAGTATCTCACCCACCAGAAAAAAAAACAAACAGACCCTAGAAGAGTCTCATCACGCTGACGTAAGCGCGTCTCCAAGCGCTTCCGGTTCAAACATCTTAAGTGACTACCCCCATCACACAGGGTCACACAGGGTCACACAGGGTCACGGGCTTGAGTCTACTCACACAGTTGAGGCTGATGGGCAAACAGCTGTGCTGTATCTTGAGACAGACATTAGCTTCCTGCCTCCCCTATCCTCATAAGCAGCTAAAGTCTGAGTTTTATGCAAGAAAACATTTTAAAGCCTTCCGTGTTTTACTGCCGCAGACTTCAGATTCATTCCTGTAACACATTTAACAGGAAACACAGTGGAGACAGTTAAAATTGTGCACATTTTAATTGCCTAAAAGTTTAATGAGTGCTTTCACTATTACAGCTACATAAAAGGGATGTTGGGGTAAAATTAAGAAATAAAAACAATTCACTTAGTATTTGACACCAACGCAGAAGAGAGCAACACGTAACTTTAGCATACAGTCGTTCCTTCCCCGGCCACAGGCCCCGCGGGCGAGGGGTACTGTTCACACGCCCGCTCACGCCCCAATGAGCGGGACCAGGCATTGTTCCTGTTTCTCTGAAGTTTACTTAGCGTAAGTGTCCGGCAACTAAAGAGCAACTCTTACAGGCAGACAATCAACAGAGAGGACTTCAGTGCCCCAAGAGTCCCCTTTGGGACCCTCCTGCGGGGTCGGGGGTGGGAGGAGCTGCTTGGTCCCCTCGTGCCTGCAGCAAGAGCCGCCTCTCGGAGCCTGCGGCGCACTGGCCCACCGATTCGCCCGCCGACTCGAGCCTCTGCAGCAGCGTCTCGGCCACAGGCCTACCGAGTGTTGGAAGGCTGGTCGGGAAAATCAAACCCCATCAATCAAAAACATCCTAGAATTCCTGGATATAATTACTTTCTACCTCCACGTATAACACGGGCCTCAAATTTCTTCAGAAAATTTTACAGAGTAGACTTACTATTTATGTTAGCAACGTGGGTGAGAAAAACACCACGAGAAGTAACGTACAAATACTCAAATTCACGGACTAATTTTTGAAGTATGACTTAACGCTGAAAACAGTTACCGCACGTTTGCTTTGCTATCAAAGACAACTCTAAAAGATAAAAATGTTTATTTAAAATCTACTTATGCTGTACTTATTATAAGTGAGTTAAGGACGCTCTCTGTCTCCTAACAACAATTAACATTTAATGAGCGATTATGGCGTCATAGGCCCCGCCTAAAAATTTTACATGCACACTTAATCCTCATCCCGCCCTCAAAGAGGTAGGTGCAATTATTACCGATTCTTTCTAGATCATGGAACTGAAGTCTGGAGATGCTAGAGACTTGTTTAAGATCACAGAGCTAATCAGTGACAGAGACAGGGCTCGAATCCAGATTTGTCCCCAAAGCCTTCGTGCTCTGAAGCATCGAGCTCAACTGCAGGCAAGAGCAACGCACCGTCCTGGCAAGAACGGGCCCAGAGCCGGTACCCGGAGGGGGTGCCCTCTGGGAAGTGTGACACGAACACAGCAATGTGATCAGGAAACCTACGGGGCGGCCACAAACTCTGGAGAGCCGTCTCTCACAAGAAACAACTGTTAGAAATGGAAGGAACCAAGAGAAAAATCAAAAGGGGACGCATCCTGAAGGGCTGCTACAGACGACAAGGAGCGGCCTCTCCCTGCGGGCCGAGAGCGCAGGTCTGAAGTGCTCTCAGGGTCCAGCTCAGCGTCGGACACGTTTGAACGCCGAAGAACCCGACGGCTGGCACTCGCTCCCTCCGGTAGCGCTGAGTGTGCGCAGCTCACTATTTGAACCTCAGCCACCTCGGTAATAAACGATTCAGCCAAAATGACCGAAGCACGCCGAAATTCTCTGTGGACGGAAGTTTACAGGGAAGAATGTATATGCGGCCTCAAAGTTCATGCCGTACAGACGGCTCACTACCCAGGAAAAATAATAAACCTTTACGCGGAAGAGCCCGGCCGTTACCACGTGAATCCAAAGAGCACAAGTCAGGATCCCGGATGAGGGGACAGACGGACACGTGCCCCCTGGCATGACGCACCGAGAAGCACACGTCCCTAATGTGGCGTCCCCGCCAACTCTGCATTTCCTATGTTTTTTCAAAAGGACACGAGACAAACTCAAATTGAGGGAGATTCTGTAAATAAACGGTCACTGTTCAAAATGCCAACGTCAGAAGGTAAAGCTAAAGAAGAGCTCCTGGCGAGGGGGCAGCGGGGAGGCAAGGCAACCACGCGCCACGGGCGAGGCCGGGCTGGGGCCTGGGCCGGGGGAAGTTAGTGAAGGGCAGTACTGGGAAAAAAAGAGAAATTCGAAAGTGGGCTGTGTATCAGAGAATTCCATGCTATCGGTGCTAGACCTCCCTCATTTGAGAACTGCACGGTCTCTGGACCACGAGAAAGGCCTCGTCAGCGCATCTGTGTAAGCCTCACACGGTAGAAGGACATGATGCACGCGACTTACTGTCAAACCATCCAGAAAAAAATAATATGAATGAGAAGGACAGAGTGAATGTGGCAAAAGGGTGAACCCTGCCAAGGGGTGTGTGGGAATTCTGTGTATTATTAATGTAACTTTCCATAAATTTGCAATTATTTCCAAAATTTTTCAAATGTTTATTTTGGAGAGAGAGAGAGAGAACGTGAGCTGGTGGGGAGCAGAGAAAGAGGCAGACACAGAAACCAAAGCGGGCTCTCGGGTCTGAGCTGTCAGCGCAGAGCCGGATATGGGGCTTGAACCCATGAACTGTGAGATCATGACCTGAGCCACAGTCTGATGTTCAACCGACTGAGCCATGCAGCGCCCCTGAAATTATTTCAAAATAAAACCCTGAGAAAGATAAATATTTGAGGCTGCTGTTCTAAGGGCTCTGAATATCTCACAAAATATATCGTTTTCCCAATCTGGTCTCCGTCCACTCAAACGCCAATCCAACAGCAAGTAAAATAATCCTTGATTTCCGATCTGATGAACTGTTCTCTCGCTCTCATTTCAAACAGCCAGTGGGAGGCTGGATGGCACGTGCCGCAACACGCTGACGGCAGGCGCGGCTCAGCGGATCCGGGTTAAGTGCACGCTCGCCTCCTCCCGACCTTGCCCGAACCACGCGCCGCGGTCACGGACAGACAGGCCTCCCCACCGGAGCCCCGCCAGCTTTCCTTCCTCCCCGGTGGCCTCAGGTATTTTCCCTCCAAGCTGTAACTTCTGTTTCCTCTTCACCGTCCTCTGCCCCCGCTA
Source organism: Paguma larvata (assembly GCA_030068075.1). NCBI lineage: Eukaryota > Metazoa > Chordata > Mammalia > Carnivora > Viverridae > Paguma > Paguma larvata. The sequence goes on from CM057827.1 coordinate 140,496,424, forward strand.
GCGGTAAGGACTGTGCGAGACGAGCTCTAAGAGCTGCCTCGCACACCCACACCCCTCTGTCCTCTTTGCTGGCCTAGAGGCACAGAACAGTCCCTCCATTGGGAAAAGCTCGCGAACATTCACTCTGGAGAGGAGTGGACTGACGGCACACACCACCTGGCTCACAGTCTAACGAAGACGGCAGGAATGCGAGCGGTAGACAGCCAGCAAGATTAGAAAGTCCAGGCTGAACAAGGAGGCCCGGAAGAAGGGAGGAGTTTTAGCCTCCCCGCCAGGTGTATCCTCCCCGCCAGGCGTGCGCCCCGGGGCGCGGTACGGACTGCACCTGAGCTCGCTCCGCGGCGGCCGCGGCTGCGGTCTTCCTTCACGGGCTCTCCATCACACGAGTCTCTTTACCTCAACAGCACTGCGTTGTCTAAAGAAGGCACTTTATAGCGGGCCCTTGAAGAACATCTAACTTCAGAGCAGGCAAAAATGTTTTATGCCAACCAAAATGCCGGTGTTCTCTCCCATTTTCTCAGCACACACGTCATCAAATCCTCTGCCCACTGGACCTAAGTACTAGCTTTCCAAATTTTCCTCCGATCTCAATTCAAACTCCAACCTCTGAACGCTGCAGGTGAGCTCTTGTCCCTAAGGAGTTTTCAATTCTCAAATAAAAACTTCCATTTTTAAAAAAGATCCTTCTCCTGAGGTGCATTCTGGGGGGCTCAGGTGGTAACGCGTCCGACTTCGGCTCAGGTCATGATCTCGCGGTCTTTGAGTTCGAGCCCCACGTCGGGCTCTGTGCTGACGGCTCAGAGCCTGGAGCCTGCTTCCGATTCTGTGTCTGCCTCTCTCTCTCTCTGCCCTTCCCCTGCTCATGCTCTGTCTCTCAAAAATAAATAAACGTTAAAAAAAAATTAAAAAAAAATAGTCTTTCAATTTAAACAATTTTTGTCCATTCTATTAGTATAATTGTCATACCAGTACTGTCAAGATAAAACACTCAGGGGCATACACTTTCAGTGACGCCGCTCATTCACTTGCTGACTCTCTGCAGAGCCAGGGGGGACACAACGGAAGATGCAGATCCAGCCTCAAGGAGTTAGGTGGGGTCCTTTCTTACCTAGCTCTTACCACTTAGAAGTCTGAATACATTGTTACTTCCCATCCAAAAAAATGTTAATACTGAATAACTGTTAGGGTTTTAAATACCATTTTCAGTTTATTATATTCTGTTCACTGAGAATAGAGTTGATTAAAAAAAGTTTTTTTAATGTTTATTTTTGAGACAGACAGAGCAGGGGAGAGGCAGAGAGGGGAACAGAGGACCCAAAGCAAGCTCTGTGCTGACAGCTGTGAGCCTACCAGCCGGCGAACTCACCAACCAGGAAGTCGTGACCTCACCAACCAGGAAGTCGTGACCTCACCAACCAGGAAGTCGTGACAGGAGCCCGAGTTGGATGCTTAACCAACTGAGCCACCCAGGCGCCTTGGCATTGCTGTTTTTTTAATGTTTATTTTTGAGAGAAAACAGCACGCGAGCAGGGGAAGGGCAGAGAGAGAGGGAGACAGAGAGTCAGAAGCAGGCTCCAGGCTCTGAGCTGTCGGCACAGAGCTCGATGCAGAGCTTGAACCCACGAACCCCGAGATCATGACCTGGGCCGAAGTCGGATGTTCAACAGACTGAGCCACCCAGGCGCCCTTAAGAGTTGATTTTTTAAAAAGTTTCCAACAACCATCAAACCTTTTTATTTTCTATAAATTCTCTCTCATTATCTTGTATATAAATACTATCTGTTGCAAATAGAATACATACATGGAGAAAAATAAATACGAAAACATCACTGCTAAGAAATAGCTCATGTTAATACACAAGTCACTTTCCTGGTCAAAGTTAAACCATGGCCTCTTACAATCTGATTGACACTAGACCTTAGAAGCCGTCTGCCTTGCCCACCACTTCTACTACCTGACATATCTGCACAAAACAGGTGTCCCAGGAACTCCAGCGTGTAGATGATGGACTAGAAGCCCTGCATTTATCCCACCACGAACACAAGCCCAGGCCTCCACAGACCGACCACAGGAAATTAAATCTCCCGTGCAAAAGTCAAATTACCAGTCTTTTTCATCTTTAATATTTGGGACCAATCAGGGAATGCTTTAGCAGTGCAGAATTTACTAATCCGGTTTAAATTCGCACCTTTCCTCCTTCCAGGCCATTAAACAGTCAGATTAATCTGTAACAATCGGAAAATAGTAGGCCAGATGACAAGCCTGTGTGTTTAAGATTTTCTAATTCATACCACATTCTCTCAGGAATGTAATGGCGCCCACAGATCACCGAAGACAGAACGCCATCGGAGCAGCAGTCTCCTTCTCATGCCGCACGTACACTTGCACTACTTCTGCGGAAGAAAGCACCAGTAACTGGACGAATTCTCAAGTCTCCCTCAACTGGGGACGAGAACTGAAGCACACTAGCTTGAAAACCATTTCGTAGGAGTCAACCCCAGAATCTGCACGGACTAGGTTTCCACGTTAGACAGAGATCTTGATAATTTTAAGTTCCTATATTTAAGGGATACCTCACTTATAATTTATTAGGCAGGGCAGAATCAGTAATTCCAAGATCAGCTTTTTCTCTCCTGTTGCTAGGTGTGGTTAAAAAACATAAAATAAGAAGCCAAATAGCATTCAGCCAAAAACCGTTCACCATCAACAATGGGTCGTATGACAGCTCCTTGGTCTTAATCTTAAAAAGTCGAACTGGCTCCAGCGCCGGCCTCAACAGACTGCTGGGAAGCCGATGTCCCAGCGACCTGGCTTCATGTCAGCCAGAGCAAAGACCAACGAGACTAGGATTCAAAAGGCCAAGAGAAAATGTTTAAAAAGGATCCTTCTGAGCTGATCAGTAAACATGAGTTTCCCTACGTAACCGTCTACGCCGGTGTCTCCAACGCATGGATTAACAAGGGCAGAAAATCACGAATGCCTAGGTCCTCCTCCACACCTGCCACACCGGTTTCTGGAGGCCGAGGCCGACACCGAGCTTGCAAGGGACTCTCGGATTCTAGGGTGAGAACCACCACTTTCCGGGCATACTGGGAAACATTATTTTAGCACAGAACACAGTAAATAGATAGCTGTAGCTGAGAAGAGAATGGTTTCAAGTTACTGTAAAGATGGTAACTGCAGAATAGTTTAGCTCAACTAAAATTAGCTCAAAGGATGCATCTCAAAAGCAAACTGTCAACACAAATGGTTTCCCACTATGAACTTTGGAGAGCCACTGTTTAAAATTTTAGGAAGTGCTTTCTGTGGGCCGGACATAAGAAAACACGGTTACAACTGACTGCTGCGCCTGGAAGGGGACGAGGAGCTCAGGTTTCGCCATTTAGCAGTCAGTCTGATCACGGAAATACGAACGGTATTAACGGAGGTTTGCTACTCAGAATTTGGGGCAAAAGATTTTAGTGAAACTTTGGGGAGAAGAGGGCTGAAGCCCACGGGAAGACGTTTTCAGGATGCCCTGTCCTGAGCGGATTCGGTCCTCGCCTCGGGCTGACGGCTGCCCACGCCCCCCTCCGAACGGCCGGAAGGGCGCCGTGACAGGAGAGGGGATGAGCGCCCGCACTTCCAACTCCCAGATCACAGAACAAGACAAGTTCCTCTCAAAACCCGAGCGGTAACGAGGAGAACGAGAGATGGGAACGCAAACTTCGCCTTCGATGAGACACGAGGCGACTGCGACCCTGAATCGCACAGCGAGGGGGGAAGAGCCGAACCGGCTGGTGGGACAGCCGATCCAGTGACGGCCTCCACCCCGGACCCACACCTGGAGGCTGTTAGGGGACTGACAATTTGGGGGCGCCTGGTGGCTCAGTCAGTTGAGTGTGGGACTCTGGGTTTTGGTTCCGGTCACCATCTCACGGTTGTGGCACTGAGCCTAGCATTGGACTCTGTGCTGAGCGTGGAGTCTAGTTGGGATTCTCCCTCCCTCCCTCCCTCTCCCTCTCTCTATCTCTCTCTCTCTCTCCCCTCTGCCCCTCCCCCAGCTTGTGCTCTTTCTCTAAAAACAACAACAAAAAGGAAAGAATAGAAAATCTCTATCTCCCCTCTGCTCACCAACCCCACCCCTACACAAAAGAGCGCTCAAACTGCAAACGGAAGTTTCCCAGCCAAAAGAGCATATATAAACAGAAGGATCCAGAAAACACTATTTTTCTTTTACAGTTTTTAATATTTTAATTTATTTTTGAGAGAGAGAGAGGCAGAGCACAAGCGGGGAGGGGCAGAGAGAGAGGGAGACACAGTCAGAAGCAGGCTCCAGGCTCCGAGCTGTCAGCACAGAGCCTGACGCGGGGCTTGAACTCATGAACTGTGAGATCATGACCTGAGCCGAAGCCGGACGCTTAGCCGACTGAGCCCCCCAGGCGCCCCCAAAACCACTATTTTTTAAAAGCCTCTCGTAACAAGCACTGAATAAGTGCTCTAACGGCTCAGAGTTGTTGAGTTTAAGGAATTATAACTCTCGGCATATCACACGCTTAAAGCCCAGATGCACTAGACACTTGCTGGAATCTTGGAGATGCACATTAAGTCATCTAACTGATAGGGAATCTTTACCATAAGACCTAAGTGACAAAGCCAGTCTTCTCTGACTTCACTCCAGCTCTGGATGAACGGGTTATACAGGGCCAGTGTGGCTGCACACAAAGGGTCACTGAGGCCTGGGACATGCCGGAAGAGCTGTCGCGGCTGGGGGAAAGTACTCTGGAGAGAAGAAACTCCCTGGCTTCACTCTCTGTGCCTCCATTATTTTGCGGGTGAGGACCAATCGACTCACAAACACGGTCAGCACCGCCCTCCAATACTAACGCAAGAGACCAACCAGGCCCCTTTCGGCCGAGCAGGCTACTTTTCATAGAGAACGGAGCATTTCGTGAGCTCTTCCCCGGGCTCCTCCTTTCACAAAAGAGGGAAGACACGCAGCAAGCACACAGAGGCCGGACTTCACAGAACAAAGCCCCGCGACGCTGACGGTGCCCCCATTACCCCAAGACGCTCGCAGTTTGCACAGAATGAGAACACCTATGGTTAATGCGGATTCTTTTCCTACTTTTTCCTACACTGCTAAGACCAACTACAGCGTGATGAAGGTTTCCATCAAAAAGACAGAACGCTGTTCAGAGTATATATTCTCGTTAGGCAAATGCAAATGACGCAATCAGGAGATGAGCGGGGACCGCTGGAGAAGGCCTAGCTGGGGCTGACGGCGGACGGGGGCTCCGGGCGGTGCCCTTGCCGCCGGCACTCCGGGTGCCTCGGACACAACTAGATCCGTCCTCACTGCTTCTCTGGCCTGTCTGAGAGGCTGGAGCTAACGAGTGGCGGGCGACAGACAACACGCCTCTCTGGCAGTCCGAACGCTCTACCTCTTCCCACCTAAGTCCCTGTCCTTTCCCTCTGCTAAAAAAATACCCCAACAGTTAGTCTCACACAACACACAAGAGTTCTGGTTAGGATGAAGTTTGTTGGTCTTCCTAAAGTTATTCCCATGTATTTTCTGTTTCGTCTCAAGGTTATCATAAACTTGCAGCCAAACAACCACAGCCGGCAAGCCACAACCCTGCACTCCCGCCGCTGACAGACTCGCGGGACCATTTTAAGAACCAAAGTGCAGGGAAAACGTAAAACAGCTTCTAGTCCAATCTGTCCCCTGAATTAACACTGCAAATGATTTGGTCTGAGAAATACGTTTTTTGTACTAGCAGAGAGTACAATTCTAATTTTACATCCGAGGTTTGATCATCTGTTAACACTGGTGGTCACACTGAGGTACTGAACGCCGTATGGAAAGGGGCTCTGTTTCTTAGCAGAGACACTGAAGCACAAACCGCAGGTACCGAGCCCAAATCAGCACCCCGCCCCTGGTGCTGTTTTTCTCTAAACATTCCACTCTTGATTTTCAGGAGAAATTAAGACACGTTATAAAAAACAACACTAGGACCTTTATCTAAATGAAACTCACCTGGTGAGGGCAACCCCACAAGAGATGCTGGGAGCCATTTCCTCCAAAGAGACGCTTACCTGCCTGAGAAAACCACCATCTGGCTTCGAGTCCGGTCTCACACGAACAGCACTGCACACCCAGACCCCTCGGACGCCCCGCGACGCTGTCCCTTGCCCTTCGCACACTCTCCAGTTCCCCGCGCCCCCCCCCCCCACTGTTGAAAACCCCAATCCCCTAACAGTCACTATACACATTTTATCGACTAAACAGACAACACCTGCGAAATCTTACTTTGGAAGTATTTGCTTTGATGACTTTCTCTTCCACCTACTTGCCAGGTGGGGTCATGTGTACACAGACCTGACCTTCTAAAGAAAAACCTAGGACATGTGACCCAGCAACAGAACAGAGCAGTTCCTGAAAAAACATGTACCTCTGAGAGGGGTGCAGGCCAGGGGCAGACGTGTGCGGCCGCCTCGAACTTCTGAACTGGCTGCTTCCAAGTGTGTGACCCTGTATTTCACGGACCCTAAAAAGTCGGTTTTTCTGAAACACTCCACAAGTGTTTAATTACGAGGGCAATTAAAAATATTCAAAACTGGGATGCCCAAAGGCAGCACGGCCCCTGGAACCACCGGCCCGAAACCCCTGCGCCTGCAGCTTGCAGGCTTCGGCCTCACAGCTCTGACTGGGAGCCCAGAGCAAGGGTCTCCACGACATCTCGGCCCAGACCTTTGCCCAGGGCTGTATGCCATCTGGGGCCTGGACACCTCAAGTCTGCCGGGAACACGATCCTGGGGCGACGGTGGGGTGCGGCCAACGAAGACGAGCCAGTGGCGACGTAGGAGGAGCGGGACGAATCATGAACGGACGCGAGAGGGTCTGTGACAAAGGCTTCGCCTGCAGGGTCCCCTCTAACCTCCGCAGGACCCCTCCCCGGGAGGGCCTCTCCTCTGCCCATGCCACAGACGAGACGGCCCCAGTGAGGCTGCGGGAGCCGCCCGGGGCAGCAGCAGTGGGTGCTGAAGCACAGGGCCCAACCCAGCTCCGGTCCGCGGGGACACCCGGAGAAGGGAGGAGATACGGATTCCAACAGGCGAGCTGTGGCCACCGGTCCATTTGAGGGGCCCTCCCACCCAGCAACGATGTGCCAGCTACTGAGGGGACACACACACACACGCGCACACGTCTAGACTCCAATGCCTGCCATACCACTAAAGAGCTACGTGACCTAAGGTCCCACCTCACACGAATGATTCGGGAGAAAATCCGCATTGATTTCTACACAGCCACACAGTCAGAAAGAGACACAGAAAGAGAATGCTGATACGCAAATAGGACGAAGCGTAAGAGAAAAAGGAATAGGAGTTCCTCGCACTATTCGTGCAATTTCTACGTTAAGTTTAAAATTGAAACAAGATAAAAAGTTACAGAAGAACTCCCAGTGGCACCAAAAGAAAACAAAATCACGTGACCCGCTGTGGTAACATGAGCTGCTTCGGTTGAGAAGCAGAGTATGTAAATGGTAGTCCAAGACTAGAAACTAAGAAAGTGATTAAAGAGGGGCGCAGGGGTGCCTGGGGGCTCAGTCGGTTCAGCGGCCAACTTCAGTCCAGGTCATGGTCTCACAGTTCATGGTTTCGAGGCCCCCATCAGGCTCTGAGCTGACAATTCAGAGCCCGGAGCTGCTTCAGATTCTGTCTCCCCGCTCTCTGCCCCTCCCCTGCTCACTTTCTCTCTCTCTCTCTCTCAAAAATAAACATTAAAAGAAAGTTTTTAAATAAATTACATAAAGAGGGGCCCACAGCTGGAGGGAGGAAGAAACAGGAGTGTTGAGCCTGGGGCTGATCAAGCTCAAGACCCAGCGGCGAGGAGGAGGAGGAGGAGGAGGAGGAGCCGGGGCGGGGGCTCCGGCCAGAAGACCGGGGCCAGCAGGTCAGAGACCGCCTCGGCTGTCGAAGAGACGCAAGTGCAGCCCACGACCAGACGCCGCTCCGCCTGTGCCAGAAGAGCCACGCGCACAAAGGCCGACCACACCACGTGCTGGGGACGGTGCCGCGCAGCTGCTGGGAAAGTAAAGCTTGCGGGAACTCAGGAAACAGGCTGCCTTCTCGCAAAGTTAGAAATATGATCTGGTAATTACCCTTCTAAGTTTCTATCCAAGAGAAACAAAATCGTTTGCCCCACAAACACCTGTACGTAAATGCTCACAGTGGCGAGATGAGTCAAAAACGGGCACCAATCCAGACACCAAGCGGCACGCAGATACACGAACGTGGCCGAGACCTACACAATGAAGACGAACCGGCAACAAGGAAGGACAAGCCAAGAGCACTCGACGGGGGAGAGGGTGGTCTTCTCAAAACCAGGTGGTGGGAAAGCTGGCTATCCACGCGCAACGGAATGAAGTCTGACCCTTCCGCCATGTACAAAACTTAACTGAACGTGAGTCAAACACCTAAACGTATAAAGTATAAACTCCTAGAAGAAAACATACGGCAAAAGATCTGACACTGGATGTGGCATTGATTTCTTGGATTTGACACCAAACACAAAGGTTAACAATAGATAATCTGGACTTACCAAAATTAAAAAATTTTGTCCATCAAAGGACACAATCAACAGAGTAAAAATAAAAAGGCAACCCACAGAATGGGAGAAAATATACGCAAATGCGATTATCGGATAAGGGAAAAATATCTAGAATATATAAGGAACTCCTGAAAGAACTTGAACAGACACACCCCCAAAGAAGACATACTAATCTCTGGCCAATAAGCACATGAAAAGACGCCCCAAATCATTGATCGTTAGGAAATGCTCATCAAAGCCACGCCGAGATACCACTTCATGCCGTCTGGATGGCTATTTTCAAGAAGAGCAAAGTTTTGGGAGGATGTGGAGAAATGAGAACCCCGAGCCCCGGTGGTGGGAATGTAAAACGGTGCGGCCTCTATGGAAGACTTCGGCGGTTCTTCAGCAAGTGAGATGCTGAATTACCACCTGAGCCAGCCACTCCACTTCTGGGATAGAAGCAAAAGCTGTGAAAGCAAACCCAGAAGTTACTTGTCCACCAACGTTCTACAGCGGTGTTACAGAAACGACCCGAATGTCTGCGGACAGACACGGCGAGACCAAGTGTGATCTATACTGCTCGCCATGAAATTATCCCGTCTTTAACAGCGGTGAATTTTCACGTGTGCTACAAGATGGCCGACCCTTGCAGATCGCACGCTAAGTGAAATAAGCCAGATGCAAAAGGACAAATTCTGTATGATTCCACTTATACAAAGGACTTCAGGGGCGCCTGGCTGGTTCAGTTGGTAGAGCATCTGACTCTTAATCTTGGGGTCGTGAGTTCAAGCCCCACATTGGGCACTGAGGTGAGGGGAGAGAGGGAGAGAGAGAGACAGGAGGAGGAGGGAAGAGGAGGAGGAGGAGGGGGAATAATAATGAGGGAGGGAGGGAGGGAGGGAGGAAAAGAAAGAACTCCAAACAGTCAAATTTACAAAGACACAAAGGAGAACAGCAGTTACTGGGGAGCAGGGACAGTGAGTTATTGTTAAATGGGCACAGAGTTTCAAGATGGAGAAAATTCTGGGGGACAGACAGCAGTGACGGCTGCGAACCGGTGTGTGTGCATTCACTTACAAATGATTTAAAGGTTATATTCTGTGCACATTTTACCGAAGTAAAAAAATAACAGAGAAAAGAAAAAAGCAGCAGGGTGGCGACAGATGCTGCAACACGGGCACACCTCAAGAACACGCCGGTGGCAGCAGGCGCACTCGAAAGTCCACATTAACATAAGGGATTCCACGCACCTGGAGGGAAAGAGCAGCGCTGTGGAAACGGAGGGCAGACACACACGCTGGCTACCCAGGACCCGTCTACAAGCAGGCTTGGGGCTCTTTCTGGAGTGACATAAGTGTTCTCATCGGAGTGTGGTAGTAATCGCGCAACTTTGTACATTTAAAATTACTGAATAGAACACTTATTAAACGGGTAGATTTTATGGTACGTAAATTATACCTCAGTAAACAAAAAAATTTTATTTACCAAACAAGAAATTAAAAAAATAGCCACTCCCTCTGGTGTGGGTGCAGCTGCAGCTTTCATACGAACTAGCTGACCACCTTCCCGGCGAGACTAGAAACCAGTGCAGCTTTTCTCCAGAACGACAGGCGGAAAACGCTTCCAGTCTCTGACCCAAAATTCCACTTCTTTGCATTCATCCTAAGGACACAACCACGCAGCACCGTTTCTAACAGGAAAAATATTAATCGCCAAGTAAAAAGAACAGAGGGCCGGTGGAAAAACCATGGTGCTCCATCTACCGGGGCGCAAGGCAGCCATGACCTCGAGGCCGCCCCTCCCCTGCTGCCATGAGCAGGTCCCTGCCCGGTGGCGTCCTGTCTCGCGACGCCGTGAGCAACCGACACGCCGCCTCGGCACGCGGCAGGGACTCCCATTTTACGTGACTGAAGATTACAAGGAAAGATTTCACAATATGAAATTGTGATTCCTCAAAAAATTAAAAATACATATGCACGTGCACAGGACAAAAAGCTGAGAAAGATACAAAACCAAGATATCGACCTTCATCTCTGAGTAGTTAGATCAGGAGTGAAAAATTCTTTTTATTTTTAGTCTATCCATTTTCTAAATTTTTAATAATTGACACGTATTGCATTCCACGACTGGAGCGCAGCTTCAGGGGGAAGCCGTGTCGGGCGGTGGCAGGGCTGGTCTGTGGAGTACGTCGCTGAAGGGTTATGGAGACGAGTCAAGGGAGTTTTAAAAATTTATTTATTCAATAAAAATTAAGCACTTCCTATGTGCCAGCCGCTGTTTTGGGCTCTGAGGATATAAATGAAACATAGGAATAAAAAAAAAAACCAAATCCCTGGATTCACAGCAGCGGGGAGTCACGCGGATGGTCGAACACGACGCAGGAGAACTGAAACCCGGCACCAGGACCCACGGTAAACACGACAGTGCCGTCCGCGAGGTGCGGGTTTTTGCCTGAAGAGTAACAGTCTGCCCACAAAGGGAGCGAGTAAACACAGACCTCGTGTCCCTCGTCCCTTTGAACCGCTCGGTGTGGAGGACACCATCCGCAGTCACCACCTGCGAGAACCGCAGGACGGGGGCGGCCTCTGGGGAGAGCTAGTCTGCAGTGAGGACGGGCGACAAGGAAACACTCGTGAAGAGTTAAGGATCTTGTTCCCCGGAAGAGAGCTGTGGGGCTCAGAGGGGAGGACCCTGCGCTTGGCAGGGCAGGAAGGGACCTGTCTTTCAAATGCAAACTAGGCAGGTCCTTAATATCCCACACCTCAATCCTTGGAGCAATCACACCCGGTTTTAGGCCCGCGCCCCTCCCGCTTCCCAGTTGTGCCTCCGTCATCAGCTAGATCTCAGCAAGAGTCTCACTTAGTCTCGCCTCCCGAACTGATCTCAGTAACCGCGCCGGCGCCACACTCACGTCCGCTGCCCACGGCACGAACCAGCGAACCCGAACTCTAGGTACCTCAAACAACCGAGGCTTGGGCAGACTCCATGAGAGAGAGGCAGAGCGACCTCGGTTCAAACTGCCGCGGATTCTTACTGGCTGTGTAACCTTGAACCCCTTACTGCCAAAGTAAACACTAAGCAAGCGCAGGTGATCCGACCGCTGCCCAGATCAAGAATCCCGCGGCGCTCCATCACGAACCGACGGGGGTCCTGACGCTCTCCGCTTCTGCGCGGCTCCCCAGCCACGGGGCCTCCCCCAGCCCGTGCTCTTACGCACTCCGGTGAACTTTTAGGATCTTAACCTGTGTAAAGTCTTCTGCCATTCTCTGCTCCTATAAAACCTGATGTCTTTTCCCTTCACGTCACTAAATGTTTTAATCCTTTGTGTATGTTTCCCCAAGATATCATAAGCTCCTGGCATCGCACCTAGTTGGTGCTAAAGAAATCTGTGGAGTATCTGTCAAGTATTTATCAACGTGGGTACCACTGCCAACAGCTCACAGGGCTGGAAAGGTGAAGGCGACACATGTAAAGAAGAAAACGGTGCTCACTACACTGCCGTATCCACGTCCACGTGGATTTTCGTAAGGAAGTTTTCGTAAAGGAAAATCAAGGAAAGTAGAGTGACTGACTAACAAATAAGGTGGGGAGAAGGCATGGTCCCATCCTTACAAAGACCCTTGAGAGCTGGGACCCGACCAATTCGCCATGTGACACTCACTGGGACAGGAAGGAGTACTCCCTCTCCCCTCTCGCAGGCAGAGGCCTGAAAGTGACCTAGAGATCACAAGGCCAAGGTTCACGAAGACTAGTAAAGTTACTCAAATCACCACGGGCCAGCCCAGCAATCCTGGAAGCCTGTGCACCTCCAACTTTCCCTCTCCAAGTAGCTCTGAATGCCGAGACCAAGCGCTGGTGTCCAACCTCCCTAACCGAATCCAGGCTCTGTCCCTTACTCAGCTACTTGACTTTGTAAGTGGCCCACACTCTCTAAGCCTTTGTATCATCATCCGTGAAAGGGATAGTCACAACACTCAGCTCATGATTCTGCCGTGAAGACTTGAAAAGTTAGTGTGGGAACAAAGGGAAACTTCCTGAAGTTGATAAAGAGTATCTTCCAGGTAACATCATAGGTGGCGGTGAGAAACGTGACGCTGTCCCACAAAGATCGACAAGGCAAGTGTGTCCCCTTCTCAGCACTCCTTTTCAACGTGGCACTGACAGTACCAGCTAATGCAGTAAGACAAGAGAACGGAAGGGTCACAGATTACAGAGGAGATTGAATGGCCTTTGTTCACAGATAACACACCTGCCTCTGCAGAAAGTCTGAATCAGAAACAACAAAAAACTTACGAAACTAATAAGTGATTTCAACAAAGGTGCAAGATTAAGGTTAATATAAAAAGTAAATTGCTTTCCTAAACACCATCGAAGTGGAATTTGAAGTTAAAAATATACTACCATTTACATTAGCATCCAAAAAATGACATACTTGGGTAGTATAAAATATGCATAAAATCTATAGGAGAGAAACTATAAAACTGGTAACAAAATCAAAGAACTAAATAAATGGAGAGATATTCCACGTTTGTGGGCAGGAAGACTCAGTATTGTCCAGATGTCAGTTCTTCCAAAACTGATCTATCGACGCAGTGAGATCCCCATCAAAACCCCAGCAGGTTATTTTATGGATGTCGACAAACTGGTCCTCAAGTTCATGTACAGAAGCAAACACAGGGGCACCTGAACAGCTCCGGCTCTTGATTCTGGCTCAGGTCACAATCACGCAGTTTGCGGGGTCTAGCCCTGGACCAGGCTCTGAGCTGAAGGTGCAGAGCCTGCCTGGGATTCTCTCTCTCTCCCCCTCTAACTCTCCCCCATTTGCTCACACTCACTCGAACTTTTTTTTAATGCTTATTTATTTTTAAGAAAGAGAGAGAGACACACACAGAACCCAAAGCAGGCTCCAGGCTCTGAACTGTCAGCAGAGAGCCCGACGCGGAGCTTGAACGGCAAGATCATGACCTGAGCCGAAGTCGGATGCTCAACTGACTGAGCCCCCCCAGGCACTCCTCTCTCTGAATAAATAAATAAAATGAAGTCATTAAAAAAAGAAAAAAAGCCAATACAACAGTGAAGGAGAACAGAGTTGGAGGGCTGACACCGCTCAACCTCAAGATTTAGTATGAAGTTACACTGACCAAGACACACTTTACTACTCAAAGAACAGACACTAGAACAGAACGGAGAGCCCAGCAACCAGATCCATGTAAAGGCAGCCGACTGATCTTTTAGCAAAGGAGCAAAGGCAAGACAACGAAGCAAAGATGGTCTTTTCCACAGATGGTCCTGGAATAAGTGGACTTCCACATGCAAAAAACAACAACAAAAACAAAAACCAATCTAGACACAGACCTTACATCCTTCAATAAAACGAACACAAACTGCATTACAGATCCAAACCTAAAACCCAGATCTATAAAACTCCTAGGAGATAACAAAGGAGAAAATCAAGTTGACTTGATGTTGGGAATGGCAATTACTTTTTAGATGCAACACCAAGGGCATGGTCCATGAAAGAGAACAGCTGGGATGGACTTCACTAAAATGAAAATCTGCTACTCTGTGACAGGCGCTGTCAGGAGGAGACAAACCACAGACTGTAGAAAATATTGACGAAAGACACATCTGACAAAGGCCTGATCGATTTGTACCAAGAACTCTAAAAAGTGGGCCGACTCACCAAAGAAGATACACAGACGGCAAGCAAGCATACAGAAAGAGGTTTCACGTCATCCGTCAGGGAAATACAAATACGAGACAGCACCGCGTGCCCGTGAGAACGGCAAAAATCTGCAACACCGCCAGCACGCAATGCTGGCAAGGATGTGGCGCGATCGGACCCCGAACGCTCGCCGCCGGGAACGCAGAATGGTCCAGCCACCTTGGCAGACAGGCCGGTGGTTCCTTACGATGCTACTTCCTTACTTTACGATTCAGCCACAACAGTCTTCGTGTTTAACCAAAGGTGAACATGAGGTTTTACAGCAGCTTTATTCCAGCTGATAAAACTCCGAAGCGACTACGATGTGGGCGAACGGGTTAATAAACTGTGGTCCGTCCACACCACGCGGTGCTACTCAGCGCTGAAAAGACATGAGCTAGCGAGCCATGCACAGACATGGAGGGGACCGAAACGCATACGACTAAGTGAAAGAAGCCAATCTGAAACTCCGACATACTGCGTGATTTCAACTACATGACGTCTTAAAAAGGGCCAGTCTGTGGAGGTCATAAAGAGATCAGGGGCCGAGGAGGAGAGGGAAGGGATGAACGGAAGGACTACAGGAGATTCTTAAGGCAGTGAAATACTCCGTACACTAAGATACTGACGCAGACGCCTCACCACGCGTCTGCCCAAACCTACGGAACGGACGCTACCAACACTGACGCCCGACGGACTTTGGGGGATTATGATGTGTCAACGCAGATTCACCGACGGTAACAAACGTACCACTCTGGGAGATACCGGTAAGGGGAGGAGCGGGGAGGACACGCACATGTGAGGACACAGGGCATAGAAGAAATTTCTGTACCTTCCTCTTGATTTTGCTGGGAACCGAAAATTCCTCTAAAAATATTAAATCTTCAGGGGCGCCCGGGTGGCTGAGTCAGTTAAGCATCTGACTCTTGATACCGGCTCAGGTCATGATCTCACGGCTCATGAGATCGAGCCCCACATTGGGCTCAGGTGCTGACCGTAAGGAGCCTGCTTGGGATTCTCTCTCTCCTTCTTTCTCTGCCCCTCCCTTGCTTTCTCTCTCTCAAAATAAATAAATAAACATTAAAAAAAATTGTCTCTTAAAAAAAAAGCTACTCTGATAACCTGTGATTTTCACTAGTCCCCCGGACACTGCCGTCACCACCGCGCCACGGCTCAGCAACGCCATCTCCACAACCAGAGGGCTGTTGTCCACGCCCCTTCGCTGCCTCGAGAACCCTAGGGCGGCGGCGCTCACTGAACAAGTAGGAAGTTATACCCGCTGAGACACCTTCGGCGGAAGCGTCTAACAGTCTCTATTCCTCTCCACTTTACCAGTTCAGGGTTGTCCCTTTTCTGATTAGAGAAGAAAGCTTTTGCTCTACATTCAAAATAAAAATAAAAAATAAAGTAGGGGGAGGGGGCTCAGTAGGTTAAGCACTAGACTCCCGGTTTGGGTTCAGGTCGTGATCTCACTGTTCCTGAGTTCAAGCCCCACATCAGGCTCTGTGCTGACAGCCTGCTTGGGATTCTCGCTCCCTCTCTCCGTCCGTCAGTACACCTGACTAGCCTCAGTATACACAGCTCGAAAAGAATTTGCTTATTGAAGAATTTAGGCAATTAGGTAATCTGTCAAGAATAATTGTTCCCACTCAAAATGAATCTATTTTATAAAGCCATATAGCGATTGAGATTTGATATTCATTGAGAAAAGAGATACATCAGGGGCACCTGGGTGGCTCAGTCGGTTGAGCATCCGACTTCAGCTCAGGGCATGCATGATCTCACAGTTCGTGAGTTCGAGCCCCAAGTCGGGCTCTGTGCTGGCAGCTCAGAGCCTGGAGCCTGCTTCGGATTCTGTGTCTCCCTCTCTCTGCCCCTCCCCTACTCATGCTTTGTCTCTCCCTCTCTCTCAAAAATAAAATGTTAAAGAAATTAAAAGACACATACATTATACATTTTAAGCAATTACCTAAAAAATCAGAAAAACTGTTGTGTAGTCTATTCATCAAAACTGAGTTAGATATTCTTTTCAAATTATCTATTATTTAATCATTATAATATATAACACTTATAATCTATTAAGTAAACTATTAGCTTGCATGTTTATTATTTAAGAAAACACCAAAAGATTACTTTGTATAATAAAATATGGCAAACTAAAACTTTCGAGAGTAGTATGGAATCTCCTGCCTCTAAAATACTTTAATGGTAAAAACAATACAAAACAACTCACAAAAACTTCTGCTTTTATAATGGACAACTATGAATTTTAATGGAAAGCTTAGAATCACATCAACTCTCAAGTAGTTATTGAGTCAACCCGTTGGGAAACCAAGTATTTACCTGTATTTCTACAGTTCTATCCATTTGACCTTTTTCTTTCAACAGGGTTGCTTTAGAAGCTACAGATGAAAAGGCGCTTTTTTTTAAATTGAATAAAGGTCCTTTTGCCTTACAATATGTTAGAGGGGAGCGGTAGAGAGAGATAGAAAAATGAAATGAAATATTTGAAATGAAAAAGATTCCAAATCAACTATGTTCAGTTTACCTCAATTTTCTTTCTAGGTAAAATCGGCTGCAGTACTTAACTTTTTTGATGATTTAATACCGGATGTAAAACCTACCAGCCAGTAGCTTATTTGACTCGTGTTCACAAGAAAAAGCTTCCTCCACCAGGTCACAGAAGTGGCCGCGAGGTCTAAGCTAGCAGCTATTTGAGGAGGTCCTTAGCATTTCCAAAGGCTCTCCCTCTTACAAGGCTCCTTCTCAGGCTTTTATTAAATGTGAGGAATTCGACAGCTTTGAAATCAAAACCAACTACTTTGGGAAAACTACCTGTATCTTTCCTATGCCTCGTTCTTTTATCTTCTTGTATTCTGGGGATGCTTAAATGTCATATCTTTTTTGGAGTGTTCAAAAAAAATGTCAAACACGTGTTTTTGAAAACCCTGAAAGCATTTTTAGACTCGGGCAGCAAGTCTGGAGACGTCCCAAGCCGCTGGTCAGAGCGCGGAATGAAGGGGCTGGGGGAGAGCCCGGAGGAGCCGGGCGGCGCAGGAAGGCTGGGCGTCAAGAGCGAGGACTTTGGTCTGGTCTGGCGAACTGGAGTTCAAAGTGTGCTAGCCGCCCACCAGCTAAGTCAGCCTTTCCGAACTGTCTCCTGTTAAACGCAGTTCACAGCACCTCTCCAGGCTGTCCGGGACTATCACAGAGAAGGCTTAGTGCAGAATCAACTGGCATTATTCACCGAACAGCTCACGAAGTTCAAAGGGCAACAAGCAACACTAAAGAATTCTGAGCAGAGAAAACAGGGAAGAATGTTGAAGATCAGGGAAGAGACATTACAGCGATGTAAATGAGAAGTCTGGGCGTGGCCTGAGCAGAGTCCATAGAAACAAGTGGGTGCACTGAACTACAATGGATCTCAAACTGACGGGGGCACCAGGCTGGCTCCGCAGAGCTTGCCACTCTTGGTCTCGGGGTCCTGAGTTCGAGCCCCACGATGGGTGTAGAGATTAATTTAAAAATAAAATCTTTAAGAATACATAAATGCATAAAATTGATAGAAGTTGAGGCTCTCTGGGGATGAAGGAGAGGGGGAATCAGAAGAAGCCCCAGCGTTTGCGCACTCTCCATTTTCTGGGACTGGAGGGAAGAGCCGGCTGGAAGATACTGCTGGGGGAGCCCCGAAAGCAGAACGCAGTTAAGATGTAACCTTGCTGAGTGTTTCATCTAGGGACGGAAGACACACTTGTGAGCTGGGTGAATTCGGGTTTCAAGTGAAACCAAAAAATCTGGATTAAGATTCAGATCTTGGGGCCGTTGCTGTACACAGGAACTTACCTGAAGCTATGGGCCTGGAGGGCACCCTAGGAGAGCCGGAATCCCATTAAATTTTAATATTTGATGGTTATAAAGAAGAAACGTCTGCAAAGGACAGAGATCACAAAAAGAAGCTGAGGCAATACCATGTAACTCATGGGAAGAGTTTCAAGAAGGGAAAAGTAGTTAATAGTGCTAAATTTTATTGAGAAATTAAATACATACTCACCAAAACTCCACTGACGGGGGAGGAAAGTGCTTATATTGGGGAGAAAATATAAAAGGTATAAAGAAAGAGAGATGGATCTGCTCCCTCTTACCAAAACGTTTCAAGTTCATTTTTTCTCATGACATCAAACACAAAATCGGATTTGGTCAAACAGGCTCACAGAGGCGTCAGTTAATAAACACTTCCTACAAAGTTGTCCAGAAAAAAATTACTTCCTAAAACATTTACCCATTTTTTATAACGAAGCCATACAAGAAAACACTGCAAACTGTCAAGTCCCCCGTCACACAGGACAGAGAGACCCTGTAAATATTAAGCCGCTGGTTCTAGGTTCTCTCACATTTTACCAACTCCCTGCCTACTAAAATTCTTTCTTTACGTAGCAGGGGAAAAAAAAAAATCACTGCGCCCCCCCCCCCCACTGGAGACTAACGACAGAAGCCCTGAGTGTATTTAATAACCCTTCTAGATCACTTTTTTCCAATCATTAAGGAATAAAACTGAGCTATCGCTAGTTTTATCTTGCCCCAACATTAGATCCTTCAAAGAGTTTTCTTCTCCCTCCAGCAAACTGGCTTCTCCCTGTGAATGAAACCGATACCCTCAACGGCTGCTCCTCCCTGGCCCTGCCCAGCAGAGACCGGCACAGCAGACGCACGGCAGAGAGAGAGTACTGGTGACCATCTCTCCGAGCTCCGGCTTCCCGGGGCGCTGGAAGAGCGGGTACAGCTCCACCCGGGGCCCCTGTGCAGCTGTAACCACAGCTAAACCTGAAATCATTACACTGACGATTATCTTCGTCTCCACCTAGGAGCGACAAGCTAAAGACTGGAAAAAAGTTAAATACATTTTCTCAAATTCACACCGAAGAAAACACTCATGATCTAAATATTTAAGCACTAACACGAATGTTAAATATTCAAGTGAAGCCCAAACAATGGTGTGACTCATGGAGTGTTTATCTGTGTAAATTCTGACACCTCCGCAAAATTTAAACGCATAGACACATGTGTCTCATGGCACTTCTTTCACCAGTCAGAACTGATGACTTGAGTTTTTCTCTTTTACTCAAATGTTAGGAAAAACCAAGTGTCTGGACACTAAAAACTCTCCACCCGTAACAAACAAAATACACATTAAAAAAAAGCTTTCCCCCGAAACAAACACAACGACCAACAAAACATCATTGGACTAGCTCTGGAAGTTGGAGAAAGGATGTTATTGGTAACCGAAATAAAAACTCACAGAAAGTAAGTTGCATTATTTAAACTGCAGCTGAACGAGACTATTTAAGGTTATTCGTGGCCAACTCCTGTTGCATCAGGGAGTGAGCGCTTGCCTCCCGTTTATCAATTAAATCAGTATTTTTAATTGTCTTGAATTTTGCTTTAGAACAACTTTTGAAGCTTATCCTGGAACATCGGTTAGCAAGCTCACAGCTGCACAGTTACAGGCTCCCGCCTGAACACCAGCTGTTAAGAGCACGGCATCAGCAGTTGGCTCGGAACGAAGAGCGCCCCTACGGACAGACGGACGGGGGTCTAGAACTGTGCGCGTGGTCCTCACGTCTAACTGAAAAGCCACGAGATACTGGAAAGGTGCTCCCAGGCCGTTTTCAGATGCAGATCCGCACACGCTAACTCCGTTTCTCCATCCTCCCGAAAACCCAGAGGCGCGCGGGCGGGTGGTGACAGAGGCGGCCCGCACCTGCCCTCCCGCAGCCCCCCTAAACCGTCTGGGTACAGCTCCTTGTGCCGCGTGCTTACCGGAGCGCCTACTACAAAACCTGGCCTCAAGGGCAGCACCGACGTGCGCTAGTAACCGGGGCCTTACCGCGAGACACACAGTAAGTGAAATACCCAACAAAGATGTAACTGTTCACTTACGCAGGTGAAAACTTTCCCACTTTCCTTCAGCTCATTTTAACGTCCAGAAACTGGATTTAGATTCATCTACGTCTCGGAAAACGGGACTGAAAGTAGGGTGTTAGCTTAGGCAAACACTAATCAGCAAGTCGGAGAGCTGCAGAGCGCACGCTTCCCATCAGAGAAATTCTGAAGCACATCCTGCTGGCGGCGACGGGAACTGGTGTCACCTCTCAACAGCAAGGCGGCCACTGAAACGTTCACACCCTCTGATCTAGGTAAGCTCACTGGGGACTTCTCCCAAATATAATCTTGGGGGAAAAGAAGAGGAAATCTTTTTAAATGTACAAACAGAAGTCTACTTAACGCAATACTATTTAAAATGGTGAAAGATCAGGAACAATCTAAATGTAATACAGGCAAAAGACTAGGTAAATTAAGGTCCTACTAACCTAAAAGAACGATGAAATTGAAACAGTTTTACAGATGATGCAGTTTAGTGGAAAAAATACAAGCAGCACTAATTTAGGATTCTGGGAAAACACAAGGACTCGGTACGGTGCAGAAGGGGGAAAAAATACCGGCACCACACGATGACCTTCCTGTGGGTGCTGCGAGTGACTTTTCCGGATTTTATCATTATTACTATAGCATTGTCTAAGCCACGATAGAGCAGAAAAGCACTAATGAAAACGCTCTGCACGGACTGAAGGTGTAACAGCAAACGCAATCATACTGGCTGAAATGCTGAGCGGGCACTCGGCCGACTGTGCAAATGGACTTTTACACCCCGATTTCTAGGAGATCAAAGAGCAGCGAGGTGAAGAAAACACGGTGGCACCGAAGCCTACTAACTACTTCATACGTAAAAAAGTGTCAGTAGATTCACGGATACTTTTTAAAAGTTTCAACAGCCCACCTATAGCTTTTAAAAATATAAATCCACCCTCTACCCGTTTCCTGTCTCAAAAGGGTGCCTCTTACCTCAGCCTGAAAGAAAGGACGTTTGAATGAAGGAGCAGACAGTTTTACCGTGTTCCACACAGAAAGCACTCAGGGGGCTTTCACAGAACAGGATTCTGAGCATGCTAAATCGCCAAACTTAAACTACACCGAAGTTGGCGGGTCTGGGGGTGAAAAAGGAACTCCGAAGGCTGGCGCTCGAGTCCCCTGGAGAGCAGAAACGGGCGCCCACCGCAGGTGCCTCCCCGGCACCAGCACCCCAAGTTTACGTTAAATGACCCACCGCACACCTCACGATGTCATTTCTAAGACCGACAGGCGACTGCTCAAACGTCCAGCCCCAGAGAAGCCTGTCGCCGTAGAGGACTTTGACCCCCACGGCCGTAGTGACAATTTCTGAACTAAACATCACGATAAAACAAAGTCAAGTTTGATTCTCTCAACACCTATTTCCTGTGCAAACAGCCCTTTTGTTCTGCTTCCCTGCTTGATTTTAATGTTCGGTTTGCGTCAGAAAACGGCCACAGTGACAAAACCTAGCACACACAGCAGCGTACAGGAGCAAGAGCGTAAAATAAGGATTATTAAAAGATCGGAACAGAAATCCTACCCACAAAACCTGCACAATTTTCTGTTTGCTTCCCCTCAGATTAACTTCACTTGAAGCTGTGCTCCGCCGCAACCGAGCCTGGGCCGCAAGCCCCGCCCTCTGCGCGGCTACTGGCCGAGGACGGGATGGCCCTCCCTGCCGGCCAGGCTCGGCGCTGTGATTGGGCACGGCCCACATCCATCATCTTAAAGAACTTTTCCTGGCTAGCAGGTTCGGCTGCACGCACTAAACCCCCGATAAGCTGGTTTCTTAAAGACACAGCAGGCAGTGTTTCAGGTTCCCATCACATCCTGTTTGCTTACTCTTTTGTCCAGGCAAAAACTACACGCTCTAAGTAACAGCAACGAAAATCTCACGGAAGCAGGTTGAATTTGCAGCTCAGCGACCAACTGTTTAAAATACAACGCTTTTAGCCTAAGTCATGTATTTCTACAGAGCCATGAAGGTGAAGTCCTGCTTTATCAGACAGGCTCCTTTTTCAGTAGAGTTCACACTTTGTCTGAAATTTTTAAAGTGGCCACAGAAAATCCACCGCAAAATTCTGCTCAAAGGAACAAAACAGGATTTTCCCTAAGACTTGAAAATACGATGATTTAAGGTACGGAGACTATATAGCACTAAAATCCTAAATGCGAAAGATTCCTAAGTTATCAATTCACTATGTTCTCAGCATCGCGACGAAGTAAACATTTGGGTGACATCAAACCCTGACCTCTCTAACTCAGAGGGAGGGGAAACACGCGGCACAAATACCACTTCTGTGTCCGCAGGGCCACCGGTGTGACCTGCGTGTGCCGCCACGGCCAGCGCAGGGCCCCGCCAGCCGCCGTGCACACAGGGGAGGGCAGCCTGCTGGACGGCATGTCCGTGTGCGAGGTTTAGGCAGACTCTGTTGCCTCGTATTTAAAATCGCGGTCGCCCTTCTACGAGCGGCAGACCCGATCTGCGGGCCGCTTGGGCATCAGGGAGCCTGAGGGGCAAGGGCGCCGGAGGCGCACACGCTTTGAAGACACCAAGGCACGTTCAGTGTCACCGCCGGAGACTCCACAGACGTGCTCCTGAGGCGCCCGGAGTTTCCCACAACAAAAAAAAGACCGACCACGACTACACGCTACTAAGTTGGCTGTATTTTACTCCCTTTATCTGAATTAGAACTACTTATGTTTTAGGAGTTTGGCTCGTCAAATATTACCCTGTCATTAATCCTTACCTGACTGAAAAGCATTCAACTTGTTCAGTAAAGTGTAATTTTCACCTCTACCAAAAATTTTAACTGATTTATGAAAAAAGAACAAAAGAGTAAAGCAAATTACAGTGGTTTCTTCTTAAGAAAACTTTCAGTTAGCTTATGTAACACTTTTCTAAATTAAATGTTCAGTTTTCAAAGTTCAGAATCTTACGAGCATTATTCCTCAAAGAAAATCCATATATTACAACAACACAAAGCCGACAAACTTGTTTTGAAGACAAAGTCTGTACGAAACTGAAAACGCACACAATTGCGACTAGACCTGGATATGGCGGACTACCCTGCAGAAGCCCAACAGCTGCATCGCCTGTGGCGCCTTCTAAGCGGACAAACTGAAAGAGCCAATTCACAGAGGCCTAGTCCCAAGATCCTTCGCAAGGATTCCCTGCTTTGAATGCCCAGTACTTCAGGAGTCAAGTTCAGGTTTTCTTCCCACTGTGTGGACACTCTGGCAAAAGAACACTGGAAGCAGACGAGGTACGGGAGCAAATAACAGAAAGGGTACATAAATTGAGTTACAGCACAAAACTTGGAAAAGAAAACGTTTTAGATGGCCAAAATCGGGTAGGGTTATAGAAAAAGAGATGGCATGCGTAGCAACATGGATGGAACTGGAGGGTATTATGTTAAGTGAAATAAGTCAGTCAGAAAAAGACAGATACCATATGTTTCCACGAATAGGTGGACTTGGTGAGACTAAGCAAAAACCAGGGGGAGGGGAAGAGGGGAAAGAAAAAAAAGACACAGAGAGGGGGGAGATAAAACATAAGAGACTCTCAAAGACTAAGAACAAACTGAGGGGGAGGGAGATGGGGGGGAGAGGGGGTGATGGGCATTAAAAAAGGGCACGTGTTGGGATGAACACTGGGTGTTTTATGTAAACCAATTTGAAAATAAACTATTTTAAATTAAAAAAAAAAAGAAAAAGAGATGGCAAACAATTAAATCTTAAAACGTGGCAAGCATGAAATTAGTACACAGATACAGGACCTGCAAAAGCCTTTGCTCTGACGTCAATTTTTCACTTCGGAGTGAATTATTCGTATAGAATAGACACCTATCGCACACACTAAAATAACGCCGGGGCCCCTCTCCGTCTGGAACCGGTAAGGAGATACGGACACAGTTACGCCAGACTGCTCAAAGATCTCTAGGACCTGCTTGGAAGAACTTCACGGTGACGAATACCATCTTAGGCGGCTCACAGCTTAAAAATAAGGGGATTCTGTTCCATTTCTCAATCAGCAGCAGAAGAAAATGGCAAAAATAAATAAAAGGAAAGCCATACCACGACCCGAGATTATTTGAAACAATATTGCTTCCCAGGAACGAGGGGCCTGAGAAAGTTCCCAGGCCCCCTGACTGCATGTGACAACACCACTTTTTGAACGTGGAGTATTCAAAGGACACACTGTATATTCCTGGTGGGGGAGGAGCTCGGAAGCCTCCCAAAACCTTTCGACTGACAACAGTGCAGAAGATAAGCCAGAACAGCTTGGTCCCATCTCACTTTAAAAGACCCCCCCCCCCCCCAAAGAGGAAGTGCCCAGATTAACTTCTGGTGGGTACGAGCAGGTCAGGGTGAAAGCCTTCTTAGTATCTTAAAGGGCTGAGAAAAGCTCAAACTATTCTTTGTCCGACAGAAATGAATCCTTGGCGTGATCCCTGGATCCCAACAGGTGGTTTCGTGCAGCAGTGGATAAAGGGACCGGCTTGACCTTCTCAGAGTCTGACCGGGTCACTAAAGACATGGTCTCAAAACCACAATCTAAAGGAGGAAAAAAAAAAAAACCTACTAAAAAAATATTTCCCTAGTAAGTACACACTGCTCACAAAAGTGAGGCATGTGTTTGAGTCTGCAACTCCTGAGGCGTGTCTTCTATTCATTAAGGGAAAACCACACAAGGTGAGCCCCGGCAGCAGGGGAGTAATGGCTCGTTCGACAAAATACTGAACACAAAGGGAACATGAAGGAGACGAAAGGATAGGAAAGCAGGAAACAAGCTGAGGGGTCTTTCTACAAGACAATAAATGGCTTTGTTTTAAACCTAATGGGATCGACGAGGTTGCCAATAAATGTAAACAAAAAAGGAACAGGGATCGCAACAGCAGGACCGCAGTACAGAACAGCCGTAACTTTTCACGCGCCAAAGAACACGCCCCAGGTGATCGAAGCAAACTGCTAGACACAGAAAATGATGGAAAACAGACTGGCCGACTCGTAGGTTCCCTCTCTCCTTAGCAGCCTAAGCTAGAAAAAATAAAAGATGAAAAGATAAATGATCCGCACTAATTACTTAATAAGATTAATTTTCACATAGCTGTCAAAAGAAAAGCTTTTTACAACAGTCCTAGAAAAATCTTTTAAAACTATACTTGCAGACAGCTAACAGTTTTGAAAAGCACAAGGTGAGCGGGTAACATCCTCGGACGATTATAAAGCAATGTTCAAAGTCAATACAAAGCTTATTCACTCATCAAACACTCTGAACACCTACTAGGCGCTGGGCACCAGGAGCTGCTCTGGACCCCATGGTGAGCCGCCCCTCCGCTAGAGAGACCCGGGCTCTGGAGTCAGGCCTCTGCTGTCTGGCGGGGACGGTGCGGGAACCGCAGCCGTTTTCAGTTTTCCAAGAGCCGCGTTAGAGCATTAAAAGGGTTCAATTAGGGGCGCCTGGGGGGCTCAGTCGGTTAAGCGACAGACTTCAGGCTCAGGTCATGGTCTCTGGTTCATGGGTTCGAGCCCCATGTTGGGCTCTGTGCTGACAGCTCAGAGCCTGGAGCCTGCTTCGTATTCTGTGTCTCCCTCTCTCTCCGCCCCTCCACAGTTCACTTTCTGTCTGTCTCTGTCTCTGCCTCAAAAATAAATAAACTTTAAAAAACTTTAAAAAAAAAAGGGTTCAATTAATTGTAGTCACGTATTTCACTTAACACAAACCAGATAAAATGGCATTACTTTGATAAGTAATCATTGTTAAAACTGAGGTGGTCCTTTTTTTTTGTACTACAAATCAAGTTCATAGTTCACATACTTACAGACTAACTCGGACTTGCCATATTTCAACAGCTAGGAGCTACTGAAATTTCTGTCTCTGCCGTCCAATACAATAGCCACTAGCCACGTGTGGCTACGGAGCAACTGGTATGTTACCAGGATGACTGAGGAACTGAACGCTCACTTTTACTTAATTTTAGTTGATTCAAATAGCCAGGAGTGGCTACTACCAGATTGGAAATAACCGCTCCGGTGGAAGAAATAGACACTAAATCACGCGAATCACACGACAGACATTAAATAACGCAAATCACACTCACTTAATGAATTGCAGTTACTACAGATGTTTGCAAAGGAAACGTCCAATAAGAAACGAGTAAACACAGCCAACGGAAGGCCGACACCTCAATCGGCAGCTCTAAGGAAGGAGTCTTCAAGGAACTCACGATTAAGCAAAAAAGCACGGCCTGCGCAAAGGTGTCAAGCGGAGGAAGAGCGAGAACACCGGAGAAATCACGAGGAGGGCAGCGAGGGGCGAAACAAGCGACCTCCCTTGGAGGACACTGAGCCGGGTCCCAGGATGCACGCAGGACAGGACGGCGGGAGCAGAAGCGGCCCAGGGGTCGAGGACACAATGCGAGTCCCCCATAGTGTTCTCCCGCGCCCCCCGCCCCAGGCAGTACGTCGTGAATCGCAGGAACAGGGAAGGCCCGCATGAAAATCCAGAGTTGGTAAAGACACGGAGGAGACGTGGATTCTCTCAGATTTTTTGTAACCCTTATACCGGTTTGGCCAACTTTGTATTATGATGCTAGTTAAATTGTTAAAGTAAGATTTGGCAATTATAAAAAGACAAAAAAAAATGATCCCATGCTCTGACTCGGTAATTGTAGGACGGGTCCAATCCCAAAGAAAGATGTGGCTCGTGAGAGGGTCTTCGCCACACAGTAACGGTGACAAAAAGACAAAGTCACACGCAGCAGGGGACGAACCACGGGGGATGAGGTGGCATGAGCCTGTACAGAACCGGCACTGCATGCGGCCCTGACTTCCGCCCTCGAGTCCAAGACAAGAACCGAACACACCGCGCCCGAAGACAGGCTCTAGGAGAAGCGCGGCAGGCAGCGACCCGGCGGGCAGGGGCTGTGGCCCGTGAGGGCATCTCTGAAGGAGTGACACGTGAGCAGAGAGACGACGGCGCGTGCCAGGCAGGGAAACCCGACGGCGCCGAAGCCAGCAGGGCGTGCTCGGGAAGCCGGGACGGACGAGGCCGGCGCGGGTGCGGGCCTGGGGAGCGAGGCCGGCCGGCCTTCTAGCGCAGCGCCTCCCGACAGCCCCGTCCGGGCGCTGTTCGGCGCCTGAAACGAGTCCCGACTGCATTTTACGTGGAAAAGACGCATCCGACTTTGTGGCCAGTCTTAAAGAAGTTCAGTAGAATATCTCATTAATGACTTCTTATGCTGATTACTTCTTGAAATCCTACTACATCAGGTTTAGCAAATTATACCTCATCTGTTTCTTTCTATAACATTGCTATCCGGAAATTATAAATCCCTTACAGGGCTCCCATTATATTCCCATGGCACACTAGTGCCCTGGGGTATAGGTGCCACAGTAAGAAGTTCAAATTTTATTTTGTGTACTGAGAGTCATTGGAGGGCGTCGAGCCTCTGCTGTCCACAGCTAAATCACTGCTGTCCACGGGAGTAGTGCCCAGACTACAGGAGAGCGAACACCGGCGCCAGGACACCACGAGGCTGACTACTGGACCATCCTGGGTACAACAGAGGTGCGGAGACAGACCGTATTGGGGGTAAGTTGAGAAGGTAGAGGCAGCCTCGCGTGCTTTACAATTCCACCACCAACCATTCGGAATATCCACAAATGGAAAGGCTGCGGGTACACTGGCCAAAATGTTCATAGTCATCTATTCTTTGTAGCTTTCTATTTCTTTTGAAAGTTTCGGGGAAATAACCAAATTGCTCTTTGTACAAAAGTGAGGCTTTTTTAAAGCTTTTAAGGAGGATGCATAAAACAGCCCTACAAGTAAAGTGCACCCTGCTATCTGCACGCTGCACAGGCTGGCCAACAACAAACCCCTTCTACCACGTCCCGGAAGACGAGCTGTCGGAAGCCACGTATAAACTCCTATTCGCTGCACTCGCCGTTTTCCGGAACCCAACAGCTCCCTGACTGGGAGGGCACGGCCAGCACACCCTGGTGTGCAGAGCTGGGGCTAAGGAACCGAGAGTACTTAACTGCGTGGTGACCTTATCCCAACACCAGCACAGGTGACACTGTGAGCCCGCGCAGGGCGCCTGGGTCCCATCCTTTCCCGCGATGGCAGGCTCTCCCATTCGACAGGGGCTCCCTTCGCCGAAGTCTGCAAAGCTAGGAGGGTAAGTCCAGGACGGGTTTCTTGTACAGGTGACTGCTAGGGCAACGGGGAAGGGTTAAGTAATTTGCCAGCGATTACACAGAGCGGGGTGGCACAGAGTGCTTTATTTCACACACGACCAGTGCTTTTTCTACCGTATTTGCTTTTGCGTTGAAAAGACAGCGAGCAAATAGTGCCTGACTTCTCGCAGCGCGGTTTTACACACACCCTGACAGGAACCTGGGTTTCTCCTGCAGATGTTCAGAGTAGGGCTCTGAATCTTTCATTAAAATACCCCTGTTGCTTCTGCCTCCCTAAGACCCCCTAATGCACCCTACATCGTTGGTGCTGCTGGTGCACAAGGAGTCGGAAAACAAACGCTAAGAGCATGGCTGCGGACAGCAAAGCAGAGCGAAAACTATTTTCAAGTGCCTGATCCTAGGAGATGAACACAGTGTCACATAGAGGGCCGGGCGCTCTTTTTACAAAGCTTAAAAGAAAAGCAACCGGGGGCGCCTGGGTGGCTCCGTCGGTTAAGCAACCAACTCAGCTCAGATCATGATCTCTCGGTAGGAGTCGCTGCGTCGGACTCTGTGCTGACAGCTCAGAGCCTGGAGCCTGCTTCGGATTCTGTGTCTCCCCGTCTCTCTGCCCCTCCCCTGCTCACGCTCTATCCCTCTCTCAAAAATAACTAAACATTAAAAATATTTTAAAAAATGAAGCAACCTGGACAACCCACCGCTTAAACACACCCCTGCCGGCGGTGGAAAAAGCAGGGGACGGTAAACACCGAGTTGACTCGACCGATGACCTAGGCAAGGGGGGCGGGGTCCAGAGAGGGTAAGAGACCCAGGGGCAGACCCAAGTTTTGCTCCAGTTTTTGGTTTGGGAGAGACCAGTCCAGGATTTTTGCTGTTTTTCTGTTGACACTCTAGTGGGCTGTGCGTTCTCCTGAGACGGAAACTAGGTCTTTCAACGCCTTTTTTTTTTTTTTTTTTTTTTTTTGCGTTTTAGACGACGGCTTCACTGAGCGTTAACTGCTGTGCGAAGAGGCGTCCACGCGGGACGGGGAGCCTGCGAGCAGCTCGGGCAGAGCCGTACGCCCAGGACACGGTCACCGAAGCCCAGACAAGAGCCCCCGCAGTCCCGCGCTGGCCGCCGGCACCCCGGCACCCCCGCCTCCCTTCACTCTATCCTAAAACGCCGGCGGAAAAAAGCGGAAAGAAGCCGGTCTGGTCAGGTCAGATGCGCCCATTTTGCAGGAACGGAGCGCTTTCCCCCTCTAAGCTGCGGACCGCGGCCCTGCGGTCGCTAACCGCCTCCCCCCGCTCCCCGCGGCCCCGGGCGCCCCCGGGGTGTCACAAGACCAGCACGCCGCGCCCCTGCCCGGCCCCCCGCACCACCCCGACAGGCCGCTGCGGGGGAGGGGCGCTCGGGACCCCCGCCCCCGGGCCGCGCCGTGACAGGCGGGACCCCCGACCGCCCGCCCGGGGCCGGCAGCAGGTGGAGGCCCGCGGCCCCGGGACCCCCGTTCGCCAACTGCTCGGTACCCGGCCAGTGGTCCGCGAGCGCAGCCCCCGGCCCGCCCCCCGCCCTCGCTTCCGCCCGCCCGGGAGCGCCGCGGCCGCGCGTCAGCCGCGCCTCGGCCGGTGGGGGAAGGGAGCGGCCCCGACCCCCTGACCCCCTGGCCCCCCGGCCCCCGCCGCGCCGCTCACCTGGCGGCGGCCTTCCCCGCCTGCCGCGCTGCCCGCCGCCGCCGGTCGCCGCCGGAGAGTGGGGACAGGTGAGGCCGCCGAACCCCTGCTCGCTCCGGCCCCGCCGCCGCCGCCGCCGGCCCTCCGTCCGCTGTTTATTAAACTTTTCTGTTTGGTTGTTCGGCCTGTGACGCGGCCGCGGACCCGAGCTCCGCGATTGGCCGGCGCCCGGCGCTGACGCGGCGCCCCGCCCGCCGCCTAATTATTACCGGCCGGGCGGGGCCGCGGGGAGAGCGCGCGGGGGGCGGGGCCTGGAGCGCCGGAGGCGGAGCCGGGGCCCGCGGCGCGCGACGATTGGCCGGCGCCCCGCGCGGAGCCGCTCCCTCGCCCGCGCCGCCGGGCTGGCGCTTCCCGAACTGGGCTCGGGCGGCTGCGGACGCGCAGGCCGGTTTGGGAGGTGAGGGGGCGGGGTCCGGCGGCGGCCCCGGCTCTCTGGGGGGGTTCGAGCGGGCCCCTCCGCCCCCTCGAGGGGCGTGGGGAGGGCCTGTCCCCGCCCGTGGCCGGGGGAAGCGTCTGCTCCACCTGCCGGTTGTGCACGAGGGGACACGGAACCGGCCCCACGTGTAACAGCATGCCCTCAGCCGCGCGAGCGCAGGGTCCGAGGTCCGGGGGCGCGGACGTGCGGAGGGGAGCGCGCCTCGACGCGCGTGCACACGGAGACACACGCGCCCTCCCGAGACCCCGCCTAGCGGAGCGGCCCGCAGGCTCCGGAGCAGCACCCGCGGGAGGCCCACGATCCCAGCTCCGGGGCATTCAGCCCCACCTTGAGGTAGGGTGGGGCCGGCCGGTTGGAGGCCGGCAGAGTCCGGAGGGTCCTGTCTGTTTTCAGATCCGATGTTTTATTCTCCGTGAATTTTTAGCATGACTGGATGTGCAATAATGCGGTATCAGAGCCTTAGGTATCTTGAGGACTGAGCTTTTCAGTGCTGTTTACAATGTAAGCTTTGAAGTGAGTACCTCGCTCTCTTCGCCCCAGTGGGGCCTCACTTTGGGGAGACAGGTTTTGGCGGGGCTGACCGTGTAAAGGTTAGGCCTCTTGCACCAGGTCTTGGGGATAAGACGCGGTTAACCATTGAGAAATTGCAAGCCGGAAAGGCTTCAAGGAGGCGGTGGCCTGCTTTGGCTTTGTGAGCTGCAGACTGCATAGGGCTGGGCCATGCTGGGATCCCAGAGCAGCACTTCCTGCTCTCCCCAGGAGGCCGGAAGATACAATTTGGAGTTGAAGAACAGGGCGATGTGAGGTGACCGTACTTGAGAGCGAGGGGGGTGAGGAACATCCTCTATCAAGTGGAGCCTGGTGTCAGGGGAAGGACAGGACAGTGGCGATGACCTGGAGGGGCTTCCCCAGGGCCTAAAGGTATTCAAAGGGTCGGCATTCAAATTTAATTTAAAAAGCGGACGCGTAGCCTTGGGTTACCCCGCGAGAAGGCGTTTTGCCCAAGAGCCTCGTCTCTGGTGATGGAGACGGGTGATCTTGGAGAAAGCCGTAAAAGCCAAATTGAGTTTCACTTTACTTGGTGGGAACGGAAGCCGCGATAGAACGACTATAGAACAGGACAGGCGGATGGTGACGTGCGGAGGGTCGCCGGGACCGGGGACGGTGTAGCAGCCTGGTTTTCTTTCAGCTCATTCGCTGCCCTCCCGCCATCGGACGGTAGAACTAGGTGGAAAGAATTTAGGGTTTGGGCCGCGGGTCACACCCCGCTCAGACACATTTTTGGCTCATCAATGTTGAGCAATACCCGTAACCTCCCGGGTCTCAGTTTGCTTAGTTTAGGAAAGATCAGTGACCAAAACAAAGATTTTCCTTTGTTTTTGCTTCATCAATTTTTGTTTCTAATAGAGGAGATATGAGCAAAACCCTGTCGTATATTTCCGTGTTGTTGGAAGATGGGACAGGGACACCCCGGGGGCTCGGACACCCCGGGGGCTCAGTCAGTTGAGCGTCCAAATTCGGCTCAGGTCATGATCTCAAGCCCCGCGTCGGGCTCTGTGCTGACAGCTGAGAGCCTGGAGCCTGCTTCGGATTCTGTCTCCCTTTCCCTCTGCCCCTCCCCCGCTCTGTCTCGCTCTCCGAAGTAATTAAAACATTAAAAAAAAATGGTAAGAGGTAGAGACGGAAGAAGATATAGAGCGGGGATGAGGATGGAAGGGCAGGTTGCACGTCGTCAGCCTAGGTGGCACTGCGGAGGTGGGGTCTGGACAGAGCTGTAAGCGGCGAGGGGGGAGACCTATGAGTAACCGGGGGAAGAACATTCCAGACTGAGGACGATGGGCGCACCCGCCTTGAGGCAGGGGAGCTGGGAAGAAGGCTGCAGCTGTGAACACTTGGGTACAGGCGTTGGAGAGGACGCAGACATACCTACCGCCAGACTTGCTGGGCCACTCGGGGAACAGGGACGCTGTTTTCCCCTGGGGGGGACTCGCAGTGTCACGTTCTAAGGGGCAAGGAGTCAGGGGTCCCGCTTCCGCACACCCTGGCCACACTGCTGGCCGTCCGTCCGTCTGCTGGGTTATAGCCACCCAGTGAGGACCAGGGCCTGGGGGTTGTGATTGGCATTTCGCTGACGCTGGTGATGCTGAGTGTGTTTTCATGTGGGTATTGGCCACGCGCGGCTCCTCCCTGGAGACGCGGCTCTTCAGATCCTTTGCTCGTTTTGAAATCGGGTCGTCTTTTATTTTGGGTTGTAAGAGCTCGTCACGTGTCCTGAACACCAGGGCCTTATCAGATATATACAATTTGCAAATATTTTCTCTCATTTGTGGTTGGTCTTTTCACTTGCCTGATGAGATCACTTGAAACATAAAAGCTTTTAATTTTACCTTATTCTTTTCGTAGGTCCTTCTCTCCCCAACATCAAATTAGTCACTGGTTTAACTGATTCTGCCTTAAAATGTCTCTGAAGTGTGCCCCCGCGCACTGCCCGGTACACCCCCCATGATTTCTCACCCAAGCGTGAGCAGTAGCCTCCAATCCTGTTCTCTCTTCCAGCCCCCTCCCCCCCGGGTGGTCCTCCAGCTGCTTCCAGAAGGACCTTCCTGAAACACAAATTGAGCAGCTCGGTCCTCCGTGGGCTCTGTTCCTCCTGGCACAGGTCTCAAGCTCTTCCAGTAAGAGGAGCCGCAGCAGTTAAAACACTCAGGGCTGCGGGGCGGTGACCCGGACCCGGTGAGGCGGAACCTCAGGGGGGCCGAACCTGTGCATCCAGGTCTCCTAACCCCCAGGTGATTTTAACTCTCAGAACAGTTACACCTGCGACGGTGGCTCTAAGCCAGGGGTGATTTTGTTCGCCAGGGGACACTCGGCAATGTCTGGAGACGTTTTTCGGCGGTTACACCTGGGGGCTGGTGTGTGCGGCTGTCACCCAGCGACACCCTGCGGTGCGCGGGGCAGCCCCCTGCAGAGAACGGTCAGCCCCGAATGTCAGTGATGGCGGATCGAGGGTCCTGGCCGTGTCTGCAGGAGATAAAATACACACCGCACCTGAGTCCACCCGATTGGGCCGAGCTCTACCAAAGGTCGATGGCTCTGTAAGAACCGTCCCCGGCTTAGTGGCTTCGAACAACGATTTGCTCTTCCTCACGGTTCTGCGGCTGCACTGGGCAGACCCGCCGGCCTCGCCTGGAGAAGCAGCCCGCCAGGGGACCGCTGGGCCGTACCCCTGTCCCGTCGGGTCTCCGGTTCCGCGGGCGTTTCCTCGAGTGGAGGATTTGGAGATATAGAGAGTGTGAGCCTGGGTGCCACTCCCGCCGTGTTCTCCCGATCACAGGAGGTCACAGGACTGACCCAGATTCAAGGGACAGGGAAATAGAGCCTCCCTAAAGGGAGGAACTCCTAAAGACTTCGGGGCCATGTTAAGCCACCAGCAGCTACCTTTACACGCTGTCTCCCAGGGCCCACCTCCTTGTCACCTCCGTGGGGACCCGCCAGGGCCAGACCGGAATCCGAGGCTCTGGGCGGTGGGGAGGAAGGACCCCAAGGACAACTCAGAGACTTGCATTAGCAGGAGTGTTTCTTCCCATGACTTTGCATCGAATCTACAGCCAAGGTTCTGAAATGTTTTAGTCTCAGGACCCTCTCCCGCTCAGAAATGATGACGACCACAGGGCACATGGGGGGCTCAGCTGGTTGAGTGCCCAACTCTGGATGTCGGCTCAGGTATGATCCCAGGGTCATGGGAACGAGCCCCGCGTCAGGCTCTGTGCTGAGCATGGAGCCTGCTTGGGATTCTCTCTCTCTCTCTCTCTGTCTCTCTCTCTCTCTTTCTGCCCCCCACTTTCTCTCTCAAAAATAAACTTTAAGAAGGGTTGTTGAGGACCCCAAAGAACTTTTGCGTTGGTCACATCTATAAATATTTACTGTATTAGAAATGAAAAATAAGACGTTTTAAAAATAAAAATTAGTTTATTTAAAAAATGGTAATAACCACCCTTTGAGATGTTGAGAAACCACGTTCGGGGCGCCCGGGCAGCGCCGTCGGTCGCGCATCTGACTCTCGATTTCAGCTCAGGTCATGATCCAAGGTCGTCGTGTTAAGCCCCACATTGAACTCCAAGCTGGGCATAGAAACTGAGATTCTCTCTCTCCCTCCGTCTCTGCCCCACTGCCTCTCTCTCTCTCTCTCTCTCTCTCTCTCTCAAAATAAATAAAAATAAACCTTTTTTTTTTTTAAAGAAAGGATCCTGCCAGGACTGTAACTGGGTTCGGTACACCCAGAAGGGCGTGGGGGGGCAGGGACAGGATGTGCGCCCTCCCGGGATTCGGACGGCCCGTCGAGAGGTCTGAGGGGGTTTCTTCTTTCGTTTACTTGGCTTAAAAAAGGCTCCCGACATTTTTCGTTTCCTTCATTTTATGTGAGTGAGTGAAATGTTAGAGAGAAATGCGCCGATTGGAGTGTTTCTCCCTATTGGCTCCCTCCGTGATCTGGGGCTTGGTCGATACTGTGGCTAAGTTGTCGGTTTTTTCTTATATTTTCAATCAGGTTGTTGATAATACAATTGCCACTTAATTCTGTATGTCTCATTTTATACCTAAGCACTTAACTGAGCTTTTTAAAATACTCTTTAATAGGGGCGCCTGGGGGGCTCATTCGGTTAAGCATCCGACTTCTGCTCAGGTCATGATTTCACGGTTCATGAGTTCAAGCCCCGCGTCGGGCTCTGTGCTAACAGTTCGGAGCCTGGAGCCTGCTTCGGATTCTGTGTCTCCCTCTCTCTCTGCTTCTCCTCCGCTTGTGCTCTGTCTCTCAAATAAATGTTAAAAAAATTTTTTTTTAAATACTCTTTAATAATTTTTCAGTTGGTTGCTTTGTTAATCAGAATAGTTTTTTCCGTCTTCCTTTTTGTTTCCTCTTTCATGCCTTACTGCTTGTAGCCGGAATTGTCCAAGCTGAATTAAATAATATTGATAATATCTGACACCGTGAACTAATTTCTGACAAGTGCTGATTTTTTGGGAATAAACACTTTTTTAATAAAATGATGCCAAGGAAATAACTTTTATGTTTCTACGTAGCGTTTGTTGGAAACGGCTGTTGGACTATATGTATTTTCCGCATCTGCCAAGACCATTGCTGAGATCGCTTTCGTCTCCTCTGTGGTCGTCCGGCAGCAGGTGAGCGGGCTTACCGGCACTGACCGTTTCCGGCACTTTCCACCATCCATCTTCACCTGCCCGATCCAGCCCGGTTTCTCGGCGTATCAAGTTGGCTTCCGTTAAATGGCTCTAAGTGCCGTCCAGCCCCGGGCACCAGCTCGCTTCCGTGGCAAGCCAGGCGGCTCACTCGGGCCGGAGGACACTTCCCTCTGAGAGAGAGGGAGGGGGAGAGGGAGAGGGGGAGCAGACGAGCAGAGGAGACCTGAAGGCCCGCCGCGTCTCCGTGCTCGGCCTTGCCGGCGGTATTCGTGGGAACTTTCTCCGTCCCCGTGTGACTCACTGGTCGGGCTCCTCGATCCCTGTCCCCTCGGTTTCGATCATTGTCGTCAAAAAGGGGCCTGTGTCGTGGAGATTTTCCAGTGCGTGCGTGTCCGCCGCCCCGCTGGTGTGAGCGCAGCGTGGATGGGGCGGATCGCGGGCCCCACTCCCGGGGCCCCTGGAGCCGCGCGGCCCGGGTCCCTGCCGCTCGTCGTGGGCCTCTTCCGGGGCCCAATGCGGCCGCAGACTCTCCCCTAGAAAACTGCGTCCACTGTCCGCGAGCTTTTCCGTCTGGGGCAGAAGATTCCTGCGCCTCCTAGGCCCCGTCTGGGGGCCCCAGGGCCGCGTCCCCAAGCTCTCGGCCGCCTGGCACCGGTGTGCGCGGCCCACGACTGCCGGGAAGGAGCGTAGGGTGGCCCCGGCGGGGGACGGCTGGTCACCGCGGAGGCAGCAGCAGAGGAGGGTCACAGACAGAAACACCGGCCGTGCCGTCCTGACCGCCAGGGGACAGACGGTGTCAGCTGCTAGATTTCCTCCTTGCGGACAGGTCTCGCGGGCAAGGCCACTCTGACTCCGAGATGAAACGTGGGCGCCTGAGGGGCTCAGTCAGTCAGGGGACCCGACTCTCGGTTTCAGCTCAGCTCATGATGCCGGGGGCGTGGGATCGAGCCCCGCATCCGCTCTGTGCTGACAGCGTGGAGCCTGCTTGGAGTTCTTTCTCTCTCTCTCTCTCTCTCTCTCTCTCTCTCTTTCTCCCTCCCTCCCCCTCCCTCCCTCCCTCCCTCCCCTCCTCCCCTCTCCCTCCCCTCTCCCTCCCCTCTCCCCTCTTCTCCCTCTCCCCCCTCTCCCCCCTCCCCCTCCCCTCTCCCCCTTCCCCTCTCCCCCTTCTCTTTCCCCCTCTCCCCCTCCCTTCCTCTGCCCCTCCCCTGCTTGCATGCTCTCTCCCTAAAATAAAAAAAGGAAGTGGTTACGTGACACCTCATTTCCATTCTTCACAAGGTCCTCTGGTCACTCAGTGTCCGTTTATCTGACTGCGTTACGAGTTCATGTGGTTGGACTGTTTCCTGGCCTCGCTATATTTCTCATTTTTAACTTAGGAATTGGGCGCTCGATTTATACATCAGGCTTGGGACCTCGGCTAGTGTGAGTCTGCCCTGAGAAATGAATCTCATGACAAAAGCAGCATTCTGAGACGCGAGACCGAGGCGGATGTGGTGACCGCATCAGGGCAGGGAACGCCGCCCCCTCCAGGCAGGACGGCCCAGCAGCGACGCTGGCCGTTCTCTGCACATAGAACTCTCCTGAGCCACCCGTGTGCCCTTTTCTTCACTCGAACGGTGGTTACCAGGCTACACTCCTCGAGTTCAAAGGTTTGTCTGGTTTCCTTTTCGTTCTAAAAACGCACCATCTCGGGGCACCTGAATGGCTCGATGGGTGACGCGTCTGACTCCTGATTTCAGCTCAGGTCGCGGCCTCACGGTTCGTGGGTTCCAGCCCCACGTCGGGCTCCGTGCCGACGGCTCTCTCCCGCTCCCTCCATCCCTACCCCGCTCATTCTCTCTCTTTCAAAGTAAGTAAATAAACTTAAAAAAGAAGTCTATACCACAAAACATTAGGAAGTAAAAAAAAAAAAAGTAAAAATACACCATCTTTTATCAATTCTATTTTAAATACTTGACCTCAATTACTTACTCGCTAACAGTTCCATGAGGATACCTCCCCCTTCTCCTGAGTCCGTACAGCGGCGCGTTCTCTCTTCTCCTCTCTGACACAGGAGTTCCCAGGGGAGGCCTCCCCCCGAGCCGAGGGTGCCCGCTGCCCGCGGGTCCCGCGCTGATGGCCACGCCGGCCCCGTCCGCCCTGCGCGAGCTTCTCTCGTTTGTATTTTCGGAGTATCCCTTCCTGTAGCCCGTCTCGGGCTGACAGAGCGGAGGACGCAGACCTCGTGGCGCTCACGGAACGTGAAGGGACAGTGGGTAGGAAATCCGAATCGGCTAGGAGGTGCAGTTAGGGACCACGTCTGTGTCGGGATCGGCGCACCGATCGGGACGCGCGTACCGGCAGACGGTACCGGCAGGGGAAAGCGGGCGTGGAGCATACAGGCGCTCTCCGTACAGTTTTCGTGTCTTGTCTATAAATCTAAAAGTACTCTGAAATTAACATATTATTGAAAAAGAAAATCTCTCTGTAACCCCTCCGACACTCATCAGAACCTGTTTTTTTTTTTAATGTTTATTATTTTGAGAGAGAGTGCACCTGTGAGCAGGGGAGAGGCAGAGGGAGAGGGAGAGAGAGAGAGAGAGAGAGAGAGAGAGAGAGAATCCCAAGCAGGCTCCATGTTCAGCGCAGAGCCTGACACAGGGCTCGATCCCACAACCCTGGGGTCATGACCTGAGCCGAGATCAAGAGTCAGACGCACAGCCGACTGAGCCGCCCCGGTGCCTGGAACCTGTTTCCTCTCCAGAGGGCTCACAGGCGTCAGTGACCTGCCTGGGCTCGGCCTGGGGCCAAGAGACCTCCCTACTGGCCACTCAGTGAGCGAGACGGTGGCTGCCCAGCCGTCTCCGGAAACCCACGCTAGAGGCGGGTGCCGAGTGTGTCCTGTTGGCCCCACGGGGACTGCCCCCAGGAGCGGCCGGCTGT
Organism: Paguma larvata; assembly: GCA_030068075.1. NCBI lineage: Eukaryota > Metazoa > Chordata > Mammalia > Carnivora > Viverridae > Paguma > Paguma larvata. The sequence goes on from CM057827.1 coordinate 140,535,124, forward strand.
GGCGGGTCCGTGGGAGACCCTGGCGGGAGCCGGGAGCCACACTGACCCAGGGCCTGGGGACTTCTTCCGGGGAGCAGCCCCGCCGGGTCACGGAGGTGAGCAGGCGTCTGTCCAGGTCACGGCGCCTCTCACACTCAGCTCCCTGTCTGGGGTCTGGAAACAGCTCTTATCAGCCCAGAGCACAGCCGGCCCTCGGCACCGCAGGCGTGGGACTTATCGGTGGCCCCCAGGGCCTGGGCAGCAGACACGGACGTGCTGGCCTTCGATAAATGCTTGCCAGACGCATGGGCCACCTCTGAATCATGGAGCGGTGCGGTCCCACGTGGGCCCGGCGACCGGTGGCCACACGGCGCGGTCGGCGCGGGCGCGGCTCCTCCGGGGGACCAGGTCAGGGACCGGGGGCAGGCTGAAGCAAGCCGGCCTCCATTCCTTCTCTTGCAAGTGGAGATCGTACCGTCGTCTTCACTGAGTCGATGGAAACGAGAAACAATCCACACAGAAGGCTCTTGGGCAGCGCGGGGCCAGAGATAAGTGCTTGGTAAACAGTAGTCACGCCTGTCCCCGCGCCCGGGCACGCGGCACCGCACGGCCTCGCGCAACAGGGCGTGAGGGGAGACGACTCACACAGGACGTACTTGGCAAGTCATGTTGTAAACACGCCCCACCCAACGAGGAAGCAAACAAATCCGGGGCGGATGACAGTGAGACGCTGCGCCTCACCTCCGGAGGCGCAGATTGCTGGACTGGGACTCACAGCCGGAAAGGACAGTCGGGGCCACGCAGTCAGTCAGCGGGGAGCGCAGAAACACCAGAGTGCAGTCGTTTCAGATAAAAAAATGTTTTAATATTTATTTTTGAGACAGACACAGAGCGTGAGCAGGGGAGGGGCAGAGAGAGAGGGGAGACACAGAATCCGAAGCAGGCTCCAGGCTCCGAGCTGTCAGCACAGAGCCCGACTCGGGGCTCGAACTCACAGACCGCGAGATCATGACCTGAGCCGAAGTCGAAAGCTCAACCGACTGAGCGCCCCCAGGTGTCCTCCAGTAGGTCCATTTTAAATTTGAAACTATCGTGGGGCGCCTGGGGGGCTCAGTCAGTTGAGCGTCCGGCTTCAGCTCAGGTCATGATCTCATGGTCTGTGAGTTCGAGCCCCGCATCGGCTCTGTGCTGACAGCTCAGAGCCTGGAGCCTGCTTCGGATTCTGTGTCTCCCTCTCTCTCTGCCCCTCCCCTGCTTGTGCTCTGTCTCTCAAAAATAAATGAATGTTATTTATTCTCAAAACTAAATAAATGTTAAAAAAATTTTAAATCAAAAATGATACGTATTTCTATCTATGTATACAAATGCATGCTTCAGAAAATTGATGAGAATATTACAGGTCACACAGTTAATAGTTGTCTCTGAGTACTGAGTAGTGGGACTGTGGGTGATTATTACGATTGGCTTTTTTTCCTGTATTTTTCATATCTTCACCAGTGACCCTGTATTTTATTTTTTATTTATTTTTGAGAGAAAGAGAACATGGGTGAGCAAGGGGCAGAGAGCGCAGAGCCTGAAACAGGGCTCGAGGTCCCACAGTGCGGGGCTCGAACTCACGAACCGTGAGATCATGACCTGAGCCAATGTCGGACGCTTTAACCAACTGAGCCTCCCAGACGCTTCGACCTTGTGTTTTATAATCTGAAAGAAGTTTCCTAAAAACCAAAAAGTTGGACAATGAAAAAAACCTAATAAAACCGTGTGGTATGATTGCTGGTTGGTGAAAGTAAGCGAAACTGCGTGTGTGGAGAAAAGTCTGGGAAAAATGAGAATTTAGCAGAAATTGGATGTTAAATATCTTCCTTCCTCTTCTGAGTTTTGCACATTCAGTTACGAGCGCAGATTACTCTGGTGCTAAAAGGAAGCATAATCTTTTAAATGTTCTTAATAACACAGTTTGATGTGCTGAAAGGTGGTACTTTTCAAGATGAAGACACTGAGAACCCAGCGGAGGATTTGGGCCGCAGGGGCGCCACCAGGGGCCGGCCCCCAAGCCGGGTCCCAGGGCTCCTTGCTTTGAATATTTGGATTTAAACATTTAAATGCTTTGAGTAGAGCAGATTGCCCTTCGTGATGTGGGTGGGCCCCATCTAATCAGTTGAAGGCCTGAGTAGAGCAGAGACTGGCCTCCCCCAGGCAGGGAGGCATGCTTCAGCAGACGGCCTTAGGGCTCGGACTGCACCTAGGCTCTTCCCTGGGCCTACCACCCACCAGTGCATTCTGCAGATTTCAGATTTACCAGCCTCCAGGGTCATACGAGCCAATCCCTCAGATAAACAAGCATCTTTCTCGCACACCCTCTCTCTACCCAGACACACCCTACTGGCTCTGTTTCTCGGAAGAACGGCTGATATGAAGCCCAAATAGAAAACGTTTTAAGCTTTGCAGGTCACAGTCTCCGTCCCTCCCCACCCCCCTGCCACAGACAGTATGTAAACGCATCTCCTCCTGGGCACTAGGGACATTTTTGGGCTGGCCACTCTTTGTTGTGGGGCCGTCCTGTGCACTGTACGGTGTCTAGCAGCCTCCCTGGCTCTAGCCCCCAGACATCTGTGGCAGCCGTCAGTCTGACAACCCAGGATGTTCCCAGGTGGGGGACAGAGCGGGGACATAACCCCCACCCTCACTGAGCACCCGTGAGGTATGTGAGTCAGCCTGACTGCCTTCCAGCGGCCTGGGGCCTGGAGTCGGCCGACCCCACTTTGGGCAGTGGGGCCCTGGAGCTTTGCAGAAGGGGACGCGTGGCTGGGAGTGGAGGGCGCTGCGGGAGCCCCGTGAGGTCACACGGAGCCCGGCCACATCCTGAGTGTGCTGCCGCGTCCCGACCGTGCCGTTGCTGTGATGGTCCCAAAGCAGCCCCGAGGCTCCTCCATGCGTCCCAGCCGGGGCGAAGGGTTGGGGAAGACGGGGTGTCGGGTGCGTGGTCATGGCCCTCTGGGCTGCCCTCGGGGCCGTCTCCTTCCCTGCTCACCGTCCCCAGGGTCTTCCCTCGGGCAAGGACCGGGGTAACGGTTTTCAGATGGAAAGCAGAGTCTGGGGCCCACAGGCGGCTTTCTCTGGCCCGGCGTGCAGGGGGATGGACAAGACAGCACCCTCCCCCACCCCCCGGCGGAGGGCGGGGGCCACCGAGGCTGCGGAGGACGGGCTCGTCAGCTGTGACCTGGCCTTGTGCTGCCCACGCTGGGCACAGGTCTCTCCCTCAAGTGCAGCCCAGTGGGAGCCCCATGGTCGTTTCCGTCCCGACAGAGCAGGACTTCCTGGCCTCGCTCGGGTGAACCTGCCCGCTCCAGCTGCGTCTGATGGCAGACGGCCGCCCCGAGGGAAGCCCAGCCCGCCAGGAGCCCTTGGCAGGGCCTCAAACCCAGGGGGTAAGCCGCGTACGCGGTCAGGCGGCCACCTGCAGTCTGGGACAGCTCCGGAGCGGAGCGCCTGTGGTGGGGCCCGCGACTGTGTGCCGGGGTCACTGGAGTGGCCACACCGTCCACCGAGGCCCCGCGACTGTGCGCTGGGGTCACCGGAGAGCCCACACCGACCACCGAGGCCCCAAAACTGTGCGCCGAGGTCACCGAAGAGGCCACACTGTCCCCTGAGGCCCTGCGACTGTGCGCCTAGGTCACCGGAGAGCCCACACCGACCACCGAGGCCCCGTGACTGTGCGCCGAGGTCACCGAAGAGGCCACACTGTCCCCTGAGGCCCAGGCCGGAGAGGGCCTGGGTGGTCCTGGCCCGGCCAGTGTTGGGAGAACTCTGGGTTAAAGCCTTGTCAGAAGCGCACTCCCCTCCGTCCCTCCAGGCCCTACTGGCTCCGAATCGCCGTGGTCACAAGACCCTGAGATCGACTTACTGGGCCTGCGCTCGGGGAAGTGCCAGCTTGGATCGTAAACTCGCAGCGGGGTGTGGGTGGGCCGTGAGAAGCCTTCTTCGTCTTGGGCCCCAAGGAGCTTTAGCTGAGCGGCGCCGGCCACCAGGATGAGCTTGGGGCAGGGCCCCCCGTCTGAACCGACAGGGACACGGAAGAGTCCAGTCAGAGAAGGGGCGCCACTCCCTGGGTCCGGGGCAGTGAAGACAGCTCGGGAAACGTCGCGGGCCGGGACCATTGCAGTAGGTGTCCTGTGCAGATTCTATTTCCTGGGACCCTCCCGGGCATCCGTACGCCGGGCCCCGCCTTCCTGGTCCAGGCCAGCAGCCGCCCGAATCCCGCGTCCTCTGCCTTTGCTCCGCCTTAGTCCAAGCTCGGCCTTCAGGTCCGATGACCCCATCTAGCTTCTCGGTGTTGTGGGTCCCGATATCCGGCTGCACTCACCGGCGGTGACCCCGGGAAGCACCCCCGAAGTCCCCGTCCCTGCTGTAGCCGCAGCTTGGGGAGTCTGGGGGCGAAGAGTGTCTATGAAAGCCCCTCGGCGGTCCTCACAGACACCCTCCACCTGACTCCTCTCTCCGGTTCCCCGCCCGCGTCCTCCAGGGCCGCCCCGTGAGGTCTCCGCCGCTCCTTCAGGCCGGTCACCGCGCTGTCCCTGCGGACCCCCGACCCCGCCCACAACTTGGTCCGCAGCCCTCAACAGATCTTCCTCACACTGTCCTGATCTGAGCGAGCGTCCTGGGACGTCATTGGGAGCCTGCCGGGTGGAGTTGGGAAGGGCCGCTTCCTTCCCGAGAGCTGTCACCTTGGCTGCAGCGACGTCCGCTAAGCGCATGAGCCTCGGGGCGTCCCAGCCTCGGAGTGGAGCACGCACGACAAGGGGCTCCCTTCCTTCTAAGAATGAACTTCCTGCCAGCAGGCATGACCCGGCCGGGAACCAGACGCTGGAACGGGAGTGAAACCCCAGATCTCAGCAAAGGCTAGAGGCTCGCGTCTGTGCGGAGCTCGGCTAGATTCCCTTCCTGGCCGGCGGGAGGCTGGGCTCAGTGACCCAGACGGTTCCTTCCAGCTCTGAGGCTGCCACTTTGCCAACACCCCCCACTCTCCTGGGGCCCCAGGGCGCGCCGATGGCAGGCGTGCTGATCGGGAGGGAGAGGAGCGAAGAGGGCGCTTCTGCCTCGTCAGCGGGCTGCCGGGACCGCCCCCGGGGCTGCGGCGGGCGCAGGCGGGGGCAGGGCCCACAGGGCGGCCGGCTCAGAGGGTCGGGAGGGTGAACGCACAGGTTTCCCGGAGGAGCCGCGGGGTAGCGCGGGACCCCGGGCCCTGGCGCCTGGGCGGCCCGCACACGGGAGCTCTGCTGGGGAGGTGGGGACACAGCGCTGGGCCGTGGGAGCCCAGCAGGAACAAGGCAAGGGGGTGATGGGGGCGGCGTGCTGTCAGATCTGGCCGAGGGGCCTGGGCAGCGTCCGGGGTCCCCGTGGGATGGGACATCAAGAGAGGACCGGGTGCCAGGGATGTTCCGGCCGGTCCCTGGGAGGGGCCTGGGAGTCCCGTGTGCAGATGGCCACAGAGGGGACCAGGGACAGGAGGCGCGTGGCCTGTGTCGCGCTCTCTCTACGCCCCAAACCACTGCCAGCTCCCTCAGCACGGGGCCCCTGCCTCACGGAGCACCCTGCTGGCTGCTGAGGGCGGAGGGGTGCCCGGGAGCGGTGGGGTCTGCGTCGAGCTCCCGGGCTCCGAGCTTGCCCCTCTGCCGTCATGAGCGCGCACTCGGCAGGCCCGGGCCGCCGAGTCAGCAGGCGGCAGGACTGATGGCCCGGATCCTGGGAGCCCGGGCCGGCGGCGGCCGGTCACAGAGGTCCCCCCGCGCCTCTCCCTCGGTTACCCCGACTCAGCCCGGCTGCCCAGGAAAGCGCAGAGGGCTCAGACCGTAGGGGACCAGCTGTCCTGGGTCGCCTACGACTGAGCCGCTCCTGGGCAAACGGGCGCAGTCGGTCGCTCAGCAGAGTGGCGAGGCCCCAGGATGGAGGACCTCGGGCGGCTGGGAGTGAGGAGAGGCCGGGTGCGGAGGGAGGCCGCGGACGCAGGGAGTAAGTGCTGGCCCCAAGGCGAAGCCCCCAGGCAGGGTCCCTGGAGTCCTGACGCTGCGGGGATCCTGTGTGTCCCCAGCAGCTCGGAAGGACCACACAGCCGGCCGCTTGGGGAACAGAGTTAGTAGCATCTCTGACCCAAATTCCTCCGGTCGTGGCTCATTAGTCGCGCTCAGACGCGAGGAAGTGGCGTCCAAAAAGCCCTGAGGAGCAAGTGATCCAGTGTGCGGTTGGGCGCGGGCTCCCAGAATCCCCCGGGGCGCTCTCGTCACCATGACCGTACGCGTCTGCCGTGCGCCGTCTTTCCCACCGGGTTCTCCTGCAGAATCTCGTGTCTGGAGACTGGCATCTGGCACACTAGGCGCCCAGCAAACGTTTACGGAGTAAAAGCACACGGATGCGGGCGCGCTGTTGCAGGGACCCGGGGCCAGAGGGCAGACGGACAGGGTGAAGCTGATCGTTCCGGAAGACGCTAGGTCAAAACGAGACGACCAGAAGAGACCCTAGAGGAAGCCCGGTGTCAGGCGAGGACACAGGAAGCCTTCACACAGCAGCCCCACGGTCGTCACTCGGGTCGGCATCGCTGGATTTCCTGGCAAAGGTTCTGTTTGCCGAGGGCCTCCCCACCAGCGGGTCCGCCCGCCAGGGCCTGGCTCTGCCCCTCTCTCGCTGGCCATTCGTTCCTCCAACGCCCGTTTGCTGCGTCCCACGGAGGGAGCGCTGGGCTCCCCGAGGCGCTGCAGGGTGCAGAGGCTCTAGAAAGGGGAGTTCCCCACCGCAGGGGTGCACGTGTCCCGGGGGACCTCAGCAGAGAGAGAGAGAGAGAGACATGCAGAGCCATAATGCGGTAGAGAGTGGGCGAAGTGCCAGGGGCGAGGCCACGGCGCGACCCGGCAGGTGCGAGCCAGAACCTGGAGCAGGCAGGATGCCGTGGCCGTGGCGTGGACCCGCCCCGTGGCTGCTCCTGCTTGAGTCCCCTGCACCTGCGTCCTTGCTCACCCCCGCGGGCTCCGGGCTTGGCTCCCGGCATGACTCGCCGACACCAAGGGCATGTGTGCGCTCCACTTGGCTCTCTGCCCTTCCCTGCCGCCTGACGCGGGCAGCTGACTCGTGGCTTACTCATCCCCAACTCCACCCTCTGCTCCCCACTGACTTTGATGCTTGGTGTTTGACTTCTGTGCCTACCAGCGCGTTAATTATGTATATGCTGTGCTTCCTCCGCGGGCGGCGGGCTGGGTGCCGGGCCATCTCGGTAAACAGGACGAGTTCCTGTGGACCTCACCGTGGCAAGGGGTAAGACAGTAACCGGTCAGTTACACACGGTGTGCTGCGTGCCACGCCGCGCGTGAGCACTGTGGCCACAGGGCCGGAGCAGGGGCCGGAGCCGGCAAACCCGGAGTCAGGGAGAGCGTCAGGGAGGCTGCAGCTCTGTCTCTGGCGTGTAGACCGTGCCATGAATTATATCTTCGTGTCTTGTCCTTTCCCTTAGTCGTTTATTCATTGGCTCACTCACAGGCTGCCAAAATACCCGTCACGTGCCAGAAACTCCGCACACGAAACTCTGCCAGGCCTGGGAATACAACGATGAAAAAGATTTGTCCTGTGCAACGTTGGACTTGTGGGTTCCTAAATGTGCCCGGCTCCTCCCTGCCTCACTGTTCCCTCCGCTTGGAAGATCTCGGTCCCACCCTCCACCCCCTTCCTGGTTTACTGCCTCCATCCTTTAGACCTTAGCTCAAAGGTCACCTCCTTGGCGAAGGGTTCTCTGGCCCTTTGACGAGTTTAAGGTCCCATTATGATGCTCTCATAAAAACTTGTCATTTTTCTTTCATAGCACCTGTAATTATGTATTTATTACTGGGGCTATTTCACTAATGTTGTTCCTCCCAGTCACCTGTGTCAGAAACTCATTTGTTATAGTTTTTACACTGTTTAGCGCATGGTGATGATTTAATAAATACAAACAGAATGGATGGTTGAATGGATGGATGGATGGATAGATGGATGGTTGGTTGGGTGGACGGATGGATGTTTGGATGGATGTATAGATGGGTGGATGGAAGGATAGGTGGATGGATAACTGGATGGATGGATGGATGGATGGAAGGGAGGATGGATGGATGGATGGATGGATGGATGGATGGATGGATGGATGGATAGATGAGTGGATGGAAGGATGGTTGGATGGATGGATGGATGGATGGAAGGAAGGATGGTTGGATGGATGGAAGGACGGCTGGATGAACTAGAGCTGAGGCACGTGAAAGCAGGGACCAAATAGGGGACCGATCCAGCAGTCAGGGAAGGAAAGACGTGAGAATCAGTGTATACACCAGAGTAGTACCCATGGGAAAGCTGAGGAGAGGATTGACAGGAAAGAATCTGCAGGATTTGGCCTCTGGTTGGATGTCGGGAGTAAGGCAGAGGGAGGAATACAGGTGACAACCGGGATTCTGGCTGAAGGCTCGGGAGACTGAAAATAAAAGAGAGAGGGGAGCCTGGGTTGCTTGGCCAGTTAAGTGTCCAACTCTTGGTTTGGGCCCAGGTCACGATCTCACAGTCTGTGGGTTCAAGCCCCTCTGCTAACACTGCAGAGCCTGCTTGGGATTCTCTGTCTCCCCGTCTCTCTGCCCCTCCCCACTCATGTGCTTTTTCTGTCTCTTTCTCAAAAATAAACACAAAAAAATTAAAATGAAAAAATAAAAGAGAGCAGCTTAGGAGGTGTGGTTAGATAAAGAAGATTCGAGGTCCCAAATTTGAGACACCCACTGGGGCACAGGAGTGGGCATTTTAATTCTTTTTGGCCAGTGTGAAAGTTTGTTTAATACCAGCTTCTCTGAGAGAGAAAGTCCGCCAAACCCGTGGCCTGACTCAATACAAGTTTGTATTTAAAGCATTCCTTTTGGTCCCGCGATCATCCGGTCTACGTCTCCCTGCCCGGCGTGACGACAGGCCGACACCGTGGTTTAGGGACCCAGGGACCTCCCACCTTGTGGCTCCACCGCCTCCTTGGGCCTCAGGGCTGAAGGGAAGAGACAGGAGAGCACACGCCAGCCCCTCAGCGACCGGTGCCCCAGGGGACCCCCCGTGAGGGGAACCTGCCTCATGCCGCACAGCCGGAGCCCCAGACTTGCCTTCTCCCGGAGTCCACAGCGCGGAAGCCCAGCGGAGCCCACCCAGCGAGGGAGCCTGTGCCCCAGGCCGCGGTGGCCGCTCTCCTGGCCGCAGCGTCCACCCGCCTGCTGCCCGGCGGCCCCGAGACCGTGCCTGGGGCCCAGGGTGGCAGTTCTGTGGCGTGATCGCGGGCACTGTTTTCCGCCGTGGGGGCTGCTTGTCCCAGAGTCTCCATGAGCTGCTCGCTGTCTTTTTTTTTTTTAAAGGAGAGCTTGCTCTCTTGTTTTTGTTATTATTTTTTAATGTTTATTTTAGAGCGAGAGAGAGAGAGAGAGAGAAGGGGGGGAGGGGCAGAGAGAGAGGGAGACAGAATCCGAAGCAGGCTCCAGGCTCTGAGCTGTCAGCACAGAGCCCAATGCGGGGCTCGAACCCACAAACTGTGAGATCATGACCTGAGCAGAAGTCGGATGCTTAACCGACTGAGCCCCCCAGGCGCCCCCAGAGCTCCGTAGTCTTAAGGCTGCCCCAGAAGACTCCTGTCATTATGATGACAGTCACAACACCCGCTTATCTAGAGAGACGGCGTCAAGCGGGTGACGGCGGTGACGCCTCCCAGGGCAGCTGTCTGCGTCCCCACGGCGCTCTCTCCCGCTGGACCCGGAGACCGCCTCAGCACCCGGACACCGCTCTCCACCCGGCCCCGTGCCGTCACGGGTGCTGGCTCCTGAGACGCGGCCTGCTCGCTCGCTCGCTCGCTCGCGCCGAAACTGTTTCGGTTTACGAGGTGTTTCACTTGCATTACGTCGTGTGCGCTTCTCAACGGCTTCGTGAACAGGTCCGTTCCAGGCCTGTTCTACAGATGAGAAAGTTGCTCTCTCGAGGAGTTAAGTGACTTGCCCCAAATCACACATGTGTGTCACAGGAGAGTCAGGATTCGAACGCAGGGATCCTTTTATTTATTTTGACTTATTTATTTTTATTAGAGAGAGAGAGAGCACGTGCGAGGGGGGGAGAGGAGCAGACGGAGAGAGAGACAGTCCCAAGCAGGCTCCATGGTCAGGGCGGAGCCCAGCGTGGGGCTCGAGCCTGCGGCCCTGGGATCATGACCTGAGCTGAAATCGAGAACAGACTGAGCCCCGCAGGCGCCTGGGTGCAGGGTCTTGACATAAGTCCCGAGGCTACCAACAAGGTATTCCTTACCCGTGTGTCTTACGGGTTAAAAGGCATCTTCCTACTGCATCTCGAGGGACAGAGGAAGCCGGGCCCAGGCGCGGGGCCTCGGGGTGGTCATACTGGTTCAGGAGCAGCTGGGAAACGGGATTATGGGCCAGACAGGCAGCTGCGGACTTCAGTCTCGGCTTGGAGTTCGGGCAGGTGGTTGGTTCTACGTTCCAAAAGCCGTGACGTCTGCCAGCGGGGTACAGACCGGGGCCCTGCGTGTCCAGAAAGGTGAACCTTGAGCGTCGGGAAGGTTGGGCCACAGGGGGTGGAGCCGTGGCCACCGAGATTTAAGGACAGCATTTTGTCCAACAACTCACATGTTTTAAAAAAAAGCAGCCGTGCCTGGTCCTTGAGGGACACGCCGCAGAACCAGTGAGAGGCACCGACCCACCAGGAGAGGCGGGAGCTAAAACAGGCTTTTCCAGACTCCCTTGCCTCCAGAGACCAGACGTGAGTTCCTCTCTGCCAACCATGCAGACCGCGTGTGACGGTGAGTCGCATGGGGAGAACGTGGCAGGGCCTGCGGCAGAGGCCGGACGGAGCCGGTGGCCGCCGTGGCTCCCCGATGGCGGCCGGCTTCCTGCCCCGGGGGCTCCGTGCCCGTGCACACGCGTCCCGGCCGCTCAGCTCTGTGTTGTGGTTTCGGGAGTCCTTCCTGGGGGCGCCTTCCGGGGCTGTTTCTTCAGTCCCTCCAGCGACCCCGCGATCTGTCTTTAACCCTTAATAAGCGCCTTTCAGTTCCAGCTGGCCGGGACGGATCCTGCGGTCTGACCAACGCCCCACGCCCGGGAGGAACGCGGCTGCCCGCGTCTGGGTTCTTCCTGGTCACTCAGGGGCCCCCTGCCGCCCCCCCCCCCCCCCAGGGGACCGGGACCGATCCCCTGCTCTGGCTCCAGCTGAGCGACGGTCTTTTTCTAAACTAGAAGCCCGTGCCCTCTGGGAGTCCTACCAGCTTCCGGTTCCTGTCACTGATATTCCTGTGGAAAGGAAATGAGAAGGTAGAAGGGTCCATTCTGCTTCTAGAAGGAAGTAGTGAGCCATACGTCGAGTACCTCTCTCACTAACCCGGGCCCAGGGGCTGCTGTCTGCCATCCTCCTATGCCCTGGGTGTGCGTGCGTGCGTGCGTGTGTGTGTGTGTGTGTGTGTGTCCACGCGCCCTTGCTGGTCCCTTGCGTTAATCACAGCTTGTGTTTGCCGTATTCTGAGGCGTTGCCATCTCGAGGCCTTGGAGGGGGCAGCCGGTTCCTGGGACAGCACACAAGGCACCTGGCGAGCGCCTTGCGAATGCGCACCAGCCGATCCAGAGCCCACACCCCGATCTGCCTCCTCCGTGGAGCCCTCGCCCTGCAGGCCACCGGCCGCCCGCCCTAGTACCAGGAGCGGGTGCCACACAGCTAAGGACAGCCCCTGTTATACCCAGAGGTGACTGAGCTTTAAAACAATTTGTAATGTTCATTTATTTTTGAGAGAGACAGAGCACAAGCAGGGGAGGGGCAGAGAGAGAGGGAGGCACAGAATCCAAAGCAGGCTCCAGGCTGTGAGCTGTCAGCACAGAGCCTGACGCGGGGCTCGAACCCAGGAACCGTGAGATCATGCCCTGAGTTGAAGTCGGATACTCAACTGACCGAGCCGCCCAGGTGCCCCCAGAGGTGACTCAAACTAGCCAGTCCTCAGCCTTCGTACCCTGCGTCGCCCGTCCCTTCCCCAATTTTCCCTCCATCCCCTCTGCCTCCTGCCCGTCCCTGGCGCTTCCGTGAGTATAACAGACTGTTTTCTCAATGGCAGTTGACTCCTGCTCTGATGGCCTCGCCGTACCTAAAACATAACTAAGCCTGTATTTTAGAACACCCGTCTGTGCATTCATCTGTCCTTCGAAAGAATATCTCCTTAGGCCTCTCAAGTGCCAGGAACAACTCGAGGCCTCAAGAACCCACACGGTTGCTGCCTTTGCAAAGTACAGTTAGGGCAGCAGACGTGAAAGAAATCGTCACCCGGACAAGTGTATGATTAAGGAATATGACAAGTTGTGCAAAAAAAGAGAAAACTGCAGGGTGCTGGGTGAGCACGAGGGGGCAGGATGTGGCTTCTAAACTGAGATGTGAAGGTTGGCCCGGGTGAAGAGTGGAGAGAAGAATATCTAAGGAGAAAGAGCAGCGTGTACCAAGGTCCTGGGGCAGGAGAGGGCGTGGGGTGGCCAGTGCACCCTGGGTGAGAAGGAGCAGGCCTCAGACCTCCTGTGAGGCTGGCAGGAAGCCTCAAAGGGCATCTTAAGGACTTTGGAATTCTTCCTAAAAGGAACCACATACCTTTGAAAGATCTTGAGTAGAGAGACATCTAGTCCAGTTTACTTTTTAAAAGACCACTTGGGGGCGCCTGGGCGGCTCAGTTGGTTAAGCATCTGACTTGGGCTCAGGTCTTGATCTCAGGGTTCATGAGTTTGAGTCCCATGTCGGGTGAATCTCGCTTTTCTCTCTCTCTCTCTCTCACTGCCCCTGGCTCATTTGCACCCTCTCTCTCTAAAAAACAAAAAGCCCGCTTCGCAGCGGTGGGCAGATCATAGGGAGGACAGAGGGGGAGAGGCACCAGGATGCAGAGTGTGGGGGGGGTGGGCTGGGGGGGCATGAGAGGTCAAGGAAAGGGGGGAGTCCGACGGTGTCTGAGGTTACGCTGCAGCCGTGGCTGGGCGTGGGGGTGGCGGAGAGGCCGCCGTGCAGCTCCGTCTAGACCTCGGTAGGGCTCGTGGTCCACACAGCCCGGGTTTCTCCGTGTAACCAGCCCTGCCCGCAGCGAGGGCAGGCCCCGGACGAGCCCCAGACCCAGCCCCTGTACCTGCTTCTCCTGGGGGCCTGAGCGCTGCCAGCAGAGGTTGTGAAGGCACCTCTGGCCCAGCCTCCCTCCCGGCGCTAGACCGGACACCTAGCCCTGAGCTGCCCGCGGCTGCCCTGGCCCCCGCAGAGCCGGTTCTGAGACAGAAAGGAGCGTAGGGTACCAGGATAGGGATTTTCTCCTTCCCCCATCCTTCTGCTCCTTGGAAGAGCCGTGTCTCCTCTTGGGGAGGGGTGGGAGGCAGGGTAGAACTATTTCCAGGACTAATAAGACCTCTCCTCTCCAGCGAGTACAGATCAGTAATCGCGTTTTTATTTTTTTTTAATTTTTTAATGTTTTTATTTATTTTTGAGAGACTCAGAGAGAGACAGAGGGTGAGCAGGGCAGGAGCAGGGAGAGAGGGAGACACAGACTCTGAAGCAGGCTCCAGGCTCTGAACTGTCAGCACAGAGCCCGATATGGGGCTCGAACCCACGAACCATGAGATCATGACCTGGGCTGAAGTTGGACGCTTAACCGACTGAGCCGCCGTGCCCCATGGTAATCGTATTTTTAAAACACGGACCCCCACCATCCCCCCCCACCAGCTACCCTCCACCCCCGCCAGCCCACGCACGGTGAACTAGTTTTTCTGTTGCCCAAGAAATGAAGCTGGCCATTTCTTTAAAAAGCACATTTACCGAAGCGAAATTTACATACAATAAAATGCATCCATTTTAAGCGTATAATTTGCTGCGGGTTTTTTTTTTCTTCAGTTCAATGGGTTTTTACAAGTGTCGACACCGTGTAACTGCTGGCCAACACAATCAAGATAGAGAATGTTTCCGTCGCCTCAGAAAGTTCCCCGGGCCCTTCGCGGTCGGTTCCGGGCGCTGGGAAACCACCCGTCCGTGCGCTGCCGTTACGAGGTCAGCTTTGCCTCCTCGAGAATTCTGGGAGTAGAATCACACGGCAGGTAATTTCTTGGTGTCTGGCCTCTCGCGCTTAGCACAATGTCTCAAAACTGCCCCCTGGCAGCGCGCGTACGAGTGATCCAGTCCTCGTTACTGTGGCTCGGCGTTCTGCGGCACGGGCGTGCTTGAGTGTATCCAGCCCCGGTGAGGGCGTTAGGTTGTTCCCAGCGTGGGGCAGTTGTGAACGAAGCTGCCGCGAGCGTCTGAGCACACGTCCTGGGGCGGATGTGTTTGTGTTTCTCTTGAATAAGACGCAACGATGCAATTTTGAGGTTGCATCCACTCTGCCCTCCTTTGTGTAGGGTCGTACCTTGTCACCTTCCCTCCGGCTGTGTAAACACCATTGTCCCATGTCCCCGCCACATCTGCACTCAGTCCACTTTGTCTCTCGTGTTGCAGCCGTTCTGGTGGGTATCGGGGGGTGGGCTGGTCGTCTTCTTGTTATTGAATTCTGAGAGCTCTTTATATATTCTGGGTGCAAGTCTGTTGTCAGATATGTAATGTCTTGTGATTTTCCCCCTCTCCATCTGTGACTTGTCTTCTTATTCTCTTAACCGCGTCCTTCGCACATTTTAATTTCGATGGGGCCGCTTTATCTGTGTTTTTTTTTTTTTTTTTTATGGTTTATGAGACCTTCTGGCTTGTTTGTGATCGTCGTTTTCCTGATAGAAACTCCAGGGCTGTTGTAAGAAAAAAATGAGAGAATAAGGACTTTGGTTCCTAGGGATAAGGAATGTGGGTAGGAATTTGACGGGAGCCTGAGAAGCAGAAAAAATTAGGGAGGGAGGTTCCAAATGTCGGGGCCCTGAAACCAAGTCGGTGGGAAGTCTTATGGGAGTAGCTGGTGTTTATTCCGGGCTCGCCGTATCCCAGGCCCTGTTGGTAGGCTTTCCACGGTTAGTCCTGTAGTCTGCACAGCAACCCCGTGGAGTAGGCACTGTTCCTGGCCCTATTTTACAGGTGGAGAAACCGAGTCACGGGTGGTTAAGTAACTTGCCCAAGGCTGTGCAGCCAGTAAGCGGCGGAGCCGGGATTCGAACCTGCACAGTCTGGCTCCTGGCTCTTGCCGCCATGCTTTGCCGCCTCAGCTCAAGTGGGCCTGCCCACTGGTAAGACCAGACGCATCAGCGAGCGGGCCTGCCGTGTGTGCGACGGTCCCTCCCCAAGAACCGCCGAGGCTTCTGCCCCAGGGAGCCGTCCCGCCCCCCTGGAAGGAGCCCACCCACACATCAGGTTCCACCGGATTCGAAGCAGCATTCCGCGGCACACAAAAATGTAGAACGCATACCACAGAAGGGTAGGCAGGCCCGAGGCCTCCGATCCTGCTTCCTGAACTGCTCCTGGAATGTTCTCGTGGGGTCCGAGCTCCTGCCTCCCACCGTCCGGAGTCCGTTTCCACCCGGCTGTCTGTCCCCTGGCCCCACTTGTCCCCCAGCTCGGGGGGAGGGGGACGCCCTCCAGAAGCTCCTCCCCGGCCCGCTCAGGCCCGCAGGGCGAGGGAGGGGGGCTCCGTCCCCCTTTCCTGCCGGCGGAGCCACGGGCCCCTCTGTCGAGCTGGGCGAACGCGTCCAGACTGAGCGTGTTTCCAAAGGTCGCTCCCAGAGACGAGACTGCTTTCCCACTTCCCAGTTTTAAGCCACGAGGAAACCCTGTAAGTGTCAGAACAGCACCTCGCGGCGTCCCCAGAGGAAGAACGGCTGTGTCTGAGCATTGGCTGGTGCGTAGTCGACGTGACAGAGAAAAGACTGGAAAATGGGAACTGAAAAATTATTACGTACAATTAAAATACCGCTCTCTTCAAAGATCGAAGACTTAAAAAAAAAGCTTTCAAGAGGTTCAGAGTCAGCAGGCAGATGTGATGGGGCTCGAAGGCCCAAAGTGAGGGAGACGAGCTACTGAAAACACTAGTGAATTCAGGCCTTTGCTAAAGTTTAGTTGGGCTCCCCTTCGGGGAGGTCGAGGCGACACCCCGAGGCCGTTGGAACCGTGCGTTTCACAGAGATTCACCCTTAATGGGTGATCTCTGACTCTCAAGGCGGGCGATGCTTTTGCCTAATCGTTTCAAACGGTCTTTTTATTACTCGGTAATTAGACGGGACCGAATTCCATTTTGAGCCCCTGACGCCTCATTTTCCTGAATGTCACGCAAAAGGTCCCAGTGCATCAGGTTGGGGAGGCCCAGCTCTGGAACCAGTTGCCAGAGTGCCGATCGGGTTTTCCCGAGACGCGGCTGAGTGTGGACGAGCCATGGCCCAGTGGGTGTCGCAGGCGGGAAGCATCAGGAACCGGCGGCCGCTGTGCCCTTGGGCCCCTGTGTGGAGACCGGAGACGACTTGGCGGGGAGGAGGGCTGGCCCTGGGAACGGCGGCGCAGCGTGGATGGGGGGACACGTGTCCCCACACACGTGAGAACGACTTCACGTACTCATGTCCCACCAACGTCCACAGCGCTGAGAGCGGGGGCGGGAGATTCTGGCGGGAAACGTGAGTGGGCGTCACGCAGACAGGCGACACCGGCTGCGTGTCTGGGTTCGGCGGGCGGGATCGGCCCTGCGTCTGGGTTCGAGCATTTTGTCGTTCCCGTCTTGCTCTCGTTCAGTCGGGACGAAGACTAAAAGCAAAGACAAGGCCAGAGTGCTGTCTTCTGCCCCGGAGAGGCGGTGGGGGACGGCCGGAGTCCCCGCGGGGGCGCTGACACAGGGAGGGACGGCGGGGCCGGCACGGCCGCCGACCCAGGCAGAGCTGGGCCCAGGCAGAGTCAGGTCCCTGTGACACGGGGACCCTGGGATATGGGATCGGCCGCCATCTGCCTCGTTCCGAACCCCTCGAGGCCCTCGGGGCCCCCAAGTCCCCCCGGTCTGGGAAGGAAGGCAGCAGGGAGCCTGGCAGGTGCAGACTCGCTTGAGACAATGGGCAACACCACCGGCTCCCTGCCCAGGCGTGCGCTCCCCTTCCAGCTAATCGGAAGGGTGTCTGTTTACCCTTCGTCTCCTTGCTCAGCTCAGGACAGGCGAGGAAGCCCCCGAGGGGTTCAACCGGCCCGGGAACTCCACGGCGAGGGACCGAGGTGCAGGGGAGGAGGGGAGGGGAGCAGAGGAAGCCGGCCGGACCGCCCCAGGCCTCCTGCAGCCTGAGTGTGACTCCGCTGTCCCTCTCGGGTCCACCGTCCCCGGGCCCACCTGGGATAAGCCCTCAACGGTCGGGCCTCTTCATACTTGACAGCGGCTGGGACGTGCCCCACATTACCGGGGCCTGTTACAAATGGCCCTGATGGCTTCATGACTGTGCCGGCTTTGGCGCCAACGCAGTAGTGACCGGAGCGGAGGCGGAGCCCGTCGGCGTGTGACCGAGGAGCCCTTACTGGGCCAGCTGGCTCTCCGGTTACTGGGCGGGGGGGTGGGGGAAGGGGTGGCTGGGGGCAGGGGAGGGACGCCCCTGAAGTCTCGGGCGTGTGTGCGCCCCACTGGCTGCCATCCTGGGGGCGGAAGTCGCGGGCGCGTGTGCCCCGCCGGCCGGGGGTGAGCCCGGGGGCGGGGGTCTCGGGTCGGGTGGGCACGTGGCCGGCGTGGACGCGTCTGGCAAGCCAGGGTTCCGCCGCCTGTCCTCCCTCCCCAGCGGGCGAGCCGCCGCGCTCCGGACCTGCCAGCGCGTGGCGCCGCTGGCCTTCCACACCTGAGCCCTTCTGGGGGTGCGAAGGGTGTCCTGTCGCGCTTCCCCGACGATGAGATGAGCGTCTTCACGTGTACTCAGCCACGTGGTGTGCGCTGTTGCCGAGTGCGTATTCGAGGCTTCTGCTCACGTTTTGCCGTGTGTGCTCTTTCCCTTTCCGTGTTCTGCACACGTACATACGTATACACGTGTGCGGAAGTCGTGCACGTATTTTATACGTATATGTGTATGTAAGATGCATATAATAAAATACACGTGTACACATACGTCTATAAATATGGGCGTCTTATCATACATACGCCTGCAGGGTGTACACGTACTCACACGCAATCAGCTCTCTGTGTAACATGGACACGAGCTCTTCGTTACCAGTATCGCGGACGCCGCCTGCGCAGGCCTGTCCTCCTCTTAACAGATCCTTCGGTGAAGAGGAATGTGGTACCGTTCTGGGGTCGCACTGACCAGTTGTGTCCTTACTGCCGGTGCTTTCACGTCCTGTTTAAGCAACATGCGGCGTGAACGTGTTCTCGTGCGGTATCTAGCGGGAGCTTTTAAAAACCGTTTTATTTTTCATGGTATTTTCTGAAGCGTTACAGTTTTGTAGACATTCTATTAGATCTTTTTGTTTTTTAATTTGGAGAGAGAGGGAGAGGGAGAGATCGCGCACTAGTGCGGGGAGGGGCAGAGAGAGAGGGAGAGAGAGAGAGAGAGAGAGAGAGAGAATCCCCAGCAGGCTCCACGCTCCGATCGGAGCCCAGCACGGGGCTCAATCCCACAAACCCTGGGATCGGGACCTGCGCCGAAATGGAGAGTCGGGTGCTCGACTGCCTGAGCGCCCCAGGCGCCCCTAGAAACTATTTCAGACTGAGGTGGGTCACATGCGAAGTGTGTCGAGTGTGCAAGCCTAACCGCACGGCCCGGGGAGTGTTCACGTAGGTACACGCTCGGCGAGCACGCTCGGGTCCGGAAGGGTGTTTACGGGCCCCCTCGTCCCGTCAGGGTGCCCCCTCCCCCAGACAGACACCGTTCTTCCTTGTTTATCTGTCGTCTTGTCGCCGGACTTCTGAGCCTGAGACCTCCGCCTAGCGGCACGCGTATTCAGAACGAGGCTTCAGTATCTGCTTCTGCAAATCAGTCGCCATGAACCCTCCTGCACACGCGTTCCGGTGGGCAGAGCACGGGTCCCGCGGGTGCCCCTTGGAACGGGGCGGCCGAGGCGTGGTGGCGACGTGGGTGTGGAGAGCACCAGACCTTGCCCAAAGCGACCGTGCCACTTACACCCCGAAGAGCAATTAAGTTCTCGCCGCTCCATGTCCCCACCGACACTTTTTTTTTTAAGTTAATTTATTCCTTTTGAGAGAGACAGGGACAGCACAAGTCAGGGAGGGGCAGAGAGAGAGGGAGAGAGAGGAGCCCCCCGGGCACCCGCGAACCCCGTTCGTCCCGCTTCTCTCTCTCAGCGACTGTCCGCCGAGGTCCTCCGCGCTGCCGCGGGTCCCAGCACCGGTCGCTCCTCGTTGCCGATCGGTGGTGTCGCACGGACACAGCACACTCTGCAGGTTTCCCTGCTGATGGACACTTGGGTGGGTTCCGCGTTCGGCTGTAACGAACAAAGCCGTAACGAAGATTCTTGCAGGAGACTTTTCTGTGGATGTCCATTTTCATTTTTCCTTCGTAAATACCCGAAGGTGGAATTTCTGGGTTAAAGGATATTCCCTCCTAACATTTTTTGATGGAAAATTCCAAGCGTACACAAAATCGAGAGCGTTTTAAGGGAAACGAGGCCCCGTGTATGCATGCTATCCCCGACTTGGTCACGTAACCGTCCGTCTTGGGGTCCCTCTGGCCGTGGCTCACCCATTTTATTTCCAGTAGACGGAAGACACCAGCGCACTCCCTCCCGATGGCGCAACGTTCGTGGTATGAACCAGAATTCAATACTTGCTCCCTCCCCAGTGCCCGGCCGCCACGGGAAAGGGGTCGCCCACTACGTGGCCCACCGCGCCCGCTTTCTTGCTCTCCGCCCGAGGCCTCCGCGTTTCCAAGGGTCGCCGTGTGGGTCCATCGCGCTTCCTTCCTTCGTGTGGCCGGAGAACGCCCCACTGTCTGCAGAGACCACGTCTGCTCGCTCGCGCCTCTGCCGAGGGACGTTTGCGGCAACTCCCCGTCCCAGCCGCTGGGCGTCCCGCGGTTTGGTCGGGACACCTGTCCCACTCCTCCGAGTATAACCCGGAGAGGAACCGCGGGCCCTGGCGCCGCAGCCGCTGGGGGCACTCGGGTCGCCGCTCTGCGTTAGAACAAGGAGCTTCTGTTCTGTTATTGATTTACTTCGTAGAAAATCCCGACTGGATGATGCTTTTTATCAGGAGCTTTTCTGCATCGATTGACTTGACGCCATGACTGCTCCTTTTGTTTTGCCCGTTTGGAAAAATATTCTGAATAATTTTAAAGACATTAAACCGACTCTGAACTCCGGTGCGAGCCCGGCTTCCACGCGTGTGGGCATCACTGTGACGCAGCCCCTCGGCTGTCCCGAGACGGGACGGAAGTATATATGCCGCCCTGAGGGAAACAGCCCCAAGTGCTGAGGCTCCCTGGTTCTGTCTGCACCTTGTTTCTGGGCCCGGTCGTGGTGACCGCCTCCTCGCCGCCCGCCACCGCCGCCGAGCAGCGTTCCAGTCGGCTTCGGCGGGTTGGCCGGTCTAAGTCGCTCGGCGGGCCGTCGCCGGGCATGGGGCTCCAACTCCTATGCCGTCTGCAAAGCCCAGCTCAGACGTTACCTCCTCTTTAAACTCCTTCCTGGCTTCACGATTCTGTACCATCTTCCCCCTCATGCTGTCTCCCCTGCCAGATTTAGTTTCAATTTCCATCCAAGGTAGTTAGCATCTAGTGCGATACCGACTTCAGGAGTGGAATCCAGTGAGTCATCCCCCACGTGGAACCCCCAGTGCTCCTCCCAACACGTGTCCTCCTCAAGGCCCCTCGCCCGTTTAGCCCCTCCCCCCACCCACAACCCCTCCAGCCACCCTCAGTCGGTTCTCTGTATTTAAGAGTCTCTTATGTTTTGTCCCCCTCCCTGTTTTTGAATTATTTTTACCCCCTCCCCTTATGCTCATCTGTTTTGTGTCTTAAATTCCACATATGAGGGGCGCCTGGGTGGCTCAGTCGGGTGAGCGGCCGACTTCGGCTCAGGTCATGATCTCGCGGTCTGTGGGTTTGAGCCCCGCGTTGGGCTCTGTGCTGACAGCTCAGAGCCTGGAGCCTGCTTCGGACTCTGTGTCTCCCTCTCTCTCTGCCCCTCCCCCGCTCATGCTCTGTCTCTCTCTGTCTCAAAAATAAATATTTAAAAAAAATTCCACATATGAGTGAAGTCATAGGGTATTTGTCTTTTCCTAATTTCACTCAGCACAACACCCTCTAGTTCCATCCACGTAATTGCACATGGCAAGATTTCGTTCTTTCCGATCGCCGAGTGATATTTGCACTGTATACACACACCATGTCCCCTTTATCCGGTCACCCGTCCGTGGACACTTGGGCCCCTTCCCTACTTTGGCCGTTGTCGATAGCGCCGCTGTGAACACTGGGTGCCTGTGGCCCTTGGAATCAGCCCTCCTGTATCCCTTGGATAAATTCCTAGCAGTGCAATTGCTGGGTCGTAGGCTGGTTCTGTCTTTAATTTTTTGAGGAGCCTCCGCACTGTTTCCCAAAGTGGCTGCCCCAGTTTGCGTTCCCACCGACAGTTCCCTGCCCGGATTTTAGCCCCCCTGAGGAGAGGGGCACGCCGTGGCTGTGTGTGTGTTTATGGGACTCTCGTTAGCTCGCGTGTGGTCAGGAAGCGCTCAGGAAACGGAATTCGTCAGTCCTTCAGGCGGAGCTTCTAGCCGCGGAGCAGGAAGAGCCCAAGGGGTCAGTTGGCTTTTTTTTTTTTTTTAAGCGACAAAGCACTTTTTTTCAAACGAACTCTTTCGTGGCACCCAGCCCAGTGGGCAGAGACCAGCAGAGGCGCTCTGAGGGAGGTGCGGGTGCCGGGGGCACAGAGCCCTATCCCTCAGCCCCCTGCTGTCCCCACGGGAGTCCCCGCTTCTCCGGGAGCGAGCCCAGAGGCCGGACAGGAGGAAGGCCCTGCCCCGGGTCACATCGAGCCACGGGCTGAGCTGGAGCGAACCCGCCGGTGGTGCGTCTCTAACCCCCCGTGGCCCTTCGCAACGACCCACTGACCAGCGTTGTCTCCCCCTTACTGGGCCGGCCAGTTTAAAGCCAGGCGGTGGGGGGCTCAGTCGGTTAATGTCCGACTTCGGCTCAGGTCATGATCTCACGGTCTGTGAGTTCGAGCCCTGCGTCGGGCTCTGTGCTGACAGCTCAGAGCCTGGAACCTGCTTCGGATTCTGTGTCTTCCTCTCTCTCTCTGACCCTCCCCCTGGTCCCCCTGCTCACGCTCTGTCTCTCTTTATCAAAAATAAATAAACATTAAAAAAAAAATGAAAAGCCAGGCGGGAGGAGACAGCCCTGTTAGTGTCAGCGGTTGCGTTGGCGAGGAGCGGGCAGCACCACGGGAGGAGCGCTGAGCTCAGGCAGGACACCTCGGGGCCTCCGCTTCCCCATCTGTGAAATGGGCGCAGAGGCTGGCGGCTGGTCCGACCAGCGTCCCACAATCGTCCCCACTCGTGCCGTCGTGAACGTCACGCGTCCCATTCAGCTCCGAACACGTGTGAGCGTCACGTGTTTCTCCTGTGGGGGTGTCACACGGTTACCCCGTTTCTCGCGCTCGGTCTGAACCCTGAACGTTCAGGGGGCTGTCAGCTTGAACCGCTCCCGCCGGGGGCCCTGCGCCCACCCCCCCCCCCGCCGCCAGCCTGCACCCTGCGCCCCCCCCGCCCGCCCGCACCCTGCGCCTCCCCCAGCCCCCCCGCACCCTGCACCCCGCGCCCGCCCGCACCCTGCGCCCCCCCTGCCCGCCCCCTGCGCCCTGCGCCTGGCCCGACTCCGTCCTCTACTTTGGTCTGAGACCCCCTGACGGAGAGGTCACCAAGAAGAACTCTGAAATGTTCGACTTCTTGCCTCTTCTCGCTCTGAAATCTGCAGGGTGCAAGCCTCTTTTGCGTTCCTCGTCACCGCCACCAGCACGCAGAACAGCGCGGACGTGCTGTCATCTCCGCATAAAAGCCCACGCTCCCTATGGAAGCGCGGCTCGGAATTGAGCAGGCTGTGAAACCATCCACCTCTTTGCTGTGTGTCCGTGGGCGCCGATTCCTTTTTCCTGGGGCCGCCTTCGGATTTTCCGTCCTTTAGGGCCGTCAGCCCCGAGGAACGTTCCGTTACCGTTTAAGGAGGGAGGAAGGGAAGGGGTTTTGTGAAATGACCACCGTTCAGTCAGTGACCCGCCGGGAGCGCGTGGCGATCGTCATCAGGATTGTCTCTGACGTTAGTTTATCAGCCGACCACCAGCTGGTTTGCTCCCGGCACGTTCTCTGCAGAGACAGGGCGAGCCCGGGGGTGCGGGGCAGGAGGGGACGGAGGCCTCCGGAAAGAGTGCGTGACGCGGGGTCCTCCTGGGCCCGGTGCCCGGCTGCCCTCGGGAAGCCCTCGGGTACCCCGGAGAGCCTGTAAGCCACACGTCCCTGGTTTCCGTGCCTTCCCGATGTGGCGTGGGTTCCGCCAGCAGGCAGACGGCGTCAGGCTCCCGTGGGCTCCGCCCCAACCCTTCTCCCGGGGTGACTGCAGCGACTCCCAGGCTCTGGAACTAGAAGTGCGTCAATGACCCCCAATCCTTGTGTCCCCATGTCGAGCCAGCATGTGTCTCCTGAGCCTCGGACCTGCCGGACAGTCCCCCCCTCCCCCTGCCCCGCCCCATGAGTGTCCCATCCACGTGTCACCCACGCCGTGCCCCAGGCAGACCTCGTCCTCCCCACCAAACGTGCCCTCCTGGCTGTCACTGCAGCACGAGCGTCTCTGACCACGTGACCCTCCGGTGTCCCCGTGCCCTTGCCGCTGGCCGCTGTGCTTCCGCTCCCCAAGTCCTCTCGCCCACCTCCTCCTCCCCACCCTGTGGTCTCTGCCTGAGTTGGGCCCCGAGCGCGTGTCCCCGGGTGGGTGCACCTAACCCACCCCCAGCAGTCCCGCCCGGAATCGCCCCTGTTCCGGAGGGTTCTTTCCAGGCTGCAGATCTGACTGCCTGGGCGCCTCGCTTCAAGCCCTCTACCCACAGGGTAAGATCTTGCCTCCGTCCCCGGCTGCGGCACGCTGGCTGCCGCTGAACCGCTCGAGGCCCCGCCCCCCCCCACCTGTGCTCGTCCCCGGGCCCAGCTCTCCCCCGGACGTCTCTCCGGGCAAATTCCGGCACAGCCTAGAGTGTCAGCTCCGTCACCATCTCATCTGGGAGGCCTTCCAGCCCAGCCCGTGTCCCCATCTGTCCGCATATGGCACTCTGTCCCGTCACTGTCACTGCCGTGAGTGACTCGGGGAGGGCCACGTCATCCCTGCGGGACCTCCCAAGCGTCACAAGAGGCGTCACGGGCACGGGGCTCCCTCACCAGTGAGGGTCGTTGGTGGTGTGCATGGCGGCCGCAGGCACTCTGGCTGGCAGAGGGAGGGGACACCACTGCCACCCGCCGTGGCCTCACCCAGCCCAGCAGCCTGTCCTCTCCTCAGCCTCTCGGCCCCGACAGCAGGCCCCTGTCTCTGCTGCGTCCCTCGTGGGGACCCGAGGTGGCACTCCGCGGCGGCTCCGCGTGTTTTCCTGGGTGACAGGTGACCTCCGGGAGCCCCCGTGACCACGGTCAGCGGTGACACTGAAACCCCGCTCGGGGGTCGTGGTGAACAGAGCTGGCAGATGTTTGCATGGCTCGCGTCCACGTGTGAATTTAAAATAATTCTAAATAACTTCTCATCTCTGCCTTTTGGAGTCCGACGGGCCTGGATTTTAATTCCGACTCTGCCACGTCAGCTGTGAGGCCTGTCGAGTCCTGGGTGTCGGGCCCCAGGTGACATCGTGACACCGAGGTGACGGGAGGTGTGCAGCCTCCTGCCGGCCGCGCGGGTGTTCAGTGGGTACTCAGTTTCCCCTCAGAGTCCTTGCCAGTCCCTGTCATCTGTTTTGTTTTCCGGTGGCTTCTCTCTGTCTCGCTCCGCATCCTGGCCTGGGACGTCCCCGGGGCCAGCTCTGACTTTCCTCTGCCTCCGGCACCTGCTCAGGCGAGGCCCTCTTCCCAGGCCGGTTAACCCAGATCACTCAGGCCTGCATGCTTGGCTGCTGTCGCTTCGAACTCACAGTCGGGGAGATGGGGCAAAGCCTGGACTGGTGCTTTGCCGCCGGTGATCCCGGCGGCGTCTCCGCCCGCACACGCCATCCGGAGCCTGGAGAGGCCCGGGCAGGTGGCCTGCAGTGGGGGCTCACGGGCCGGCCATGCGGACGAATGCACCCCCAGGGGAGACACACGGCCACGGGTGTGGGCAGGCTGGGACGCCGGCTGGGCTGGCAGGGAGGGGACAGGGCCAGAGAGGATGGGGGGCTGGGACTGGTCCCCCCTCTGTTTGGGGTTCTGAGTCCCCGTATGCTGCCAGCCCCTCTACTCGTGAGATGGCACAGCTTCCAGACAGCTCTCCCGAGCCCCGGCGCTTCCTTGGTGCCACCGGGCACGGTCCCCATAACGGCACGGGGATGCACCTGTGACCGCCAGCCCCTCCGTCCCTGGACCAAGTTCTAAGGGGGGGGGGCTCAGCTCCCCGCCTCCAGGCCCCAAGAGCTTGAATTTTCCTCGCCCACGACGGTTTTCTTTACATGTGTGATAGTTTAAATGACTTAGAAGTGGGAAGTGGGGGAGAGAAGGTTCTGGAAATCCCCCTCCTCCGAGCCTTTCTAATGCTGGAGTGGAGTTAGAAGCTGCCTGCGGCAGGCGCGGAGGCAGGGGCTCCGGGGAGACAGAGGAGGGGGGTTTCCTTTGGCAGTCACCTTCACTAGAACCATTAGCATGAGGTCATGAAGACATTGCGATCCAACTGGGCCTCCTTGTCAACAAAACACGTGTACCCGAGAGTTCTCGTACCTGCCAGACGGGGCAGGGTGAGCGGCCCGCGGGTGCCCCCGACTCGTGGCAAATGTCTGACCAGTCGCGTCTCCTTCCGTCTTCCTCCCAACCTGTGTTCCCTTTGCTAAAGTAGAAGCCGTTGCGGTTTATTCTAGGAGACTGCTTAGCCCTCCTCAGGTCTAAGGTGAAGGGGCGCCGGGGGGGCTCAGGCAGTTACGCGTCTGGCTCAGGGCACGATCTCGGGGTTCGTGGGACTGAGCCCCGCGTCGGGCTCCGCACTGACCCCGCGGAACCTGCTTGGGGTTCTCGCTCTCCCTCTCTCTCCATCACTCCCCTGCTTGCTCTGTCTCTCTCAAAATAAATTAATAAACTTAAAAAAAAAATCTAAGGTAAAGATGAAAGAATTTGGGGAGCTGGGAGAAAATCTGGAGATGTTCTAGTCCACACCGGGAGGCAGGTTACAGGTGGCAGGACTGAGGCCCAGGGAGGGAACAGGCCCAGGAAGCCCGAGCTGGCGCCTGGCCTAGCGTCCGACCGTTCCCGCCAGGCGGCAAGGACCCAGGGCCGCCCGGCGCTGCAGCACCGGCCGCCGGCAGGGAGGAGGTGTCGGGAGAACTCGGGGGCGCTCCGAGTGTCCCGCTGGTGAGAGGCCCTTCTGCTGAGAACCACCACCTGTGCTTCCCTGGGAGACAGGGGTCATGGTTACAGCCTCCGGATGTCACTGCGGCCCGGGGCCCCTCTGTCGGCCTGGCCGAGGCCCTGCTGGGAGGCGGGAGGCGCCCTCCCGGCCTGGAGAGGAAGCACGGTAAAGCCGGCGGCTCTGGGAGGGCGACATCCAGTCTCCTTCACAGATCAGGTCACTGCTGACACCGTGGTGACTTCTGACTCGGACCAGGGCGCGGGGAGTCCCCCCCACATGCGGAGTGAGGGACACGGTGTTCCAGAAGCCTTTGGGTGTGAAGGGCCTGGTAGGAGTGAGTCTTGTCTGTCCCTGCCGAGTGGGGAGCGTCCCGAGGGCCAGGGGAGGCAGCCCTGGCACGTGCTGGGGAAGGGAGGACCTTTTCCGGGGCCGGGGACAGCCCGCCAGCCCCGGCCGCGTCGTCCTGCAGAAAGCCGTGTCTGCGCCCGCTCCGAGCCCCGGCCGCCTCGCAGGCAAAGGGTGTTGAGGCAGAGGCAGGGCTGGCAGGGGAGGGGCTGCGACCCCGGCGAGCGGGAGCCTGGGCCTGGCAAGGCTGTGAACGGGGGCGCCTTCCACTCCAGCCTGACTCCTTCTGCCTCATGGGACCCAGTATTTCATCCTTAGTTTGAGGCTCAGCCACATCAGCTTGTGGCGCTCCCCCTTAAGGCCCAGATCGCCGGTGGGGTCACGGGTGGAGGACATTGGGGTCACGGGGTGGAGGACAGTGGGGTCACGGGGTGGAGGACAGTGGGGTCACGGGGTGGAGGACAGTGGGGTCACAGGTGGAGGGCAGTGGGGTCACAGGTGGAGGACAGTGGCGTCACGGATGGAGGACAGTGGGGTCACGGGGTGGAGGACAGTGGGGTCACAGGGATCGAGGACAGTGGGGTCATGGGATGGAGGACAGCGGGGTCACGGGTGGAGGACAGTGGGGTCACGGGTGGAGGACATCGGGGTCACGGGGTGGAGGACAGCGGGGTCACGGGTGGAGGACAGCGGGGTCACGGGTGGAGGACAATGGGGGTCACAGGTGGAGGACAGTGGGGTCACGGGGTGGAGGACAATGGGGTCACAGGTGGAGGACAGTGGGGTCACAGGTGGAGGACAGCGGGGTCACGGGTGGAGGACAGTGGGGTCACGGGTGGAGGACATTGGGGTCACGGGGTGGACAGTGGGGTCACGGGTGGAGGACAGTGGGGTCACGGGGTGGAGGACAATGGGGTCACAGGTGGAGGACAGTGGGGTCACAGGTGGAGGACAGCGGGGTCATGGGTGGAGGACAGTGGGGTCACGGGTGGAGGACATTGGGGTCACGGGGTGGACAGTGGGGTCATGGGTGGAGGACAGTGGATCGAGGAGAGCACAGTCACAGAAAAGTTGGCAAAATCCAGACACTGTCAACGCCTCCATCCCAGAGTGTCCTCACAACCCAGCTTGTGCCGTCAGGCCCCCTCAATTCCTCTCAGGCCCCCTCAGGCCCCTCAGGCCCCGGGCGGCAGCGCCAGCAGGTGTGGCACACGACCGCTCGTGAGGTGGCTGCCCACGTGCTGGGCACGGGCCTCGTCCTGTCACAGCCGGGCTCCAGCGCATCTGCAGTGGTTGTGTGCGTGTGCGTGTGTGTGACTGCGTGGGTGTGCGTTGCCGTGATTGCATGTACGCGAGCACAGGTGTGTGTCTAAGTGCCTGTACGTGAGCGTGTGTGATGTGTGAGCACATGTACCTGTGTGTGTGGCGTGAGTCTACGTGCGTGTGCATGATGAGTGCTTACATGTGTGTACACGAGTGTGCGTGTGGTGCGTGTACGCATGTGTGCATATGCAAGTGTGTGTATGTGTATGCGCGATGTGAGGGTGTGTGCGTGTGTGCATGTGTGCGTGATGTATGTGAGGGTGTGTGCGTGTGTGCGTGTGTGATGTATGTGAGGGTGTGTGATGTGTGCACATGTGTGCGTGTGTAAGGGCACGTATGTGAGTGCGTGTCCGTGTGTCTGTGTGCTGTCTACGTGTGTGTGCGTGTGTGAGACCACACGAGTGTGTACCAGTGTGCGTGTGAGCAGAGGGGGAGGAGTCACAAAGTGAGAGTGTGTCCTCAGTCACTTTCTCGGGTGAAAAGACGCCGTTTCTCTCCACTCCTCCTCCTCCTCCTCCTCCTCCTCCTCCGCTGTCCCAACCGTCTCCCCGTGCGGCCAGCGCAGCCTGCGCGACCTCAGGCGGGTGGGACCCGGTAGCCCCGCTCACGGGCGCGGGGCCGAGAGGCTGCCAGCAGGGCCTCCACGGACATCTGCGCGCCCACCTCCACGCCGGCGGCGCTCACCGCAGCCAGAGGCGGCCACGGGGTAACGTCCGCTGACGGCAGGGTGAACGAGCTGTGGTCGGCACGCGTGACGAAACACCATTTAGCCTTAAAAGGGAAGGAAACGGTGACACAGGACAGCAGGATGAGCCTTGAGGACATTATGTTCGGTGAAGTGAGCCACAGTTCCACGTGCGTGTTGTATTTTTAGGCAGGATGTGATGGGGGTGGGGCGGGACTCGGTCTCGGAGAGAAGCGGTCGGTCCGCACGCATCTCGGAGGCAGCGTCCTTGGGACGCGCCGCCGGGTGGCCGTGTCGTGGCCGTGGAGGACGCACTAAACAGCGCGGACGGGCACAGTCCCGGGCTCTGTGCCCAGTGGATTATCTTGTGGACGGGAAGGATCCGGGTGAGGAAGGGTTAGCCGGTGTAGGACATCGTGCCTGTGACTGCCGGGGCCATGCCGAGCAAGCGGTGGCGGGTGGGGGGGGGGTTGCCCAGTGACTTTGCTGTTAGGGGCAGAGCTCACAGACAGTCCCATCCACGCCAGGAGGATCGCACCCCCGGGAAGGGTGGTCCCGTGCCCCGGAAGGGTGGAGGTCCGGAGGTGACCAGCCCACGGCGGGAAAGGAGAGACACCAAGGCTCGCGGCATCTCAGAACACTTGTATCCTGACTTCTTTCAAGACTGTTCTCGGCAACACCAAAGCCTGAGTTCTCCTGATGGTCTCGTGATGGGGAGACATGTTCGTTTGAAACCCGTTAGTAAAAAACAACAGTTCTGACTTTGACAAAAAGAAGAATTTATTGAAAAACCCCTGGAACCAAGGGCTTGAGGGCCACGAGGACCCTCTGTCCCTGTCACCCCTCCTCCCAGCGTGGGGGTTCCATCCGTGCTGGCCGGCTTCCTTTCCAAAGCGACACTGCACGCGTGGCCCCGTCGCCAGAGCCTGGGCGCCAGCGAGGGTGGTGTCGTCCGCACTGCGTTTCCAAACTTAACGCCTCGAGGGAGGGCTCTGGCCGTGCTGAGGTCAGGTGCCTGCCCATCAGCCAACTGTATTCGGGGTTCGGAGGGTTCGCGGCCGAACAGATGTCCCCAGCCGGGACCGTGTGATCGGGCTGCTGAGCAGAAAATTTCTCAGCAGGAAAAGGAGGTGCTGACGGACAAAACAATACACGTTCATGCAAAGCCAGGTCGACAAAGGTCCATCTTTTCTTGCCCCAGGGAGGGACCTCCTTGACAGCGGGCAGAACAGAGCTGTAAAGAGCGGTTAAACTCCCTAAAGAGAACAACTTGAGTTTTTAGGAAACGGACATACGCTTGGAACGGACGCTTCACGGAGGGAGGGTGCAGAAGCGCCGGCGAACACACACGAAGGTGTTAAAGCCACACCGAGGTGTCACTCCAGACCCTCCAGAAGGACAACGTTAGAAGGACGGACCCCACGAATGTCGGCGGGGAGGAGCTGGCGCACAGCGGCGCGGTCACGGGAGCACGCCGCGGCAGTCCCTGACAAAGCTGAGCTTCTCCGCACAGAACCCCGAAGCCAGAGCGAGCCGCCTACCTGCCGTGTGGCCCCGCGTCCCACAGCTAGATGTTTCCCTGGGGAAACGAACGCTCGTCGCTGGAAGGACTCGCACGCGGCGGCGTAGAGCGGCTCTGTTCCTGGCCGCCGCACCGCCAGGCGGAGCACGGACACGCCACAGGTGGAGCCACACGGCGGAATGCATTGCTCAGTAATAAGAAGGAACAAACCATTGATTTTCTCAACCGCGTGCACGACTAGGGCAGAAGCTAGGCGTGTGCGCTGGCCGATGCCCTTTGCGTGGGATTTTAGGCCGGGGGAAAGGGGCCCCCGGTGACACCCAGCAGACCAGCAGTGGCCTGCGGTGGGGGGCGGGGTGTAGGGGACCGACCACAAAGGGGCACGAAGAGACGTGTCTTCGCGTGCCGACGGGGACGTTGACACTGGTCGGAACTCACCGGAGTGCTCGCTGTGAGCGGGTGGATTTTAATATCTGGAAACCCTGCCTCCATACTGCTGGTAAGCAGTCTGTTTTCCTGTCTTCCGCGGTAATCAGTCCTGCAGAGGCAGTCCCTCCCAGAGCGCGGATCTGACCACGTATGTCTCTCTCCTGCGTAAACCTCCCAAGGTCCTGGGGCGCCTGGGTGGCTCAGTCGGTGAGGTGTCCGACTTCGGCTCGGGTCATGATCTCAAGGTTTGTGGGTTCGAGCCCCATGTCGGGCTCTGTGCTGACAGCTCAGAGCCTGGAGCCTGGAGCCTGCTGTGGATTCTGTGTCTCCCTCTCTCTCTGCCCCTCCTCCGCTCGCACTCAGTCTTTCTCTTAAAAATAAATAAAAATATTTAAGAAATTAAAAAAAAACCTCCCAAGATTCCTCTTCTTTTTTGGCCCATTCTGAGCTCCCCAGGCTGCGGGGACCTCAGACACGTATCTGCTCTCAGTGTGACTTTGAGTCTGTGGTTCAGCTGAGTCAGGACAGACGTCTGTACTCCCGCCTGGGCGTGCTCAGGCTCCGCCTGGCGGCCTCGTGTTCGTCCCCAGGAGCCAGCTTGAACGCGGGCATTCTCTCAGCGCCCACCCCCCCCACCGCTGAACTTCGGGTCATGTTGTGCTAATGCCCCTTAAAACTGTGCAGCAGAAACTTCCGGGGTTTCCGAGACTCAGTTACACTATAAGCACCGTGCTAACGGCACGCTCTCCTGGACGCAGCACGGGGCCCGGCCCGCGGCAGGTGCTCGGCGAGCTCGGGGAGCCGGCGGCCGAGGCAGCCGCTTCGGGGTGCCCCGAGTTCCTGCTCGGCACAGAGCGCGCCCTCGGGCGGCCGGGTCTCACCTGCTGTCGCCGAACACACTTCCGCTTCCTTCGTTTCTGTTTCAGACCCACCATTCCGTCCTGAGCAGAGAAAGGCCGAGGCCGGCTGCCGAAATCACGTGACGCTCCCGTCTCCTGTACTTCCCCCACGGTGACGTTCGGGGAAGGAAGAACACTGCTTCCGCTCTGCTCGGGGAAACTTGGCCCGAGAACCATCGTAGCTTCAGCCGTGACACCAGCGCGACTGTGAAGTAGGCTGGAATACTGGGCTCGTCCGTCCTTTTCGCCTGCGCCGTCCAGGTGCGCGCTCCGGCCAGCCACACCTGCGCCGTCCAGGTGCGCGCTCCGGCCAGCCACACCTGCGCCGTCCAGGTGCGCGCTCCGGCCAGCCTCTCCTTCCCTCTCTGCATCTTACTTGGATACCTGTTGCCCACTCTGCGCACCAGCCATTGGGAAAACGCTTGGTGTGGCCGGCGGTGGTGGTGACAGCGCGCCGTCGGCGTCTCTGGTGTGCCGCGGGCCGGGCCCCACGCGTGCCCTCTGCGAGCCCCCCAGGGAGCGACACAGCCCTTTTCCTGGGCGAGCTGCCCATCCGGAGCCCGGGGGACGCACAGAAGGTCCAGCGGCTGCCGTTTGAGATGCCAGGAGACGTCTGCACGTGGTACAGAGGCAAAGAGGACGGGCACGCAGGGTCTCCGGCTCGGGCGGAGAGAAGGGCTCGCCGGGCTGGCGCTGAAGGCGGGGATGCGGAGACACGGGCCCGGAGCCGGGACAGCGCCCCAGAGTCAAAGCAGGGACTGTGGTGGGGGCATCAGGCCAGCCAGGGGGGTCAAGCCGGGGCACAAGGTCCACTCAGGAGCTTGGGCTCCTCTTGTTAGGCCACGGGAAGCCCTTGCAGGGGCCTGAGCTGGTGCGCAGAGTGGGCAACGGGTATCCACGTAAGACGCAGAGAGGGAAGGAGAGGCTGGCCCGAGCACACACCTGGACGGCACAGGTGTAAAGGACAGACTAGCCCAGTACTCTGGGTTGCACACAGGCATTCTGTCTTCTGTGGGATTGTTCATAATTTTAACCTCCCCCTGGCTTCCCCCCTCTCTTTCCTCCTCCATCCCCTTGTGGCTCCTACAACCGCAGTTTTATTAAAACTCCAACCCCGGGAGCCGCGTCTGTGGACACCTCTCTCCAGCCCTCCTGCCTCCCAGCTCCCTGCCTTCCCAGCTCCGTGTTCTCCCCAGCGCCCTCTTAGGCTTTGCTCCCCAACACAGCAGGAGACTTGGGGGGAGTCCCACCTGCTTGTTTCGCTCATGGAACGTCCTGGAAATTAGTCTCCCTGGATGGAAACCATGCTCCCACCAAGCGCCTCATCACGGTGGGACGGTGGCTCTGCTTGACCGGGGGCAGACTCGCCTCCGTTGGTTTCTGACAGTTGAGGCTCGGCCCCCATGGGCCGAGGAACCCGGTGACCGGGGCGTGCAGGTGTCACGTGGCTCTTCGTGGCCCGGCGGTGTCACTGTTGACGACCAGTGCTCTCTGGAGAGTTTGTCCCCGCCGTGGCCTCGGGGAGGGGAAGCAGCTTGAGTCGCTCAGGCACTAAAGAGTGAGCCAGGGCTGGGGGCTCCCCCGAGCCGCCTCCCGGAGCAGCCAAAACCCCAGCAGTTTCCCCCACGAGTTCTGCCTTTGGGGAAAAGAGAGGTTGACCTCAGCAGCCTGAGATCATGCACGGGGGCCCTCGTCCTGGAGCTTGGGTTCGCCTGGCTGCTCGCCACCCGGGATAACCTCAGGGTGCTTCCCTCCTGTCCCCCGTGGAGCCCTGCCGGAGCAGGAGGGGACCAATGACACACTGGGAGGCATGAGATCCAGGCCACCTTGTCTCCAGGGGGTTCTGACCTGGGGGGCCGCGGCCCTGCGGTCGCCTGGCGGGAGCGGGATGGCGGGGGGGCTGGGGCTGCCTCCCAGATCGCTCTGATCAGTTTCCTCTCTGCTGGGCTGGTGCGAGGACCCCTGACCCGGGCGGCCGTGGACGTCCGTGGCTTGCGCGTGCGCACACTGCCAGGCTGGTGCGAGGTCCCCTGACCCGGGCGGCCGTGGACGTCCGTGGGCTTGCGCGTGCGCACACCGCGCCGGCTCTAGAACCTGCTCCAGGTTCTTTGACCTTCCTCTTAGCAATAAAAGCGGCCTGAGTTTCCTCTCTTTGGATCCGGTGTGGGCTCATGACTACCAATCCCGTAGGACGGAAATGGTGCCACTGGGCTCTCACCTGGGTGACGACCAGCCGTCATATCCTGCACAGGTCACTGGAGCACCTGCTCTGGGTCCCTGAGCCGCCGCGTGACAGGTGTGAGCCGTCCGAGGTCGCCGTGCTGCAGAGACCACACGGCAGACCCCGAGCCCGCAGCCAGCCTGCTCGCCAGGGAATACACCGGTTCCGGCCACCGCGCTCTGGGGTCTGGTTTGGTAGGAAGCAGTAGGTGACTGGCCCTGCATGTATAGATGTGGCGATTTAGGGACACACCGCCAGGAGGCAGGTCACGTACGGGAAGGGGGCGGCAAGTGCAGCCTCGCGGCCTAACGTGCTTTACAAACAGAAGAGGTGGTTGGTTGTTAAGGGGACTCACACTCTTCTGATGGTTGCTCTCAAACACTAGACTTCCCTCAGCCCGAGCCGCGGCTCCACGCTTCTTCAGCGGAAGCTTCTAGACAAGGCGTGTACAGAGAAGACCTTGGTCAGGCCCGGGGAGCTCGTTCGGTGCGGACAGGTTTCAGAAATCACCTGTCATTTCCCGCCGTCCGTCCGCCCCTGGGGCCACGGCGGATCCGTGGGATGCGGGCGCGTCTCCAGAACCTCATCGTTGCCGCGTGCCCGTGGACCTGGCTCCGTGGCCCTGGCGTGGCCTCCAGGAAGGGGCGTCCCCTGATTATCTCCTCCTTTCACGGGCTCTAACATCGTGTCCTCTCTCCTAGGCTGACCGTTCCCTACGGGCAGAAGTCTCCATCTCTAGCACCTAACACGGTGCACGGACGCTCTCGGAATAACTGGACCCCACGCGGTCTGGTCGTCCCCCTCAGCGCGCTCCCAGCGGACCCCTGACTTCACACGAGACTCCACGTGGGGGCAGAGCGGCTCAGGGGACTGCTCCTGGCCCCCCGGCGAGTGTAGACCCAGACCGTGGTGACGTTGAAAAAGGTTACCTTCCTCTGTGTTCACACCTGGTCCGTGGCCAGCTGCTCGTGCCTGACCGCCCCCCCCACCACCTCGGTCTCTCTGCACTTTCTATGACAAGAAATCACTCTCTTTGGTAAAGACTCTGTCTTTCTTCTGCCTGTTCTTGAAAAGCGATTGCCTGGAAACTCTCTGGAATAAAGTGAAGCAGGCTGCAACAGTTCAGAATTTTTAGAGCAACGCCTTTGTGCCTGCAGATCAAGAAGACAGAGCCGGAATCGGCCGACCCCAGTGGCGAGACAGATGTATTCTATTCATTCAACGAAGACTAACTCCCGGCCTTCCCCGGGTGCCGGCTGGGCGCTGGCGAGAGAAGGTGAACCTGACCTTGGATTGCCCAGCTGCAGCTTTTATTTTTTTAATTTTTTAAATGTTTATTTATTTTTGAGAGACAGAGAGAGACAGAGCATGAGCAGGGGAGGGGCAGAGAGAGAGGGAGACACAGAATCCGAAGCAGGCTCCAGGCTCCGAGCTGTCAGCATAGAGCCTGACTCGGGGCTCGAACCCACAGACTGTGAGATCATGACCTGAGCCAAAGTTGGCCTCTCAAGCAACTGAGCCGCCCAGGTGTCCCCCGACTGCAGCTCCTAAATCACGCGCTTACAGTAGTTTCCAGAAGTGCTCACGACCGCGGGAATGTGATGGGCAGTCTCAAGATCCCTAACACCCGTCCCTTCGGTGGTTCTCGTGATGCCCAGCAACGTTTGCAGAAGGGACGCCTCCTGCTCTTGGCTTCGTGCTCCCGTGGGTGGGCGGTCGTAGCCGTCAGGGCAGGGCAGGGCAGGGCGTCCCCCGGGGACAGGCTCCTCTCTCCGTGCAGGTGCCCTGTCGCTCCAGGACCCCGGGTCAGGGTGTGCGATGGTCACACGAGTCGGCGGGAATTTGTAGTGGTTCGTGGACACGGACGGAAAGGCTCGCGGTCGCTCCGCGCGTGGCTGGAAAGTGAACTCGGCCTCCCCAGGGACCCCGCATTGCCCGCCCTCTCTCCTCTTTGTCCCCCCGCAGCTCCCGCCTGCTGGCAGCACAGCCGGCCGGGGACGGGGTGACCGGCAAACACCTGAACCGCCGGGCGCTCTGGTGAGGAGACTCGAAATCCACCCTCGGTCCCCGACGCTCCTCTCAGCCAGACACTTGGCCGCGTCCCGCCCGGGTCCCCAGGTCGCTGCCCGAGCGCCACGCAGTGATAAGGGTGCCCTTCACGTCCCGCTGGGCGCTCACTGATTGTGTCCTCTCGGGCAGCCGTGTGTCTTCGGTGCAGGTGCAGGGAGAGGGAGGGGGCCGCGTTCCCACAGTGCCAGCCGGCCGGCCTCCCGCCTCGTCCCACTTCCGCCCTAGGCCAGCCTGCCCGCCGCGTCCCGTCCTGTCCCTTCCCCCCTGTACAGACGCAGGGCCCGAGGCGGGCAAGCAGGGAGGCGGTGGGGTGAGCCCAGAGCCGGGGACCTGTGCGCTCGAAAGTCTAGAGCCCCGTCTAGTCCCGCGGTTTCTGATTCAGACGGGATAGTTTACCCGATTCCAGCTCGGATCCAGGCTGTTGGTATGAGCAGAACTTTGCTCTGTGTCTCCGGGGTGAAGACCGAGGAGGTGCCCGCCCCGCCCATGCCGCCGTGCTCCAGTCCCAGGGCGCCAGGGCCCACCGCCAGAGCCCCGCTCCAGGGGCCCCTGTGCTGTCCGCTTCCCAGGCTGTTGGCTGAGCTGCACCCCAAGTCTTCCCTGACCTGGGGCAGCCGCTGGGCCGCCGCCCTGGACGCCTCTCTGTAGGTGGCATCGAAATGACTTGCTTCCAAGGGCAGCCGTGTCCCATATACCGACGGCCACGTGCGACCACCTTGTAGCCCCAGACACTTAATCCCAAATGTCGCCCCGTTCCTAGGAAGGCGTACCCCCCCTGCCCCGCCCCCAGCGCCCCCTCCTCTGCGCGGTCTCCACGGATGAGCTTCTTCGGGCCGCTCACGTCGAGCGGAGGCACAGGCCCACTCCTGCGTGGCTTCCTTAATTCCTTTCGGGACGAGGAACGCTCCGCAGTTTCTCCTCACCCGGCGATGCCCGTTCACGCTGCGTAGACCCAATCCGGTCGTTGCAAACGGCGCCGCCGTGGAGTTGGCGTGCGAGGGGGTGAGTTCCTGTTTTCGGCCCCGGGGGACGCCTCGGAGTGGACTCGCCGGGCCACCTGGTAACCCCGCACGAAACCTTTTGGGGAACTGCGGGGTCTCCGCAGGGGCCGCCCCCGGCCTGCCCGCCGGCCGCGCAGGAGCCCCCTGGTTTCCCCACGGCCCCCACGGGAGGCGTCACTCGCGGTTTGAGGAAGTGGGCTGTCGCCGGGCCGTTTTCCTCTTCTTGCCGTCAACTTTCTCTTTCGGGCGCGGCCCGAGCCGGGGGCGCCCGGGAGGAAGGAGGCCGACAGTGATGCGAACGGAAATTTCCCCAGCCCCCGGGTGTCACCGTGCGTCACGCCCCGCCGCGGGGGTTGGGGGGGCGGGGGCCTGGGCCCGCCGTCACCTCGCCGCCTCCCCGAGACCGGGCTCCAGACGGCGCCCCGCGGCCGGCAGAGGATGGCGGACGGCGACTTCGGCTACGTCCTGGCGCTGGCCCAGGACTACATGAGGCGCGTGCTGCAGATGCCGCGGCCCGGGTGCCCCCCGAGCCGAGCGTCCCAAGTGCTGCAAGACGTGGCCTTCTCCGTGCAGGGGGAGGTGGAGGAGAAGTTGAAACCGTGCCTGGACCGGCTCGACGTGGCGTCCGTAGACGCCGCCAGGACTCTCTTCCACCAGGTGATGGAGAAGGAGTTTGAAGACGGCGTCATCAACTGGGGCAGGATTGTCACCGTATTTGCGTTCGAGGGCGTCCTCCTCAAGAAGCTGCTCCAGGCGCGAATCGCCCCGGACGTGGAGGCGCTCCAGGTGGCCCACTTTGTGGCCGAGTTCGTCGTGAAGCACGCGGGAGAGTGGGTCAGGCAACACGGAGGCTGGGTACGTGCCGGGCCGCGCTTCGAGATAGGTGCTGACGGTCTCTCCCTAGTTTAAAAAAAATCTGTTTGCTTCGGGGGGTTTGTTTTTTAAAGTTTCTCATTTTCTTAAGAACCTTATTAATTTTGAGAGAGGGGGAGAGAGAGGAGCAGAGAGAGAAGGAGAGAGAGAATCCCAAGCAGGCTCTGCGCTGTCAGCCCAGAGCCCTACTCAGGGCTTGATCTCATGAACG
This sequence comes from Paguma larvata, assembly GCA_030068075.1. Lineage (NCBI taxonomy): Eukaryota > Metazoa > Chordata > Mammalia > Carnivora > Viverridae > Paguma > Paguma larvata. Next base: position 140,573,141 of record CM057827.1, read on the forward strand.
GGGAGAGCGTGACCTGAGCGAGGAGGAAGATGCGGACCCCTGATGAGCGAGGCGCCCCTGAAGTTTCTCGTTTTAATTTTTTTTAACGTTTATTTATTTTTGAGAGACAGAGAGACAGAGTGTGAGCAGGGGAGGGGCAGAGAGAGAGGGAGACACAGAATCCAAAGCAGGCTCCAGGCTCCGAGCTGTCAGCACAGAGCCCGACACGGGGCTCGAACCCATGAGCTGTGAGATCATGACCCGAGTCGGATGCTTAACGGACGGAGCCCCCCCCCCCCCGCGCCCCTAACGCTGACTGTTTGGAAGTGCCTATGTCTCCGTGGCTGCTCCTTCCAAGCCCCGCCCCGCCCCCGCCGTTGGCAATTATTCTGCGTGCAATCTTGGCTACCGAATAGCTCTATAGAAAATACACGTACTACTTTCTGGTAAGAATTTTTTATGTGTGTTAATAGTACATGGTACTTATTCTGGGTTTTTTCCTCCCAAGGGTCTTTAAAATCTTATTTTAACAACTCCAAAAAAAAAAAAACAAACAGAAAGAGTCCTGCATCCCGCTGTTGTATGTCCGTGCCGTCGGGTGTCGGGCCTCGGCCGTCTCTGGCCGATGGGTATTTCAGTGATTTCCAGTTTGCGGTCGGAACAGGACTTCCCGGAACCTCTGTCCGTGCGTCCCCTTTGGGGATATTGAATCGCTGGGTCCTGACACACGTGTGTTTTTCTAACGTACTAGAACCACGCCCTCCAGAGGGGCTCGGCTGAGGCGCCCGGCTCGCTGACCAACCGGCGTGTGGCGGCCTGTGCGGATTTTCCCCGTGCGCTGCGTTAAGGAAGCGTGTCCAACTTACCTTGTTTTAACTCCTGCTTCTTTGGTTGCTGATGAAGTTGGGCATCTTTTTATATGTTTACTGACTGTTCGTAGTCTTTATTCAGGAAATAGCCTCTTCATATTCCGTTTTCCTACTTTTTGTCTTTTTTTCATTGATTTGTAGCAATTCTTGTTTATATATTTTTATTTTCATGTACTTTCATATACAAAAAATATGTATGGTAGATACCTTCTAATATGTTACTTGTCTTGTAGAACTATAGCTGCAGGGGCCGCCTCGGTGGCTCAGTTGGTTAAACGTCTGGCTTCAGCTCAGGTCAGGATCTCAAGGTTTGTGGGTTCGAGCCCCGCATCGGGCTCTGTGCTGACAGCTTGGAGCCTGGAGCCTGCTTCGGATTCCGTGTCTCCCTCTCTCTCTGCCCCTTCCCTGCTTGTGTTCTGTCTCTCTCTGTGTCTCAAAAATAAATAAGATTAAAAAATAAAAATAAATAAACCCATAGGTATCGGGCACCTGGGTGGCTCAGTCATTAAGCATCTAACTTTGGCTCAGATCATGATCTCACGGTTTGTGAGTCTGAGTCCCACATTGGGTAAGCCTGAGCCTCATTTTGAGTGAGCCCCACTTCTCTCTCTCTCTCTTTCACCTCCTCTGCCCCTCCTGGATTCTCTCTCCCTGCCCCCTCTCACTTGTGCCTCTCTCTCTCTCTCTCTCTCTCAAAAAAAAAAAAATTATAGCCATCTTTGGTTATTATGTTTATTTTTATTTTTTCTTTATTTACTTTTAAAGATTTTATTTTTATGTAATCTCTACACCCAATGTGGGGCTTGAACTCACGACCCTGAGGCCAGCAGTCCCACGCTCCACTGACTGAGCCAGCCGGGTGCCCCTGGTTATTATGATGTTCTAAATTTCGATGCAGTCACATTTTACGGGACGTCCCCTGCATCTTGTCTAAGGCTTTGTGGTGTCACAATGGGGCGTCCCGCAGCTGGTCCCCCCCCCCAACTCAGACTGACTCGGGGCTGGATGGAGTGTGGGCGGGTCAGCTGTAGGCGGCTCTGGGCGGGGGGGGAATTCCCGCCGTGCCGGCGGAGGCCAAACTCCTGGGGCGCAGAGGCCCGCGTGCGAGCCTGCGGAGGAGCCAGGTCACTGCCCTCTGTGGGCTCAGACGGCCCCGGCGCCTCCCGTGGTCTTTGGAGCACGTACGTTGTGATGAACGTTACTTAAAAGTTAACCGGCTAACAGTGTGTTCTGGGAGCTCCCGGAGCTCTCCGCCGGTGGGGGCCCGGGGTTGTCTCTGAGAGTTTCCAGAAGCGGACTCGTCTTTCGGGCAGGTGGCCCGGGTGTGGGTGTGAGTGTGGCAAGGCGAAGCCGTCCCGAGCGGACGTAGGATTACACACGCGGGCCCATGTGCACGCGCAGCCTTTGCAGGGTCCTGGGGCACCGGGCTTTCACACCTGAGCGGCTCGGCTCTTGGACGTGACCGTGCGCTCCCTTCCAGCCCTCACGAGACGCTGGCTGCGTGAAGGGAGGGCAGGACTGGAGGCCGTGGGCGCTAGCACGGCGGGCGGACGCGAGCGGACTTACTCGGGAGGGTTCGTCTCAGGGTGGATGGCGCTGTCACGCCCCCGTCCCCATACGGTCAAGATTTCCCGATCCGTAAGACGAGGTCGGACCCGGCCGGCCCGAAAGCACGGGGTCGCTGGTGCTGTCCGCTGTCACTGGCTCCAAGTGGGAAATCCGTGCCCGTGAGGGAAGCTGAGAAGTTAGCCACAGCCGGAGAGCGCCGGCCGTCTGATTACTTTGCAAGCGTGATGACAGACGGATGTCGTGAAAACGTGTGTGTCAGGAAGGCGGCATGTGTGGCCGCTCGGATCGTATGAGCGCCGACGGCGAGTCACTGACCTGGTCCCTGGGCTCACCTAGTGCCCGGCGACGGTGAGAAGCTACTACTCCCAGCCTTGCTGCCTCATCTGCGGAACGGAGAGAGTATTGCTTCCTCCTCCCAGGACCCGTGTAAGGATTAAATCAGTTACTATTAACTGGAATAAGTACTCAGTACAAGTTTAAGGGTGGCCGTTAGCAGGAGTGGTAGAATGGCCGAACTTCCCGGGTTAACCGGATTCAGTCCCCCTAAAGTTCTACCGGCGAGGACTAGATACTGGTCACCATCTAAACCAGAGGCCCCGGAGGGAAAAGATGAGGCCGTGTGTCGCTAATGCCGCTTGTAACGTGTTCTTTCTCATTTTCTTTTTTTTTTTTTAGTATTTATTTATTTTTGAGACAGAGAGAGACAGAGCATGAGTGGGGGAGGGGCAGAGAGAGAGAGGGAGACACAGAATCCGAAGCAGGCTCCGGGCTCTGATGAGCCGTCAGCACAGAGCCCGACGCGGGGCTCGAACTCACAGACTGTGAGATCATGACCTGAGCCGAAGTCGGAAGCTCAACCGACTGAGCCACCCAGGCACCCCTCTTTCTCATTTTCTATCAGCCTGAGTCCCCCTCCCTCCCTTAGAAGGGGAGTCCAGGGTGCCTCGTGAAATGTCAAACGGCTGAGAAGGGCTCACGGGAAATTTCAGGAGGCTTAACTCTGATTCTGAAAACCACCCGAACACGGAAGGAAAGTCCCTCTCCGGACGGGGCCGACGGCTGGTGCTTTCCAAGCAACCGTAGGAGTTAGAAGAAGTAAGACAAGTTGTTTCTGGTTTGGTCGGTTATGGTTTTTTATGCTCTTCCTGCTCTAAGGGACAGTCTGTTCGCGCCAAACAGAAGGCCCCGGGGAGGCTCGTGCGCGGCGGCCGGGTGCCTGCTGGCAGAGGTGCCTCCAGAAGGCGCAGGGCGAGGCCGGCGAGGGGACGGAGGCTCTGGCCGTCCCTCACGTCCTTTGACTCGTTAGGTTTGGGGGCCACCTTCTCCTTAGATTTCTCTCCAATTTTGACTTGGGATTTAAAGTTATTTAATGAAAAGTAGGGAGAGACAGCCCCCCAGCCCCCTCCCTATAGGAACGCGCTCTAGCTTGGCGTCCCTCTCCGGCCCTCTCCCTCACGCTCTGCGCCCCGGGCGCGGGCCAGCCCTGTGGCCACCCGCCCGGCACCTCCAGGCCGCGTCCTCTGTGGCCCGACGCCGGCCGCAGCCGCTCACCCGGCGCCCACCCTCGCCCCGCTGCGGCCCGTTCCCCTCGCGGCGGCCAGAGTGACCGCTGAACAGCTCGCGTTCGCTCACCCAGGGACCCCACTTTCCGCGGGTCTTCCCCGAGCCCTCGCAGCTCCAGCCTCCCCGGGGAACGAGCTGAGCACGCTCCGCGCCCCGGGCCTTTGCACTGGCTGCCGCCACCGCCTGGAGCCCCCCGGGGTCGACCTCGGCCCCGCCGCCCTTCCCAGGGGCCCGCACCACCGCCACCCTCCTCGGGGAGTCCCTGACAGCGCTGCCGCTCCCTCCCGTACCCCGCCGGACTCCCTCGTAACTGCTTGTCTGTTCCTTGTCTGCCTCTGGGACGAGCGTGCGAGCTCAGGGAGGCCGGGGCTCCTGCGGTTGAGTTCGCAGGTTCGTTTCCAGGGCATCAAACTGTCCCCGGCACGTGGCTGATACCTGTCGAGTGAGTGCGCGGCCTGCACGATCTCCAGGAGATGCGGGGATGAGGTCGTGGTATCTTCCTAGATCCAAAACCTTCTGAGGATCCGGGTTTCTCTGATTTACTGATGCAGGACATTGTTTTGTGTTCAGGCTTTCTTGAAGCCGAGGCAGCCGGACCTAACGAAGTATTCCCGAAATAACCAGCCCTGGGCGCCCTGCCGTATTCCCTCACTGCGGGCCCGACGTCGAAACCCTATTTCTCTATTTTCCTATAAGGGTTTTAAGATAGAAATAGCGTCACTGAACATGTGTTTTTGAGAGAAGAAACCTCACTCCCGCCCCGTAACCGCCTGCGTGCGTGCGTGCGTGCGTCCCATGCGGTTACGACTGAGGTGAACTCGAGCGTTCTCTCGTGTGAGAACAGATATTTTCACCCCTGCCTCCCGCATCCCACGCCGACATTTCTAACGTCTACGGAACACCCGGGTTTATGCACCGTAATTACTCCACCGGCTCCCGACCGTTAGACATTGGGGTTGTCTTCCTTCGTGGAAATAGTGCTTCAAGACCGGCCCGGGCGGCGGGGGGGGGGGGGGGCTCTTCCGCCCCATCGCTGAGCAGTGTCTAACGGTGGACGGACTGCCCGTCGCCCCGATCCCGGCACACGCACTGCTTCCCGAAAGCGCTCTCTTTCCGCTTAAAAATAATTTGGGGGATTTCACAAGACTCAGAATAGCAAGGTCAGGTTAACAGGTCTAAAAGTCAGTGAGACCGTATGGCAGCGCGAGCTTCTGTAATTGTAGTAATGCTGAGTTTTCCCCGGACGCTCGCGCCTGGTTCACGTTTCTGTTTTCAGCAGGCCTTCGTCCTTTCAACTCTTAAGGCCTCGATGATGATTCTCTTACCCTTGAATGAGCCATTTCGCGTAAGTGTAAATATTTTCCTGGTCAGTTCTTTTCTGTTTTTTTTTTTTTTTTTTTTTTAATTCTGTTAAAATACACATAACATAAAAGGTACCGACTTAACCATTTAAAAAATTTTTTTTAATGTTTATTCATTTTTGAGAGACCCCGAGAGACAGTGTGAGCAGGGGAGGGGCAGAGAGAGAGGGAGACACAGAATCCGAAGCAGGCTCCAGGCTCTGAGCCATCAGGACAGAGCCCGACACGGGGCTCGAACTCACCGACCGTGAGATCATGACCTGAGCCGAAGTCGGCCGCCCAACTGACTGAGCCCCCCAGGCTCCCCCCAGCTTAACCATTTTTAAGCACGCCTGTCAGCAGTAACGTACAGTCACACTGTTGTGCGTGACATCACCAGCATCCGCCCCCAGGACTCTGAGCCCCTGAACATGAGCTCCCATCCCCCCCCCCCGCCCTGATCACGGTAACCGCCATCCTATTTTTCTGCGTTCATGGTTTTGACCGTGGGCGAGCACTGCGTGTACATGGGGTTATACAGGATGTGTGTTCTTGGGACTGGCTTCGCTCACTGAGCACAGTGTCCTGAAGGCTCATCCTCAGTGGAGCAGCTGTCAGAATGTCCTTCCTTTTTAAGGCTGAGGAGTATCCCGTTGTGTGACTAGACCACGTTTCGGTCATCCACTCATCGGCCGATGGACGCCTGCCTTCCTTCCATGTTTTAGCTACTGTGAATTCTCTCCTTTTAATTTTAGCTTTTTATGGTTAAAAAACCCTCTAATCCTCTAATAACTGGATTCGTCCGTTATTCCCTTTTTTCGCGCTCTTTAGCTGCGAAGTTGAGTGTATGTCAGATGACATGCTAAGTGCCCAATGGTGACCACTGTCCTAGTAAGAGCGGTCATTCGAGAATACCTCGTTATTGTGGGTTAGGAAGATGCTGGAAGGGAGGCAGCGAGGGGCGCGTGGGAAGCGTGCGTGTGCCAAGGCGGAAGGGAGGAGGAAGGAGACAGAGGAGGGGCCTGTTCCCCCGTTTGGCCATGACGCTGCGTGCTCAGAGCATGACTCTGCACCTGACTCTGTGTGGACAGAAAACGGCTCTCTTGGGCAATCCTTCAGACGGAAAATCCCCTTGTCGGGTGTCCGTGCTGGCCGGGCTCGGGAGGAGGCCCAGGGCGCCGGACAACAGGTCCATTCCAGCCCCAAAGAGGAGTCACCCGGGCTGTGAGCTGCTTGAAGGGGCTTGTCACCCCAGAATCTGGAACCTGCTGGGGCAGGGCAAATGTTTACTAGACGAAGAGTTAAAAAAAAATGATTCCAACAATATTCTAATCCTTTGGGTGATTGTTTGGAAGCCTGCAGGAGGAAGGAACAGTGTTGGGAGGGCAGCACAGGCCCAGGCGCTAGGGACTGAGGTAACTTTAGGTGGGTCACATTTTTCTCGTTCGGCGGGATGACGGCGGGCACGGGGCTGGGCGATGCGAGAGCCGCTCTGTGGGCAGGACGCTCTGTGGTTACAGGTCCTCAACTGCGGGGGCACTTCAGACCCCGTTGTTTTAAAACCATGATCAAAAAGAGAATGAGGGGCGCCTGGGAGGCTCAGTCGGTTGGGCGTCCGACTTCAGTGAGGGTCATGATCTCACAGGTCGTGGGTTCGAGCCCCGCGTCGGGCTCTGTGCTGACAGCTCAGAGCCTGGAGCCTGCTTCGGAGTCTGTGTCTCCCTCTCTCTCTCTGCCCCTCCCCTGCTCATGCTCTGTCTGTCTCTGCCTCTCAAAAATAAAATAAACTTTCAAAAAAAAGAGAGAGAATGAAACTAAAAAAAAAAAATTAAAAAAAAGGGAATGAATCCCGGCTTTCTGGAGCAATCCTTCAGGTGGAAAATCCCTTCGACGGGTGTTCGTGTGCTGGCTGTGCTCAGGAAACCACCTCGTGGTAGGCTCAGGGGCACCGATCGGCCTGGCTTTCTCCTGGGTCCTCCTGACTCTGCACAACACCGTTCACAAACATAAATGCACCTCACAACACCAGACAATTGACACAGAGGGAAGAAATGAGACTTTCTCTCCTCCAGAGCGGTGCGTCCAGCCACTAGGCACCCGTGTCTGTCGAACACTTGAAACGTGGCTAGTGTCAGTGCCGATGGGCCTGAAAGTGCAAAACGCACGTCGGATTGTCAAGTTTCGATACAAATGGTATCAAATACCTCGATAATTTTCATACTGATTACATGCTGAAATATTAGTATTTTCGATAAATTAAATCTATTTTTAAAATTGATTTTACATATTTATTTTTTAAAAGATGTGTCGGGGGGGGGGGCGCCTGGGGGGCTCAGTCATTGAGTGACTGACTCCAGCTCAGGTCGTGGTCTCGCGGTTCGTGGGTTCGAGCCCCGCTTCGGGCTCTGTGCTGACGGTGCAGAGCCCGCTTTGGATCCTCTGTCTCCGTCTCTCTCTGCATTTCCCTTTCCTTACTCTCTCTCTCTCTCAAAAATGAATCAACATTTTAAAAAGTTTTTTTCATTAAAAAAATAAAAAATGTGGCTAGGGATGCCTGGGCGGCTCAGTCAGTTGAGTGTCCCACTCCCGATTTTGGCTCAGGTCACCATCTCACCGTCCATGGGTTTGAGCCCCTGTGCTGACAGCGCAGAGCCTGCTTGGGATTCTCTCTCCCTCTCTCTCTCTCTGCCCCTCCCCTTCTCGCTCTCTCCCTTAAGATAAATAAACTTTTAAAAAAATAAAAACTGTGGCCGGTAGATCCTTAAACTTCCCTCTGAAGCTCTCTCTGTATTTCTGTGGTCCGCGCTGCCCCGGAGAGGCCCGGGGTGGGGCTGCGGGACACAGAGGTGACCGGGGAGCTGCCTGTGTTGAGAGGGGGTTCCTTTCCTCCCAGTAAACCGTCTCCTCCGATTTCTAAAATGTGAAATTTATTCGACAACAGGAAAATGGCTTTGTAAGGAAGTTCGAACCCAAGTCTGGCTGGCTGACTTTTCTGGAAGTAACAGGAAAGATCTGTGAACTGTTCTCTCTCCTGAAGCACTACTACTGACCGGCCGGAAGGAGAGAACGCTCTGGATTGTGACACCCGCCTCGTTTCCACAGCACGGACTTCCACCGAGCAAATGACTTCGGTGACGTCACTCGATCCTGTGGAGTGACGGGAGTTATGTTCTCGTTTCGATGAATAAATTGTATTTGTCCCCACATGTACCTTGTGTCCTGCCTGGGAGTCGAGCAGAAGGGCAAAGCCCAGACGGGGAGACAGGGATTGAATTACGGGGATGGGGGGGTGGCCCCCGGGACCCCCGGGTGCCTGGGGATTTCCGCCGACGGCCTCCCCACTGACTGCGCCCCCGGCAGGGAGGTAGCAGGTGCTCTGGGCGGTGGGGACAAAGACAGTCGGGTACGAGACTCCGCGCCGAGACTCCTTCGTCAGCCTTTCCCCTTAAAAACGTGGTAAGTTCCACAAACGTGTCTCGTCCTCGGTCGCGGGTTCCAGTGTTAAGGTGGGCACATTCGACTGCAACACAGGAGCGCCACAGTCTGTCCTAGGCACCCCCCTCCTCCCCCCACACGGGCTCTACCCCCTCGGGGCTGAGGGTCGTGTTTTAGGAAGTAGTTTAAGGATCTGATAAAGAGACCGGGGCCTTCCCTCTCCGGTTCTGCGCAGTTCACGGGGGTTTCGGTTAATTCACCCTTCGCTTCCTCTGTGGTTTTTTTTTTAAAGCCGGTTTGAAGAAAACCCTTCAGAAATCACTCTCGAAGCGGGGTCTACTCCGCACACCTGCACACAGATCCCACGCGTTCCCTGCCCCCGCGGCTGGTGCACGGCAGGGAGCGCCAGGCGCCTGCAGAGTCTGTGGCTCTGTCTTGTCTTATCTCATTTAAGATCTTATCTCATCCCGGTAAGTGCCTCCTCATCTTCAGCCCCGCCCCGTGTCCCCCACCCCCCACCTGCCTCTCCTCTGGTGACCCTCAGGTTGTCTCTGTAGTAATAGTCCCCTGTGGTTCTTTTTTTTTTTTTAATGTTTATTTGTCTTTGAGAGAGAGACAGAGCATGAGTGGGGGAGGGGCAGAGAGAGGGGGAGACACAGAATCCCAAGCAGGCTCCAGGCTCTGAGCCATCAGCACAGAGCCCGACGCGGGGCTCGAACCCACAGACCAGGAGATCATGACCTGAACTGAACTCAGATGCTCAATCGGCTGAGCTGTCCAGGCGCCCCCAGTCCCCTGTGATTCTTAACACTGGAGCTTGGATGCTGGGGTGAGTCGGTAGGAAACATTTCTTGCAGAAGTAACTGTGGCTGACACATGAAACGATGCTCAATGTCACTCATCATCAGGGAAATACAAATCAAAACCACACTGAGATACCACCTCACACCAGTCAGAGTGGCTAAAATGAATAAATCAGGAAACTATAGATGCTGGCGAGGATGTGGAGAAGCAGGCACCCTCCTACCCTGTTGGTGGGAATGCAAACTGGTGCAGCCACTCTGGAAAATGGTGTGGAGGTTCCTCAAAACAATGAAAATAGAGCTACCCTATGACGCAGCAACAGCACTGCTAGGAATCTACCCAAGAGACACAGGATTGCTGATGCATAGGAGCACGTGTACCCCAATGTTCATAGCAGCACTTTCGACAATAGCCAAATCATGGAAAGAGACCAAGTGCCCATCAACTGACGAGTGGATAAAGAAGTTATGGTACTTATATACAATGGACTACTACGCGGCAATGAGAAGAATGAAATCTGGCCATGTGCAGCAACATGGATGGAACTGGAGGGTATTATGCTGAGTGAAATAAGTCAGTCAGAGAAAGACAGATACCATATGTTTCCACGAATAGGTGGACTTTGTGAGACTAAGCAAAAACCAGGGGGAGGGGAAGAGGGGAAAGGAAAAAAAGACACAGAGAGGGAGGGAGACAAAACATAAGAGACTCTCAAAGACTAAGAACAAACTGAGGGTAAGGGGGATGAGGGAGGGGGGAGAGGGGGTGATGGGCATTAAAAAGGGCACATGTTGGGATGAACACTGGGTGTTATATGTAAACCAATTTGAAAATAAACTATTAAAAAAATAAATTAATTAATAAAAAGAAGTAAGTGGGGCTTATTTATCCAACCGCATCCGAGAGCCAAGTACCTGGGGCTCGCCTCGGCCCTGAGTGGGGGCATTCCTACCCCGTTTCACCTTGGTGCTTCCCCGCCCCTGCTCAGGGTGTGAGGCCCCACTGTGCGTTGGCACGGACACCACAGGAAGGGCGTGCACGGGTCCCGCCGGCTGGACTGCATGCGCCCAAGAGGCCACACGCCCTGACCTTTGCACCGCAGCGACCTCCTCAACAGAGTGACACTGGGGAACCCGTGACATTCCTGGCTGGCTTGTGACGCAGTCTTTCACAGAGCAGCTCTCTGTGTTTTCTTACTCAAAAACCAGGGGGAGGGTTTACTCTTAGCTAACTCCGCACACAGAGAGGGCGGAACGGATCGTAGACCTAAATGTGAGTTAAAACTCTAAGAATCCCAGAAGAGACAGGAGAACATTTTCACGCCCTCGGGGTGGGTAAAGATTTCTTAGCTTCAACACAGAACCCTGCACCGGAAAAGAAAAAAAACTTAAAAGTTATACTCTAAAGACACGATTTAGAATTACATCTCAATAAAGCTGTCAAAAAAAAAACCCCAATCTTCAAAAAACCAGGCCACGGAGTGGGAGGTAACATACGTCACACTAATAACCGATGGAGGACTTGTGTCCAGAATATGCGTGACAATTCAATGACAACACAGCCATCGACCACATTTAAAAATGGGCAGAGGACCTACACTTCACGACAGCGGGCGGCCGGTTCACGAGGAAAAGGCGCCAGACGCGCTGGTCCCCGGAGAGCGGCACCGCACACCCCCCAAATGGCTGCACGAGGAATGCCACCGGTCCCGGGCATCGGGGACGCCCCCGCACACTGCTGGTGACACGACGGCTTTGGGAAACCGGGCGGCAGGTTCTCGTAAAGGGAAATGCTCCTGGACCCCAGGGTGCGCCGGCTCAGCCCTAGGTTTCCACTCGAAAGCGCTAAAACGCGTGCCCACGATTCACAGCAGCTGTGTTCACGGCGGGGACACAACCCGAGTGTGCCACAAATCGCGGCGCGCCCGCGTGACGGACGACCGCGCAGCCACGCTTGGCCGCGTCACGGAAGCATACGCGGTGTCCCCTGTCGTCCGCGGGACCCTGGAAGAGACAAATCTGACATCGGCGGCACAAAGCAGGTGAGCGGTGGCCCGTGGCCGGGACCGGGAAAGCTCCGTCGGGTCGGGGGCGACGAGGATGCCCGCATTGTGACCGTGGGGGCAGGAAAGTGTCAGAATTCGTCGAGGCGCTCCCTTAGCCGGCGCGTCTTATTATAGATAAGAATGTAAGGACGCCTGGATGGCTCAGTCGGTTGAGCGTCCGACTTCAGCTCAGGTCATGATCTCGTAGTCTGTGAGTTCGAGCCCCGCGTCGGGCTCTGGGTGACAGCTCAGAGCCTGGATCCTGCTTCGGATTCTGTGTTTCCCTCTCTCTATGCCCCTCCCCGACTCATGCTCTCTCTCTGTCTCAAAAATAAATAAACATTAAAAAAAATTTAAAAAAAAAAGATAAGAATGTAGCTGATTTTCAAAAAGCTCTCGTTTTTGCCAAAAAAAAAAAAAAAAGTAAACGCTCGTTCTAAACGATGCAAACTCAGGAGAGGCCTAAACGCCACCCCGAATTACGGTTCAAAGGGGAGTGGTAATTAATGCCCAAGTAAAATCACGAGGCGCCGTTATTTCTGCCCCGGTCACTCAGAAGGACCCGTCGTGGCACACGAAAGCCTGTGGACACTCCGCCGGGCCTCCGTGCATGTGGCCTTCATGTCCCCTCCGTCCCCCGTGGTGGCGCGTGCCTCCCGCGGCTCCGGTGGCCTGTTCCCAGCACCCGCCGCCACAGACTCCGCCTCGTCACCCGCTCAGGCCGACCTGCCCTTCAGACGTGAGCTCGGCGGTCGCTGCCCTCCCTGACGGGGCTGAGTCCTGTTACCATCTCGCAAGACGCCACCCTCTCAGTCAGACTTTTGTGCTCGCGTGAGTTTGTACACCAGACGGCGAGTCCCGCGAGGGCAGGCTCCGTGGCCCTGTGTCGCCTTTCCGTCGCGGAGCCTCGTTCGGAGCCCGGTGGGAGCCGGTAAATGCTTGTTTAGGAGACAAACTGTGGGCGCGCGTTGGTTTGGGAAGGGGTCACCCACGAGGCTGGGGCGAGGCCGGCGACGTCGCGTTCCCCGTGGCCCCAGAGTGTCTGGCTGCTTCTGGGTTGTTCCACGCACACTCGGGACCTCAGATGAGTAGTCGCCTTTAGTCGTCATGGCGGTCCCCCAACTCGATACCTTGCCCCTCTTAGAAACAGGCTGGGAAGCAGGAAGAGACTGCGCCTTGCACGGGGTCACAGGGTGGGGGGGCGGGTCCCTCGCTGTCCTGGGCCGCGTCTTTCTGCGCCACCTCCCCTGGCCCCACGGTGCCGCCCCCATGCCGGCGTCCTTCCCTTCCCGAACACGCGTGCGCGTGCAGGAACCGTGTGCAGTGCCAGCGAGGTGGGGCCGGGGCCCCGCCGATGATGACCACGTGAGTCTGCGGCGGCCCGGCGGGCGTCCTCGTCCCCTCGTCTGCGCCTGTCACCTGCTTATGCGGGTCCTCCCCGTGGACCTGCCCCAGCTCGAGCCGGTCGTCGCTTGTTTGGACCTGGAAACTTTTCGCAGAGGCCGCAGAGCTGCTGACGGGATGCTGCTCTCTGTGACTCCGCAGGGCTTGACAGTCACCCCTTTGCTTAAAATCATTCGGTGGCTCTTCATTGTCGTAGGAACTCGGATTCTCCCACAAAACCCTGGGCCATTCTTCGTCTTCGCTTGAGTGTGGGCTGGACTCGACTCACTTACAAAGAACAGCGTGGAGGGGGAACGAAGGTGCCGCGGCGGGGCCTGGCGCGTCCTACTTCAGCCGGTGACGTGGCCAGGGCCCAGCCGTGTTGATAGCACGTACCTTCGGATCACGTGATAAAGAGGGCATGTAACCTCTGTGGTATGCTCCCCCAAACCCACGGCACCGGGAAAGCATCAGCCACAAATCGAGGGACAGTCTGCAGAGTCCCTAACAAGTACTCCTCAAAACTGACACGGTCATCAAAAAACAAGGGAAGCGTGGGGCACGATGTCGGGAGCCGTTCTGGGCTCGCAGGCGGAGACCCCTCCCTGCGTGGGAAAGGTTGAAGCAAAGCTCCCGCCGGCCAAACTGGCGCCTACTCTTGCCTCCTTCTAAATAATCTTTCTGGCCTGGATTTCTTGAACTGCTCTTGTTGGCCTAAGGGACATAATGCTCTTTGGGTTTATGGCACATGGAAAAGGGGGCCTGGTCTTGATGGATAAAATCTGTGTGAGAGTAGCCTGGCCAGAAGTAACCTCAAAGTTGCCTCTTGGGGACAGGTTACACAGATTGATCATATAGAATAGCAGTTAGGAGTCGGCTAAAGATTAGTAGACGTTAGACCCCAAGGCTCCTTGAACCAAACTAGATTTCTCTGCAGGTATTGCATTGTGTTAAACACCCCCTCAACCCCACCATAAAGCCCCAAAGCACATCGTTGTAAAGCGTCTCTCAGTATTTGCTCAACAGACTGATAGGAGAGGTTGTAAAGAGACGTAGGAGCTTCTCTGGAGGTTAAGTTAGCCCAAAAGTTAACAGCACTGTTTATAGATAAGGCACAAACAGAAGCCAAACAAAAGTAGCTACACATACCTTCACTGATCAACAACAAATATTGAGCACCTTCCTGAGGGTAACATTCCAGAATCCTTTTGCGATTCCCATCCCCACGCTCCCTTATAATAAAAGGGCAATAACAAAATACTTCTACAGAAACTGCCGTTTGTACAAAGAATAGATACACATGGGCCCTTACGGTATAGGCTCACTCACTCACAAAGGGAAAGAACTTAGAGAAGCATTAGAGATTATGTCTCTACCAAGGGAATTATACCTCCTCCATTATGGTTAAAGATTATGGATAGAATGACTCCTAATCTATCTCTAGATGGTTAACATGGGTCTTAAGGCAACAATGTATGCGCCCTCTGTTTACCAAGGGCTGCGACAATCCCGCTCTCTTCCTAAAACTTTATCTTGTCATTTCCTCTGCTCTGCCTCAAAAACAAGGCGTAACTTTGGAACAAAGTCATAAAAACAGTTACTGCCTAATCTAAGGAAAAAACTGTCTCCTTCCAATACTGAGGGATTCACAAATATGCCAACCTAAGAAAAATTGTAAATGATGCCTTGTCACGGATGTATTGTCACTCACCACCTTTAAAAATAAAGACACTGAGACCAGCAGGGCGGAGATGCCAGAATTGCCAGGGCTGCCTGCTTGGTCATCAGACTACACCTTTCTCGTGGCTCTCTCACTTCCTTTTGCTTGACCGTCCGTCCTTCGTGGACCCCTAGATTCGCCGGAACAAGGACCTCGGCAGGATGAGGACAGACAAGACCAGCTGTGAAGACACGGTAACTAAACACAGGGTCCCCGATGGGGCCCTGGGACAGAACACGGGCATCGGCGGGAAAACTAGCGATATGCCAATAAAGTCTGGAGTTTAGCTCGTAGCAACGTGCCGACGCTGGCTTCTTAGTTTTGACACAGGTGCCGCGGTGATGCCCGGTGTGAACACTGGGAGGGCGCGGGGGGAGTTTCCGGGAGCTCTCTGTTCCCACTGTAACCTTTATGTAAGTCTAACCTTTAAAAAGGTTTAATAAAACACAAAGAGGCGAACCAAAACGCCCCGTGTCGTCTAGCCTCGGCTCCTCCCTCTCTCCCCCTGGCTCTTTGCTGGCGACACCTCCGGCCATCTTCCAGTTCCTTTAAACATCACGGGGTTTTTCCCCTCAGGGCCTTTGCACATACAGTTGTTTCTTCCTAGAACACTCTGTCACCTTCCCCATCTCTGTTCTTACTCGCCCTCTCGCCTGGTTAGTGCTTACTCAGCCTTATTATGTCACTTCCTTGTTAAGGGGGGGGGCGGGGTGCCGGGGTGCCGGGGGAGGATGTGGGGATCACCAGCCGCCTGCTGACCTGTCTGGATGGAGGGAATGTTCTGTGGGGGCTGACCACATTAGAGTGTGCGCAATCGTTCCGGTCCCTGCAAACTGGCACTTGGTTAGTACACCAGCCTGTGGGCGTGTTTCCTGAGCTTTAACAGGAATACACATCACCTGGGGCTCATGTTAAAATGCGCATACAGATTCTGGGGAGGGCCCGGGGTCCCGCCTGCCCGGCGAGGTCCCAGGTGGCGCTGATGCTGCCGGCTCAAAGCAGCAGGTGTTGGCGGATGGCGTCCCAGTGTGCCGACGAGAATTTAGTGTTAGATCTATAAACGTCGGAACGAGACCATGCCCTTAAGTAAATTCGTGCCTGTTTCACCTTAGACGATGGGAACTACTCGTTTCTGCCCCCCCCCCACTCGCTCAATTTCCACACAACTCGTTGAACTGGAGGCATGTAACCGCTTGGGCATCACGGAGGTGAATCGGTGGGGTTTCCCCGGTGATGTGACTTTTCTCTTTAAATTTCTGGAATGACTACCTACTACCTAGGGCGAAGGGAGCCACCCTTTTGGGAATATTCCCTAGTTTGTGAGATTATTCTTTTTTTAATGTTTATTCTATTTTTGAGAGTGAGAGAGAGAGACACAGAGCATGAGCAGGGGAGGGGTAGAAAGAGAGGGAGACACAGAATCCGAAGCAGGCTCCAGGCTCCAAGCTGTCAGCACAGAGCCCGACGAGGAGCTTGACCTCAGAACCACAAGATCATGACCTGAGCCAAAGTCCGATGCTTAACTGACTGAGCCAGCCAGGCGCCCCTGTAAAATCGTTCTTAAACTGTGGTTCGGTACTCCAGCTCTGGTTTGAGCAGGGAAGAACAGGAGGGGTCTTTTCTCTTGACCGGGGCGCCCCTCAGCCGCTGAGGATTTTAGAGCGTCCACCGAACGCGTTCCCACGGGGTCGGCTCGAGGCCCAGCCTCTGCCCGCTGACTCAGCAGGTACCCTCCCGGCGCCGCTCTGTGGCCGGACCCTGAGGCTCCCCGCAAGAGTCCACGTGGTCCCAGGCTGCCGGAACGCTGCTGGGACCCGAGAGGAGGGGGTTGGCCTTGGTTTTGGAGAGTCTGATTTCTTCCACGTGCCCGAGCTTGGGCAGGACACGTGTGCTCTCCAAACCTGTTTCCCGTCCTGTCGCGACATCACAGTGACACCTGCGGCACAGGCTGCAGGCCACACCCCAGCACAGCAGGTGGCGGAGATTCTAGCTCCAGGCGGCAGCTCTGCCATCACCCGTCCCGAGCAGTCCTGTGTCACCCCCGAGAATCGGCGAGTGGCCGCGCCCCAGGAACCCAGGGCTTACCCCAGCCTCCAATGTCACACAACTGCGAGAATCCTTCCTAGACGGTTGTTTCCCAAGCTTCTCCCCCTGCCCATTGTTTGCAGGGACTTCCTCCCGTTCTCTCCCCTCAAGTGCAGGGGAGCTAACTGTGTGAGCTCCCCAACCCTGTCCTGGAAGGACCAATGGAATTTGATTTACTGACACCCCCCCCCCACTTCCCTCTGGGAAGCGACAAGCGACATAAACCTTTGTAACCTTTTGAAAAACAAATGTCCTAACTAGAGTGGCCATATTTGCGAGACGCTCTTTTTGTTGTTAGTCTTACGGAAACTCCGAATGCGGTTCTCCACAGGGATTGAGGTTCGTTCTTTTCTTCTCCCGCATTCGCCGTGATTGCTGACCGCGCACAGAGCACTTCCGTTTCCGCGTGCCTGCTTGCGCTGCCCTGGCCGGCCGTCCGGGCGCGTGTCATCGTCGGCACGGTCCTGGGGTCAGAGCTACAGACAGGTGTCGTCGAAGGAACATCCCCTCCCCCTCTCCCACCCTGTCCTCACCTATTCCCTACACGTGCCCAAGCTTCGTTTCTGGCTTATGTTTACTGCGTGTTTTTGTCATTCCGAAATGAGCGGGTATGTGTACATTTTCTTTTATGCTGTTCTTTATTTTAAGGACATGTAATTGACATTAAATTCACCCTTTCAAAATTAAGTCCAATCCATTAGGTTTTAGCCCATTCGCAGTGTTTGGCCGCTCTGACCTCAGTCTAATTTCAGAACATGGTCATCGCCCCCAAAAGAAAGCCTGCACCCCCTCCCTCGCAGCCCCAGCAGACACTGGTCGACTTGCTCGCTGTGGATTTGATGGTTCTGGGTATTTCGTATAAATGGGATCACGCAGCGTGTGGCCTTTTGTGTCTGGCCTTTTACTGAGGTCCATCCGAGTTGTAGCGTCTCATATTCCCATGACCGTGAGGGTTCATTTCTTCACACCACCACCCACACTTCTGTTTCTGAGTATAGCCGCCCTAGTGGGTGCGAAATGGTATCCCTTCGTGGTTTTGTTTGCATTTCTCTAATGACTAATGCTGCTGCTGAAATCTTTTCATGTGCTTATTAGACATTTATCTTATGTGGAGAAATGTCTATTTAAGTCTTTGCCCATTTTTACATTAGATTATCTTTACTGACGAGCCCTAAAAGTTCTTCGTATATTCTGGATTCAACTCCCTGATCACGTATGATCTGTTAGTCCTCCCGTTCTATAGACTTTTTCGTTTTCTCGATTCTGTCCTTTGATATACTGTTTTTAATTTTGATGAAGTCCAATTTACTTTCGTTTTGTTGCTTGTGTGTTTGGTGTCAAAACTAAGAAACCACTGCCTAATCCAAGGTGATAAGATTTATGCCTATGTTTTCTTCTAAGAGTTACGTTTCAGCACTTGTTTTTAGGCCTTTGATCTACTTTGAGTTAAACTTTGATTATGGTGTTAGGTAAAGGTCCAACTTCTTGTTTTCCACATTCCAGCACTTTTTTTTTTTTTTTTTTTGGACCAGACTGTTCTCTCTCTGTAGAATCATCTTGGCACTCTTTTTCAGGAAAATCAATTGACCGTAGATGTGAATATTTATTTCTGGGCTCTCAAGTCTATATCATTGCCTATCTTTCTATCCTTATGCGAGGACCACAATGTCCTGATTACCGTAGCTTTGTAGTAACTTTTCAAGTTGGGTAGTGTGAGTTTTCCAACTTTGTTCTCTTTTTTTCAAGATTGTTTGATTATTCTGGGCTCCATGAATTTTCATAAGAATTTTAGAATCAGCTTATCGATTTCTGCAAAAAAACCAAGCCTGATAGATATTGCATTGACTCTGTAGATCAATTTGGGGAGTAGTGCTATCTTAACAATATTAAGTCTTCCAATCCATGAACATGGGATGTCCTTTAACTTATTTTCTTTCTCTCAACAATTCCACGTAGTTTTCAAAACTCTAACACTTGTTAAATTTATTCCTAAGTATTTTTTGATGTTAGTGCCAATAAAATTGTTTTTTTAATTTCAGACCAACCCTAACCCTAACCATTAAACAATACAGGCATGAACAGTGTGGGTCCACTTACACATCGATTTTTTTAAATAAATACAGTACAGTAATATAAATGTATTTTCTCTTATGATTTTAATAACATTCTTTTCTCTAACTTCCTTTATTGTAAGAATATAGAATAAAATTCATATGACATGCTGAATAGGTGTTCATCAGCTGTGCACGTTATCTGTAATGCTTCCGTCAGTAGTAGGCTATTAGCAGTTAAGTTTTTAGACAGTCAACCGTGTCTGGATGCCTGTTGTTTTTCTTGCCTAACTGTCCTGAAACCCAACTGTTTTTTTTTTTAATTAAGAGAAATTAGCCCTTTGCCTGTGGTTTATGTTGCAACCACTCTCTCAGTTTGTCAGTTGTCTTTTAATTTTGTGTATAGCTTTTTATGCTGTGCATAATTATGAAAAACTTTTATGTAGTTATGTATCGGTCTTTTCTTTTATTGCCTTTGGATTTTGACTCACAGTGAGGATGCCCTTCCCTACCTGGAGGTTAAAGAGGAACTGTCCTGTCTTCTGCTGCTGCTTGTATAGTCTCAGTTTCTACACTTGGTACTTAACCCATGCGGGGTTTTTTCTTAGGTATGGTGTGAAGTATGGACATAATTTTATCTTTGAAGAAACAGTTGTCCAGCTGTCCCAGCATCATTTACTTAGAAGATCATGCTTGCCCCAGTGATTTGAGACATCATCTTTGCCATACCCTAAATTTCCATACGGCTTCAGGTGATTTCTGTTGTGTGTTCTATTGTGTGTTCAAGCAGGAGTACCATGCTGTATTCATTATAGAGGCTTTATAGTATCTTTCAAGGTCTGGAAAGGCCGGTTCCCCAGGGGCCTTTCATTTTCTATGTTTTCTTAGCTATTCTATTCTATAGTATTCCATTCATTTTTTAAGTGGGCTTCATGCCCAGCACGGAGCCCAAGCGGGGCCTGAACTCACAACCCTGAGCCTGAGATCTGAGCTGAGATCTAGAGCCGGATGCTTGACTCACCGAGCCCCCAGGCGCCCCTTTTCTTGAACGCTTGTTTTTCCATATGAACTTTGGTAAAGCTGATTAACATAAAACCAAAATTGCTCTAAACTTCCAATTATTTTACAGTTCAACCTCTTTATCCATTAAATTAGCCCTGTGGCCTTTTCACGGGACCACTGATGTCCACATGCGAGGGGTCCACCTGAGGGCAAGGGCCTCTCCACACCTAGTTATCCCCTCGAGTTACCTTCTTCTCTCCACCCACCGCAGGTAAACGCTCTGCGAGCAAAGGAAACTCCTCCATCTCCTCCGTGTTTGCTGCTGGAGGAACAGCGCTTTCCCAGGAGGAGCGGTTCCGGGCACCCCACGGTGGACACACTGCTGGCAACTTACTCCGGGCCCTGAATTCTCCCGGCGGGAAAGGCCCCGGCAGCGTCAACGGCCCGTCCTACTCCCCGGTAGTAAGCGGCTTCCTCCGACGCACTGGAAAAGAAAACACTAAAGTGCTTTTGCCAAAAAAACCAACCATTTCCCCTTTAACCGGCAGGACTGCGCACCGGCGCCCTGCTCATCGGCCTGCCTCGGCGCTCTTCTCGGGCCCCACGCAGCTCCCGGCGACGCAAGTTCCCTCGCAGGAATCCAGGCTCCCGCTAGGCCCTGACTGTGTCCCCTCCGCGAGCTCAGGATGGGCCAGAGCCGGGCGGGCAGCCGGCGCCACGCGGCCGCTCGCTGTCGCCAAGGAGGGCGGAGGCGCGGCCTTCCCAGAGCCCCGCGGAGCCCGGACAGCAGCCCATCACCCCCCACCCCCCACTCAGCGACCCTGCCCCGGGCTCCTCCCTGTGTCCCGCAGACCTCGGACCCTGCCCCCGGGTCCCCGCCGAGCCCGGCCCCTCCCCTCTGTGTCCCGCAGACTTCGGACCCTGCCCTCCCCCTGGCGGAGCAGAGCCCAGTCCGGCGCGGGAGGCGTGCTGGGGGCGGGTCTCCGACGACCCGGAAGCGGGGACGAGCGCAGGGGCGGGGCCGGCCCGAGAGATGGCGGCGGCGGCGGCCGTGAGTAGCGCGAAGCGGAGCCTGCGGGCCGAGCTGAAGCAGCGTCTGCGGGCGATGAGCGCCGAGGAACGGCAGCGTCAGTCCCGCCTCTTGGCCCAGAAGGTGCGATACCGCGGGGACCGCCACGACAGCGGACCGTCTCACTCACGGAACGGCCCTGCGCCTCAGGGCTGGCGGCTCTGCGCAGGCGCAGTCCCCGGGCGCGCGCAGGCTCCCGCAGGTGCTAGGAGGATGCCCCCCTCAGGCGCGCACGCGTCCCCTCCGCGCGTGCCAGGCGACTCCCGGGCGCGCGCACGCTCCCTCTGGTGTCAGGAAGATTCCCCCCAGCCGCGCACACGTCCCCTCCGCCGGTGCCAGGCGGCTCCCCGGGCGCGCGCACGCCTCCCTCACGTGCCGCCGGGATGACTCCTCGGGCGCGCGCCCGTCCCCGCAGAGATGCCAGGATTCCCGGGCGCGCGCACGTTTCTCTGCGGGCGGCCTCAGGGGGCGCTCACGTCCCTCCGACGGGGCAGCCCACTGAGAGTTGGTCCCGGCCTAAGGAGAGAGGGTGCAGGTGGATGGCGGCCCAGGGTGGGAGCAGGAAGTTCTGGCGGGCGGAGCGGTGGGCGCGGAGCGAGCGGGGCCCCGCGAGTGCCCGGGAGCGTGGACGCCCAGCGAGAGCCCAGTCGCTTCAGGGACGCGAGCGGAGAAGCGCGACGCCGCGTCCGATGGGCGCCCGGTGCCCTGTCCCGGGCGCTGTCCCGGGGTCGGGGAGGCGGGGCGGGTCCGCGCCGTCGGACGGGTCTGTCCACTTCCTCCCCCACAGTGGTTGCGACGGACGCCCGAGCTCCTTGCGAGCGGGGCGCAGTCCTTCCTGGAGGTGCCTGCAGCGAGCTGTGCCGCCAGAGTTCCTTCGCCGCCCTGCCCCGCGCTGTCATCCACCCATTCCTCACGGGCAAGGTCCCCTTGGGTCAGAGGAGCAAAGCAACCCCACCCCCACCCCCGCCTTGCACGTAGGTGTGCGGGGCTGGTGCGCTCTTGGGCACAGAGGTGTCCGAGCTGCTGCGGGAGGCGCTGGCGAGTGCGCCGGGGCCCGCAGGCGGGTGCAGCAGCCCAGCCTCGCTCGCAGGTGCTCGATCTTGGCGGGTTAGCTCACGCATGGGAACACACTCTGTGGTCCACACTTGGCCGCGTGCGGGGCTGCAGGGATGGAAACGATGTGGCCGTTGCTCTAAAGGAGGGTCTGCAAGAGGGAACAGACACGTGAATAAAGAATCGCAGCGCGCCCAGATGGATGACGTGGAACCCCAGCTCGGTGAGGGGCGCGCGGTAGGAACGTGTTGGAGACGCGCTTCCACGTGCACGGTGACTTTTGTCAGGGGAAGGGGAGATGGCAGGTGCAGGAATATTTTGGCAAGAGAGGGAAGGGCACAGTTGGACGGGGCCTTCGGAGCGCCTCGGATCTGGCTTTAATCTGGCTCCCCTGTATTTTAGCTGTCAGGCCGCGGCTGAGGCTCCCAGTCTTTCCCAGGGTCTGATTCCTTACCCGTTACAGGGATGATATCATCCTGGTGGGCCTGTCTGAGGGTTTAAACAGGTGTGAAGGGCGCATTCATTGCTTCACATGTTTATTATTTGTTTTGAAGATTTTTATTTTATTTCTTTATTTTTAAATATTTGTTTTAAAAGAGAGCGTGCCCACCCCCCCCCCGGGGTAGGTAGGGGCAGAGAGAGGAGAGAAAGCAGGCTCCTGGTGGAGCTTGAACCCACAACCACAAGATCATGACCTGAACTGAAATCAAGGGTCATTCGCCCAACCAACTGAGCCACCCAAGGGCCCCTAAAGATTTTATTTTTAAGTAATCTCTACACCCAAGGTGGGGCTGGAACTCCCAGCCCCGAGGTCGAGTGGTGCGGACCGCCAGCGCAGCCAGCCGGGCTCCCCAGCAGAGTGTTTGCTAGATCCCTTAGGAAAGCACACCGGCAGCATTTTGGGAAACAGGAGTCAGGGCAGTGAGAACCCGCAGGACCTGGGAGCTGGCGGGATAAAGGTTAGAGAGCACCGGAAAAGGAGGGCGGTCACCCCTGACTTCAGAGGTCAGCGCTGGGGGTTTAACGTCACTAAGCACGAGGCACGTGGGAGCTGGCGCAGAATTTGCAGTGGCTGGGGAAAATGGAGACAAGTTCAGTTTGTCTGTCTGTGGGTTAGAGTTCGTGAACTCCAGGTGGGAGGAGTAGCTCTGCAGGTGCAGAACCGGCGACAGAATAGGGCGACGACTGGGAGCCGACATCAAAAGAGAGAACCGTCGAAGAGCAGACCGTGACCCTCAGTAACAGATACATTTTCCTGCCTGCAAGGACACACACAGGTGAAATGTTTCACAGCCGGCGTCTCACAGGTTTTACTAAATACAGTGAACTTTAATATATTCTATTTAAAAGTGCTGATCGCAACCTGCTATTGATTTCATGACCGACCAACGGATCACGGCCACGAACATCACTGTGCTGTGATTAGACCAGTGTTTTGCTGTAGTGCATGTCAGTGAAGGTATTAAATGATGCCTTTCTCTCAATAATTTTCTTTTAAAAGGCATGTTTATTCTTAATGACACAGCACCTTTTTTATAATTTAGAAATTTATCGGAAAAGCAGTCTATGGTAAAGAATTTCAACCTTATGCCATATCTTGACTCCCAACCAAGTAAGATGAGGAAATTAGTGCCCTGTACTAACTTTGTTTTCCGTTTCATCTGCCAAATTCATTCTTTCTTTCTCTCTTTCCTTCTTTCTCTCTTCCTTCTTTCTTTCTTTCTTTCTTTCTTCCTCCCTTCCTTCCTTCCCTCCCTCCCTTCTTTCTTTCTTCCTTTCTTCCTTTCTTTCTTTCTTTCTTTCTTTCTTTCTTTCTTTCTTTCTTTCTTTCTTTCTTTCTTTTTTTCAGAGAGAGAAAGAGAGCAGAGACTGCAAAATGGGGGAGAGGGGCGGAGTGGGGAGAGGAGGAGAATCCCAAGCAGGCTCCACACTTAGTGCAGAATATGACCTGGGGCTGGATCCCATGTCCCTGGGATCATGACCTGAGCTGAAATCATGACCTGAGCTGAAATCAAGAGTCAGATGCTCAACCAACTGAGCCACCCAGGTGCCCCGTATCTGCTAATTTCTGACTCCTGTATCATTCAACTGAAATTGTCAAGTTTTAAAATATTTGTATTCTGTTTTATATTTACAGTGAATCTACTGAGAATTTTCTGTGGCTGACTGCCAAGTTTGGATTTTAAGTAAATAGTATTTATGATATTTTGGTTATATAAGTAGAATTCACTGTAAAACCAAGTCGTATGTATGAAAAGGATATATAATTCTATGTCATGAGATGTGTGTGGCTAGGTGGAGAATGTTTCAAGTGTCATTACCAAATCCTTTCACGTTCGTTATGCTCTAAAATTGCTCAAAATCATGACGTGCTTTAGTCTGTTCCTATTTAGAGTATACATTTCTAATTTACCTCTGTTTTCTTCAAGGAGTTTTTGATTGCCTTTAATTTTCCTTTTTGGCAAAAAAAGAATATGCCTTTATCTTATCAGTAGATTGTTTTTCATTTTTTTTTATTAAAATAAATCCATTTTCTTCTTGAAAGCACTCTATAGCCCCCTGCCTCCTCTGGTCTAATCCATTGTGTAGCCATTGCCCTAGGGTTCCTCTCACCCTACTTCTGAGTTAGAGTTGTTCCTTGAACACAGTGCCGCCTTATTGGGATTTCTTTCTTTCTTTCTTTCTTTCCGTCTTATTAGAATATATTCTCAAGTAATAATTTTTTTTTAAATTTCTATGGGGGTAAACTTTTAAAGACTTTATACATTAGATAATGTCTTTGCCCTCATATTTGATTGATAGTTTGAATTTCAAGTTTAAAAATATTTTTCCTTGTTCTGCTCAGCACCCATGACCTCCATTCATTCTGAAGACTGGTATCTTTCTCTTTTATATCTTAGATTATTTGTTTTACTTTGTACCTGTCTACAATTACTGTTAATCAAATAGTAAAAATCATATATCGACTTTCTGTATTTCTTCAGTTTTTTCTTTTACTTTCCCCATTTCTTCGTCTTTTTCTCCCACCTTAAGACTTTCTCCTGAATTAAAAAAAAAATGCTTATTTATTTTGAGAGAGAGAGAGAGTGAGCAAAGAGTGAGAGAGAGGCAGAGAGAGAGTGAGAGAGAAACCCAAGCAGGCTCTGTGCTGACACGGGGCTCGAACTCATGAACTGTGAGATCGTGACCTGAGCCAAAACCAAGAGTTGGACACGTAACCTACTGAGCCACCCAGGCACCCCCTCCTGAATTTTTAAATTTTGCTCTTGATTTTAATTCTCAAGAATTATTTCTTGATTCTCTGATTGCTCTCTTCCCTTAGCAGCCTGTTGTTATTTTATAGATGCAACTATCTTCTTGAATTTGTCTGAGATAACTAATCAGAATTTAAAAATTCCCCGTTCTGTGAATTTTCTGTTTCTTGCTGGATCATCTCTGCCTCCCCCCCTCCCCAGCCCTCCCCCCAGTCCTTCTGTTTTGTGTTTTAGCTTCCTAAGATGTTCGAGGAATCTTTATTGTGGGTGCGTATTTGTGAATGGGGGTGTGACAGCTCCGGGGGCTCTCCTTTGGCTTTCGTGGTCACTTTGGGAGGAGCGGGTCCTGCCTGACCTACGCCGCGTCCTCTGAGTGCCGTGTCTGCTGCCGTTTGTCTAAATAGCGCCCGTGTGCTCCGTCTCGCAGAAATGAGTCCAGTCTCTCTTCTCTTGCTCTCAGTGCCATAATGAATGGTTTTCTCTTTTTGTGCTTTGCCAGCCTGTAAATGAGATTTTAGGAAGCGAGAAAGATAAACATGTTTGCACAGTCTCACACTGAATTTTAACCCATGTTTATTTCTGCTTATTCAGCTCTCCACGTTGTATGTTCTCTCTAAAGAGAACACGATAGACCTTAACTTTCTTAGAAAGTACTTGCGTGCCAGAAGCCTCGGGTCTGCCCGTGATCTGGGTTTCACATTTTTCGTTTGGTTTGGTTTGGTTTGGTTTGGCCTTATTTCAGGCCGCCGAACAGCTTTGGGCCGCCTCAGGGAGATGGAGGGAGCCTCCCTGCCCGGCGCCGGTCTGCCTGCTCCGTCCGCGGCGGCTCCGCCGGCTCCTTTCTGTCGGGAAGAACTCCGCTCTCCGCAGCTGCCTCTTTCCGCCGGGCATGTTGCTCAGCCGCGGGCGGTGGCAGTATCTTTTTCTTCCGAGCGCGGAACAGAAAAGGAAGGGAACACAGCCGAAAGAGGAGTCAGGAGCCGGCCTCCGAGCCGGGCAGCTCTGAGCCCGTGACTGTCGCCTGCCCGATGCCTCATTAAACTGAACAGGAAGGCATTCCCTTACTCGGGCCCCCTTCACACAGCTTGGCGCCTGTTTCTAGGAGGACTCGGCCTCTCCAGGGTCTGCCTCCCCCCATGCCACTTTAACACCCATCTGTCTTTTTTTTTTCTTTTAATGTTTATCTATATTTGAGAGAGAGAGAGAGAGAGAGAGACTAGGAGAGGGGCAGAGACAGAGACAGAATCCGAAGCAGGCTCCAGGCTCTGAGCCGTCAGCACAGAGCCCGATGTGGGGCTCGAACTCACAGACTGTGAGATCATGACCTGAGCTGAAGTCGGACGCTTAACTGACTGAGCCACCCAGGCGCCCCGGCACCATTTGGACCGAAGAGTTGTAGGTGATGGGACGGAGGTGGACAGAGCTGAGAGAATTACAGGGCTTGTCCTCTGCTCCCAGGAGCTTGTGGACTGGTTCGAGTACTACCGTTAGGACTCCTGAAACATTAGTAGCCAGCTGATCCGAGGCAGCCGTTAGGTTGTACATGAACTCTTCAGTGTTGCGAGCGCTCTGACAAAGTCAGGAGAAGCGAGGGCTCGAGCTGTCTTCAATGGGGAGAATTTCGGAGGGGAGAAGCCTGACCGTCCAAGCAGTTGTGGGAGCCAAGGTTCGGAGCTAACTGCAGGCAGAGGCTTGGAGGTAGAGGTGGCCACCACAGGTGCCTGGAGGCCAGGCCTGGAATTCTCCGCACAGACAGCAGGGCCCACGGCGACCTTGTAATGAGTTTCAGTCCTTGAGCAGGCGGGCCAGAGAGGCGGAAAGCCGGCAGAGGTGGCTGCTGGCTCAGAGCCGGGCGCTAGGCCTCGGGACGCAGCAGCGTCTGACCCCTCCGCCACCCCGCTCTCTTTTGTGGCCTTGGGTTTGCACAGTTGAAGAAGCTGGGGAGGTGCAGGCTGAGAGAGAAGGGGGCACGTGCACAACCTGCCGGGGGAGCCCCTCGAGTTTACAAGTGTGACCTTGGAGGAAGAAGGGTAACTGTCCTCACTTCCCGTGTAGGTGCTGGCCCACGGTCAGTATCAGAAGTCCAGGAGGATTTCCATCTTCCTGAGCATGGAAGACGAGGTGGAGACCGAAGAGATCGTCAGAGACGTCTTCCGGCAGGGGAAGGCGTGCTTCATCCCGCGCTTCCGGGCCGGGAGCGGCCACATGGACATGCTGAGGCTGGCCTCGCCCGAGGAGATCGCGCTCCTTCCCAGGACGTCCTGGAATCTTCGTCAGCCTGGAGAGGACGAGGTTCGGGAGGAAGCCTTGTCCACAGGCGAGTGTTGATGGTTTTGGGACGGACACGGGGGATTGGGGGGGGGTGCTGGGGGACTGTGACCCGCCGGTCATGCGCGGGTCACTGGGGGTCGCGTTTCTCATGGGGACGAGCCTCATGGCGCTTACATTCCGGGACACCCCAGCTGCCCGGCTCAGGCTGAGTCGCCCTCAGGTGCCGGCGCGACAGGAAGGTGTTGGGGTGTGGCGGCCTTTCTCACTCTTGCCCTTGTGGGTTGAAGTCTGCATTTTCCCTGACGTCGTCATTTCGCACGGTTTCCGTTACGGGCTGTGTGTTGGCGAGCGCGTCGCCGGTAATGCCGGTGAGCCTTTACCTCTCCGCTTCGGTCAGCGGCCTCGTGGACGGCTCCGGGGTCACGTGGCACCCCCACACGGCCACGTCCCCCTCCACCCCTTTTGCTGCGGGTCTCTCTGGGTGTGGCACCGTCTGTGGTGCCGCCAGCCACCCAGCTGACCGCGTGGGTCTCCAGGTCAGCCTCGACCGTGCCTCCCTCTCTCGCCCGTCCTGCGGTCTAGTGCCGAGTCCCCGTGGTTGTGCCTGCTGCGTGCCGGTGGAACGTGCCGCTCGTGCCCAGCCTCGCCGCCGGGACTGCAGTCCCAGCCCCCGGGCTGTCGAGCAGCCCCCTCGCCACTCTCCCTCACGCGGCTTCCACCCTCTCCTCCCATCAGTCCGTTCTCTGCACAGATCCGAAACGGATCTGACCGCCTCTGTCGCTGCATAAAGTGTCTCGGTGACTTCCCGCTGCCCTTACATGAAGGGAACGCTCCTTAATGACGCCCTTCCCGATCTGCCCCGTGCCTCGGTCCGTTTTCACCTCTTTCTCCTCCCGGCCCGCATGAGCCAAGTTCCTGCCGGAGGTACCTCTGCTTCCAGGCCCCACTTCGGCTTCTCTACCGCTGGACCTTTGCACATGCTGTGCCCTTCCCACAGCCTCTCGGGAGACTGAGTCATTGTCAAGCAGCCAAAGAGCTGCAAACAAAACCAGCTACGAGCACTGGTTTGTGACACCGTGG
Organism: Paguma larvata; assembly: GCA_030068075.1. Taxonomy (NCBI): domain Eukaryota; kingdom Metazoa; phylum Chordata; class Mammalia; order Carnivora; family Viverridae; genus Paguma; species Paguma larvata. The sequence goes on from CM057827.1 coordinate 140,601,712, forward strand.
CTCAGACGTGTCTTCAGAGTATGTACGTGAGACTCCATGTGTGCGAGACTTCCGCGGCTGGAAGGAACCCCAAAGCAGCTTTGCAGTTGCCTCTCAATTTCTGTTCCCTCCCAACGGAGCACTGCAGCCTATGAGTTCAGAAAGACGGGGCATGAGGGGATGAGCTGGGGCTCATGGCGGTAGCGGTAGCGGGGGCAGGGGGGGGTGTCTGCTCTGCTTCCTTAACCTGCCCTTGCTGTCCAGTCCCGCACTTTGCTGGACGTTTGGGCCCCAGGGGTGCACTCGGGTCCACCTCCCTCCTGTCCTGCACCAGGAGGCCAGACGAATGCCACCGCTGTCAGGCGCTCGGATCTCCCAGGGGAAAGACCACAAGCATCTTGAGACAGTGAGATGACGAGGGGGTGACGGCCCAGGCTTGTCAGATGAGGCTCCGGCGTTGTTCAGACTTCATGCAGCCCCTTCTCCGGACTCGCGGGCTGGACGGCGGAACCCAGGACAGTCCGCTTCTGTCCGACTCTGTGGGAACCGCCCCTGCGGTGCTCACGTCCCCTCCACGATGTCCCTGCTGACATTCCAGAGGCCGAGCCCCCCGCCTTTGCTCCGTCCGCCCTGCGGCACGTTCCTTAGGCTGAGCCGGACCGCGTCGCCCTGCAGCTCTGCGCCCTCGTTCTGTTTCTGTTTGAGCACAGCAGCTGGAAGTATAAGGAAGAAGCGGTCTTTCCTCCTGATGTAGTTGCGCCTCCTGGTCAGATGAGCCGAGGCCCGGGAAATGAGCTGCGTCGCGGGCACGGTTTCCAGCACAGACTCGGATGATCTGGCACGTGGGCAGAATTACTCGTTTTGCTATCTACTCATTGCTAGCCAAGCGTATGGCATTTTGGTAATTTCTAGCAAGTGTTTCCTGAGCATCTACGTAGTGTGAGACCCTGTTAGGTCTGGAGAGACGAGGCCCTGGACTTCAGGGGGCTCACACTTTAGCTGGTGAGACGGCAAATGTACGTGGATAGAAAAACACCGCAGCCTGCGGTGCGTGTCAGAGATAAGCCTCAAATGGAAAGACACAGAACATTAAGAACGTAGACGTTCAGGGCGTGGCTCTGAATAGACACAAGCCCACCCAAGAAACTTCATTTTTTCCTCCCCCGTGGCATTTATCCACGCTGTGGTTATGGGACCAGCTGCTCCCCCCCCCCCCCACCGTCAGTCCTTGGCAGGTACTTGCGTCTGGGCTGCAGAGGGTCAGGGGGCTTCTCCTGTTTCTCGGAACTGCAGCCGGGAGGCTCCCCGCTGCCGTGGGGGAAGTGTGGGAGCAGGCGGGCCCTGCCGGCGTCTGCCCGCATCGCACTCTGGACCGCAGGCGTCCGCTGTGGCAGCCGCTTAGGATGGGGCCGCTTTGGGGGGAAAGTACAAATCCAGCTTCACCGCGTCTGGGACGAGCTGATTAGAGCTCAGAGTGTCTGTCCTGCCAGAGCTTAACGTAGCCCGTTTCTCTCTCGGGTTTGCTCACGCTATCGCCACTTCGGGAGGAGTGGGCTCGGGTGTCTGCCGTGCCTGCGGTGCAGTCACCAGCTCCCGCGCAGAAGTTCCAAGTGGGGTTTGCTAACTAACAAAACAGCGGACGGCTGAGTGGACTAGAGGGCGGCCTCTTTGCTGAACTTACCCTCGGAGGGAGGGCTGCTCAGGCAGTCAGGTTAGCCGGGAATCTTCCACGAGAGTATGTGATCTGATTCAACCTCGTTTAATCGAAAATGGGATTTTATTGGCTCAGAGACTGAAAGGCGAGCTTTCGATACAGCTAGACCCAGGGATTAGGGGCGACCCTGGCTCCGCTGTTTGGCTCTGCTGCCATCCGTGTGTTCCAGTTGCTACCTGGAGACCCGTGGTGGCCTGTGGTGACTGCGGTGGCCTCTGGTGGCCTCTGGTGGCCCGTAGCAGTGCTGCATTCCACAGCACACTGTTAGCAGTCGTGGAAGGAAGGAGCAAGTCTGTCACTAACACCCTGGTCTTCTCACTGCCCCAGGTTGGTCCGGCGGTCATCCCCAAGTCAGTCAGCGTGGCCGGGGACATGGGCTAGGCCAGGTCCCACGTGCCCTCCCTGCGCCACTTCCCGTGACCAGGGAGGAGGGTGTGCTGACCGCCCAGCGGGTCCCGTGTGAACCGCCGAGCTGGTGGGTGTTCACCACGGGGGAGAATAGTGCGGTTTGCGAGCAAGGGGAGAGGACGCGGGACACTGCTGTCCTTCCTGAAATCTGCAGGGGACCGCACGCTGCTGTGTCCTCGCTCTCTCGTCAAGTGTGCTTCGGGGCGGCTACGGCTGCTTCGCTGAAGGTAACGCCGGCTAAAGTGGCCCCATTGCTTCCTTTGATGGGATTGCACGGCGTGTGGAAGATATAGTAACGAGAGTGGGTTTGAGTGTCATCGAGCCGTCTGACTGAGTCATGGTGTCCTTGAGGACAAGCGAAGACACTTACAAGGACGCCGATACTTTATTCAGAGCACCTGCGCTGCGGGAGGCGGACGGGGCACGGCAGGGGGCGGGGCGGTCCCTGTCCCCACCCCCAGGGGGCCGTGGCAGGGTCTCGCTGGCCTCTCACGGGGCTCTCTGCCCTGCTAGGCTTTTCGTTGCCGTGCCGCTGTCCCACCAGCCCCGAATTTCAGCATTTGCGTAAATTCCTTCCGGTCGTTCTCTCTGTGTCTTTCCCATTTCTGTGGGAAGCCGGTCTGTGGACCTAGGGTGCTCCTGGCCTGGTTTCCACCGCCCGGACCCTCAGATGGCGCCGGAGTTTCCTGCGCGCTGTTTTCACCACCCGCCTCTAACTCCAGTTTGGGGGAATCTTCTGCCTACAGTTTTGACTCTTCGCTTCAGTTCCAATGGAATAAACTTCGAATTGCTTTCCTGGACATACTCATTTTCCCGAAACACCTTTTGGGGCAGGTCACCCACCCTCTGCAGGCCTCTTCCCCGGACTCGGGATGGGCCTGTGTTCCCGAGCAGACCCCGGCCCCTGCTGGCTCGTTCTAGCCAGAGGAAGGGACATCAGATCGAATTTAAATATTCAGGCCACGCTCTGGGCCTCTCCGGCCCTCCCACCTCGACCCCGGCTTCTCTCTGCCCGTTCCTCTGCTTCAGCCAGAGTGCCTGCCGGAAGCCCGTGTTTCCCAGCACTCGAGACCGTAGATTGGGGTCCGATAAACCGGGTTCTGATTTGGCTCCTTCCTGACTGTGTGACTGGGAAGGTGGCGTATCTTCTCCGCCACAGATGGGTGTCACGGAGCCGCTTCTGCGAGACCGTGTCTGGAGAGTGCTGGGCGCACTGTCGGCGCCCCGGGAGGGCGCTCTTCTGCTGCCCATCTCGCTGCCGGTGACTCGTTGGCCGTGGGCACGCCACGTGCATCACCGTGACGTCCGCGTCCGCCGTGTCTCCAGGCCGGAATGTCTTCCGTGTTCCCTCCAGGCTGGATCTTTTAGTCTGGGGCTTAGATCATTGCCTTTTGAGTCGGAGTGATCTGAGTTGGAATCTAGACTTTACCGTTTGGGTTCAAGTGACACTTGCAGGTGGTGACGGTCCCCGTGCCCTGTGTTGTTGACCGGCGTGTGAGGAGGCCCACGAAGGGCCTCGTGCAGCCCCTTGCGTGGGTGGGGCCCAGACATGGCAGTCATGGTTCCGGAGCTCAGGCAGCTCCCCACGCCTCCCCGGCCGCCCCCACACTGCGCTCCCCTCCTCTGTTCCCTGCTCACCTGGGCCCCTAACATACGCTCCCCTCTGGTAATTCTCCTTGGGGGCACACTTTTTTTTTAAATTGCTGGTGGACTTTGTGAAATTGTGACGGATAATAAGAAATACGTGTACTTGCTCTCCGGCCCCGGTTTCTGGCACAGAGCTCCTCGACCCTCAGGGTTTCCTGGGTGAAAAGAGGGAGAAGGTGTCTCAGTGCTCAGCAAGACGCCTCTCAGCCTCTCCCGCGCGTGTTAATGAGACACATTTGGAAAGCACCTACGGATGGGATGGGGGATGGGGGATAGGATGGGCGCTTTTCCCTGGAGCCAATGGTGTCCCTAGGGGGCTGGAACTTGCAGTTGAGGGAGGCCAGCGGCCAGTGATTTACTCGTGCCCGTGTCTTGAAGTTCCCATAAGAACCCAGGAGGACGGGGTTCAGAGAGCTTCTGGGTCGGTGAACACAGGGACGCGTGGGAAGAGGGGTGCACCTGGAGAGGGCCTGGGAACCCCACACCCTTCCCCACGCCTGGCCCTCTGCACCTCTTCCGTGTGGCTGCTCCTGAGTTATAACATGCTTTCTTAAAAGTTAAAAAAAAAAATTTTAACTTTAAACACAAGCTAGTTAACATACAGTGTAGTATTGGTTTCAGGAGTAGAATTCAGCGACTCACCGCCTACGTACAACACCCAGTGCTCCCGCCACCCGTGCCCTCCTTAATGCCCATCCCCCATCTAGCCCCTCCCCCACCTCCTCTCCAGCAACTCTGTTTGTTCTCTGTATTTAAGAGTCTCCTGTGGTTTGCCTCCCTCTGTTTTTATCTGATTTTTGCTACCCTTGCCCTCGTACCTCCTTTCTGCTCCACACTGTTTTCCAGAGCGGCCGCACCAGTCTGCGTTCCCACCAACAGGGCGAGACGGTTCCCCTTTCTCCGCATTCTTGCCAACACCTGCTGTTGCCTGAATTGTTCATTTTAGCCACTCTGACCAGTGTGGGGCGGTGTCTCAGTGTGCTCTTGATTTGTGTTTCCTCGATGATGAGGGACGTTGAGCATCTTTTCATGTGTCCGTCAGCCATCTGGATGTCGTCTTTGGAGAAGTGTCTGTTCGTGTCTTTTGCCCATTTCTTCACAGGATTGTTTTTTGGATGTTGAGTTTGTTAAGTTCTTTATAGTTTTGGATATTAACCCTTCATCCGATATGTCGTTTGCAAATATCTTCTCCTATTTCCTTGGTTGCCTTTTACTTTCGTTGATTGTTTTCTTCGATGTGGAGAAGCTTTTTATCTGGAGGAGGTCCCTGAGCAGTAACCTAGTAGGTGAAGCAAGCTCTTCCCTGCGAAGAGTGGCGGCCGCAGCCCCTGAGGAAGCGTGTTTCCGTCTTGCTGGGCTGGGCGTTCACCAAGAGGAAGTGCGCGGCGTGTGGAATGAGAGTATGTTCCCTCCCTGGAAGCCGTCCCCAGCTCGCTGAGCGCTCGGATGAAGGCCCCACCGGTCTTCCTGCGTGTTTACTTGATACAGAGTGACCCGAGGAAAGCGTCTCAGCCCGAGAGCAGCACACCTGCAGGTACGGCACAAGCTCTTGGTGCGAGAGTTGGACGCCCAACCAACTGAGCCGCCAGGCACCGACTCCATTTTTAAAACGCTACAGTGACACAAGGAACATGCTGATGTATTCCAGCATGCTTACGCAAACCCCACCGGATCAGGTCCTAGCCGTGGAATGGTCGTGGAGTCTGGATTTTTATAGGTGTTTCCACATCGGTCTCAAAAAAGGCTGGGCTACTTTGTACACCCACCACCATCATGGGAGAGTATTTTTCCTTTCCCTGGAGGGATGGACGGGTGAGGGCAATAATGAATGCACACGCACTCCTGAGCACCTGTTGTCTGTGACAGGTGATGCCCTGGCAAGGAAAAGACACGGTTTGTCGATGACGGAGCCGTGTCGGCGGGGAGGATGCGGCGTGGTCGTGATGGGAGTTGTGGTCCGGGGGACTGGTTCTGTCGCAGACTGGCCGAGTGGGTGCGTGTAACCCTCGTCCTCTCTCTGAGTCTCGGCCCCTCATTTGAAGGTGGATAGTGATGCCTGCCTCACCGAAGTGCCGCGAAGGCTACGGAGAGTTTGTGTAAGGCTTTTCCAGGGCCCACCACGTAGCGGGTCTCGTCGATGTGGTCATGACCCTCACGCGTAACAGGGTGGCCTCGGGCCTGGAAACAGTGCCCACCGCAGTGGCGTGCCCACAGCGCCCTGGGGGCCCAGGGCGGAGGGTGCTCTTTGGTGTGTTCCAGGAAGGCGTAGCTGAGCCAAGTCTTCAAGCGTGAGTCGTAGTCCACCGTGAGGTTGTGTCGGGAGGAGGTACAATAATGAGTTTCTCAAGACAAGCGTGCGATGCAGGAAACCCCACCCACACGTTGAAAGCGTTGGTTCCCAGGCTCAGGAGAAATCCATCCATGCTGCCTGAATTCTCAGCCGCAGAGGCAGCTTAGTGTTGGCCCGTCACTGTTTCTGGTTTCATTCTGGAGAAGAAGTCAAAAGAGGAATTCCTCAGTCTTGTTTTAATTTCCTTTTTCGTTCTTTACAGAATTACAGTGATTAACATGTATTCAGTGTGGAAAATGTCAAATTATGAAATAAGCTTTATATTAAAAATTTTTTAATGTTTATTATTTGTTTTTTTGAGAGAGAGGGCGAGCAGGAGAGGGGCAGAGAGAGAGAAGGAGACACAGAATCCAAAGCAGGGTCCAAGCTCCGAGCTGTCAGCACAGAGCCCAACACGGGGCTCAAACTCGTGAACCAGGAGATCATGACCTGAGCTGAAGTGGGACAGTTAGCCGACTGAGCCCCCCAGGCGCCCAAGCTTTCTGTTTTTTAACCTAATTTGTCTTTCATAAAGTGCTGTTCTTTGCCGCATTTATTTCGGGGAATATATATTTTTTAGTATTCATCGTTTTCTTTCTTGTCGGTAACAGTTCTTAATAAGCATAGCCACAAACGTGTGTGTCTGCCACAGATATTTTTATTACGCTCTTCATTCTTGTATGTTTCTGTTTTGAGAGACACAAATGTATTAAAATTTTATTAGCGAAATAGGTCTTCTCCTTTACAGTTTCTGTCTTTGCCTCGCTTTTAGGGAGTCTTTCTTCATTCTGGAGACTATGTAAATTCTTAGTTTATCCTGGTTCTTCATTTTTTTTTCATGTTAAAATACCCTTTTTGAATGCGTGTTGATATATAGAAAAGGAACCTAACTTTTTGTTTAAAAAAATATCCAGCACTTAATAAGTACCATTTAATAAATGATCTGCCCTCTCCCTACTACTTTGAAATGCCACTGTTTTCATGGTGTAAATCTTGCATATTTTTGGATCTGTTTCTGGATGGGTCAGTCTTTTCCATCGAGCTCTGCCTGGTCCGGTCGTGGTGCATGGTGTCAGATTGGTCTGTGGCCAATTAGTACATGGTCAGTCCTGGCCCCTCATCCTTATTTTTAAAAATTTAGCTGACTCTTCTTTTTTTTAATTTAATGTTTATATCTTTTGAGAGAGAGCATGCATACAGAGAGAGAGAGAGAGAGAGAGAGAGAGGGAGAATCCCAGGCAGGCTCTGCGCTGTCAGTGTGGAGCCCAGCGTGGGCTTGATCTCACGAACCGTGGGATCGTGACCTGAGCCCAAATCAAGAGTCATATCCCTAACCGACTGAGCCACCCAGGAGCCCCAGAGTTGACTATTTTTAAACATTCATTTTCGAGATAAACTTTAAAATTATCTTGTCAGTTTCTTCCCCAAATCTTCTAGAGATCTCGGTTGGGATTATGTTAACTTTTTAGATTAGTTTGTGGGAAATAAATTTCCTTACGACATTCAGTCTCCAGGAATATGGCCCGCCTCCCTTGTTGTTCAGGCGTTTGTTCGGAGTTCCTGTGTAGGTGTTTGTGCTTTGAGTCATATTGTTTCTGCACATTGCTTCTTCAGTGTATTCCTAATCTTTTAATATTTGTTATTGTAAATAGAATCTTTTTCCATTGTGTTTTCAAGCTGGTTGTTTTTGCTGTATATAAGAAAGCATAGGAACATGGGCTCAGATTTCCAGATGGAACTGGAAGTCTCTGAAGTCATTTTAAAGTTATTTTTATTGGAGCGCCTGGGTGGCTCAGTTGGTTGAACGTCTGACTTTGACTCAGGTCCTGATCTCACATAAGTTGGAGACCCGCATCAGGCTCACTGCTGACAGCTCAGAGCCTGGAGCCTGCTTCACATTCTGTCTCCGTCTCTCTCTCTGCACCCCTCCCCTGCTGGCGCACTGTCTGTCTGTCTCTCTCTCTCAAATATAAATAAACATTAAAAAATTTTTAAGTTATTTTTGTCAACAATTTCTTTAGTTCTAGAAAATCAATTCTTAGAAAACTTAATTTCATAAGATACTTGCATCATTGATAACATGTTTTCAAGGTGAGATGTCCAACACTGTTGTTGTTTTTTTAATTTATTGCCAAGCTAGCTAACACACAGTGTGTACAGTGTGCCCTTGGTTTCGCGGGTAGATCCCCATGATTCATCACTTACTTACAGCACCCAGTGCTCATCCCACCAGGTCCCCTCCTCAGTGCCCAGCTCCCATTTTTAAAGGCTCCCAGATTTTAGAGTTTGAGATGCGCCAGCTTCCAGCAGGTGTCAGTGTTGGTCCAAGGTGGTGGTTTAGCTGCAGGATCCTGCGTTTACACACCCTCACTCCCGGAACCAGCACACCGAGGATTGTCGAGCAGGAAGGGATATTGGACATGGTCTAAGTCAGCCCTTTCGTCCTGCAGATGAGGGAGCAGGCCTGGGTGGGGAGCGACCGTCCAAGGTCACACAGTCCCAGGGGGTGGGTGGGGCCGACACCCAGGTGCTCTTGTCTGTAAACGATGCTGAACGTCAGTCACCAGAGTCACAGAGGAGAAAAGTGTATACTCCCAACACACCAGAGTTGTGTTTTGGTGGAGCGGAAGCGTGCTGTTCAGCGGGTTTGGGTGAGTGGGGACACGTCGCTGGTGTCCGGAGACCAGGGACGGGTTTGTACCCCGGAGCTCTCGGTAGCGCTTTCTCCCTGTTGTTGGCATTGTGCGGGAAGAGCCAGCGGTTTTGTGACAAACCTTACAAGAAATGAAGTTGCTTCGTGAGGAATATTCTCCGTAGAGTTTCATAAAATGGCGGGAGGTCCGTTTATGTTTTTTCCCAAGATCTCAAAGATGCTGTCTACTTGTTCTGTGACTTCCTCACGTGCCGCTCGAGGCTCCTGTTCCCACAGCCTCCACACGTGGAGTCCCTGATCTTTCCTTCACTCCCCCTTGGAGGCTGAGCACGGGGCTCCCTGGCTCAGCCTGCAGAATTAACAGGACCTCTGGCCCTGGCGTTGGCGGCCCCTCTGACGTGATCTGCTTGCATCCTTCCTGCTACCATGCTCCTGCTTACACAGGGGGCGGTCCTTCCACAGGGGGCGGGTCCTTCCACAGGGGCAGGTACTTCCACAGGGGGCGGTCCTTCCACAGGGGGCGGGTCCTTCCACAGGGATGGTCCTTCCACAGGGGGCAGTCCTTCCACAGGGGCAGGTCCTTCCACAGGGGCGGGTACTTCCACAGGGGCAGGTCCTTCCACAGGGGCAGGTCCTTCCACAGGGGGCCTGTCCTTTCACAGGGGGCGGGTCCTTCCACAGGGGGTGGGTCCTTCCGCAGGGGGCGTGTCCTTCCGCAGGGGGCGGGTCCTTCCACAGGGGGCCAGTCCTTCCACAGGGGGCCTGTCCTTTCACAGGGGGTGGGTCCTTCCACAGGGATGGTCCTTCCACAGGGAGCGGGTCTTTCCACAGGGGGCGGTCTGTCCGCAGGGGCCTGTCCTTCCACAGGGGGCGGGTCCTTCCACAGGGGGCCTGTCCTTCCACAGGGGTGGGTCCTTCCACAGGGGGCGGGTCCTTCCACAGAGGATGGGTCCTTCCACAGAGGGCGGTCCTTCCACAGGGGGCCTGTCCTTCCACAGAGGATGGGTCCTTCCACAGGGGGCCTGTCCTTCCACAGAGGGCGGTCTGTCCACAGGGGCCTGTCCTTCCACAGGGTGCCTGTCCTTCCACAGGGGGCGTGTCCTTCCACAGGGGGCCTGTCCTTCCACAGGGGACGGTCCTTCCACAGGGGGCCGATCCTTCCACAGGGGACGGTCCTTCCGCAGGTGGCCTGTCCTTCCACAGGGGGCGTGTCCTTCCGCAGGGGGCCTGTCCTTCCATAGGGGGCGTGTCCTTCCGCAGGGGGCGGGTCCTTCCGCAGGGGGCGGGTCCTTCCACAGGGGGCCTGTCCTTCCACAGGGGGCCTGTCCTTCCACAGGGGACGGTCCTTCCACAGGGTGCCTGTCCTTCCACAAGGGGCCTGTCCTTCCACAGGGGACGGTCCTTCCACAGGGGCCTGTCCTTCCGCAGGGGGCGGGTCCTTCCACAGGGGGCCTGTCCTTCCACAGGGGGCCTGTCCTTCCACAGGGGGCCGGTCCTTCCACAGGGTGCCTGTCCTTCCACAGGGGGCCGGTCCTTCCACAGGGGGCCTCTCCTTCCGCAGGGGGCCTGTCCTTCCACAGGGGGCGGTCTGTCCACAGGGGCCTGTCCTTCCACAGGGGGTCTGTCCTTCCGCAGGGGGCGTGTCCTTCCGCAGGGGGCCATCTCAGGCTCCACACGTGCTCCCATGCTCTTCCAGCTCTGTGCCCCTGCTTGTTCTCTTTCCTGCCTCTCCACCCTGACCCTCAGGCTCCCCCTCACCCTTCCCTGGCCGGTACTGCAGGCCACCCCTTTGGTGAGGTTTCCTGGGGGCACCCCCTCCACGATGGACCCCAGCATCCTTTGTACCCCGCTTCCTTCCTACCGTACCCCTTGCATCACCCTAGTACAGTTCCCTGTGTTCGCAGGATTTGTTGGGAGGACCCGTAGCTGTCCATGGTGCTGCCCTGGGTCCTCTGGGCCCCGCAGACACGCTGTCCACACGGCGAGCTGTTCGCAGTGGCCGCTGACTCACTTGGTCGCACTGGGTCTCAGGAGCTGCCCTCTTCGGAATCCTTGCTCTCCTTCCTGCCACCTGCCCTGGCGGGTTTGGGGGGAACATTCGGAGCCCCAGGAGCTTTTCTCCTGTGCCAGAAGGAGAGTATCGGAGCAGATGACCGGGGCAGCTGGGGTGAGAGACGCACTTGGAAGTCACCGGGAAAGGACGCTCTGTAAACGCCAGGCACTGTTACTTGGAAGTCACCGATTACCTTCTGCTAGGCTTGCCCTGCGAGGCGCAGGCTGGTGTCAGCCAGGCAGCAGGCCCTCCGTGGGCAGAGGAAGAAATACCGTGTCCCTGCAACTTTACTTTAGTTAAATGCACTGACCCCCCGAGTTTGCAGGACTTCGAACTGCTCACCTAACATCTCGAAAAGCAGATGGTGGAAGCCAGGGAGAAGTTTCCATTTTGCGCATCAGCTCTTAGGGCTTGAGGATTATGCAGGGGCTGTAATTATTTAGGAGAAAGACTTTGACAGCTCAGCCCCTAAAAAGTGAGGAAAATAGAAATGGCTCCAGGAACACCCAGACGTTTCCGTGCGAGCAAAGCAGGCCCTGTTCCTGAGCCCAGCCTCTCAGGACCCCGGGCCGCCTGCCACGGTCCCCCAGATGCGCCCCAGCACCCACATTCTCACTCGGTTTTCTCATCGTGGCAAACACACACACGCTGTGCCCTCTCAGCATCTTTAAGTGTCCCGTTCAGTCACGTGAAGTACACACAGTGTTGTGAAATGGACAGAACTTTTCCTCCTGGAAAACTGAAAGCATGCCGGTTAAATAGCTCGTCCTGCCCCCCAGCGACCATGGCCACCGTCTGCTTCTGTCTCCAAAGTTGACTTTTTTATTTTTTAGAAAATGTTTATTTAGTTCGAGAGAAAGCACAAGTATGGCAGAAGCAGAGAGAGGGCGAGAGAGAGAATCCCAAGCAGGCTCCACTCCTCCTGGGACACGGGCCCCCCAGCCCGGTAGGCATGGAGGATCATCCGGACGCTTAAAAGGAGAACAAAGAAAAGGTCTTAGGCCCCATGCAGGGGAATTCTCCAGGCCGGATGGGGTCTGGGGATCTGGCGTTGTTTGTCCACACAGCTGGCCCTTGAACTGCTCGAGGGCTAGGGGCGCCGGCCTCCACACATGGTCGAAAACCCACATACAAGTTTTGACTCCTCCAAAAACCTCCCAGCGTGCTGTTCACCAGAAGCCTTGCGATGACATAGTTATCGCATATTCTGTGTGCTTTGTGCGTTATGTACTGTTTTCTTACAGTAAAATAAGCCAGGGAAGAGAAAGTCATAAAGTCACTAAGAAACTGTAAGGAAGTGGGGCGCCTGGGGGGCTCAGTTGGTTAAGCATCTGACTTCAGCTCAGGTCACGATCTCCTGGTTCTTGGGTTCGAGCTCCGTGTCGAGTTCTGTGCTGACAATTCAGGCCTGGAGCCTGCTTCAAATTCCGTGTCTCCTCTCTCTGCCCCTCCCCCACTCATGCTCTGTCTCTGTCTCTCTCCTCTCAAAAATAAATAAACATTAAAAAAAAAAGAAAAAGAAAAAAAAAGAAACCGAGAGGAAGAGAAACTACACTTGCGGTACCGGGCCGCGGTGGAGACCCACGTAACAGTGGATTCCCACGGTCCAAACCCACGTTGTCGAAGGTCCACACGGAAGGGCGTCCGGAAGGGTGGTGGACGGACTTCCGGAGTGGCCGAGTAATTTTCATTTCCTTCTTCGTCTGACCCTGTGCTTGCTGGGCTTCCTAGAGTGGTCTTGTGTTTCTGTAGAAATTGGAGAGAGGCTGGATCCCACCCGGAAGCAGAAGCCAGCTCCGCGGGTGGTCCGTGGCTTTCAGAAACCGCTAACCTCCTCCATGTGTTCGTCTCGTCCACAGGGGGGCTCGACCTCATCTTCATACCGGGTCTCGGGTTCGACAAGCACGGCAACCGGCTGGGGCGGGGCAAGGGCTACTACGACTCCTACCTGACGCGCTGTCTGCGGCAGGACCCGAAGCCCTACACCCTGGCCTTGGCGTTCCGAGAGCAGATGTGCCCCCAGGTCCCCGTGGACGACCACGACGTGAGGGTGGACGAAGTCCTTTACGAAGACTCAGCGTAAATCCTGACGCCTGTGGCCCAGGGTCCAGGTTCTGTCGCAGAGGCAAGCAGACGTGTGTGTTTTCCCCCGTCGCGAGGTGGCGTGCGGTCCCACACACTCCCCGCGAACGTGGGCTGCGTTGTTCCTGGCAGATTGCAAACACCCGACATTAAAGCAGCTTCCACAGTCAGTCGTAGAGCGTTACTTGAAGCGGAAGCTGTCTCGCGTGACGCCCCCCGGAACTGCCTGCCGTCGGCGTGACGGGCTGCTCTCTCCGCTCTGCAGCTCAAGCTAGGTGCCCGGCTCAGTGCGCCCGGAGGTGCCCCACCCCCCATGTCGTGCACCCGGTGTCAGCGAGCCCTGTCTCAGCCAGTCAGTCACTGGCAGGTAGGCACAGGAGACTCGGTGGCAGTTAATTGATTTGTTGGGGTTTGCCCTGTGTACAGAGTTCCGCAAGAATATTCCAGTACTTCATCATGACTGCCTCTGCTCACCCTGAGATTTTATGTCTGACACTTTATAGCTTTTGATGGCTCAGGGACCGAGACCTTTTACGATCGAAATATTTTCTTCCGTCTCTGCTGTTCCATGCGTCGGTCCCTTCCGAGCCTAGGACCTGCTGTCCTGTCGGTCAGAAATTACGTGTTTGCTGCAGTGTCTGCTTCAGGAATGGACTCTGCTGCGGGCTGGGAGCCGGCAGATGGCATCACAGCGAGGGACGGTTTGGGCGGCTTCCTAGACGCTGCTCTCACAGCCGGCGCCCAGCGCGCTTGGTCCCGTGGAGCGTGCGTCCGTCCCCTCCCCTCCGCTGTCCTGTTGTCCCTTCTGTCGGGGCTCTTGGCACTCCACTTTACGTCCCAAACCACGGTCTACGTGAGCTCACAGGGCGTGGACGCGATCGGGAGGGGCCCTGCTTGGAGCCTTTTGGTGGCCGTTCGGGGCCCACGGGGTAACGGCCAGAGGCCGCCTCCGGGCGAAGCCCACACTGCTTCCGGCCCCTCCAGGGTCCCCTCGCCCGCGAGGCCCCCTCCATGTTCCCGGGCGGAGTCAGCGCCTCCTCGCTTGTGGAAACACTCCGGTCACTGTCCTCCGTGTCCTGTCGTCCCTTCTGCCCCTTGTCCAGACTGCGAGCCCGGGGGGGGGGGAGGGGGGGAGGAGGGGGGGGACACTCACTGTCGCTCATGCTCAGCGGACGCCTGCACGCACAGTCCGTGCTCGAGAGTTTTTTCGAATGAGTTAATTAAACATCCAGGAAGGTTTCACTTAAAACGTGGAGCCGTATTCCCTGGATAATAGCATATGAATTGTTGTTTTACACACAGAAGTAAAAATACTTCAAAATGTAAGATTGGCGAGATTCAAGACAGGGTCTGTCGCCGGGAAGGGTGGCCCTGGTGACCCGGAATGGGCGGGGTCACTGTGCCGCGGGCACTGGGAAAGGGGGGCGCCCCGAGGGTGCGGGTAGCTCCCTTCAGGGCCTGTGCACAGGCTGAGGACAGGCCTGAGACCCGGGAATGAGCCAGCATAAGGGGCGAGGTGAGGGGACAGTCCAGGTGGGGAGGGCCGGCCTCGAGGTCCGAACGGAGCCGGTTCTTAGCCTCGGGGAACTGCAGCACATCGGAGTGCCGGCGTCTGTCTCCGATGGCTGCCGGTTCTCTAGAAACGTGTGCAGGTTAACCAGACGGTCGGCTCTGTCCGGCTCCAGTCCGCCCGGCAGACGGGGGTCAGAGCAGCACACCCGCGGCCTGGGCCGAGCCGAGCGCGAGCGGGTCTAGGTGTGGACGGGCTGGTGCGCGAGCTCGGTTCCTGGCCCCGGTTCCCCGTGTCTCCTGCAGAGATCACCAGTTGGGTCACGGTGCATTTAATCAGATCACGCGTTTGCACACTTGCTTCCTCACGGGCCGATGGGCTCCTCGCGGGCAGGTTCTCTGCGGAGTCCGGTTGGCCGCAGTCCCGGGCACGGGGTAAAGAACCAGGAAGCTCCTGCCGAAGGAGCCGCCGTGCGGGGGGCGCCCTGTCTGTCTTGCGGCCTTGCTGCTTTTACACCGGCCCAATCTGCCGCCGAGATTCTGCCCCTTCGGCGTTGTCTCCAGGTTGGATTATTCTAGAATGTGGTCTCTATTGCTGAGGCCGCGTGCCCTTCCTGGACCCCTCCACGTGTGGGCCACGCGGTCTGCACTCCTTCACGCACCTTCTGGTCTGTGTCCCTCCTTGCCGCCTGCCCGTCGAAGGGCCCTCTCTCCTCCCCGGGAGCCCCCGCCCCCAGTACCGGTTTCTGTGCTTGAAAATAAGTAACAGATTCCTTTCCATGTAACATCTGACGCATATTAGGAGACCTGCGCAAGTCAAAGGGGAGACAATTGAAACAGTCATTATCTGTACATTGTAAAATAATTTATTTTATTTGTTAATGTTTATTTATCTTTGAGAGAGAGAGATAGAGCAGGAGCAGGGGAGGGGCAGAGAGAGAGGGAGACACGAAATCTGAAGCAGGCTCCAGGCTCTGAGCTGTCAGCACAGAGCCCAACGCGGGGCTCAAACCCACAGACCGCGAGATCATGACCCGAGCTGAAGTCGGATGCTTAACCGACAGAGCCCCTCGGGTGCCCCTAAAGTACTTAACTTCTAAGAGGGAAAGAGATGTGATGGAAAAGTTTTGGAAATTCATTGTTTTTGAAAGCCTTGTTTTAATCCCTTTGGAATGGTTGAAATGTCTGGTCCTAGTCTCAGGTTTTCTAGCGCTTGGTTCTCAGGGCTCTGGTTGCCGAGCACGATACTTTCCGGAGCCGAGCAGACCCACACGGAAGCCACTACGCTGTGAAAATTTGCGATGCTATTTACCAGTTTTGCAAACTGGTTAATTTATTCATTTTTTTTCACATTGAAACCCGGCTGGTAACCGTCCCGTGTCCGGATGCGGACTGCGCTTGCGTGTCTGTCGGGAGACGCTGCATGCTTACTTTGTACTCCTGGGTTCAAAACTCGCGGAAACTCTCGAAAGATTTTAAACCAAGGTAGAAGAGCTTTGCCGCCAGGTTTTAGCTGGGCAGCAGGGAACTGTGTGCGGGTGCCATGCGTGGTTCCTGGCAGCGAGGTCGTACGTGGTGGAAGCGTTTGCAGACCCCGCGTCCAGCGTACGCCGTGTGTATCACAGGAAGTTCCTTCTGGCTCGTCAATGAAATGGGACTTTTATCTGAGAGACCCAGATCAGACCTATTTATTCTTCGAAGTCGGTGCTCACGGGTTCCTGGTGGCCACCTGTACCACGGAAGGCTCCGAGAACACGGAACCCTCACCGTTGTGTAAAGAACACACGCAAAACTCATCTTTAGGCATAATGCCTCTTTATTTTTAATTTAATTTAAAAAAACTTTTTTTTTTTTAATTTATTTTTGAGGGAGTTTGAGTGGTGAGGGGTCGAGGCGGGAGACAGAAGGTCCCAAGTGGGCTGTGAGCTGCCAGCACAGAGCCCCACACGAGGCTCAAACTCACAAACTACGAGATCACGGCCTGAGCCGAAGTCAGACGCTTAACCGACTGAGCCACCCAGGCGCCCCTTACTGGTTCTTGTGAAAGTATTTTACCCTGAGATAGAGAAATGTAGGTGAACCAAAATGTTTTTCGTGCGTATTTCCTGTCATAAAATATTATAAATATTCTGTCTCTAAGGTGTCTGTTTGATAAAATTCCGCGATGCCGTCACGGCACGGCACATCTGTCTGGGCGTTCTGGGGCTGCCGGCGCCTCTCCGTGGGCCCACCCGGCTCTCCTTACGCACACGTGCCACCGAAGAGATCCCCTCCGCGGCTAGACCCACGTGGTGTGTCCTAAAACGTGGCCTTTGCTAAAATGCCCGCTAACTTTGAGACCTCTGTCCTCCTCACTACTTCATTTTGTTAATATCCGGACTCCTCCGATCTTGGGGCGATACCCTAAGCCGGGATGTGCTGGAAACGTCCTTTTACCCGGCCTCCCTCCCCGAGAGCTTCTTCCTGAACCTACTGCTGCTGCTGGGTTTTCCCTGTTACCCGGGAGTTCTTCCTGAGAAAGAAGATGGGTTTTGTTTTTTGTTTTTTTCTCTCCCCTCAGCCGTTTCACGAGTTTTTCACTGTTTCTGGGCCGGGAGAACAAGTGTCTTCCCGACGGTAAGCGGCGGCGGCGGCGGCTGCGCTTTGCCTGTGAAACACGCCTCAGCGCTTACGATGACACGCGGCGAGCATGGTTTCAGATGTATCAGAGCTCGCGCTCTGTGATGTCAAGCGTCACCAAGAACGTCATGGAGCTTTGTCTTCGTCTCGGGGACCTGCCTGCAGCCTCTGCTGAGCGCGGTGGCCTCGCACTCGTCATCGTACCCGGAGAGCTTCCTCGAGGACCGCGAAGAGCACACGTTTCCTGGGTGAAGTGCCTTTGTAGAAGTCTCACGTTCGGGGGCTCCCCTCTGGGCGGATGTCACTGTCTCCCCTTGCCGCGTGGCTGTGGAGGCCTTGCTCGGGAGCGGAGACGCCAGCTGTCACGGCTTATTGGGCCTGCCCCCCGAGACTCACCTTGGCCGTTTCTTTGCAAGAGTCTTTGAAAGCCACTTACCGTTTGAAGAGGGTTTGCTTAGAGAACCGCAGGAGCGGTAAGCCCGCGTGCGTGGGAATATAGAGAAAGCACCAGTGTGTCACTCCACTGAAAGCAAATCCCCCCCCACGCCCCGTAACCCCCTCCCGGCCCCCCGCCCGCTCGCATGCTGAAGGCCACACATCAGTCTATACGTGAACCTTCAGCAAAACCTGACTTCTTACCTTGTAGAGGTAAAAAGTAAATACGGACAGAGATTCTAGTTTATTCTTCCCAAATCCCCCCCATACTCCTTTGCCCTCTCCTGGGCTGTGTCCCCCGCGAGGAGATGACTGCCGTGGGGACCGTTCACCTAGTCGGGGGGCTAGAGGGGTGGCTTCTCCAGTCACTCCAAGGAGGGGCGGTGCAGGTCCCCACGGGGCCCCCGCTCTGCCCTGGCCCGTCATCTCTGGCCCCCGTGTGCGGGCCCCACTGTCCCCATCTCTGTCTGGGCGCCCTGCTGGCGGCCGCCTCGCAGTACTCAGTGGAGGGGACAGCTTCTGTAGAGAAGAGAGCACCTCCCAGCCCCCTGTCCCCCAGGAAACAACAGACCCCTGTCTGGGCTCCTCCCCTGCCCCGGAACCACCCCTCCCACGGCCCGTGTGGCAGTTTTCCGTCTTGACGTTCGGACAAGACGTCTGAAGGAGAATCCATCGTGTTTCATGGTTTTGGTTGTTATGTGTCCCGTGAGTATCTTCCTTGTGCTTTGACTCTTGCATCTGAAGAGCGTGCTTTCTAAGCAGACGACGGTCTCGATGGCGAAGCAGACCCCGAGAGTTCGCTTTGCCATCAATGGCGAGCATATATTTGGTTTCTCACGGAGAAATAATCTGTCCAGGGTTGAAATGCAGAGTGTTTATCTCCTCCCGCACCTGGAGACGGAGGCTGCTGGAATGTTCCAGAGATCGGGGCTGGGCTTCGTGTGGCTGTGGGTGCCACGGAGAGACGCTGCTGTGAGCCCTGCGTTTTCCCTGCACCTCCGATCGAAGGACAAGCTGAGAGAGCCGGCGTTCCTCCCCGACGAGCCGGCTGCAGGAGCCGGACGGTGGAGACGGGCGGTCCTCTCCCCCAGCCCGTCGCCTCGCTTCCACGCGTTGTTGTCATAAAACCTCCCTCGTGTCACCTGCCCGCTTGGCGGCGGATGGTTCTCTGTCGCAAGCCCTGGGGTAACCTTTCCGCCTCGGCCACGCGCCCCCATCACAGACACGCACGCACACGCCTCTTTCATGCTCCTCACGTCGGGACCCAGTGTTTCAGGTAAGAACGAGGTTACATGAGGGACGCGAGGCTCCGCCTTCTGGTATGTTCCGCACAGTGTCCGTCCACCCTGACAGGCACCTGCCTGGGGGTCTCGCTCACATGCAGGTTCCCGATCCGTCGCTCTCGAGCAGGACCTGAAATTCCGCGGTTCCGAGGCCTTCAGGGGCTGCCGCTGGCTCACGGCGCTTCGCGCGGCAGGCTTCGGAGCCGTGCAGGCCGGCGCGTACGGCTTTCAGACTCAGCCGATTAAAGTTAAATGGACTTTGAAATTGGCTTCCGTAGTCATGCTGGCGCGTTTTACGTGCCTGCCACCCTGAACAGCCATGTCTCCACCGTCGCGGAGGGGCCTGTGGCCGAGTAGGTCCCGCCCAGTCGCCTAGGGAGGCCACCTGAACGGGCAGGGGACTGGGAACTCGCATTTCAAACAAACACTGCAGGGGGGGTCTTATTCTCCCCGTTACGGGACCAGGGGTTCCACAGGGATCTAAACCCCGACGTACAGGTGACCGGGAGGTGGCACGGGCAGACACCAGAGACCGGGAGGTGGCACGGGCAGACACCAGAGACGGGCACGAGGCGCTTACATCGGAACGCCCTTGCTGCCGGCTGGGAGAGTCTGTCCGCGGGTGCAGAGATTCCGCCTGGGGGAGCTGACCTCTGACTCCAAGGCTGCCTGGGGCAGTCGGCCCGGCAGTGTCCTTGGTGTGTAGCCGGCCCCAGATCCGGTGTCCTCTGGTCCCGCAGCCGCCTGCTCCACCGGGCGGGCGCTGGCGTCTGCTGGGGACCAGAGGCTGCGTCGGGTTCAGGGATGAGGCTCAAGCTGGCACGTGTGACCAGGAAATGGCTCTGCTTGTCTTCCCCTCCCCCTCTTCCCCCTCGTCCTCTCCCCCTCCTCCCCTCTTCCCCTTCCCTCTCCCCTTCCCCCTTCCTCCCTCCTCCCTCTTCCTCCTCTGCCTTCCCCCTTTCCTTCCCCCTCTCCTTCCCCTCCTCCCCCTCCTCTTCCTCCCCTTCCTCTCTTCCTCCCTCACCCTCCTCTCCCTCCTCCCCTTCCTCTCCCTTCCCCCCTCTTCCCCGTCCTCTCCCCTTCCCGTTTCCTCCTCCTCCATCTTCCCCCTTTCCCCATTCCCCCTTCCCCCTCTACCTCTTCTTCCTCCCCTTCCTCTCCTCCTCCCCTCCCCCCTCCTCCCCCTCCCTTGCCCCTCCTCCCCTCCCCCACCCCGGGTAGGAGTGGGTAACTTCTCTGCCCTCCCAGCCGTGGGCAGACAGTTCTGCCTTGCTCCCAGGGGATCGCCAGGCCGTGGGTGCCAGCAGCTTGGCAGCTCCCGCGTGGATCAGCCGCCCTCCCCTGAGTCCTCCCCGCCCGCCTCTCGGGTTACTTCACACGACCCGCATTCCCCGCGTTCGCGTGTTCTGCACGCGCTTCCTCGTCCCAGGGACCCAGGCTATCGCAGCAGGTCTGTCGCCTAGAGCGCGTGGGTGTCTGTCATCCCATGTCCCGCAACGGGAGCCGCAAACAGGAAGCTGACCGGCGTGGACCGACCCGGAGCCGAGCTCCACGGGGCAGTGACGGAGGGTGGACGGATGGCCTTGGTTTACGTGCTCTTGGAGAGCAGGAAGTCAACAGATCCCGTCGTCCGAGATTACTTTGTGTCTGAATGTGACTCTCGTGGTGTTTTGCCTCAAGCAAAGCCTGAACCTAAAAAGAGCCATATCGGAAGCAGCAGTGGGTGCTGTGACTGCCGTCCTGGTCCCCTTTCAGCACGCAGTGTCCGCCGGAGTGCTGGCTGCCGCTGGCTCGGAGCCCGGGCCCTCCCCTGGAATTGCCCGTGGCTGGAGAGAGTCCTTTCTCCCAAGGTCACAGCCCTTTCTGGGTGGCAGCCTGCACCGGCGCCTGGTCACTTCCGGGCAGGGAGGCTGACCCCTCATTTTGGATCTGACGCCCCCGTAGAAAATTCTAAGTGCCCCCCCCCCCCCCCGTGAGATCATGACCTGAGCTGAAATCAGGAGTCCGACGCTCAACCGACGGAGCCCCCGCGCTCGAAGGAATGCTTTCTCGGTGCCAGAACCACCAAACGTTACCCTCTTCCCCCTCTGGGTTCAGAACCACCCGAGGGACTGGGCTCAGAAGGAGGGCAGGGGAAGTGACAGCCTTGTCAGTAGTGGGGGAGGGTGCGGCCTGGAGCCGGGCCTTCCCGGCGCTCGGCTCCTGCATTGGACGCACCGTCCCCCGGCCCGGCGTGAACACAGCTGGGCGCAGGCCTAGGCCTTCCGGCCGGGGCAGGAGCCTGGCCCGCGGCAGGGAGCGCGTTCTGCCATGGGGCCGTCAGTTCGAGAAGACCGGGATGGGGCCGAGGCCAGGGTGCCTGGTCCTTCCGTGAAGCGCAGCAGGCCGGTGGGAGCGGGGGAGGGGGCCGCGTCCTTCCCCAGGAGCACGTGACGTGCCCAGCAGACGGAAGTGCCCAGCAGCTGTCCCCACATATTTGCATGTATCGGCATAGCCGGTGTTTCCATTTGCGAGTCTGCAAGAGACCGCATGCCCGTTTTGCAGAAGGGAACACCGAGGCCCAGGTCGTATTGCAAGGTGGTGGCAGCTGCAGGTTTGAAGCCAGTCTGCTCTGATTGCGCAGCCCGTGCCTCGCTCACCGCATGCACCCTCCCAGCGAGCTCCCCCTCCCAGCGAGCTCCCCCCTTCCAGCGAGCTCCCCCTCCCAGTGAGCTCCCCCCTCCCAGCGAGGTCACCCCTCCCAGCTAGCTCCCCCCCCTCAGCAAGCTCCCCATCCCAGCGAGCTCCCCCCTTCCCAGCACGCTCCCCCCTCCCAACGAGCTCCCCCCTCCCAGCGAGCTGCCCCCCTCCCAGCAAGCTCCCCCCTCCCAGCGAGCTCCCCCGGGGCGGCTGCATGAGCCCTGGGCCCAGGCGCTTGTGGATTGGATGAGGGGATCAGTCACCAGCTGGGGCAGGGGTGCCGGGGAGGAGCCCCAGGGGACCGGAGAGGCCGAGGAGGGGTCACGGGCTCCCACAGCGAGTTCTGGGCTGGGCGAGGGCGGCCTCGGAAGCCAGCTCCTTCGGTCCGGTGTCTGCACCAGCTCAGGAGTGCGCTTTAGGGGTATGTCCCACTGGCCCCCCCACACTCAACTGCTCTGTTCTGTTCTGCTCTGGCCTCTTCCCCCGAGGCCGGGTTTTCTCTCCGTTTCCTGGAGCTTTCCGTCTCCCACCAAGTGCTGAAGGTCCTTGCTCTTTGTCTCGGGCCGGACGGTCCAGCCACTGCCCTCCCCTCTCTCTTCCATCCCTCACCTCCGCCTCCCCTTGCCCCCTTCCCTCCTCTCCCCTTCCTTCCCTTTCTGTCCTTCTTTCTTCCTGTCTCTCCAGCCCCACCTCCCACCTGTCGTTCCCACGTCTCCACCGTGAGCCCCCGGAGGACAGGCCGGTCTGCACAGGAAGGGTCTCTGTCCGGGGATCCGAGGCCCCCTGGTCCCCAGTAGACAGCAGTGCGGTGGGAAGGTTCTGCTCAGCCGAGGGCCACCTGGGAGTCCCGGGCGGTTGGGGAAGTCAGCTGGGGTGCCGGCGGCCGCTGCAGGGGCCCGGGCGGGGAGCCGCCACCCCGAGGGAGGAGGGGTGAGGAGAGGACGTGAAAGAGCCTTCTCGGCCGCGGGGTGAGTGCGTGCGATCGGTGGATGGGGACTCAGGGAGGCCCTAGGACCTGGGAGAGTGAGCACGGCCTCCGAGACCACGCTCTGAGGCGCAAGCCCCACGTCCCGGCCGCGGTGGCCTTGTGTAAGTTACTGAACCTCCCGTGAGTCTGTAAGGTGGGGGGTGACGACCCCCTGGCGGGTGTGCGGCGAGAGGGCGGGAACGCCGCGGAGAAGCGCTCTGGGTGCTGGCGCACGGGAGGGGAGGCAGACGGATGGCGGAGGCGCGGGCCCACCGGATGGCGGAGGCGTGGGCCCACCGAGACCCGGAGCGAGTCTGCGAAAGCTGCCCGCTCGGGCCCGGGAATCCCCAGTCCCTTCCCGCCGGATTTGCTCCCGTCCCTGCAGGGCCCCGGGTCCCGGCTCCGAAGAGCTACTTCCCCAACCGCCCCCGGCTGCAGAACGCGGCTATGACGCCTGTGCCACCCGCTCAGTGTGCCCCGGGGCTGGCCTGGGCCTCAGTTTCCTCCGCTGTCACCCGAGGGGCGAGGACAGGCTGGGTTTGCAGTCAGAGTCAGAGTCAGACCTCTGTGGCTTGTCGAAAATGCTGATTCACAGGCCTTGCCCCGGGCTGACCAGATCGGAGCCCCGGGGGGTGGGGGCGCCTGGCACCCGACCCTCCCCACCCCCCGCATGTCCTGGCCCGGCCTCAGAGGTTCTGATGCCATCAGTCATTAATAGATAATGCGAGTAAATGATAAAATAAATTCATGAAGCTTCACTTTTAGATTTTTCTAAAAAGAGTTTTGTATTTGTTTTGGGTCCTCGTGGTTTTATGCGCTACGCCTCCACGTGGCCTTCCGGCGCGCACCCTGTGGGGCTCACGGTGCCTGTACTCGTGTGGTCGGTGCCTTCTGTCAGCTGGGGGAAATTCCGGTGTCCTCTCCGTACAAGTTACTTGTGTCCCATTTGTCCCTTCTTCTGAAGGACCCCCGACGCACGTGTGTCCACCACGCCCTGGTCTGTCCTGCACGCTCCCCGCCCTCCAGAACTTTCCATCTGTGGTGTCTTCTCTCTCTCCTTCCAACCCGGACATTCCCCTCTGACCCGTCTTCAGAGTCACTCATCCTTTCTTCAGCTGTGCCTGATGTGCCACCAAACCCACCCACAGAGGTCTCCGTTTTAGTTGTTACCTCCTTCCGTTCTAGGGTTTTTATTTGATCTTTTATTTTTCGAATTAGTTTATTTAAACACTACTTAGTTACCATGCCGTGTAGTGTTGGTTTCAGGAGCAGAAGCGATCCATCTCTTCCATACGACACCCAGGGCTCATCTGAGCAGGCGCCCTCCCCCATGCCCATCCCCCATCTGTCCCATTCCCCACCCCCCTCCCCTCCAGCAACCCCCAGCTTGTTCTCTGTATTTAAGAGTCTCTCATGGTTTGCCTCCCTCTCTGTTTTTATCTTATTTTTCCTAGCCTTCTATGTTCACCTGTTTTGTTTCTTAAATTCCACATATGAGTGAAATTGTATATCTGTCTTTTTCAGACTGACTTGTTTCACTCAGCGTAATACACTAGTTCCGTCCACGTTGTTGCAAATGGCAAGATTTCATTGTTTTTGGTCGCCAAGGACTATTTCAGTGTGTGTGTGTGTGTGCGTGTGTGTGTGCACGCGTGCGTACAGCACATCTTAATCCACTCACCAGTCGGCGCGCACTTGGGCTGTTTCCATACTCTGGCTCTTGCTGGTCGTGCTGCTCTGCACGTCGGGTGCGCGTGCCCCTTCGACTCCAGAGCGGAACGCAGGCAGCAGCCTCTTTGGCCTCGGCCGCGGGCACCTTCTTACGAGGCAATCTCCCGAGGCAGCGGAAACAAAAGCAAAAATGAACTACTGGGACCTCATCAAGATAAAGAGCTTCTGCACAGTGAGGAAACAGTCAGCAAAACTAAAAGGCAGCCGACAGCATGGGAGAAGGTATCTACAAATAACATCTCGGATAAAGGGTTAGTATCTAAAATCTACGAAGAACTTACTTGATCTTTTAAAATACAGGGTAATTCTTTGCCAAAATTCTCCATCTGGTTTTTCATTTTCTCAGAAGTCACAGGTATTTTGAAAGTCTTGTTTTAGTGATTCCAAAATCGTGGCGTCTCCTTGGGTCTATTTCTACGTCTGTTTTTCTCTTGGTTCCGAGCCTTCCGCACGTCCTAGGATGTTGTGTAATTTGTTCGCCGGATGTCGGATAACGTGTGAAAACGGCGAGGTGACTCAAAGGTCCAGACGATGCCTCCTCCTTCCCGAGAGGATGCACTTTTGCTTTCGGAAGTGAAGGGACGGGCAGGTTGTCGTAACCAGTCTGGGAGTGAGCACTTTGGAAGCCAGACTTTGGTCCTTGTTTCTGCCAGGCTTCGGCTCCCGTCCGGTCCCCCTCTGCTTGCCCTGCCCCCCACTCCCGCTCTCCCAGGGCTCAGACGGCAGGGCTGTGCTTGGCCTCGCAGCCCCTTGGCTGCTACTCCTGTTTTGTCTCTCCCTCTCTTGGCTTCCTCACGGACCAGCCTCTACAAAGCACAGCTCAGCTCTTAGGACTTTCTTAAGAATCAGCAAATGCTTCGAGGCAAATCGCCCTGCCAGATACCAGGTTCATCTTTGTGATTTCCTTCTGAGGTCTCGGAGCTGCCTCAAGACCTCACCGAATTTCGCTGCTCTGGGATATTTTTAGTATATGTGCTGCCGAAGCGAGCACTGCTCTAGGATATTTTTAAATTCAACTTATTTTTTTTACTTGAGAGAGAGAGAGAGAGCGCACGCGCGCATGGGGTAGGGGCAGACAGAGGGAGAGGGAGAGAATCCCGAGCAGGCTCCATGCTGTCAGCACAGAGCCCAGCTCAGGGCTCCATCCCACGACCTGGGATCAGGACCTGAGCTGAAATCCAGAGTCGGGCGCTCAACCAACTGAGCCCCCCAGGCGCCCCTAGGATATTTTTAAACAAAATAAAAAAACCATTCTGTTCACAGTTTCTATTTGCTTCTTGGCAGAAGAGCTGATCTGTGTACTTTAGTCTATTGTCGGCAAAAACGGAGCTCCTGGGTATTGTTGTTTCTTAACCTCCTTTCGTGAATGAAATTTTAATGTGAGAAGTGCTGGACAAGACAGCCCTTTGCCCGATCGTAAGAAATACCCGGGGCCTTTGGGTAGCGATGCCGCCCTCCCGGTCCTGGCCCAGCCGCGCCGCCCGCCCCTCCCGGGACGACGGCCGGTCGTTTGCAGTTCTGACAAGTGCATCCAACCAGGCGTTCTCGGGAGAACTCGGACAAGCGGCTCTGGTCGCCTAAGCATTTTCCTGCGCCACCCGGGGACCCCCTGCCCCGATAAGCCGTCACCTGTGGCCGGAGGGAGCTGGCATGCTGCTCACCACCCGCTCGGCCGCTGGACCCCCTGCCCCCGCAGGAGCGGGAGCTTCCTCTGCGGAGTTCTCTCCAGTTTCTTCCTGAGGCGGATTAATCAGTGATGAAAAGTGATCGGCCTTTTGCCAGCACTGGGGTCTCAGAGGAGGTGACGCACTCCTTAGAGGGACATCAGCTTTAGCGGCTTTGGCGCCGAAGGCAGAGAGCGATGCGGCCGCGAGGAACCCAGGTCCCGGGCACTGGGGACGCGCTGGCGTCCATGGTGGCCCGGGCGTGGTTGGGTTCCGCGCCACCACCCGTCCCTTCGCCCGTGTGACATCTGCACATGGCCAGTGACAGGCATGAGCGTGGCTCTGAACCTCTCCGCAGCCCTCTCTCTGGCCCCGCTGGCCCCTCCACTCTCCTGTGGACGCCCCCCCTCCCCCGTCCTGCTGGGCCCCCCCTGTCTTTCCTGAGCGGGCTTCCTGACCCTCTTTTCTCTCCCTGCCCTCTCTCCTCCCCCCTGCGCCTCCCCACTCACTCCCCTTCGTCCTTCTCCCTGCCCCGGATTTGGGTCGGGGGCTGGGGCGCCCTCTCCCCGGCCCTCCCCTGGGCCACACTCCCCACCTCTTCTCTCCAGAACCCCCTCGCGGCCACGTGGCCACGCGGAGCTCAGCCGGGGCCCCCCCTCCGGCCCACCCAGCGGGCTCGGGAGGGCGAGTCCGACTGGAGGTCGCTTACTGCGCCCCTCCCCGGGCTGCCCGGTATATGCCCACATCGGGGAGGGGGGGGAACGAGCTATGCCCAGCGGACACAGAGGCCGTGCAAACGTATTCATGAAAGAAGAGACACAGTAGCTGTACGCGGATGAAAGATGTCCAACCGCACTTACCACCCGAGACTCGCACGCCAGCCCCTGCGAGCGGCGAACGCTAACCAGAGCGAGAACGCTGGGATCTCGCCGGGACGCGTAGTGTGCGAGGGCGAGTTTTCAGTCTTTCTGGAAAGCATTTTGGCAAAATCTAACACAAATCTTAGAATTTGCCGTGACTTTAGACCTTGCGTTTTCCCTCTCCACGAAATAACAAGCTATTTGGGGAGTCGTGCGTGCGGGTGTTCGGCGTCCAGTTTTCACGGTGACGAGTGGTGCGAGCCAGCGGGACAGGGCCACCGGCCACGCACACCAGCGCACGCCGGGTGGCAAGAGGGGGAATGCTCAAGTTCTAAAGTTTTTAAAAAACAGGTTAAGGGGCGGCTAGGCGGCCCAGTCAGCTAAGCGTCTGACTCCCGATTTCGGCTCAGGGCCTGATCTCGCAGTTTGTGGGTTCGAGCCCTGCATCCGGCTCTGCTCTCCCTCTCTCTCCACCCCTCCCCTGCTCGTGTTCTCTCTCCCTCAAAATAAATAAACATTAAAAAACCAAAAGGAAATTAAGAAAATAGACGACAAAGCGGGACGTCAGAACATAATTACATTTTATGGGGAGAAACCCTAGCAGTTGCATTTTGTAGAACAGATCTGGGGAAGAATATACAGACCCCGTGAGCGCGGCCGCGCCCCTGCCCGCACGCAGAGATGGCGCTCTTCTGTCCCCGCTCGCGAGGGCAGCGCAGCCCCGATCGGGAGACCCGCCCTCAGGATGCCGATGGCGATTTTGTCACCGGCTGTAATCGGGACACCCATCGTTTTTCCCACGCTGCCCTGCAAAGGGAAGGTTCCCAAGGGCCACGGCGGGCAGGGGTTTGAAGGAACCAGAATGGCCCGGCCGGGTCAAAGCCGGCGGGATCTGGGTGCAGCGGGTGCACGCGGTGGGTTGGGTCGTCACCGGGCGAGGGTGCCCAGGGTGGCCCGGGCCGGGGCGGTCCCAGAGCGGCGGCCTCGCTGGAGGTCCGGGACAGGCTCCCGGTGGCGGGACGCTGGGACCGGGAGGCTCTGTCACAGAGACGGGCCGGCCGGGCAGGGGAGGGCCTTGGGGTCTGACTTTAAGGCTGGGAGCAGGCAGGGCAGGCATCACCGGGGAGCCCAGACGCAGAGACGGGGCGCATGCCGGTGTGGGGGTTGCAAGGCTGCACTTAGGCCAAACGGGCAGCGACGCAGGCCGGTGACAGACGGGCCAGTGTGGCGACGACGCAGAATGACGAATGCGCTCAGGTGAAAACCGGGCGGTCGGCTCCGCCCACTGCCCGCAGCCTGACCTTCAAAACCGACGTCCCCCGCGGGGCACTCCGCTCATCGCGGCCGCCGCCGACGGGGTGGCTCTTTTTCACGCGTACACTTTCCTTTAACAAACAAACAAAACCACGCGGCCTCCCTGCCCTCGGCCCTCCTCTGAGTCCAAGGACCGTGTCCCCTGGGTTTGCGGCAGAGGCTGGACGGGGACCTCAGACGGGGTTTTTAATCACAGACGTTTTCACGGCCGCGCGCACCCGATTTTATTATCCGATTACAGGCAGGAGTAAAGTTCATCAGACTACTTGTTTTATGTGAAATTCCTTCATTTCCAAAGGACCGGAGGAACGTTCGTGAACGGGCAAACCGGTCAGCTGCGAATTATGGAGGTGGATTTATCACCGTCGGCCTCGGATAGCAGCAGCGGCGTGGAGCGAGTCCCCAGCATGACAGGCCCGTGGGTCCCGCGTCCTGCGTGTCTCTCCACCGCAGCCCTGGAAGCAAACCCGACACGTCCCCGCCGGGAGCCGTAACCTCGCCGAGCGCACAGGGCTCGAGGCTCCGCGGCGCCCGGCCGGCGTGTTACCGCAGGTGGACAGGAGCCCGCCGCTTCATGAAATCGCTGTGGGGTATTTGCAGAATGATCTTTCCCGGCTCTCACCCGAACACGGTAACTCCTTCCACACAAGATGGGAAAACGCTACGCGGGGCCGCTCTCCGGCCCGGCCCACGGGGAGCCCCGCGCCCTTCTCTGTGACCGCTTCCCTGACGGGGTCCCCACCATGCGGGACACCGTCCCCGGAAGCTCTGTTCCAGAGAGAGAGGGAAGGGGAAGGGACGGAGGCTGCCGCCGGGTGACACGGCCGAGTTCGCGGAGCCAGCCGGCGGTGGCGCCAGGGTCGCCGTCCAGGGCCGTCTGCAAAGCCTCCGCGTTTCCACACCTGGCGCACGTTGTGGGTCCCCTGCTGTGGCCTGTACCCGCCTCCCTGCATTAGAGCAGTTCGAGCCCGTTTTCCTTCTGTCCGCGCCCGCTCCTCTCCCCCTCTCCAAACGCACCCCTGCACTGCGGGTACTCGGGGTGTGAGCCGGGCACGGTCAGGAAGGCAGAGCCCCTGGGCGGCCGGACACACGCTCTTGGTTCCGTGACCCGGTTAGTGACGGGAGGGTGGTGTTTCTGTGTGGCACGGCCGCGGGGGAGGACACGGGGGGGGGGACCCCTCCCGCAGCCGCAAGTACAAGCAGCAGACCGTGAGGACGGGCTGGGGTCTGGGTCGCTCTTTCCTCTGGCCCGGGCGCAGGGGCTCCGCAGCATCCAGCACCCTGGGTCGGGAGCGAACCCGACGTGCCCTGCAGCAGGGCGGGGGCTGGGGGGAGCTGAAGAAGGAGGGGGGAGGTGGGCCGCTTGCTGGCCTGCTGCTGCATAGCACCGAAGATCGGGGGACGCAGGCCGGTGACCGTGCACGTGAGCGGAGTGGCTGCCATTTCCCTGGGGTCCCCAGACCCGCCCCCGTGAGCTCGCCCGCCCCCGCCTCGCCAGAAACCCGTAGCAGGCGGCCTCGAGGAAATGCGGTCCAGCCTCGCCACGGTGCCACTCTGAACGTCACCGCGGGCCACCCTGTCACCTCAACACCACACGCACCTCGCTAGACCACATGCAGTCTCCCGAGACAGACAGTAAAAGGTCACGTGTCTGGGACAGCCGAGCCCACGAGCCACCAGACGGACACAGACCGCGTCCCCATCTCCGCCAAAGTGTTCCGCCTTCTCTCAGCTGATTAAAACTCTCCCCCTGGTGTGTGTACGATGCATGTGCACACATGTGGTGTATGTTTGGTGCATGCACACGCATGATGCACGTACGCGCAGGATGTATGCATGCTGTGTGCACGGGCATGATGCATGTATGATGCGGGCACATGCATACGCACGGCACACACGTGTACACGGGGAATGCACCCATATGATGCGTGTATGATGCGTGTACACGCATGACACACATGTATGAAGTATGCACGCTGCACGCACGTGCGTGGTGTATGTTCGGGGCACCCACGTGCGTGAGGGACGAGGGTCACTGCTCTGAACACGTCATCACGTGAGGGTTGATGGGGGAAACACAGATATATTTGGTTTCTACATGAGAACATTTGTATCTGAGTGGGAAGGAAACACCCAAAAAGAGGAGTCTCGTTTCTCCAAGTGCTCGGAGGTCGCAGCGGTCTTGTCACTTCCCTCCGCTGAATCGTTAGCCCTTCAACGCTCCCTTTGCTTTCAGCAGGTCCCGCGGGCGGCGGGCGGGCCAGGGAGCCGGCGAGCCTCTTTCCAAGAGGCCCAGGCGGTAGACACGTGGCCTTCGCGGGTGTGCAGCGTCTGTCTCCACAGACGGCACACAGACGGACGGCCGTTGCCGTTATGATAAAACTTTATTTACAAAAGTAGGTAGGGGCCAGGGTTGGCCCGAGGGCTGTCGTTTGCTGACGGCCGCCGTGGCCGCTGGACCTGGATTATCATTTTCCAGTTCGATCGCAGGACGCGGGAGACCCCGGTGGCCCCCAGACGGCAGGTCCTGCGTCCCGGGAGGCTTCTCTGCTCTTTCTCTTGGGCGGCCCGGCGAGTCCTCGGGACGGCAGGGTTTCGGGTGCTGCCTAAGGTCCTGGGGTCTCACGGGTGAGCATGTGAGGGAAGCCCACAGCCACCTGCTGGGCACGTGGCAGGACGGACCAGCGCGCTCCCGGTGCCAGCGGGGCCCTCGGCACTCGTTCCTTCCCCCTCCACCAAGCCCCCTCGGGAACCCAGGCCCCCGACCCCACAGCTACGGCTTTACAGAAAGGGGTGCCACACGGCCGTTCCCCAACCCCCAGCTCCTTTAAATCTGTGTCTTTGGTCCCTCTCCCCTCTCCCCTCCCCCTGCCCCTGCTTCACCTCTTCTGGGTAATTACACGGAAGCGCCTAGAAAACCCCCTTCTACTCAAGAACTCAAAATGCCGGTCTCCCGTGACAGTTTTTTCATTACCGCTCTTTGCGAGTTCTCGGGATGAGCTCCCTGCTGGGACCTGGAAGTACAATTAACGCCGACTTTGGGTAATTATGTATTTTTAACTTATCCTGATTTTTTTCCCCAAGCAGCCAGAAAGAATTGTTTACAAATAAAGGATAAAGGGAAACGTTACGGTCTCAGGAGTGGGCCCTGGTAAGGAGAGAGACATTTGAAGTATTTGCTGAGTCGAGGAAGAGGTAAAAATGGTTCAAGCCTCGTTTAAAAATTCCTGACGTGACATTTCGGCTTTGTGCTGAGCCCCCGCCCCCCGGGTGTCCCTTCTCCGCTCGCCCCACCCCCCATCTTTCTTCCCGGAGACAGTGCTGGTGGCTCGGCCGGCACCTGTTCTTTCCGTCCCCCAATATTCTGTCTCAGTAACGGAACGCTGATTTTGTTGAGCACGGCAAGGTGTCCGATTGAAAATCCCTGCCAACTCCACGGCAGCTAGAGGCGGCCGGGTGAGCGTGCCGGCCTGTGAAGTGCAAACAGAAGTCCACTGTGTGAGGCCTCCGGGAGGAGGAAGCCCAGCTGGCCTATGCCCAGCCTGGAATGCGAAAGTGATGGCTGCGAGAAGAGCAGCCGTTTTGCAACCATGAGGCTAAAACTCCCATATAAGAGCGACACAGCCGAGAGCTGACAAGCAAACAAAACGCTAGACACAGCCGCGCGGGTCCTGATAGACGCCCCCAGGGTTCCTGTGGTTTGTGAAAATGAGTCCCTGAGTAGTTCAGCCAGTGGTAGATCCTGAACGACACACACCTGAAGACCACTGGACACTCGCGGAGCTGGCGAAACCGTCACGGTCCGCGGGAGCTCTCCTCTGCTGGACCCTCCGTTCTCGGGGGAGACGCGGGCAGCGTCGAAGGCCATCCCCCACCGAAAACGGTGTGTTTTCAGGCTCGCCGCCCCGCAGGTTGAACGCAGAGTTGAGTTAACGGTCTCTGACGACAAGCGCCTCAGCGGCCACTGTGAGCACCTGCCGTTAGGGCTCAAGCCCCGGCACCCCGACCTCCGCCCAGCCTCCCTCCGACGGCCCACCAGCCGGCACCGTCCAAGCCACCTTCCGGATACGCCCCGGGTCCCCCCGCCTCGTTCAGCAGGTATCATGACGGCAGATATTTTGACCACAGATGTGGTGACCGCAGGTACGATGATGGCAGGTACGGTGACAGCAGGCATAATGACCGCAGGAATGGTGATGGCGGGTATGGGGACCACACATATGGTGACCCCAGGTATGGTGACAGCAGGTACAGTGACTGCAGATACTGTGATGGCAGATACGGTGACCGGAGGTACGGTGACCGCACGTATGGTGACTGCAGATATGGTGACTGTAGGCATCATGACAGCAAGTATGGTGACTGCAGGTATGGTGACGGCAGGTATGGTGACGGCAGATATGCACGTTTGGGTCTAGGGTCCCTTTACCCGTCCCCTGCTTTCACCCCGGTCTGCTCTCGCTTGTCTTGTCTGCTGCTGGCACTGCGGTGCTCCCCGGCTCACACCAGTGGGGCCCCCTGAACATCTCCGTAGGCACGGTGCGTTTGGTTCAAGGGGTTTCCCCCCTCGTCGTCTCCCTGGACCCGCGCCAGAACCTCGTCAGGTCTCCGTCTCACAGATGGAGAGATCAAGTCTTAAAAAAGTTGAAAGAGGGGCGCCTGCGGGGCTCATTCAGTTGAGTGTCCAATTTGGCTCAGGTTATGATCTCGCAGTTCCGTGGGTTCGAGCCCCGCATCGGGCTCTGTGCTGACAGCTCAGAGCCTGGAGCCTGCTTCAGATTCTGTGTCTCCCCCTCTCTCTGCCCCTCCCCTGCTTGTGCTCTGTCTTTCTGTGTATCTCAAACATAAATAAACATTAAATTTTTTTTTAAATAATGTATTGCAGAACTCCTACTTCCCAGGCTCAAACTAACTACGAAGTGACACTAATCCACAGAGCGCGATGCTAACAGGAGGGTAAATATGCAAATTAATGGGCTAGAATTGAGAGTCCAGAAATAAGCCTCATGCTTGTGGTCAGCCGAGGTTTGACAAGGATGCTAGGACAATTCAACGGGGAAAGAAGAGTCTTCTCAACGCGTGCTGCGGGGACAGCTGGAGCGCCTCGCGCTGAAGAGTGAGGTTGGACCCCCGCCTCAAAGCCCAGGCAGAAAGGAACTCGAAAGGGATGAAGAGACCTAAACGTGGGCACTTAAATGATAAAACTCCTAGACGAACACAGAGGAATAAATCCTCACGGTGTTGGGTCAGGAAATGGTTTTCAGAGACGAAGTCAAAAGCAGATGTGACCAGAGGAAATACGGACGTCGGGACACTCCCGAGAGAGGGCCGGATGGAAGCAAAGACTCGCAGTCAGGTGCGAAGGCACTGGCTTTCGGAACTCTGAGAACCGCGTAACAAAAAGACGATTAGAAATGGGCGACGGGTCTGAAGGGACAGTTCTCCGAGTGAGATGTGCAAATGGCCGTGAGCACAGGAAGCGACGCTCAGCTCGCTGCTCGTCAGAGAGATCAAAGCCCACCCCGCGATGAGCTACTCGTTCACAGCGGCCGGCCCGTCTAAAATAGAACACACAGGGAACTGCGAGTGTCGGTGAGGATGTGCAGAAATTGGTACCCGTTCGCGGCTGATAGGGACACAAAACAGGGTGGCGGCTTCGCAAAAGCAGGTACTTCCTCGGAACGTTCCCTACAGAGTCCTCTCCTGACCCGCACGTGGGAGACACGAGACAGGACAAAACGGTAACGCGAACGGACGTAGGGAGACTCGGAGCAGGTGAGCAGCCACGGTGTCGGAGCGGTCCCGATGCTCCGGCCGACGCGCCAACGAAGTGCGACTGTCCTCGGGTAGAACGTTACTCGGTACGGGGCGGGTCGATGCGCGCCGCAGCGTGGATGAGTCCCGAAACATCCCCTCGGTGAGAGAATCCAGACACGGCAGGCTGAGCGCTGTCGGGTCCCGTTTGTGAGGAGTCCTCAGACGGGGACCCCGTGGGGACAGAGGGGGAGCAGCAGCTGGGGGCTGGGGCCAGGGGTGTCGCGGGTATTTGCAGAGACGTTAAAACGTTCAGAAATTTCCCGTGCTGTCGGTTGCACAACTCGGCAAACGCTGAAACCCACTGAATTGTGGGTCCGATTTAAACCGGCAAATTGTTGGGTATGTGGATCGTTTCGCTGTTAAAACGAGGGGCGAAGGAAAGGCCCCGTCTCTCCCTCCCCGTGTCTTCCTCCCTGTCAGAGCTAACGCTGTGAACGGCACCATCCAGTTAGGTAACTTTATAAAGCTCCTAAGCTGTGACTTGAAGGCCGCCCCGTGACTCCTCTGTGGCGGAGGCATCTTTATCCGGGGGTCGCAGGCAGGGCTGCCCTCCGGGGAGGCCGGTCGCCGGCTGCTGGGAGACACCAGGACAGATGGAGGAGCAGGGGCAAACTGGAAGCTGGTGGAGTCAGAGCTGAGGTCTCAGGGGCCGGGAGTGTTTGGGAGGCCCCGAGGGTGACCTGGTCCTCCATCCCAGGCCTGGATCTGCGTCGGGGAGGCCTGGATGGGGGGGTCAGGTGCTCCCTGGGGGGGGGGACAGCCTGGGGGGGTCTGCTCCCTGTGGGGGGCAGCCTGGATGGGGGGGTCAGGTGCTCCCTGGGGGGGCAGCCTGGGGGGGTCTGCTCCCTGTGGGGGGCAGCCTGGATGGGGGGGTCAGGTGCTCCCTGGGGGGGTGGCAGCCTGGGGGGGTCTGCTCCCTGTGGGGGGCAGCCTGGATGGGGGGTCAGGTGCTCCCTATGGGGACAGAGACAGACCCCGAGATGGGGTTTGTGAGCGGTGAAGTTCTCGGCCCCGGGGGCTTTCCGCTGCAGCAGCGTGGCCCCCCGCCCCTCCTTCTCTCTCCACTGGAAGCACGGGCAGAGAGCGTACTGGCTGAGCCTCTGTCTGGACAGAATCCTGCCGCGGCTTCTGTCCGACCAGGACCCGTCTCTAAAGAACCTCATCGGCAACCGCAAAGACATCTGGGCCACTCGGTCGGTTGAGCGTCTGACTCCTGACCTCGGCTCAAGTCAGGTCGTGAGTTCG
This sequence comes from Paguma larvata, assembly GCA_030068075.1. NCBI lineage: Eukaryota > Metazoa > Chordata > Mammalia > Carnivora > Viverridae > Paguma > Paguma larvata. The sequence continues at coordinate 140,636,700 of CM057827.1, forward strand.
AGCCCCGCATCGGGCTCTGTGCTGTCAGTGCAGTACCTGCTGGGGACTCTCTCTCTCTCTCTCTCTCTCTCTCTTAAAAAAATTTAAAAAAGAGTTTGGGAATCAGACGGAGAGCTGTGTCACCATCGGTCAGCCTCCCGGGCCCTTGGTCAGTCAGCCCGTGACTGCTTTAGGCCGCTCGGTCTTCACCGTCGAGCTGCTTCGGGTCTGGCTTTCTGTCAGACGCTTCTGGACGGGGCTGCACTTTTCCCTGACGCTTCAGTCACAACACGGTGACGCAGGGGGGCTTTGCTGCTGGCTCGGCCGTTTCCAGATACCGTTTCTGCAGGCTGTTCCATGTCCTTGCCGGGGCCCGTTTCCGAGGGCGGAGTGGACGTTTGCAAGCCTTCCTCTTGAGTCAGACGCCATGTGGGGGGGTGGCGTCCCCGGGGAGCACTGTCGGTGTCTGCAGTCACGTGGGGGGCAGCGGTGCTCCCGGGGAGCACTGTCGGTGTCTGCAGTCACGTGGGGGGCAGCGGTGCTCCTGGGGAGCACTGTTGGTGTCTGCAGTCACGTGGGGGGCAGCGGTGCTCCCGGGGAGCACTGTCGGTGTCTGCAGACACGTGGGGCTGCCAGAGCTTGAGAAGGGGCCCTCGTGTCTGGTGGATAGAGGCCAGGGATGCTGCTACAAGTCCCACAGTGCACGGGGCTGAGAGCTCCAAGCCTCGAGTGTGCGTGTGTGTGTGCGCGCGTGTGCACACGTGCGCTCACAAGTGACCAACACCAGGCGTCTTGGCTAGCTGGGACTTCAGGGCTTGGCTGGGAGGAAGCAGGGTACCAGCACACACTGACTTTGCAATGAAGATAATAAAGAGGGAGTATCAGCCTCTCAGGTCAACATGAAAGAACTCTCTCTTCTTAGTGGAAAACAAACCGGTGAAACTGAACGCCACCACCGTGGGGCTTCGAGGCAAGTCCACACAGCTGCAGAAAACCTGCACAACACACAGAGTAGCCCTCCGGTTCTGTCACCTGCCTCCCCGCGGAACCAGGACTTACCCCGTTTAAACGGACGTCTAGACAGTTGTGTCTGCAGACCTGTTCCCCACCGTGTGGGACATTCTGGCTCTGAAGAATGGTGTTTAATTAGTCTCAAGGCCCTGTGCTAATTTCTAAGTGGGACGTGTTGGAAAATCGGCTGTTTATTTCAGCAAACGGGATTTGCGGGCATTCTCGGTGATGCTATTTCCGATGAGGGCTCATTAAATTCCGGCTGAATAACAGAAACATCCGTGTAACGAGCACCCTCCCGGTGCTTCATCTGCTCGGCTCCTTGGTTTAATTAAAAATAAACCCGGGGCGCCTGGGTGGCTCAGTCGGTTAAGTGACCGACTTCAGCTCAGGTCATGAACTCACAGAGCTCAGGTCAGCGGATGGTAGGAGAAGGGACTTTAAGAACAAAGGCTCGGGGCGCCTGGGTGGCTCAGTCGGTTAAGCAGCTGACTTCAGCTCAGGTCATGATCTCACTGTCTTTGCTGACAGCTCGGAGCCTAGACCCTACTTCCAATTCTGTGTCTCCGTCTCTCTCTCTGCCCCTCCCCTGCTCACGCTCTGTCTCTATGTCTCTCAAAAATAAATTTTAAAAAATGTTAAAAAATAAATAAATAAACCCATGCAGCTTTAAATGTTTATATTCGACTTCCCCTTCAAGACTCTGGCCGAGACCCTGACGTGCCGATTCCCGTGGCAGGGAGAAGGGGATGTTGGCATCTGGTCCCGAATGCCCATCCAGCCGGGGGACAGGTCCCCACATTGCTCAGGGCCTTCGCACGGGCACCTGGATCTGTGAGTGCCGAGGGCTCGGGGTGAAGAACGTGGAAGCCGGGCCCACCTTCTCCCCTGGGACCCTCCCGAGGTGTCCCTCGACCACTGGCTTGGTCGCCACTGGGCGTTTGATGACCCCCGTTTCCGCCGTCTGCAGAGAAAGACCAGAACCCCGGCCGCGGCCGCTGGCTGTCCCGCTCTGTGCCGGAAACAGGCCTCTCGAAACACATACTCGGCCTCCGCGTCAGACTCGGGTGGGCACCTTCTGTTATTGGGCCCCTGCTCCCGGCTTGGCCAGGACGCCGGGGGGTCCTTCCTTGAGGGAGTGTGGGGGCCTCTCGTGCCAGCTGGGGCCTCTGCCTTTCCGGAATTAAGCCTGCAGGTCGGCACCGCAGCCCTCCCCGGACCATGGCTGCGTAGCCCCCACATCGCTGCCGGGGTCCTCGGACCTGCTCCCGCTCCTCCCTAGCCCAGGACCTGCCTCTTCACCCCTCCCCGCCCCCTGGCCCGGCTCTCACTTCTCGGGTGGCATCCAGGCCTTCCTCTGCGTTCCCGAAGCAGGCGTCCGCGGACTACGGTCCGTCTGGCTCCAAACTAGAGTTTCAGCAAGATCCAAGCTCTGTGTCTTCCGCCTCCACCAGGCTTCCTACGGAATGTGTGATTTTATGTGAACACGTACCCCACATCAGGGGGTGGAGCTCCGAGTAGCTCAGGATAAGCTCAAATTGTACTCAGCAAAATACAGCCAGCAGCCAAGAGCAATTTTATTTTTTTAATTTTTTTAATGTTTGTTTATTTTTGAGAGAGAGCACAAGCAGGGTAGGGACAGAGAGAGAGAGACAGAGAGGGAGACCCAGAATCCGAAGCAGGCTCCAGGCTCCGAGCTGTCGGCACAGAGCCCGACGCGGGGCTCGAACTCACAAACTGAGAGATCATGACCCAAGCAGAAGTCGGACGCTGAACCGTCTGAGCCCCCCGGCGCCCCAGCCAGGAGCAGTTTTTAAAAAGTTGCCATCGTGCTCCTTTCCGTGGGTATTGACGGGGACGCAGCGGGCAGTCCGCAGAAACCGCTCCTTCCTGGAGATCTCGAGCAGGTCCTGGAATCCGAAGAGGCAGACGCCTCTAGAGGCTGCCCGACAGACGCGGGAGGGTGATGCTTCTGGCCGAGGCAAGTCCCAGCTTTCATGGCCGATCCCTGCCCGCGCCTATGCTGTGGGACGAGTCCCTTGTTTCCTCGGCCGCAGTGTCCTTATTTGTAAACGGGAATGACAATGTCACGTTCCAGAGTAGCTGACAAGCTGGAACCGGGACATGCGGGAGGCTGGCGCACGGACGCGGGAGATACCCTGTTCCGGGTCGGAGCCCCAGCCGAGACCGCACTCACGGGAGTACACACTCACGCGAGATCCACACTCACGTGAGATCCACACTCTCGCGAGATCCACACTCACGTGAGTGACGCGAGTACACACTAACGCGATATCTTCACTCACGCGAATACGCACTCACACGAGATCCATACTCACGCGAGAACACACTCAGGCGAGACAGCACTCCCGCGAGACCCCACTCACGGGAGACCCCACTCACGGGAGATCCACACTCACGCGAATACGCACTCACGCGAGTACGCACTCACGCGAGTACGCACACACGCGAGATCCACACTCACGGGAGTACGCACTCATGCGAGATCCACACTCACGCAAGTACGCACTCACGGGAGTACGCACACACGCGAGATCCACACTCACGCGAGTACGCACTTACGGGAGTACGCACTCACAGGAGTTCCACACTCATGCGAGTACGCACTCACGCGAGTACGCACTCCCGCGAGACCGCACTCCCGCGAGTACGCACACGGGAGTACGCACTCACGCGAGTACCTACTCACAGGAGTACGCTCTCACGCGAGACCGCAATCACGCGAGTACCCACTCACGCGAGATCACACTCACGGGAATACACACTCAAGGGAATACGCACTCACGCGAGAGTGCGTACTCCCGTGAATAGGTACTCGCGTGAGTGCATACTCCCGTGAGTGTGCACTCCCGCGTGAGTGCGCTCTCGCGTGAGTGCATACTCGCGCGAGTGTGCGCTCTCGCGTGAGTGCATACTCGCGCGAGTACACACGGGAGTACGCACTCATGGGAATACGCACTCACGCGAGAGCGCCCTCACGGGAGTACACACGGCAGTACGCACTCACGTGAGATCCACAGTCTCGCGAGATCCACACTCAAGGGCATTCGCACTCACGCGAGATCGCACTCACGGGAGTTGGCACTCACGAGAAATCACACTCACGCGAGATCACACTCACGGGAGTACACACTCACGCGAGACCGCACTCACGCGAGTACCCACTCACGCGAGATCCACACTCTCGCGAGATCCACACTAAAGGGAGTACGCACTCACGGGAGTACGCACTCACGTGAGAGCGCACTCACGCGAGATCCACACTCTCGCGAGGTCCACACTCACGGGAGTACCCAATCATGCGAGAGCGCACTCACGGGAGTGCACACTCACGGGAGTATGCACTCACGGGAGTGCACACTCACGGGAGTATGCACTCACGGGAGTACGCACTCACGGGAGTGAACAGTCACGAGAGTACGCATTCACGCGAGTACCCACTCACGCGAGAGCGCACTCACGGGAGTACGCACTCACGCGAGATCCACACTCTCCTGAGGTCCACACTCACGGGAGTACGTACTCACGCGAGAGCGCACTCACGGGAGTGCACACTCACGCGAGAGCGCACTCACGGGAGTACGCACTCACGGGAGTACGTACTCACGGGAGTACACACTCACGGGAGTATGCACTCAAGTGAGAGCGCACTCACGGGAGTGCCCAGTCACGGGAGTACGCACTCACGCGAGAGCGCACTCACGGGAGTTCGCACTCATGCGAGATCACACTCACGCGAGATCCACACTCTCGCGAGGTCCACACTCACGGGAGTGCACACTCACGCGAGTACCCACTCACGGGATTACGAACTTACGGGAGTACGCACTCATGGGAGTATGCATTCACGTGAGATCTACACTCATGCGAGTACGCACTCATGGGAGTTCCACACTCACGTGAGTAGCACTCATGTGAGACCGCACTCCCGCGAGATACACACTCACGGGAGTTAGCACTCACGCGAGATCGCACTCACGGGAGTACACACTCACGCGACTACGCACTCACGCGAGATCCACACTCACGGGAGTTCGCACTCACGGAGATCCACACTCTCGCGAGATCCACACTCACGGCCGTACGCACGCACGGAGATCCACACTCTCGCGAGACTCGCGAGAGTACCCACTTACGCGAGATCCACACTGCAAGTTCGCACTCACGGGAAACCGCACTCACGCGAGACCGCTCTCACGCGACACCCACACTCACACGGTCCCTGAGTGGAGCGAAGGGCAGCCGGGCTGTCCGTCCTGCGGCAGAGCGCAGGGACCGGCCCAGCAGGCCAGCAAGGACCTGGGCTTGGCCAGGCCGCCGCCCACCGGCTGGCGCCCGAGCTGTCGCCCGAGGGACTGAGTTTGCAAGGCCAGCTCTCTCCTGGGCGACTCTGTTGGTCTGCGGACGGCAAGGCCACGATGTAGACGGCGGTCACCCGGTAAGTGAGGGAACCTGGCCGTGACCCCTGTATTTTCAGTCTCGCTCAGCGCAGGTGGAAGCGGTAGAATCAGGGGAAGTCAGCCCTCCTGGCCGGGGTCGCCTTCATTACCGGGAAAGTAAAGTGCGCGCAGTAGCAGGTGCGTCTGCGGGGCGTTACCTCTCCGGCTCCCGCGACGGAGAACGCGCAGGAGCGTGCGCGCGAGTCCTCGCGGAGCTCAGGTTCTCACAGGAAAGGGGGGACAGGAGCAATACAGGTTCCGGGGAGAGTCCAGGAGGAGGCGACCCTGGGCTGAGTCGTGTGGACGGGCAGACAGCACAGTCACGTGGCGGAAGATTTCCTAATCGGGGAGGACGGAAGCGCAAAGGCCCTGTGGTGTGAGCAGACACGCCGCGTGTGGGAGACCCCCGCATTTCGGGCGGTGGGCGGGAGGGGGGAGGGTGGGCTCCTGGTGGTGGCGGTTCTCGGTCTCGGCTGCCCATTCGCAACAAAACACTCGCGTCTGCAGTCCCCTCCCGTCGTTTGTGAAGACGGTGGTTCCGGGGAGCAGCCGAGGTGGGGACTCCAGGTCACAGGGGGAGGCCCGCCCCCAGGAGGGGTCCAGGGCCGCGGGGGCCGGCGGAGGCCCGGCGTCCGTTTGCGCGGAGAATCAGCTTCGGGGCGCGGGGTGGGGGGCTCAGCCGGGTGAGCGTCCGACTTCCGCTCGGCCGTGATCTCGCGGTCCGTGGGTTCGCGCCCCGCGTCGGGCTCTGCACTGCCGGCTCCGGGCCTGCTTGGGATCCTCTCCCCCTGCGTCTCTGCCCTTAACCCTCTCGCACTCACCCTCTCTCTCTCTGAAAACAAATAAACTGAGAGAAGTAGATTTGGGTTCGGGTCGCCGCGTGCTGCTGGGTCTTACCTCCGTGTGTCGCGGCCTCATCTCCGCGCGGGCGTTTCCGCAGGTGAAACCGGGCGGTAATTCTTGCCTCTCGGGCGAGGAGGGAGGCTGAAATCAAGGACTCGGGCGGTGGCTGGCGCTCGGCAGCCTTCGGGGACGGCGCCTCTCCCTCTGCCGAGGGCGCTCGGAGCCAGGGGACCTCCCGGGGGGAGAGTCGCGGCGGGGCTGCTGGGGGTGTTCTGGAGCTCCCGCTCACGGCCCACCGCGCGGGGACCGGCTCCCCATGTGGCGCGTCCCCGCGTGTCCCCGTAGAGCGCCGGGACCCACGCCTGCGCCAGCCCGTGTGAGCCGCCGCCGTGGCGTCCCGCCAGCAGGAAGCGTCTGCTTTTCCTTGTCGTCACGCACTGCGCGTTGCAAGCAGCGTCCACGACGGAATCGTCCCGCCCCGAGTTCTGTCCACGTCCTCAGGGGTGCGTGAGCCTCACACGTGCTCATTCCTCCCGCTTCCGCCACCGTGCTGCTCCGGGTTAGTCTGGAGACCTCCCTCCTGGGCGGACCCTGGGCGTGGGTATCACTGTGCTGATTCCCCTTCGGAGCAGGGAGGAAGGGGGTGGGGACGGAGACGGGGGTGACGGCTGCAAGGAGGGGTCCGCTTCCCGTGCACGGGGACGCTGGGGGACGGGGACGCTGGGGGCAGTAGGACTTGGTGCCACCGCTTCCTCCCGAGAAGGCCGCCTGCTGGGTAAGGGGACCCCGGCAGGAAGATGCGTGGGCGGTGACCACGCGGGGACGCTGAGTGTGGATCAGAAGAGGGCGGCCGGGTTTATGTCCCACCTGGGAGGACTGGACAGTGGGGAGCATCGTCTGGAGAATCCACGGCGGGTCCCGCGAACCAGCGCTGAGCGCCGTGCCTGGACGGCTGGTCAGCGCAGCCGAGAGGGAGGAGGGACCGTGAGGACTTGAAGTTTCAGGGGCACCCGGTGGCTCGGTCAGCTAAGCGTCCGACTTCAGCTCAGGTCATGATCTCGGGGTTCCTGAGTTCAAGCCCCAGGTTGGGCTCTGTGCTGACATCTCGGAGCCTGGAACCTGCTTCCGATTCTGTGTCTCCCTCTCTCTCTAAAAAATTTTCTCCTTAATCACTGCTTTCACTGCATCCCCCAATTTTTGATAAGTTGTGTTTAATTTTTATCTAGTTCGGAATATTTTAAAATTTCTCTTGAGGTTTCTCCTGTGACCCATGTGTTACTTAGAAGTATGTTGTCTCTTCTGCATGTATTCTGGGACTTCCCAAAATACCGATTTCGAGCTCACTTCCACTGTGGTCTGAGAGCAGGATTGCACGATTTGTCTTCTTTCAGATTTGTGAAGGCGAGTTTAATTGTTTTTTCTTGAGTGTAGACGACACACCGTGTTACAGTAGTCGAGACGCACGACACAGTGATTCGACAAGTTTATACATCACGCTGTGACATTTGTGACAACACGGATGGACTGCGAGTGTGTTGTGCTAAGTGAAATAAGTCAGTTAGGACGGACAAATACAGTACGATGTCACTTACACGTGGAGTTTAACGTGTGCTCTCGGCTCCAGGATGCGTTTGGTGAACCTTCCTGTGAACTTGAGGAAAAACGTGCATCCTGCTGTTGTTGCGTGACGTAGTCTCTGGAGGTCAAGTGCATTCGTTCCGTTGACGGCGTGGTGGCTTCCACTCTGTCCTTATGTTTTCTTCCTACCGGGTTTGTCCATTTCCGGGGGAGGGACGGCGAGCCCCCAGCGGTCCCAGCGGATTCGGCTACTTCTCCTTGATAGTCTCTCAGCTTCGCTCGGGAAGACACCGACCTCTGTCGTCAGGTGCGTGCACCCTAAGGCTTGTCGTACCTCCTTGGAGACGTGCCTCCTTCACCCTCCTGTGACGCCTTTCTAGATCTCCAGTAGCGTCTCCGACGTCGAAGTCTGCTCTGCGTTCGGTTGACCCAGCTGCCCTCGCTTTCTTCTGATTAGCGTCGACGTAGTGTGTGCCTTCCATGCATTTACCTTCAGCCGACCCGTGTCTCTGCACAAAGCGGGATTCTCGTGGAGAACGCAGAGCCGGGTCTTGCTGTCTGATCCGCTCTGACGGTCCTTTTTCACTTGGTGCGCGTAGATCGTGACGTTCGGAGTGCCAACTATCCATGCGTCCCTTTGTCCTAATGCCGCCATCTGCCCAAATGTTCAGGGATTGTTAGTTTCCCGTGTGGGGCCCTGAGGAGGGAGGTACCGGACTTGCCGTTGTTGAGTTTTCAGCTGTTAAAAACTATGTGGGTCCTTTTCAAATCTTTTACCTTCAGAAAAAGAGGACAAAACCTAGTTTTTAGTAGTAGTTTGGCCTGTTAGGTCAGGTGTCCACTTACTCAGGAGGGGTGGGGGTGGGGAGTTACAGCCACAGGCAGATTTTCGTAAGACCCCCCCCCACCCCGCGGGCTGAGCGATGGCTCTTCCCTGCCCCGGCGGGGTCTCAGCGCTGACTGGGGCGCCGCGGCCGCGTGCGTGTTAGGCGCTCGCCCGCGGAGCGCGGGCCCTGGAAGGCCGCGGGGGCCCTGCGTTCCGGGCTCTGAGACTTCGCCCCTTCCTGGTAGCGTGCAGGGCTCCCCGTTCTGACTGTCCGTGGGGGGGAGGTGGTGGTTCTCACGCTAGAGTTCTACTTGTAATGTAATTTACTGTCAGGTTGGCTAACATGCAGGGTGCACAGCGCGCTCTTGGCGTCGGGAGCGGATTCCCGTGATTCCTCGCTTACGACGCCCAGGGTTCATCCCAGCAGGTGCCCTCCTCCGTGCCCGTCACCCACTGTCCCCTCTCCCCCACCCCCCCATCGACCCTCCGTTGGCTCTCTGTATTTACGAGTCTCTCATGGTCGCCTCCCTCTCGGTTTGAAACTGTTTTTTCCCTCCCCTCCCCTCACGGTCTGCTGTTAAGTTTCTCTAGTTCCACATGGGAGTGCAGTCACATGGCCTCTGTCTTTCCCTGACTGACTTATGTCACTCGGCATCACACCCTCCGGGGCCGCGCACGTGGCTGCGAGCGGCAGGGTTTCACTGCGTCTGTAAACCACTTCTTCCTCATCCGTCCGCCAGCGGATGGACTTCCGGCTGGTGGTGGGGAGGGAGCCGAGTCACGCCGTGGGGACTCTCGGGCAGAGTGGTTCTCGTCTCACTGAGCGCCGGGCGACCCACCGTTGACTCGGGCGCCAGCGCCCGCTGCAGCTCTCGCCTTACTTCAGCTTCTCTTAGTTCGGTTTTCTGTTGGATTCTTCCAGGCTCGGCTGCTAAGGGAGCCTGGTGGAGCGCTACTTTGCACGTGTTGGATGCGCGTGAACATGAGGTCCGCTCACGCTCGTCCCAGCTGCTTCGAAGCTTTGGAGCCCGGAGCCCGGAAGGGGGGTGAGCACAGCGCCCTCTCAGAGGGAGAGCGAGAGGGGCAGTGGCCCCGCGAGGCCCCGGCTGCGTCCCGCTGAGCTGCTTTCTGCACGGGTAAGCTCGGCTTTGGGGGGCAGGTCAGGCTGACAGCTGGTGGTCGCAGGACGTCTGGGCTCTGAGCGCGCGCCTACCCGTGATGCATTCCGGGGTATTCGTTTACGTGTGGCATATCCGTGCAGCTCTGTGAGCTTCTGCCGTGACCTTAGGGTAAGTCGCACCTTCTTACGCGTGCTCAGCCCTTGGCAGTCCCCTTGCGGCTTTTGAGCTTTTCCTGTTCTGTTCGCCCTGAGGGGGCTCTGAGGTGCGGCCGTAACCCTCGGGGGGGGGGGGCCAGCACCCGCTTGGTCCCTCCTCGCTCACGCCTCACTGCCTCACATCCCCCCTCAAGTGACTGGACCCCAAGTCATTGGGAGTTGGGGCGACGAATGCTCTGGCTTCGTGCTGTCGGAGGGTGTCGTGGGGTTTGGGGGTCCCTCACTTGCCGACTGCGGGGGAGAGAGGGCGGTGGCGGCTGGCGGTGTCCACTCAGGGGCTTCCGAAGGGGAAGGAGTCGCAGGCGTCTCACGGTTGATAGCCTTGGTTGAGGACCAGTTGGAAGCTGATGGCCCGTAGCCTGGGGGGGGGGGAGGGGACAGAAGATACCTACATACTGATCAGTCGTGTCCAGAGAGTGACAGCGAGAGAGCCGCCGGAGCGAGGGGAGGCGAGGGAGTAAGGGGGTGATCGTAACGGAGGCGCCGTCCTGCACGACAAGGCGCTGCTGACAGGACAGACTCGAGGCGTGGTGCGCCAGCTGTCCGTCTCCGTGTGTCTCGGCTCTGCGTGTCTGCACCGGCGCCTTCGTCCTCGGGTCGGGTCGGGTCGGGTCGGGTCGGTGCAGCGGTTCCGGGCATCACAAGGAAACGTGGCCGCCTTCTCTTTAAACAGAAGGGCCGCGTCCCCCTGCGTCTCTTTCTCTCTCTCGTGGAACATTCCCGCTGGACTCCCCGTCACACCTCACTGACCGGCCCGGCCTCAGCGCCCGCTCCCGAAGCAGGAGCCCAAGGCCGTGGGGGGTCGAGTCCCTGGGACCAAGGCAGGGAGGGAGAGATGGCTGCCCGCCGACAGGCCGACAGCGCAGTGTCACGGTGCCGGCGCCGGGCTGCTGGCTTTGGCATTTAATTTCCGGGATTAGAACTGGTAGCGGTTCCAGAGTAAATCTTGCTGCAGTACCAGCCACCGGTCACCTGCGCTGCTCTCTCCAGTTCACACAATTTGCCATGTTTCCGAGAAAGCATTTGCTCAGGTCGGGCTGAGGACGAGAGGGTCCTCGTCCCTCACAGGCCCCGGCCCAAGGAGGAGAGGTTCTGCATCCCTCGCACGCCCGGCAGGCAGTGAGATCTCCCAATAATTTCTCCAAGAGCGGAAAGCAGAAACCGTTGCTCTGTCAGTAGGTGAGTCATTAACTAGGGCACCGTGACCACGGCCACCCACGTGGCACTCAGCTGGAGACTGTCGTCACTGACTGCCAGACGCCCGGGGCCGCGCCCACAGGCCACGCTGACCGTTTAGCCTCTTGGAGCTTCGAATGTTTCTGGTTTTGTTTTTTCCTTTTGGGAAAAGCAGGGTACTAAGAATTTCATTACTAAGAATTGAGTGGCCTCCCCGCTCAGAGGGCAAACAATTTTATGCAGACATATGTGGAATAAGTGGAGATAAAAGCTGAAATGGAATAGGAAGGAAGCACTTCGCAAAGTGGAAAACATAGAACCCAACCCGTTAATCCAGACGTCGGCTCTGCACACCCTGCCGTCTAGGCCCTCGGTCCGGTGCCGCAGGTGCAGACTCGGGGAGACCCCGTGCGTCCCCCGCCGAGGCATAAGCTGGGAGGAAGGGACGCACCAGCAACCATGTGACTTACGACGTGGCGGGAACGGGCGTGGGGTCTGCTCGCGCCGCAGCCCACAGGAGAGGGCGCTGGGCCGCACGAAGGGGTTTGAAGGGTATATCCGTGATGACACTGTGGGCTGTCACCGAGGCAGCGACGATGACAAAATCCAGGCTTGCACTGGCTTGACTGTGTGCAGACACTTCTCACTCATGTAACAGCCGATCGGCCGCAGGTGCCCTTGGCTGTGGGAAGTGGAGTCGGCGTGAGGCACCGAGGGGACGGAGAAGTCCGCCTCCTCGTGTGGGCACTCAGGTCCAGTAAGGCCCTGCGTCTTCAGCACGTTGTGTCTTTGGCGTCTCTCCGCCGATGGGAGGATGGGGGCTGTGGGAAGATGCGCCTCCAGCTGGAAGTGGCGCTCGTTTCTTTCCCTCACGTTTCGCTGGTTTCACCCGTCCCGTGTCCCCGCCGAGGCCTTAGAGGGTTGGAAATGCAGTCGCTGGCCAGGCAGACTTTCTCCAGACACAGTCGAAACCTATAGAAAGAAAGCAGGAGTCTGTGATGGGCAGCAAGCCCACTGTACTCCAGAGGACTTCCTGGAGGAGGCGGACTTAGTGCAGAGTGGTTTTGAAGGGTGAATTGGAATTAGTGAGAAACTCCAGATACTGACACACATTTCAGCTGGAGGGAAGTATTTGCAACAGTAATCGTGAGTAGATTTGTGAGAGGTTTAGAATACTCTTTGTCCACTGAAAAGCTTTCAGAAGTTTCATAATCGACAGAGTGTTCTGAGCCGTGTGTGTGGGACCGAGATCTATAAGCCCGTTTCCGGGTTAAGAGTGAGGACTTCGGTTTTCCGGCTGGGAAAGTGGTCCGGGTGGGGGGTTGGATGGAGAGTTCCTCTGAGGTCTGGACAGAGCCGGGTGGAGGCCGGGCGTGCGCTCTGTTCAGGGCGGGGGCGAGCACAGTGATCTGACCGTGGCCTCGGGCCCGGGAGTGACCCGGCCAAGCTGCAGCACGGCCTCGGCCTCGCGCTGGGGGGACGGCAGGGGGGAGGGGCTGACGAAAGGGTCGGCGTGACGACTGGTCTTCCTGGACCCTGGGTTCCGCATCCGCACGACCTCGCGACTTGTCGCTGCCCTTGCTGAACTCACACGGTCGTTGGGAGCGACGATGAGCAGACGAGGGAAGATCCGAGCGAGTGAGTGATGGGGGGCGGGGCGCCGGGAGTGGCTCCGTGCCACGCGGGCGCGCCAGCCGGTTAGCGTCAGCTTCTTCGCGCGGCGTCGGACGGGCGTCGCTCGGAGGAGGTGTCGAGCCAGAAGCTAGCGAGGGGCAGCGACCCCCAGGCGGCCAGCGGGCGGCTGTGTTCCGCAGGCCCGGGATCGCGGTCGGCCAGGTGGCCCGGGAAAAAGGTCCCTTCAGGAGGACAAGCCGGTGGCCGTGTGGGGGTCGAGGCCCTGCCGATTCTGTTTTCCGAGTCGCTCTTGAGTCTGCTCCCTCCTCCCCGGCCCTCAGGGCCACCCCGGTTCTCACCTCCGTGTCTCTCGTGGGAGAGATACTGCAGTCGCCTCCGAAACGGTCTTTTTGCCTCTAACTTTGTCTGTTTTGGGTCACTCTCCGTCTGTACCTAGAGACTTTATCCACTTCTCCGTTTGCTCGCCCCTCCCTTCCTCCCTCCCTCCCTCCCTCCCTCCCTCCCTTCCTCCCTCCCTTCAGTAGCGCTGAGCTCTGTCACTCACGAGGCCTTGGGCGCGGCAGCGATTTCTGCCGAAGCGTCACTCCGAAAGCGGACCCCCGGGCATGACGCACAACAGCGCTCCCCACCTGGACTCGACGGACATGTCTCCCCAGCCGCATGGCTTGGAGCCCCTTTCTCTGCGTGACAGGACCAGGACCGGGTAGGAGTTCCGGTTTGGAGAAGTCCCTTAGGCTCAGTCAGCTTGTTTGTGAGTAGGAAATACACACGTGCCTTCAGCCTCTGCCGTAAACAGCCGGCGAGGTAGGAACGTAAGCCGGCCGGCACCACATCCCAGATGAGCTGGCGGGCGGTTGGTTACAAGTAGCAGAAAACCTGACCACAGCGTTTTAAACAAGTAAATGTATAGAGACTGAAAGTTTTGGATTTTGCTGCAGAGGCTCAGAAAGACAGGGCTGAATGTCTTGACCCTTCCGTCACGCTGGTCACCTCGTGCTCACGGGGTGGCTGCAGTAGTCCCAGACTTCGCATCCACATCCCAGGTGGAAGGAAAGGGTTAGGGGCGGGGCCTGCCGCGTCACGCCTGTTTTTATCAGCAAGTCGCCTCCGGCCTGGACTCCACGCGGCAGAGTTCTCACTGGATCATTTGCTCTCAAAGTGGATCGCCCGACCCTCTCCGAAGTCTCCAAATGCCAGGGAGGGAGGCTGGGGATTTGGAGGTTAACCCGGGTGCCGGGTCGGGGTGGGCCCGCTGTTCTCCGAATGAATCTGGAGGCCCGCCCACAGGAAGGAGGGGTGGCCGGCGTGGCCTGGCTCCCTCACCAGTGTTTCCAGATCTGCCCCAGAAACGCTGCCAGGCACTCGGCCTCGAGGGCTCGGCACCCTTCCCGCGGTCCTCACGCGGCTGCCTCTCGTGTCGCTTTCCGGTTCCCACACGCAAGACATTTCTCGTTGTGCCGTTTCCGGAGCGTGATTCCTGGAGGACGCAGAGACCCTCTCCCTGGCCACACTGCGGTTAGGCCAGCCCTCCACCGTGCCCGCTTCTGTTGTTTTCAGTCTACTATCGTTCCAGGGAGGGGGCTCTGGCCGTGTCGGGCTCCCGGGGCCACGCGCACTGCCCAGAGCGCCTCCTCCAAACCTAGGTACATTCCGTGGGGAGGCCTTACTCCCACGTGACCGACGCAGCGTGCAGGCGCAGAGAAGGGAGTGTGCCCTGGCGAACGGTAGAGCGAGGGCGCACCCTGGGATGCGTGACTGCCGAGCCTGCGCGCCAGGTGGGAACCCGCCCCGAGACAGGGCCCCTCGGTGCCAACGTCAGCTGGCTCGGAGCGCCTCGGTGGCCCCGTCCCCACCCCCTGGCCTCCAGGCTTAGAGTCCGGCCTCCACGGCCTCGGCGGCAGCTGCCTCGGGACAGACTCCTTCCAGCCCCGCGTAGGCACCTCCTGGAGTCCCCCGTTGAGGCCGGGGCCTGAGACCTCCAGGGACCCTGTGGACACGCACACACGTGCAGCCAGGGGGGCGGGAGGAGTTGAGGCCGTTGGGGGAGGCAGCCCCGGGCCGGCTCCTCCCGCTTCCCCCTGCAGCTGGAGGCCCAGACTCACGGTCACCGAGGGCTTTGCAGAAGGCAGTCTTGCTTGAGACCGGGCAGTGGCCAACCCGGTAAAGACCCCCACACGCTGTGTGGGTTCTTTCTCCTCCACTTCGTTCTCCGTCTCCCCCTCGCCTACTTTCCTGATAACCAAGTGTCAGCACAGAAATGTTTACAATTTCAGCTCGGCTTTCTATGCGGCCCAGGCCGAGACTGTGCATGAGGCTGTTTCACTAATTAGGATGATTTCCTTTGTCTAAAAACATCCTCACAATGAGAGTCCTGAGTTGAAAAATAGAAGTATTCCTACAGCTTCGGGAACTTTATCACAGACTTCGAATCAGCCCACCCCTGGCCCTTGGCTGACACCGGGGACGAGTGTCTCTCTGCCTCTGAGTCAGACTGTCCTTCCTCGTTACGGAGCCAGGAGGGAAGCCAAGACCCTGGCAGCAGTGACTCGCAGAGAAGGCTGTGACAGGAGCGTGTGTGACCACGGCAGTCACGCAGCCAGAGTGGGCGCAGGCTAACGGACGGGAAAGTGCGGTCTTCGCCGAAAAGGGATCTTCGCCTTCTGGGCGCTCGGCTCCCGGGGAGGGGAGCCTCGGCGCCGGGCCGTTGGGAGGCGCTGGCCCTGCTAACCGCGCTCCTTACCCGTGGGCTAGCCGGGCCCAGCGCGTACTCAGGAGCGAGATTTCTGTCCCTCAGCGCGGGCTCCTTATCCGTGGGTCACAGGGCGAGCGTCCCCTGCTGACGCCCTCTCCCCGAGGGCACGCGGGGCTCACTCCGGCGGGGCCGCCACAGTCAGGAGTCACTGGGCGGAGTCCAGAGAAGCCAGGAAGAGGGTGCCGGCCTCCGGGAAACAGACGGGCCTGGAGTCCAGCGCGCCCTGGAGTGAGTCCTTGGGGGGAGGTGGAGTTTGGGCGGCTCTTCGCGGAGGCTGCTCTTGAGCTTGCTCAACGAGGGTAACGCGCTTTCCGGAAGGGCCCAAGCACCAGGCCCCTCCCTGAGCCGGAAGGCCGTTGTCCAGGCCCTGAGAGGAGCCCAGGAGAACCTTCCGGTTGCCCGGTGGTGGGTCCCCACGGTCATGAGCCGCTCGGTTCCTCGCTGCTTCCCCGCGGACTTGCGCCCTGCGTGTCCGAGTTTCTCCGGTGTCCCCGACCGACTGCAGTCCCCGTCCTCAATCTTCTCACTTCACACCTGGGTTGTGGCGTGTTTCCACCTTCTCCGGAGAGGTGAGCGAGAGAAGGCAAGCTGTGTCCTTCCGCTCTTCAGCTCTGACCGCAGACAGGGGGCTGCAGGGCTGGCGGTGCCTGGGTGGGCTCTGGCCCCGGATGGACGCCGGTGGCCATGGCGGGGGCCGCTGGCCGTGCCAGTCCGCGGCGTCTTGACGTGGAGTTAGAACGGCATCGGTATTGCAGCCGCTCAGAGGTTACCAGACGGCGTGGTCTGCGGGGGTGGGGCTTGAGTTCCTCGCTCTCCTGTTCACTGACCGTGTGGCCTCGTCCTTTCCGTCCACCCGCGGCTGGAAGGTCAAGATCAGAGAAGGAATAGGAGCTATTGCGGCCCCTGGCGGGTGTCGCTGCTCAACCACACACTTATTTTACCCCGAACTTGGCCTCAAAACAGTGCATGCCTCACACCGTTTGAGGTTGGTTCCTGTCTCCCCAGGGTCAGACGGCCCCCGGGTCCCTTCTGCCAACTGCCTGGAAGCCAGCTGTTTCCGAGTCGGTTGACATCAGAACTGAAATCAGTTTACTCTGATCATTTGCTGAGCAAACCCCCTCCCCGTCCACCTCCAGCCACGAACCCCCTGGATTTTCCTTCCCTGGCCGTGTAGCAAATCAGCACGAACTTAGCAGCTTGAAGCAGTGCTTCCTGTCTGTTCGTTATCTGACGGGTTCGTAGTCCGAAGCCCGGGGGGGGGTCAGCCGCCTCTGTGCTTAGAGTCTTGGCAGGTGGAACTCTGGGGGCCTGCGGCCCTCGCTCTTACCCGAGGGTCTGGACGGGTCCGCTTCCAGGCTCTTCGGGTTACTGGCGGAATTCAGTCCTGAGTGGCTGTGGAACTGAGGTCCTGTTGGCCTGCTGACTGCAAGCCGGGCTTCTCAGCTTCTAGAAGCTGCCCGTGTTCCCCGACTTGTGGCCCCTTGTCTATAAAGGCTCAGGGATGCCTCAAACCCTTCTCATGCTACGAATCTCTCTAACTGTCCCCTCTACCTCCCTCCCCTGCACACAGCCAGAGAAGGTTCTTGGCTCCTAATGGCCCCTGTGACCACCTCTGGCTCGACTGCTGAGTCTCCCCTTTCAAAGGCCAGTTGTCCAGAGGATGTGCCGTAACCACAGGAGTGATACTCCGTCGTGTTTCCAGGTCCTGAAAGACGAGGGAGTACGGCCTTTGGAGGCCATTTCAGAAATTCTGCCTACCACAGGCCCATTCGGGAATATCGCACACTGCACGTGAGCAAAGCTGGAATTGATGGGCCTGACGTGACGAGGCTCTCCTGGAGGAAATGTCACTCTGTTCAGCAGGGAAGCCCCCGTCAGTACCAGACGCCCGAGCACCGTGGTCTCTGCCTTCGGGGGTTCACCGTCCTGCCCACCAAACAGGAGTCCAGGACCAGACGGTTTCACCGGTGAGTTCTACCAAACGTTTCAAGAAGAGTTAATACCAACTCTTCTCAAACTCTTCCAAGAAATAGAAGAGGAGAGAAATCTCTTCCAAACTAATTATCCCAGGACGGCTTTATCTTTATACCAAAACCAGACAAAGACACCACAAGAAAACACCATACATGCACCCCACACAAAGATAAAGTAGAAATGGATCAAAGACTGGCAGGAAGACCCGAAGCCATAAAGCTCTCAGGAGAGAGCCCTGGCGGTAAGCTCCTTGACGTTGGTCTCGGTGATGATTTGATTTGACACCAAAAGCAAAGACAACGAACGTAAAAATACCTGACTCAATGAGTGGGACTACCTCAACCCACAAAGCTTCTGCATCGACAACGTGAAAAGGCAGTCTACGGAACGAGAGAAGATAGTTGCCAGTCATGTATCTGCTAAGGGGTTAGTCTCCAACGTAGATAAAGAGCTCGTACAACTCAGTAGCAAAACAAAACCCAAACAATCCAACTAAAAAACAGGCCAGAGGTCCCGTACAGACACTTCTCCGAAGAAGACATCCAGATGGCCAACGGACACTGGGCAAGATGCTCAGCGTCACTCATTGTCAGGGAAATACAATCAAAACTTCGAGGAGATACCACCTCACACCTGTCAGGACGGCTCGAATCAAAAACACAAGAAACAAGTGTTGGCGAGGCTGTGGAGAGAAAGGAACCCTTAGCACCATCGATGGGAGGGCAGACTGGTGCTGCTGGTGCGGAAGACGGCGTGGAGGCGCCTCGAGGTGAGACAGAACCAGACCCAGCAATCGCACGGCTGGGTATTTATCTGAAGAAGGAAAAAACACTAACTCAAAAAGATCCCCGCACCCCCGTTATTTACAATACACAAGACACGGAAAGAAGCTGAGTATCCACTGACAGATGAATGGGTGAGGACGACGTGGCGTATCTGTAAAATGGGACGCTATCCCGCCACGGAAAAGACAGAAATCCTGCCGTTTGCAGCCAGCAGATGGGCCTCGAGGGCGTTACGCTAAGTGCGACAAGTCAGACAGAGACAAATACCATATGATCTCACTCGTGTGGAAGCTAAAAACGAAACAAAACTAAACTCAGAAAATGGAGTGGAATCTGTGTGGAATTTAAAACAAACATCGTAGATACGAGCCCGTGGATACAGAGAGCAGACTGCTGGTTGCCAGAGGCGGGGGAGGGGACAGGCGTGAGTGAAATGGGCGAAGGGGGTCAGAAGGTGCAAACTTCCAGTTCTAGGAAAGTCCAGTCCTGGGGACGTGACGCGCAGCGTGGCCCTGGAGTCAGCAATGCTCTATTGTGTACGTAGAAGTTGCTGAAGAGAGTAGAGCTTAAAGTTCTCATCACAAGGAACAAATTCTGCAGCTACGCAGGTGATGGACGTTAACTAGACACCGTGGCGATCACTTCACAACACATACAAATACCGAATTGTCACGTCGTACCCCTGAAACTAACACAGCGTCACATGTCAGTCACACCTCAGTGGAAAAGCGTGCAGTCTAGCGGGGACCCGCGTTCGTGCCGGGTTATAGGGACCGTTTGCAGGAAAGGTGGGCACAGGATCCATCAGTGGCAATGAACGAGGAATAACCGGTTCTGCTTGGGGCAGCGATGGGGGAGGTGATTACAGGGGAGAGGTTTGCCGAGAAGTTCACCAGGAATTGGATTATCAACGGATGAACTTCTGCCTCTTGAATGGTTCTTGGCAAGATCCTTTTCCTCTGAGAAACTCGTTTCCTCATCAGCATTGTGAGATGTCGTGAGGGCAGCGTCCACAGCCCGTCTCATGCCTCTTGCTGTTTGAACTTGAGACGCCAGGAGCGTACATGTGAGTGCACAGTGGTCGTGCAGACGGCCGGGGAGTGACGGGGGCGGGAGCGTCTCCAGGGCTGTGTCTTGGCTGCCTGCTTCTCACTGTCCTCTGGGTGCCTCTGTCCTGCCCAGGAGGGAGACCAGAGATGAGATCAGGACCCCAGGCAGGGCACGGCACGGGTGGAATTCGAGCTGGCACGGGCAGCGAGGGCCACGTGACGAGGACTTCTGCGCCCCTAACCCAGGGCTGCACTCGCTGTCTTCCCGCAACCCTGTGGGCTCCTGTCTCCTCCCGCCAGCCCCTGAGCCCCAGATGTCACGTGTGCGTGAGCAACGTCCAGAGACAGAAACCCCTGTGCCTTCTTCCCCAGAGTCCGGGGCCCCGGGTTGGTCAGCTGGAGGGTGGAGGGGGACCTCGGGCACGGGGGTGTCGGTGAGAGGACAGAGCCCCGGGACTGATGGGGACGGTCTACACACGGGCAGTGGTGAGCTAATTCTCCTGCCAGGACTCCCGGCCCCTCTCCTCGGGACACAGGGGCCTCGGCTTGGGGAGCAGCGGTCAGGCCCACTTTGCCGGGGCACCGGTGACAGCCGACATGGCCCGGCTTCTCCAGGTGCCAGAGTGGGGCGTGCGGGAGGGCCCCGGGGAGGCACAGGTCACCCCCGGGCAGTGATGACGGTGAAACTTGGCCATCGAGGCGGTCGGCCAGCGTCTCACGGAGCCGCCCAGCAGCGAGCACGTGAAGCTCAGAGGCCACGAGGCCACGTGAGCAATCCTCACAGACAGGCCGTGTTCCTGGAGTGAAACGCAGGTCTGTGATACTCACATCGAAATGCCTTTTCTCTTTCAGTCAAACCTTCCTTTCTCTCAGGCAAAAGACAAATCCAGGGCAAGGTTCTGCTCCTCAGGCCGGTGCTCAGCGCCGCTGGCTCGGTCTCATTCCAGAGACGTAGGAAGTCATAATCGGTGTCCCCTTGTCGCCAAGACACCTTAATGGTATCTTACAAATCATTTGTGGTGCGAACAACATTGACAGAAACCAGACTGAAAAAAGTTAACCCCTGCTCCGACCAGACAACTCCTCGGTTCCTGGTTGTTCATGTGCCTCCCAGCTGTGGTCCCCGGGGACACGGAATTCCCGGTCCGTCCTTGTTGGTGTTGGCGCATCGTGAGGCTGCTCTGGGTCTATTGTGTAATGGCTCCAATTGCGCTTTTCAAAGGCTGTCGGTTTCTTTTTTTTAAGTTTATTTTTTTTAGAAGGAGAGAGTGAGCAGGCGGAGGGGCAGAAAGAGGAGAGAGAGAGTCCCAGGTAGGCTCCACACTGTCAGTGCGCGGAGCTCCATGCGGGACTTGAACCCACAAACCCTGAGAGCATGACCTGAGCTGAAGTCAAGAGTCGACGCTTCCCCGCTGAGCCCCCCGGGCGCCCCCAGTGGCCGTGGGATTTCCGAGAGTGAGGAGCAGTGCCGTCTTTGGCACAGGGACGCTCTCCCCTCCCCCACCCAGGGGTCAAGTTTCCCCGTTCCTGTTTTGCTTTCGGATAAGGGGGTCGCTGCTGTCGGGTGAAGGAAGGCCGGCTGTCCGGACACGGCAGGAATCGCGTCTCCCGAGAGGGCCGCCTTCTTCTGCGGAGTTTCTTCCCCTTAACGATCTCGCTGTTGTCATCGTCCAGACGTTTTTCCTGACTCTCTTATCTGAAAGCACGGGGACTGTGGGGTCTGGAGTCCGAGGCAGCATGAAGCCTAACTAGAGCTTTGTCTTAGAACAGGGCAGTGCAGACCGAGGGGTCACGGCGGCCCGACCCTCCCTCACCTGGGGGACGCGGGCGCTGGGTCCTCTTGCTCCGTCACCCCCGAGCGCAGGTGAAGCCTCAGGGCCTTGAGCGGCTGCGGCCCACGTGCTGTGTCCGGGTCGGGGGCAGAAGTGCGGGGAGCCCGCAGGGGAGCGTGTTGTGACTTCCCTCCACGCAGCCCAGTGACTGGAGCTCCCAGAGGCCAAGCTCTGGGGAGACCTGGTGGGGAGAGGATCCCGGCGGGTGTGAGCTGACTCGCCCCGCGGGTGTCCCCAGCACGGCCCTGGGGAGCTCACACCAACAGCTCATCTCCTCGAACGCAGTGGGACCCGAGGCCCCCTCCTTACGAACGAGACCCTCCGAAGGGGTCTCGCCCCTGTCTCTCCCACAGTCCCCACAGCGAGGCTCCGTCGTCTCGGGGCTGCGCCCCTCCTCACAGCACACCACTGCTGCCCGGAACCGCCGCTGACCCCGAGCAGGCCGAGGCGCACTCCAGTTCTCCGGGCGGGGCTGACTGTGCGTGTGTGAGCCGTCTGCGGCTGCCCAGTGATGAGGACGCCCAGGCCATCCTCGCTGTCATTGTCACAGCGGAGGACAGATGACGCTTGCAAAAATGATGTTTTATGTAATTTTTTCGACAAATTGGGAGAAGGTATTTATAAATGACATGTTGGAAAAATAACAAATCAACACCCAAAACACAAATAATCCAGTGAAGAAATGGGCGAAGACATGAATAGACACCTTTCCAAAGAGACATCCAGATGGCCAACAGACACATGAACGATGCTCAAAGACACTCATTATCAGGGAAATACAAATCCAAACCACACTGAGACACCACCTCACACCAGTCAGAGTGGCTAAAATTAACTCAGGAAACAACAGATGCTGGTGAGGATGCGGAGAAACGGGCACCCTCTTGCACTGTTGGTGGGAATGCAAACTGGTGCAGCCACTCTGGAGAACCGTGTGGAGGTTCTTCAAAAAATTAAAAATAGAACTAGCCTATGACCAGAAATTTCACTATTAGGTATTTATCCAAGGGATGCAGGTGTGCTGTTTCGAAGGGACACGTGCACCCCAATGTTTACAGCAGCGCTGTCAACAACAGCCCAAGTATGGAAAGAGCCCAAATGTCCATCGATGTGGTTTATATACACGCAGTGGAGTGGTACTCGGCGATGAAGAAGAATGAAATCTTGCCATTTGCAACAATGTGGATGGAACTAAAGGGTGTTATGCTGAGCGAAATTAGAGAAACATAATTACCATATGACTTTACTCCTATGTGGAATTTGAGAAACACAAGAATGAACACAGGGGAAGGGAAGGAAAAATAAGATAAAACCAGAGAGGGAGACAAACCCTAAGAGACTCTTAAAGACAGAGAAAAAAGGGGGGGTTGCTGGAGGGGAGGCAGGTGGGGGATGGGCCACGGGGGGACGGGCACCTGTTGGGATGAGCTCTGGGTGTCACATGCAAGAGATGAATTGCTGAGTTCTACTCTTGAAGCCGAGACTACAGCTTATGTTAACTGACTTGAGAATAAAAAAATATTTAAGTTTATTTATTTATAGTATCCCAGGCAGCCTCTGTTGTCAGTGCACAGCCCGATGGCAGGGCTCAACCTCACCAACGGTGAGATCATGTCCTGAGCCAAACTCGAGAGTCGGTCACTAAGCCAGTGGAGCCCGCAGGCGCCCCCAGGATGATCGTATTTTAAGGCTGACCTTACAGACGAGGACTTCCGGCACGGAAACGTGCGGCAGGCAGCCCGGCCCGGGAGCCGCACGCGGGGCTGGAGCTGGGGGCTGGCTCCTCTGTCCCATCACCGCGCACGTGCCTGCCGCCTGCTCTGGAGGGGGCGTCAAGGCTCGTGCCTCCCAGGGCTCTGGGGCGAGGAGGTGGGCCCGGTGCTCCCTGGCCCAGACCCACACTCCGGCCCCCTTCTTCAGTGATGACACCGTCCGGTTCCTTCCCGAAATGCCTGGGATGAAGACCGAGCCTTCGTTTCTTCCCGGGCTGGCCGTCTGGTCTCTGTGGGGTGTCCGTTTCTCAGAAGCCTCGGCTCGGCCCCGAGTCTGGGGAAACCTTCCTCTTGATCCCGGTCTGCTCTTCTTGCAGGAAACCCCCGTGTTGACGGAGATAGTCTCGTCTGAACCCCGAAGGAGGTGCCGTCGAGGTGTCTGTACGTGACCCCAGGGTTCCGTCAGGTCCCCTCACCTCTGGGGCTCTCTCAGAGTGCGCCTTCCTCTTCCTTCAGAAAGGACCCGCGTCTGTCACGGGGCACACGGGGAGTCCCCCCTCCCGCTAACGCTCCCACTCTCCTCGTCACCACGAACGTCGTGATGGGTACTACGATGTGGTCTCCTCGGTGTCCGTCTTGAGGGAACCTTATTATTATCTGTCACTTGTCACTTGAGCACAGAGCAGCCTGAAGTATGCAGACCCTGTGGGCAGGCCTTACCCGCCGCAGGGCCTCGCCCTCTGTGGACTGTCGCCGTCCTGTTTCAGTGACGCTTCGGACAGCTTGCTGGGCTTGGGCTCTGTCATCGGTCAGGTGGGTGCTGGGACGCTGCCATAAGTAGCCCCTAAATCTCCGTTGCTTCCAGCCACGAGGGCGTACTTCCTTCTGCGTGCTCGTCCCGCTCAGAGGCTCTGCACCTTCCCCACGTGTCCAGGAACGGAGCCCGGTGGGGGCCTCATGGCCACGTGCGGTCACTGTCACCGTGGGGGAGGGAAGAGGGAGCGTGTGAGTTGTGTGCTGGGGTTGTGTGTCTGGTGGCAGCTGTTACTCCCCGCGGGGGTGGGCGTAACGGGGCTGTCACAGCCTGCACACACGAGTGCACAACCCACTGTGCTGGGCGCCTGCGCGTGTCTGACGCCGAGGCATCCAGGGCCTCCCGCCCCCACCGGCGTCCCCAGGCGACACTGGCCTGCCTCTGTCACTACTGGTTCGCACGTCCTAGAGTATTCTACGAGGGCTCCCAGCGCGCTCCTCTCCGGTCGGCTCTTTCTCCCACACCCCGCTCTGCGCTTGTGCGAGTCGCTAGCCAGCTGCGGGGCATCGCCGGGCGCGCGTCCCCCATGGGGGTGCACCAGCCTGGTCTGTTCCCTGCTGGCGGACATTACAGGTAAAGACGGCAAGAACATTTGAGTACAGATGTTTTTTTAAGCTAATTTATCTATTTTGAGGGAGAGAGAGAGAGAGAGAGAGAGAGAGCAGCATGCTCAAACCAGGGAAGAATAGAGAGAGAGGAAGAGAGAGAGAGAGTCCCAAGCAGGCTCCTCACTGTCCGACTCCCGCATCCTGAGGTCACGACCTGAGCAGGAATCAAGATCCGTCGCGTAACCGACTGAGCCCCCAGGCGCCCGCGGACACACTGTTCACGTGGACACGGGCCTGCTTTACCTCGGGTGCACACCCGGGAGCGGGAGGCCCCCGAAGTGTTTCCCAGTTTACGCCCCGGCCGCCCGCCCAGCAGGTTCTGGGCTTTCCGGCTGCTCTGCGTCCTCGCCAACACTTGCCGTGGTCAGTTTTAGAGACTGCAGCCGGTCTAACTGGCGGGTAGCGGTAGCTCATGTTGTGGTTTGCACCTCGCTGACGACTAACGACCTCGAGCACTTTCCGTGTGGCTGTTGGCCGTGTGGTGTAGCTGGCGACTTTGGCGGTGTGTCCGCTTGGTAGAGTGACCTGTCTCCAGTCTTTCCCCGGTGAGGTCACTGCCCCAGGGCCGTGAGCGGTAGCAGCAGCTCGCCTCCCCGGCGCTGCTTCGTTTGGTCTGCACCGGCTTGGCCCCCCCACCCCACCCCTGCTCTGGCAGGTGTGCGGGCTCTCCAGTGACCCCTCCTGCTCCCACCATGGACCCCGCCTCCCGCTCCGTCCCGTCTGGCCGATTTCAGGGGCGGACGCTTTCATATCTTTCCGTTCTTTGTCCGCCTCCCTTCTCCATTCGGCATTTCTGGGCTGAGGTTCTACACCCGCCTTAACCTCCGTGCCCTTGACTCAAGTCGACATCACGCCCGGGGGTGAGTGTGAGCCCCCCTCCCCATGCTGGTGCCGTCTGCGTCCCAGAGACGCCTCCCCACCAGTGCCCTGGGCGCCCAGACAGCCTTGCGAGGAAAGTGACACGAGGGAGGGTGGTTTGCGGGGTGTGAAGAGTGCGTGTGAAAACGAGGCCGACGACAAACCCATGCTCTGCATCTCAAAAAAAAAAAATCCGAATTAGCCGCGTCCTGTTGAAATTCTTCCCAGGTCTCCTGCCAAGACGGGGTCTGTCCTCCTCAGTCAGCCCAAGCCTGAGGTCAGTGTGGGGCTTCCGAGGGCGGGGCGGGCGCTGGCCGACGCGGAGGACAGGCGGGAGGAGGCGCGCAGGTGTCCTGTAGGCGCCGAGGCGGGATGAGAGCGCGTCCGGCAGACCAGCCGCTGCAGTGACAGGAGCTTGTCCGGAAGGCGGGAAACCAGCCTCAGCCGGGGAAGTGGAAGCGGCTCAGGGTGCCAGCGAGAGCCCCCGCGGGGCGTGGCGCTCACCCAGGGCAGGCCCGGGGGCCTGGTGACACGGGTCCTGGGAGCCGGGGAGGGTGGGCACGCGGGCTGCGAGCGCCCGGGAAAGAACGCAGGGGCGGCAGGCAGAGTGTGACGAAGGCCGTCACGGGTCGGCTTGTTCACAGAGGACTAAAGGCGAGGTCCCCTCCAGATGCAAACGCCCACGTCCCGCTGAGGAGCCCGGGAGCAGATGGAGTCCCTCGGAGGGACTCTTCCTGAGGCCCAGGATGTGCTCGGCCCTCCGTTGGTGACGCTTCCGGACCTGCCTGGCGTGGCCACCCTGCCGCCCCGGGCCCAGGAGACCTGTCCCCACTGGGGGCGGGGGCAGGAGGGTGTCGCCACAGGCCGCCGGGAAGCCACTCCGCAGGGAGAACGCAGCGGCTCCAGCCGTCCTGCTGAAATATGGGTTCCGACTGCGTCTGCCTGGGCCGGGCCACGTCCTGTATTTCTCACCAGCTCCAGGTGACATCTGGAGCCACTGGTCCGTGGACCACCCGTGGGGGAGTCAGAGGGTGGCAGCAGGAATGGGGACATTCGGGCAAAAAGTAGTCGTCGGGGAGTAGAAGGGTGACGAGCGTGTCTGCACAGATGGTGACAGATGGTGACAGGGACAGAGAGCGGGGGCCCTCCGCTGTGGTCCCCCCGGGCGGGGTTCTGCCGGTGGGGGCTCCGAGGGTGCGGAAGGACACGGGCACCTGCCCCGGCCCTATTTCTCTGGCTCCGTCCGGGTCCCGGTCTTAGCCTCCACGTGTGTCCTCTCCACTCCCAGGAAGCTTTGATTCCTTCTTCCTGGGGCAGAAAACCCGGCCTTGTCAGGGGAACCTTTGCAGACAGGCGGGGCCCAGAAAATGCCCGACGTGACTTCAGAACAAAGTATGAAAAGCTGTGCGCGTAAGATCGACGGAAGCGCGTGTCACTCCCAGCCGAGCTGAAAGGCTTCAGGATCTGTGAGGAATCCTGGGCTGCTCTTTTGTTTTTAGTTCTCCGGCTCCTAGTTTAACCATCTGGGATTCTTTTTAAAGCGCCATCCTACTCAGCATTTAGAAACGAGGGACTTGACTTTAAATGGAAAAAAATCTACATTCCACCACAAAGAGAGACCGCGGCGTCTGTGCCTGTCCCGCATAGGCCGCAGCCCGGGCGTGCCTAGCGGGCGGCCAGGGAAGCTTCGGGAAATCCGTTTCCCACGGACGGGAGACCCCCCACAGGTAGGAACAGACCGGAGAACCCGGAGACGCACGCCTTGAAGACCTGGGCCCCTGCTGCTATCTCCCTCCGATGTCCCCAGCGCAAGCCTTTGTCACCTACGGCCGCCACGGAGCGCCCAGCGCCTAGACGCTACAAAGCTCCTTGTCGTCGACTTGAAATTCCAGTGTAACCGAGCGTCCTGTCTTTTCGTTTGCCGCGTCCGCACCCCCTCGCACGTCTGAGCCGCATTTCCTGAGTCCTCACTAGCACCTGAGGAGGCAGCGTTTAGCCAGGCGACAGGCGGCCGGCTCCGGCTGGGGGCAGACCTGACCCTCCTGGGCCCCTGGTCGTGGGGTGGGACTGGACAGCTAGTCCCGGCCAGTGAGCCGAAGCAGGTGCGTCGTTCCCAGGTGGGGGCATTTAATAGCCTCTGCGTGATTCTCCAGACCCCCCGCAGAAGTAACCACAGACGCAGAAGTGAGTTTGGAGCCTCCCCGGGCGCTCGGGTCCCTGAGTGGCTGGAGGGACCAGCGCGTCCCTGCACACCAGCAGAGGACCTGGGGCAGGAGGGAGGGACAAGCCTGTTCGGGCCTGAGGTCGGTAAACCTCCACCTGCGTCTGAGTCTGGCCCACGCCTGTTCTCTGAGGAAGGTTCTGGCGGGACGCGGCCTGCCTGCTCGCTCATGTGCCGGTGGCTGCCGTGCCGCTGCGATGACGGAGTCGAGCGGCCCGTGGCTCACAAAGCCTGACGTAGTCACCGTTTGGCCGTTTACGTGGACGCTTTACCAGCCGTGCGTTCAGCCGCTGAATTGTCGTGATTGGTTCTTACGGCGGCCTGACCAGCATCTCTCATTGCTCACGGAGCGCCGTTTTTAAAGCTCGTTAATTTAATGGGTAAAAAAGACAGTTACATTGTGTTTAATTTACATTTCTCTGATTATTCCTGGAGTCCCATAGTTTTCCATGTGTTCCCTGCTTGTATTTCTCTTTTGTCTGTTGCTATTTTTTGCCACTCTTTCACGAGGGGCTTAGCGATTTTCTTATCGATCTGGCTGAGTTCTCAAAGGAGGGAGGGTGTTAATCGTTTGTAGTTTGTATTTGATTTATTTTACCGAGTCTCGGCTTGGGAGAGAAACAGTCCCTTCCCTCCAGAAGTTCGATAAATATTCAGTTATATTTGCTTTAGTCTTTGTATTTGCTTTAAAAGCTTATTTTAATCCATCAGCAATCTGTCTTAGCGCAAGGGAGGGGGTAAGAGACAGGGAGTTGTCTCAGACTGTTTGTTGCTAAACCTCCCCTCCCCCATTGGGCTTTTAATGCTTGCCTCTGGCAGTTTGATAAATTCCTCTGTACTGAAATGGTGCATTTTAAGGCTACTTTTTCTGTTGCACGGATTATCCTGGTTATTCTCGCAAAATGCTGTCCTCAGGGTTCCACAGTGTTCCGTGGAAAAGCAAGAGCGAGGTCTTGCACGTGCGCACACAGTCGACGGTACAGAGAGGACCTTGACCGCGGTGAAGCGGTGGCCGGCCTAAAAACAGACCGGGAGGGAAAGCCTCTGAGACGCCGGCACCTGCAGCGTTCGTGTGAAGCTCTTTTACGGACTTCTCCGTCTCCCCGGTTCCGGCCGTGTTCACAACCTTCTCCTGCACGCGGTCACGGAAAACTAGTGTATTTATGGGAAAAAACGCATCCCAGACAGAACCTCGCTTTGCAAGTGCCTTTGCCTGTCCGTCCTGCTCACCGCCATCGGGAGAGTTCCGCCGAGCCTCGCAACGCTGCTGCCTTTCAGTCTGTCCGGCTGTTTCCTGCCTGCCAGGCCGCCGCGCATCACCGCCTCAGCTCCTCGCACAGACTCTTCTCTCCTTCTGCCCGTTTTCCAGGACTCGGTCTCCGTTGAGATTTAGATCAGCTCTGCCGAAAGCCTTGGCGCCTGCAGGGAAACCGCGGGGAGCGGGCTGCAGGAGGGGGGAGCCTGGCGGGGGGGGGGTGCTCCAGACCCGCACCTCCCACCGCCTGCCCTCGGCCCCACCTACCGCGTTCTTTCCTCCTCCTCCTTTGTGTGCCCCCCCCCCAAGCACGCTGGCTGCCAGACCAGAGGCTGGGGCCCCCTCCCCGCTAGCCCCCTGCCCTCCCTGTTAGCGCCGCCAGGCTCTGGCGCCCCCCCGCCCCGGAGCCCCCATCCCCCCTCCTGGGGCAAGCCTCTGCCGTCGCTCATTTGCACTTAGTGGACCCTCTCTTCTCCGGTCTCCCAGACCCTTTAGCCTGCAGGGCCTCCTTTCCAGAGCACAGAGCTCAGCTCAGGGTGTTTGCTGAAAACGCCCGTTGGTGACTGGGCTGCCCCGACGCCCGTCTGCTCCCGCCGCGCACTCAGGGCCCGCGTCTCAGACTCGGCGTCGGCGCCTCGCGTTTCCGAGAGCAGCCGCGGGAGCGCTCAGAGCTGTTGTTTCTATCAGACAGGCGCCCTCCTTACTCCCCAGCCCGGTCTCCTCCACCCCCCACCCTGCCCTCTGGTGACCGCAGCGTGGGGTCTATAGTGAGGAGGCTGTTTCTTGCTTTGCCCCTCTTTGGTCTTTGTTGGTTTGCTGCTTAAAGTCCTCGTACGAGTGAAATCGTGTGATGTTTGTCTTTCTCTGAATTAGTTTCGCTCAGCACAGTACCCTCCAGTTCCACCCACGTAGTTGCAAATGGCAAGATTTCATTCCTCTTGACTGCCGAGTACTACTCCACTGTGTGTACACACACCTCGTCTTCTCTATCCATCACCCGTCCATGGCCATACTTTGGCTGTTGTCGATAGCGCTGTGAACATTGGGGTGCGTGTGCCCCGTCGAAACAGCACTCCTGTGTCCCTTGGGTAAATGCCTAGTAGTGCAATTGCTGGGTCGGGGGCTAGTTCTAGTTTTAATTTTCTGCGGAACCTCCACCGTTCTCCGGAGCGGCTGCCCCGGTTTGCGTCCCACCCCTGCCCCCCCCCTGCCCCGGCCTGCGCTCCAGCCTCCCCTCTCCCCGCGCCCTTGCCGACAGGAGCTGTTCTTCGTGCAGCACTTTCACACGCGGCGCTGTGCTCGGGGCTTCGAACGCACTGGCGTGCGGGTTTCTCACAGCTCCGTGGGCACGGCGTTATTGGCATCCTCATTTTAGACGAGGGCCCTGAGCTACAGGAGGCCCAGGTGGGCCCCCCGGCTCCCACGACGCCTGCCGGGCGGTAGTGGGCGTCTCTGACGCCGGAGCCCACACCCCTGGCCGTCGGGCCGCGTTTCCGCGCATTCTTCCTTGACCTGCTCTTTCCGAGTGTCCTTGCCTCGCGCGTGGACCCAGGCACACATCCGCACCCTTAGGTCTGCTCCTTTGGGCCCCAGAACCGGGAGACTAACACTGGCCGTGAGGGAAAGCATTTATCAGAGCCGGAGGAATTACAGCTGACGCCGCGTGTGCAGACCACCTCTGGGAGCCTGCCGAGCAGCGGTGTCATCAGGGCGCCCGGCCGGGGCTGCCGAGGGCACGCTGGATCAGGCCCCTTCCCGGCAGGGAGGTCTCGGCACTCTTTCGGGAGACGTGCGTTCCACTGCAGAGGGCCCGGAAATGGGGCCGGGGTCCCCGGGGCCGTCGCCGTAATCGCGTGTCATACAAATTAACATGAGATGTTCTCAGCCTTTCTCTTACTTGCCCTTGTCCCAGCCTAACAAAGATACCGTTTTTGTCTTTCCAACTTCGGCCACTCACTGTCTTGTAAGACACCTTCTGTCTTCCTTGTCTCAGACTCCGATGTAGAGCCTGGAGGGTGGCCAGTGACGGAGGACAGAGACCGAGAGCGCAGGGGGAGAGACAGAAGCGGCGAGAGCCTGGGGGTCCGTGTTCCGCCGTTCCGGGTACAGGTAGAGAGACGGACGCGACGGGGCTCCGGGCCTCAGAGGGCACATGAATGCAGAGAGGAAACCGAAGCGAGTTTTAAGGCGTTTATTTCAGAAAGCACATAATTAGCAGAGCTATTTTAGAATTTATTTTGGCCGCGGGATGTTTCCTCGGGTGTGGCCGAGTGGAGCCTGGGTTACAGTGGTGCTCGATTCGTTGGGGCAAAGCGTGCAGACGCCTCTTCTGAACGCAGACGCGGCCCGCGCTCAGTGGGGACAGGAGCCCGACGGCTGTCATCACTCCTGGCCGCTGCCTCCCTCGCGTCTGTCCACGCCTCGCCGTGAGATGTGACTTCTGTCAGCCCCGAAGTAATGATCTGGGGCGTGGCTTTGAGACTCGCAGTTCGGGTGAGCCACAGGGAGGTCATTCCGTCCCCTTCACGCGTCACTTACAGCCAGAGATCCTGAGGAAACTGTCCAACACAGGAGCAGCCCCGGCAGGAGAGAAACTCCCTGGCAGGGATTTCTGGGGTCGGAGAGCTGCACAAGCCCCCTCCTACCCTGGGCGCGTGGGCTTCGAGACCCCTGAGCTCACGTGTGCGGTGTTCTCGTGAGCGGGACCCTCCGTTTTACCTTCTATCTCGAGAGTGACGCTTCCAGTCATTCTGGGTCTCTTGTTTACAAAGGAACACTTCTTATTTATTTTTTTTAATTTAATTCTATTTGATTTAATTAATTCCATAGAGGGAGAGAGAGCAAGCAGAAGTGGGGGAGGAGCAGAGAGAGAGAGAGAGAGGGAGAGAGAGAATCTCAAGCAAGCTTCACGCTCAGAGTAGAGCCTGACATAGGGCTCAATCCCACGACCCTGATGTCGTGACCTGAGCTGAAATCAAGAGTCAGACATTCAACCGACTGAGCCCCTGGGTGCCCCTTAAACAAACATTTTAATAGGAGTTTCTAATTTCACATACTTTCTTTTTATCACCATAGGAAATTACTTTATGTAACTATTTATTCTCTCATGCGTTTGCTTTTTTCAACTAGAACATAAGCCCCATGAGGTTTCCGACTATCTGTTTTATTGACCACGGAATGGCCAACGTTAAGAAAAGTCCCTGGCAATCTCAATATCCACTGAATGAATGAATGAATGAATGAATGAATGAATTTTCCTTTAAAAAAGGTTATTTTTTACAGAAGAGACTTCCAGTACTGCCACGTGTTGTCAGGACATCATGGGCTAGGTGTGTCTCCTGACCTCCATAAACTTGGAAAACAGACAAATAAGAATGAAGTTCATAATAAACAAAGTCCGCTCATAACAGACCAAAAGGTGCAGACTGCGTTAGGGCTCGCGAGATCTGCTGGAACACGACTGAACGCGCTAACACAGAGGGAGGACGTGACAAAAAAGAGGTCGGATGGTGGTGGACGTAAAAACGAAAAGGTAGTTGGAGGGCTGAGCTTGGGCCGTTGCCCCCAGGACGCAGGGGAGGCGCCGGGTCCTGGGTTCGAGTGTTGCGCTCCTGCTGAAGGGCTCTCCCGCCGCGGCACGTGGCCACTGGTTTGTTGTGACCTCCTCTTGAGATCCCACTCGCCCCCCCATTTTCTTGCCGGTCACTTACCTTCCCAGCCAGGTCTGCTTTTTTGGGGCACGTGTGCTGGCCGTAATTCCCAGAGACCCCTGGGCCCTACCGGTGTCTACTTCTCCTTGTACCGTAAGCAGCTGGAGTTGTGTCGTCCATCGTTCTCTTCATCCTGCTAGTGGGAGTCCAGACCCGCTCTCCACATGCCAGCAGTTACGCTGTTGAGCCTGCACAGCCTTGGGGCAGACCTGCATTGTGGGTTGTCCACTGTGAAGAGTGTCCCTCTGCAAAAGCCCCAAAGACACAGCCACCATCACCTCTTGGAGCCACCACGACTTTGCCGTAGGTCGCTCCCCATGAGCCAGACGTCCTTGGGAAGAACTCCAGTGGTCGTTGTAACAGACTTATGGCGCGAACAGTACCCACCTGGAAAATTCGTCCAGGGACGCCAGTACCGCCCCAGCCACTTCTCATCTCCTCTCTGAGCATGACCTTCGAGGCCACTTGGGACCGCCGTCATAGTACGTCATTTCGCTCAGTCACGAGCCTGCGCCTTGTGCGCTAGTCACCGAGGGCCAAAGTCTTCAGCAAGAGCCCCTGGGAAACGTCGGCCCTCACACCCACAGTGAGAGCCCCCCGTCCAGCTAACAACCAGCTCACCGGACTTGGTTCCCAACGTTCCTGTGTTTTATTGATTCCAGAGGTTAAATCTGCAACCCAAAGACCAAAATTTCTTCACCATTCAAGACCACGACATTTTAATAAACCTACCTCAGTCTCAAAGGACAATTTCTCTCTAATAAATTTATGTTTCCATAGCGGCAGCATCATTAAAACAGGTTTTACGACTTGTCTTCGCGTAGTAACGAGTTTGAAGGGACATAGTAATTCAGATATGCAACCCCAGGATCTTAGCTGGAGACAAAGCTTTCCTCAAAAGCCCTTTTTAGCGTATTCGTTCCTCACTCAGCTGCTGGGCAGTTCCGCTGTGAATGTTAGCGTTTTCCATTCCTAAGCACATTCTAGTTTTGCTTACACATGCGAAAAGAGCTTGTTTTATATTCTTAAATCTCCCTTTTAATATTCAAAGGCCATTTTAGAGTTTCCAAAGGATGAGCGTGGAAATGATCCTTTTGCAGAGAATGTAGCCCGCAGTCCCCACCCCGGCTCTGCTTTCAGACCCCCTGGGGTGCTTGGGAGCTACCTGCCCAGGTCCCACGTCACAGCAAGTAAGCCACAGGCTCTAGGGGCGACGCCCAGGTGATTCACGCGTGTGCAGCCACGGGCACGAGCCACGGGACCCTAAACCTGGCTAGGGCGAGATGCCAGAGGGGGGGTCAGAAAGCCCTGGAGACCCAGGCAGAGTTCCCGCAGCTAGAAGCTGCCCTTGGACGCCTACCAACCAGCGTCTCGGTCTCTCGGGCACAGCGACCAGGCATCTTGGTTTCCCAGAGAACGGGAGGGTCTCAGGAGACCTAGGATGGCCGCCCCACTTGTGGCTCGACACAGAGTGTTCAGTGTCGCCTGTGTTGGAATGAGGCCGCCATGACTCTGTGGCCTCATCCCTTGGCTGACACCACCCGGATTTCTGAGCTCGTCTAGGGGCCCTCCCTCTGATGGACCCCCAGACCCACCGCAGTTTCTCCGCTCAGTCATTTAACTGCTGGGAGAAGGGATTTCCTCAGAGTCTGTTCAGAGCACGGCTTGGAGCTTTGACCATTAGGAAGCATTGTTTGCTGATCTGTGCTTGAGCCTGGGAGCCTTTCCTTGGGCCCGACCTTAGTGAATCCCCACGATATGTCGTGAGGCGTTTTGTGAATGTGATCCCACGCGATCCTCCTAGCAACCTTACGAAGTCGGTATATTCTTCCTATTCTTTCAGATGAGAAAGCTGAATCCCAGACAGGTTAGGTCAGCCGTCAAGATCAAACTCAGATCTATACGACTATAACTCTGTGTTCCCCACACAGCATTATCTCCTTAAAGGCTCGGTCCACAAGCTAGATGGGGAAAATTGCACCTTTCTGGTGATTTTGTAAAGTAACTCTGTAGGCTGCTCCTTGGCAGGAGAAAGCACTGAGTGTGGCTGCGGCAAGTTCTCAGTGGTCCGCCACGGACACAGGAAGGGGCGCCACCTGGGGCGCGGGGTCAGCTTCACTTCGGAGGATCACATCAGGAAAAGGCGATTCCGCTCACGAGTGTGTCAGAGCAAACGGCTGGAACAGAAGGAAGCGTGCTGTTGAGCGCGGGAGCCGGAAGGGCGGGGCCAGGGCCTCGGGGCGGGAGCCGGAAGGGCGGGGCCAGGGCCTGGGGCGGGAGCCGGAAGGGCCGGGGCCAGGGCCTCGGGAGGCCACTCTGCTAAGTCCTGATGCCTCTGGTCCAGTCACTGGCGTAAAATGTCTCAGGGATCCTGAGGACACGGCGGGCTCGCGGGTGGGTCAGGCTGGGAATGGTCATCTGTGGAGCCATGGGGGATGGAAGACTCTCCAAGTGCCCAGGAGTGTTCTTCCAAAAGACAGTTTTTGCCATAAATGGCATCTCATCTATGATAATTTAAAAATAGAATTTATTTTGGTAAATGCTGATGGTGTTTTTTTTTCAAATAAAAAGACCACATTAATTATGTGTTCCTTTTAACCTTGACCAACTATAAGGTTAGAAGACCACAGTTGTAGATGCAACATATCCCGACAAAGCAGGTCTCATTCACTCGTTCAGAAATACGCTAACGAGAAGGCAAACCTTCACCTCTGCCCGTGTCAGGTTTTCAGTCCGGACACCTAACGCAGACGCAGATTAACGGGAGAGCAACGGCTGATTAACTCGTGCAGTTTGCGTCACGTGGGAGAAGCCCAAGTGAAGAGTAACTCACAGCACTGTCATAGAACTCTGGCTTACATGGCGTCTGCCTCTGCAGAGAAGGGGCAGGACGCAGGAAGGCGGCCCTGGGCGTCCGGGGGCTGTGGAGAAGCCTCTGCCTGTTGGTGCCTCTGGCACGGTCGACTGTCTTCAGTAGGAGCAGGATTTCTGTCCTGCCTTCAGGCCGAGGAGGAGGATAGAGAGAGCTTGCCACGTGTTTGCTGCTGCTTCATTGCCTTCGGCTTAGAATAATTATTATGTCAAAGAAGCATATTTCGGGGTGACATTCTGGTTTCCTTCAGTGTTTTGAGTGTCTCCTGTGATCCAGTGTTGTGCTAGGTGATGGAAAACGGTAGCAAACACCTGGTCGCTGTGCTCACAGGCCAGCGAGGGAGACAGAGAGCTGACCAGTGCCTGCAGCCGACTGTGGCGGACCTGATCCTCATAAAGATGCCTAGGTTGCCATAGGCACCCATAGCAGATGATGCAGGGAGGGCTTCCCGCAGGAGGCGACCTATATCCTGAAATCTGAAGCACGAGTTGGGTAGGAGGTGGCTGTGGTCAGGGTGGGGCTGGATAGAGAGTATTCAGGCAGAGGGAACAGTGAAAAGGGGTATTTGGGGAAATAGAAGACATTTGGTGTGAGTGAGGTGTGTGCGTGCGCGCGTGCGTGCATGTGTGTGCTCGTGCGCCGGGGAAACGGGGTGAGGGTGGGTGACACTGGACAGAGATGCAGAATCGAGGTTATGCAGGGTCGTGAGTCGTCTGACAAACTCTGAAGTTTATTCTAAGCACAACGAGGGATCGCTGACGGACTTGCACCAAGGGAATAATAAGATCGGATTTGAGATCTGGGGGCTGACTGCAGGTCGGACTGCACAGGGGAAGGGAGGGCCCGGGTAGGAGGAAAAACCCAGAAATCCAGGTGTGGCCGGATGTGGCTGATGGGGGGTGGTTGAGGAGCTGGAGTAGACTGATTCAGGAGACATTTAGCGGCAGAATGGACAGGAACAGGAAGAGGGACAAGGCATAGAGAGGGATGGTTTGAGCATCCGGCCAACCTCACAGCTGACGGGCGGGGAGGGGGTGCTGGTGGACTTTAACTCGGTTACGTTGTGCTAAGGTGGGTGCCTCAACAGGACTGTCTATTAGGAAGTTGGACATATGGGATGGATTTGTGACTTTGGAAGTCACCAGCTTGTGACGAGGTGTAGATGGTCTCAGGGAAGCGTGTGGGGGAAGGGACGAGGGCACAGGCCAGAACCACGGACATACTGGTGTGTGGGGTACAGACAGAGGGCGAGGCGCTCTGTGGAAGACTGGGAAGGAGGGGTGGGGTGGTCGAAGCATCGGCAGGAAGTGCCAGCCTCCCCCAGCTCCCGATGGAGGGCGTTTTAAGGAGGAGGAAGTCGTCAGAAGGGTCCACAGATGCCAAGAGCCAAGCTGGAAATGGACGAGGGGTGTCCATGGGATTGGGCCCACGGACACTCCTGTCCACCCTGGGGAGGCAGGTCTAGAGGTGGGGATGACAGCCTGAGTACAGCAGGCGGAGATGCCGCAGGGGACGGAGCGAGGACGGCAAAGCTGCTTCCCGCTTTGGGCTGTTGGGCGGGCAGCGGCCGGAGGGGTCTGTGGAGTGGGGTGGGGGTCTTGGTGGTGAAGACTGGACATGCTGAGGACTTGACCAACACAGAGAAGGAGAGGCTGGAGAGACGGCGGGGGCGGCCGGGGAGGGCACAGCGCATGCGGGGAGCTCACAGTCACGCTTACTTCTACTTCTGGAAATCTGTCCCTGGACACCAAGGTCCAGCTGGGCTCATCCTACAATGTCCCCTAGAAGCGAACAGCCCTTCTCCAATGGCAGCCACCGCACCACAGAGAGGGGTTGGGTATAAGAGCAGGACCGCCTTCAGGGGACGGTTGGCTTCCTTGACAAAAAATGGGACTCAGACCTTTCCCCCTGAACGCTGGACCTGATGAGGGCCACCAGCACCAATCACACCTTCTCGCTGAGACAGGTGTCGCCATCATCCCTTCATCCTTTGTGCAGGTGAGGGGACAGGCACAGATGTTAGGGGAGTTCTTCAAAACCAACTTGGTTCTACAAAGTGGCAGAGTCAAGACCTGAACCAAGTCGGTGAAATTACCCCCTGGGTGCCTTTGACACGGGGAGCTCCCTGGCCTCCATTCTTCTTTTCCCGCTTCTGTAAACTGGATTTTTCCTGTCTGTTTCATGAGCCATTTTATGATTCTATTTCTCAACAGTTGGTTAAGCATGGGTAGATTTTAATATCTTGATGTTAAGTGCCTTTTTAAGTCTTAAAAGATTTTCTTGGGAAATATTTCCTCACCCTCCCCCTGCCCCGAAAAAAAGACTATTCAAAAACGATATTGGGACAACTGGCTATCCCCAAGGAAAACAATCAAATTAAACCTCTAACTTAACCACACATCAAAAAAATTCCAGAGGGACTGGAGCGCTAAATGAATGAAGTCAAACCATAAAAGTTACGGAAGAAAAGGATTATTTATAACCCAACGAGGAAGAGGCTTCCCACACGAGATAGGAATTCCGAAGCTGTAGGGGAGAGATTGATAGACTTGCTGACGTGTAAGGGGCTGTGATTACAGCCTTGTTTATAATGGCGAAAAAGGAGGAGCAGTCTGGAGATTCTTTACTGGGAGCTATTCGCGTGCGTTACTGAGGATGCCTGTCACCAAGAGGTCACGTCGCCTCGCAGTTAAGAGCGTGGCATTCTGACGCCAGAACGCCGGGCTAGGATCACCTCTCCATCACTTAACTGCGTGTCTTTGGGAAAACAACCTAAGATCTTCAATTTCCTCCTCTGTAAATTCGGCAGAATGATTTTAATGATCTCATGGTTACTGGGAGTCACATAAAGTACTGGGAGCCGTCTGTATGCACAGTGAGCGACCTGCACGTCCGTACGGACCGACTCATCGCGCAGCGCTCCGGAGTAAGGCAGGGCGCCGTCACTGCGATCTCAGGCGTGGTTACAAAGCGGGGACGATGCATAGAGGAGAGGCCCAGTTACATACATAAGTCCATATTAAGGTGTGCGTGTATGGGCTTGAGCAGAAAAGACCGCAGACAGGACAACGGCCACCCTGCCAACGGCTGTGACATCTGGGGGGCGCGAGGGGCGGGATCCGAGAGCAACCTTTACGCCGCACACCATATGCTCTGCACGGCTTTGTCTTTCCTGGGAGAACGAGGTTACACACTTTGTGTTAAGGAAGAAGTCGGGAGCGAAGGGCAGTGTCTGTAACACTCGCTGCCGTCAGCATAGGAATAAAATTCAAGGCACAAAAGCCCAAACACCCTGTGTGGGACGCGGGCCCTGTCCTCTGGCACAGGTCCCAGGGCTTAGAGGAGGGAGAGAGAAGGAACTAGAAACGGTAGTGCAAAGCCCGTTATTCAGACGATCTTTATGATTAATGGAAAACTCAAATCTAATCTTAGGCAGCCGACACATAAACCCAGGCGTTAACTCAAATGCAATATTGAGTTACATTTTGAATAAAGGACCAGTTTTCTTTTCTCCATCAGACCGTTGGCATTCTTCTAAAACTTCTTTCCAATTTTGTGCATGTTTTAAATTAGAAGAGGGGCTTTCTCACGAATTCCCAGGCTAGTGGAAGGAGAACTATCAGGGGTGTGTGTGTGTGTGTGTGTGTGTGTGTGTGTTTTCAGTCACTCTGATCTGTTGACTTGGTTTGTCGTTTCCTTCATATCTTCATGGAGGGACATCATTTAGAGAGGCAAACTCACGGCATGGAAAGAACCCAGCATCGGGGCAGGAACCCCGACCCTCCTCTCCCCAAGGGCAGTGGTTGGTTGTGCGTCCTTGAGCAAATTGCTGAGTTCTGTAGCTATCAAGTGCAGGGATTAGGTAAGTTCCTCTGTGATAACTTTGGTCCCTTTTAGTTTCCAAAATTCCAAGATTTGCCATAGGATTTTATTTTCCAAAACAAACACAAAACATTCACTCTGCACAGTGATTGCAATGAGAAGCCATCCGCTTCTTGTTCGGTTGTAGAGCGGGCCTGATTAGTAGGAGTACGGCATCAGCGTGAAAGGCGTGGGAGGGGGTTACTGAGAAGACTGTTCTCTGTCCAGTCACTGTCCTGGCGCCCTTGTCCCATCTGAGTCGGCTGTGCAGGCACGGGTTTCTTTCTGGACCGTTAATTCTCTCTTTTTCACACACATGTCCGTCCCACGCCTGGTGCCACCCTCTCCTGATGACTGTTGCTTTGTAGTAAGTTTCGAAACTGGAAAGTGTG
The DNA here is from genome assembly GCA_030068075.1 of Paguma larvata. Taxonomy (NCBI): domain Eukaryota; kingdom Metazoa; phylum Chordata; class Mammalia; order Carnivora; family Viverridae; genus Paguma; species Paguma larvata. The sequence goes on from CM057827.1 coordinate 140,676,239, forward strand.
AGTGTTCCTATGTAGTTCTTTCTCGAAATCGTTCTGGCTGATCTGGGCCACTTGTGGCCCCCTAGAAGATTTAGGGAGAGCTCGCCGCTTTCTCTAAAGTCAGCCGGCGTTCTGGTCGGGGGCCTTCGAATCTGGGGACGAATTTAACAGTGTTCTGTGGGATTCTTTCCGTCTCTTAGGTCTTCCTTAATTTCCTTCAACAGTACATTGTACTATTAGGATACAAGTTTTCATTTTCTTTGCTAAATGTATTCCTAAGTGTTTCATTCTTTTTGATGATATTGTAAACAGAGTTTCTTTTTTCCTTTCTTTTATTTATTTTTTAAGTTTTTTTTTTAATGCTTATTTATTTTTGATAGAGGGAGAGACAGAGTGCAAGCAGGGGAGGGGCAGAGAGAGAGGGAGACACAGAATCCGAAGCAGGCTCCAGGCTCTGAGCTGTCAGCACAGAGCTCGACGCGGGGCTCGAACCCATGAACCATGAGATCATGACCTGAGCCGAAGTCGGATGCTTAACCGACTGAGCCGCCCAGGTGCCCCAAGAGTTGTTTTCTTAACTGCATTTTTGAATCGCTCATTGCAAGGACACAGAAATACTGTTGGTCTTTGCACACTGCTACTGTGTCCTGCAACTTTGCAGACCCCATTTGCTAGTTCCAGTAAGTTTTTTTTGATGTGTAGGATTTCATACATAAAGCATTATTTCATATGCAGATAGAAATAGTTTTACTTCTTCTTTTCCAGTGTGGCTGCCTGGCGTATCTACAAGTGAGCCCGCTGCCTTTCACTTAGAGGCACCTTGTTTACCCAGAGAGAGTTTAGAGATCAAAGTATCACCAGTGCCTTCCACTGTCGCTGAGACAATCTGCTGACATAATCCTTTTTAATTATCATGTGCTTTGGACATATTTTCATCAAAACCTTGGAATATGTTTTACTTATTAAATACATTTAAATCTTCTGCCTTACAATCTATCTGGCAAAGTCAGTCCTCACCATAAAACCAATCAGCTAACTCATTGCTACTTTCTGTTAAGATAACATCTGATTTTTTTTTCAATTCAATCAAACATGAGGCTAATAAGCATTTCAGGGACTATTATAAATTTCCCTGGAAAAAAATTAGGGATCCATCTTGTAGGAAAGATAATAAAAGCAGTCAAGTCAGGATTAAAATGATGCAGGAACTAATGTAATTAATTTATCCATTTTTATAATGTTATAAAAACAAAATCATAAATCCACATGCAGTTTCTCTTTACTGAATTTGTAACAGGGCGACATTATCTGTGTGCTAAAGGACACGCACAAAATAAATCCGGTAAGTGTGGGCGTGTGCGGGTATCAAGAATGGGTTTTCTGCTTTGGAGAATAATTAAATAAGAGTCAAATATAAAGATGAGAAATTACCCGTTAGTTTTATGAGACAGGAGATGAGAAATTACCCGTTAGTTTCACCGGCATGGGGTGGGGAATGGGGGAACCTGCCCGAGAGTGCTCCTCAGTCTGGGGCCTATGGTGCAGTGCTCTGTTCCTCCAGTAGGGGTGGGGGGGGGGTGGAAAATACCGAATGTTTTTTATGCTGGAGTGTGATGGGAGCTCCGGAGGTATCTGGGGCTCCAGCCTGGTGGAGGTGACGGCCGGAACCGGTTCTGGGGCCTGCGGGCAGAGGGACCTGGCGCCGGGTGCGTGGGGAATATGTCTGAGCCGCTCTGGGTGCCAGCAGGGCCTCTGTGTCTGCAGGCTGTGGGGGGGTGCAGGAGGAACCCCCCCTAGTGTCCGCGGGCTGGGAGGCCGTGCAGGAGGGACCCCCCAGTGTCCGCGGGCTGTGGGGGGGTGCAGGAGGGACCCCCCAGTGTCCGCAGGCTAGGGGCGGTGCAGGAGGGACCCCCCCAGTGTCCGCGGGCTGGGGCCAGGGCATGCAGGAGGGAACCCCCAGTGTCCGCGGGCTGGGGGGGCTTGCAGGAGGGACCCCCCCAGTGTCTGCGGGCTGGGAGGGCATGAAGGAGGGACCCCCCAGAACCCCCAGCCAGTCTCTCTGCAGGATCTCTCTTGCTCCTTGGTGGTGTCAGTGTCTTCCTCCCGATCGCTCTAACTCTCCCGCCCGCGGCGCCCCTACCCACCGCCTGCTGGGCGCCCTCAGCCTGGTGGGTGTTAGTCCGTCCTCTGTGGCTCCGGTGCCCGGCCCCCCGCAAGTGAAGTGGGCCCAGACCTGGAACCGCTCTTCCTCTCAGGTCCAGAGAGGGACTCTCTCTGTCTCCAGCCCTCCCCGGGGTCAGTTCTCCCTGCAGTAACCCCCAAGGTCACTCAGCTCCGCCGATGTGAACACCCACCCCCTCCGGCACCCTACCTCCCTCCCCGCCCCCAGTGGTGTGGCCGAGGGACGGGCCTTGTTCTTTATTCAGGGGCCGTCACGTCCCGACACAGCAGACCTCCCAAGCCCCTGGGTGGTTTCCAAAGTGTGACGCTGCCGTGGTCCTGCTGGCCCTGTTGACAGGATTCCGAGTGACCTGCGGGGGAGGGGATGACACGCCACCTGCGTCCAGGCCCCTCCCCGGCTGTGTCCGCTTTCAGACACTGCAGCTACCTGGTCACTGGGTCTCTGGTGGCCTGCCCACCCCTGGGCCCAGCCGCCCGTTCCTGGCCCTTCCCCCCGAGCGGCCTGGGTTCCATCCCCAGGGCTGTCCAGTCGGCCCTGCCTGTGTTTCCAAAAAGCCATAACTGCAGCTGCTAGGACCGTGGGGTCCCTCGGGGTCACCACCTCTTTGCACAGGGGTCTTGGTGAGTTCCGGGACCTCTGATGGCATGGGCCTCGGAACTCGACGGGGGAAGGGGGAGATCCCACGCAGCCTGGGTGAGCACAGAAAGGCACATCGGAGCCCCCTGCCCTGACGTTACCCCGTGAACCTGTGGGAGGGCGGCCCCCTTCCCCCGATTGGCTGCCGGCCTGCTCACACCCCGGACAGAGTGACCCAGAGGCCAGGACTCCTCCCACGACTGCCGAGTGCCCAGGCGCCCTCTGCCCGGCTGACCTTGGCCTCGTGAGTTTCTGCTCTGGAAAGAGGCGCACCCCTCCCCGCACCGCAGACGGCGCAGCTCCTGCGGAACCGAGGGGCAGACACCTGACTGCAGGGAGGCTGCCCGGTGGATAGGTGGGAAAGGGCAGGTTTCTCCCGTCCCGAGATTGTCCTGTGGTGTCGGCCTGGGGACCGAGGAGGGGGTCCCTACCTGCTCACGGCTCTGTGTCCAAGTCAGAGCTTCCCGACCGACCGAGGCCGCCTTCCTGCCGCCGCTGTGCATCATCCCCCACCCCTCCCAGGACCCTCCCTACGCTTCCCCCCTCCTCGGCCCGATGGTGCTCCGATGAGCCCTGGGGAGCTGTCCTCTTGTGGGGGCTGGCGGGGGGCGTTACACGCGGCAGAGTGAGGGCGAGTGAGGCTCTGCCCAGGGGACCGAGGGTGGGGACCAGGGGTGGGGCCTGGGGGTGGAAGCCCAGGGTTCGGGGTTGAGGGGCCCAGCAGTCCCGGAACAGAGTACATGGAGGTTGAGCACGGAGAGTGGGGGGCCGTGGGGAGTGGGGGAAGTGGGAGGGGGAGGCAGTCCCCTCAGATCCACCGTGTCCCGATACCTCTTAGAAAGTCTCTAGGGTCCCTCGGAGACGGACCTTCCCTGAGTGTGTGAGACCCCAGGTGGGTCCACAGTCTAAGATGCCAGGTGCCAGGCCCAAGGCTGCAGTCCACCCGGAGTAGGTGCGGGAGGCGGCCGGCTTGTCTGGGTACTGGGACCCTCTCCTCTGCACCGATCTAAACACACAGCTGCTGGGGGGATTAACACCGTCTTCCTAACCCTCGGCTGCTGTCCCTGCCGCCAGCCCTGTATCCGCTCTGGCCGCAGTGGCCTTCTCTGCCAGCAGGAGCTGCGCCCAGACACAGCCTGCTTTCTGGTCCTCAGACACTCAGGCATTCCAAGACTGCAGCGGCCGCAGGACCTTTGCACTCCCCGTATCCTCCGCACAGAGTGCTCTTCTTCCAGATCCCCGTGCAGCTGCTTGTCTCCCAACATTCAGGTCGTCATCTCTGCAGAGACATATCTCTCTCTGTCTCGTTGCCCTGTTTTATCTCCTTCCTAGCCCGGCTCACCGTCCAGAGTTCTCCTATTTCTTTGTTTACTTACGTAGAGGCTCTCTCCCCACAAAGAATCCAGGCTTTATGCCTGCGGGCGCACCTGCTCGCCCGGTGTCTCCCCGGACCTTAGGACTGCGTCTGGCATGTGACGGGTTCGCAGAAACAGAGTTCGAGGGAATGCAGTCAGGCAGGGAGCCGAGCGCTTTGTTTCTGCAAGGCTGCGCCATGCAGCGACGCGACCCGAGAGCCCGGCTCCGACTCAGGGCGGGTGACGGCGTGACTTGGGCGAGGCCCCGTGTGTGAAAGCCCAGCTGTTCTGAGGTGTGAGGCTTGTCCCTGGGGAAGCAGGTGTCTGAGAAGGGGGCGCGCGTGCAGGCGTGGGGCGCGGCCACATCCCGGTGGCAGGAAATGCCGAGAGCCTGAGGTTACGCGGCCGCAGGGCCAGGCTGGGGGCTCCTCACTGCCCCGTGGGCATCAGAGCCACTGGAGGTAAGCAGCCCGACGTCACACAGAAAGGGGGTAACACATGCCCTTGGCTGCGGGGGAGGGACTGCTGTGGTTACCGACTGAGGTCCCCCCACCCCGGGGCGGCCTCGGCGCAAACCCCGCGTCTCCCATTTAAACTGTCAGGGTGGGTTCCACATCACGAAAGCTTTATTATTCTCCTGAAACAAATTACTGAGAAAGACGCTTCCCACAGGACGTCCGTGAGGCCGGGTGAGAGTGTGCGGAATCTGGCTCAGGAATCGGCGTTTGCAGTCGCTGGTGCGATTCAGGTGCTGGCCGCGTGTTCCTTGTCGGGGCGTCTGTCTCCGTTGGGAGAAAGTGCTGACCCTTGACTCCTTTTCCACTCCTGCCTTTTTCCACTAATGTTTCTTTTTTTAAAATTTCTTTTGAATGTATATTTTTGAGAGAGAGAGAGAGGCACAGAGCATGAGCAGGGGAGGGGCAGAGAGAGGGAGACACAGAATCCGAAGCAGGCTCCAGGCTCTGAGCCGTCAGCACAGAGCCCGACGCAGGGCTCGAACTCACAGACTGTGAGATCATGACCTGAGCTGAAGTTGGATGCTTAACCGACTGAGCCACCCAGGCGCCCCGGATTTCTTTTTAAAGTTGATTTATTTATTTTCTGAGAGAGAGAGACTGAGAGTACAAGCAGGGGAGGGGCGGCAGAGAAAGAGGGAGACTCTCAAGCAGGCTCTGGCACTGTCAGCACAGAGCCCTTGCAGGGGCTCAGACTCACCAAACCGTGAGATCATGACCTGAGCCAGAATCAAGAGTTAAATGCTTAACCGACTGAGCCCCCCGGGCACCCCTCCTGCTAATGTTTCTATTCTTAATCGGCAACCGTCCTCCGGGTCCCTGGCTGGAGGCCGCCCGCTCAGCAGGGAACGCAGCAGCAGAAATAAAAACCTTAACCCCGTGGACGCAGCGTGGGGCCTGAGTAGTGACCCCTCGCACTCAGGTGCAGAGGCCGCGGGCAGCACTCGGGGAACGGGATCGAGCGGGTTCCCAGGGGACTGGAGGTGAGCCCCTGCCTGCACCGCAGACGCCTGACCAGCGTCCCGCACTCTCACAGGGGGGCCGGCTGGAGAAGGAGACGTCGGGACAGTAAAGTTCGCGTCCCCAAGGCCGGGCCCGAGAGGCGTGGCCTGCTGGAGCTGGCCGGCTCCCACTGGTGCGTAAGAGTCCTTCGCTCCCTCCGTTTTCATGGTGGCTCCTATATTCCAGGCACCAGACCGGACTCGGCGTGGGGACACCTTCAGGTGCGGCCCGTCCTCCGAGCTCGCCGGAGGTGGCTGGGCCGTGGGAAGCAGGGTGTGAGCACCAGGGCCGAGCTCCGTCCCCGGCTTCCTCGGTTCCCTCCTCCTCCAGGGAGGACGGTGATCGGCTGGCCTTTCTGACTCCGCACCGCGCACCCCGACACCAGTCCATCCGTCTTCAGCACTCAGAGGCGAGTCAGCGGGTCCGGCCGCCAGGAATCCCAGCAGGCGGAGGGCAGGTCGCGCGGCAAACAATGGCACTGCAGCGTCAGTCCCTAACACCGGCCGCTGTTGGGCTGTGCCCGTGCCCCCGCGGGGTGCCTTGGAAACCCGGATTCTAGAGGGGTCCCGCCACGGACCCCACTCCCAAAGCCCGCCGCGAACTTGAAGACTGTGTGTTTGTGAGTCAGCCGTGGCCATCGGCTCCCGTGCGGCTCACGGCCGCCCGAGCTTCTCCGGCTGAGAGAAGAGGACCCGGGGTCCCCTGGCGCGCTGGGCGAGGCGGACATCCGGGCGTCGAGGGGGCGGGGTGGCGGGAGGAAGGGGAGGAGGGAGACACGGGGTGCAGTTGGGCAGGCGGGAGGGGGCTGGGCAAAGGGCTGAGGCGTCCGGCCTCGATCCTGCAGTAGAGGCAGTGACGTGATGGCGTCCGAGCTCGGGAGTGCGTGCTGGCGACCGTGTGGCAAAGGGTCTCGGGAGCGCGACCAGAGGCGCACAGACTCTTACCCGTCTCTTGCTGTGTAACAGATCACTCCGGGGCTAGTGGCTTCACCGCGTGTGCACCCGTGGCCCCGGGGTGGGGACCAGGGTGGCCGGGCTGGGCAGTCCTGCCCACGTGGCGTTGACCGCGGCCCGGCTGCTGGCCGGCCGGGCTCAGAGGGCTTCCTTCTGCCGCCTGGCTCCCCGGCGCCCCTCCAGCCGGCCTCTCGGCCCGGGGTGAAGGCGTTTCCCTGCGGCAGTGGCTTCAAGGCGGTCAGACTTCTTTCCTGGAGGCTGATTCCCAGGACGGACGGAGCGCCCAGCGGCCTGCCCTCCCCCTCCCGGGGTCTTCAGGGGGCGGGAGAGAAGCGCTCGCGGGGCCCACCTGCGGAATGGGTTGTCTTCTAGAGGGGGGCTCGGGGAAGGTGGCCGAGCTCGGCGGGGAGGCGGGAGGGAGATGGGGCTGTTTCCACGCGGTCCGTGTGTGCGGAGCGCTCTCGGTGTCGGCTTCTCAGCTGTTCCCGGGGATGAGGGTCCCTCTCCGGTGTGGGGACAGGCCCCTCTTCCCTGCACTGTGACCTCCTGCTGCCGGGAATAAAAAGGAGGCTCCGAGTGCCCTTCCCGCATCTGGCTGTTTCTCGAACGCCTTCAGCTCCGAGTGAGCAGCGCCCCGCAGCGGTGTAGCTCGGGGCGCCGTGCCCGGACTCCTTCAACCGCGCGGAGAGGGGCGCGGCTGGGCGGCGCTGCAGGGGCGCAGGGAAGGGGGTGAGGTCCAGAGCCGGTGAGGAGAGTGGCAGACTGCAGGGGCGAGGCTGCAGGGGTAGCAGGGACTGAGCCCGTGACCGACCGCACGTGGCAGGGGACGCAGGGAGGGGGATTGAACGGCGAGGAGTCAGAGCCGCCCTGAGGTTTGCGGCCTGAATGACACGTGGGCAGGGCCGACCTCGGAAGTGAACGAAGTGGCCCCAACGGTGCGTCTGTGGGGAGCGAGTTGCTGTTCGGACGATCTGTGAACGTTCTTTTATTGCACGGACAGTGTCACCTCTTCCGAGACCTGTCACTCCTCACGTGCGGCGGGAAACCAGTCTGAGGGCCCAGTTAGCTCTTCCCGGGTAAACGCAGGTCTCTCCAGGCCGCGTCCCTCAGCCCCGCCTGAGGCACTTCACTATTCCTGCTGGTTCTAGAAGGACGTAGCAGGGATCAGGCCGCGCCGTGCCTTCCCAGGGAATTTGGCGCGGGGCGTCCGCCCTCTGCGTGCAGGAGCTCTAGAACGTCCCACTCCCGGACTCCTCGACTCCGCAGAGCACCCCTCCATGACGAGAAGGCACCCGGGCTCTGCGCCAGGCTTCTGCCCTGTCTGAGTCCCGTCTGGCCAGCCCTTGCCGGATGTGTTTCTCATCAGAGTGGGGAAGTTTGCCAGTGGAACACACGCTCGGGTTTGTCCAGACAGACGGCGGTTCCTAAGCCCCCTTCTGTCCGAGGATTCTGGCGTTCGGAGGGTCGGTTCCGGGGGCTTGGTCCTCCCATAGTCCTCTCCGTCTGGAGTGTGGCCTCTGCCCTCTCCTGCCTGTTTCTTTAGCCTTCTCTCCTCTGGGTTTGCTAGAATGCCGTGTGCGTGCCCCGTGTGCTCTGCTGAAGGGGATCGCTCCCGCTGGACCCGAAGCATTTAGGGAGGGGCTGTGAGTTCGCTTTTCTGTGGGAGCTTCTGCTCCCTGTCCCTCCAGGGCCCAGCACAGCACCTGCCTTCCAGAACAGCAGCTCTTTGTCCATCTTTTGTGTGGTTTTCGGTACGAAAGCTCCTGTAACCCTAAAACAACTCAGGGAAGTAGACGCCGTCTTCATCGCCCGTTTCATGCGCTCCTCCCCAGCGCTTCGTTTGTGAGACGTTGACCTCTGAATGCGAAACCGACCCTTGTTCGAGGTTATTTATTCAGCACGGACCGCAACGAAGAGTGGAAACGTAACCGGACGACTCGTTGAGCAAACGAGGGCACGCGTGCACGAGGGAACGCTCCCGCAGATCCCCGGAGGGCGGCTCAGCACCGTCCCGCGTGCACGGTCTCCAGGAAACATTTTAAGCGAACACAGAAAGTTGTATAGATGGCATGTACGGCGCTATTTCTGTAAAAGTGACAGACTTGTGCACGTATTTGCCTAGATGCCAGTGGATGGTCTCTGGGAGGACCCAGTTGGCAGCACCGTCGTCTCTGGAAGGGGAACTTGCGTCGGGCTCCCTTCGGGCAGATGTGGCCCGCACACCTTCACCGTGTGGGCCATCCGTCCCCAGCGTACCTCAGCCCCTTACCCTGGGACGGCTACTAACGGTGGCTTAGATGCTGTATTTTTCAATCTAACAGGGGCGGAGCTAAAGAAACTCGTGTGGGAGCGTCGTCCTGCCATTTAGCAAGATGCTAGACTTCCTCCTCTTTTAACTAAAAGCCAAAACATGATACCATGTGGCAGCATGTTGAAACCACAAGGCAGTGGTACATTGTGTGTTCATAGAAATTTCTGAAGGTAATCCCAGGGCAACGTTTGATTATGACCTATGGAGGCCATGCCCTCCCAGACGTCAGTGGAGAGGGAAAGGAGACCTTGTGGGCACCCAGGGGACCCTTCCTTCCGCCCCGGGGGCTGGAGCCCACGCCTTTCCTGGAGGCCCTCCAGCTGGGCTGCCACCCTCCTGGGGCGTTAATGCATGGTGATTGCTTCTATTTTTGTCATGTCCCATCTCTTTGATGCTGGTCCATTGTGCCTCCTGCGGCTTGCCCTTTTTTGTTCTTTAGAATTTTAATTAATGTTGTTTAATTATCCCTGGCCTCCTGAGGCTTTTAAAGGGTGAATTCAAGGGAGAGACTCAATGAGTGAACTCCCCAGCCTTCCGCTCACCTGTTACTAACGGCTTTGCTCCCAGGGGTACGGCTGACCGTTTCCAAGACATTAATAATGCCGGAAGAAGGGACTTTTAAGGAGAAAAAAGACCAACAAATGACTTGCATTATTCTGTGGCTTCGGCCCTTAGATGGAGGTCTTTGTACGATTCGTATTAAACTTAGTTCAGTTGTATCTTGTTAGTGACGTCCACGGGACAGAGCTCCACAGACTTTGGCCTGGTCGCAGGTGACACCTTCCCGGGAGGGTCACGCCGGCTGTGTCAGTCAGCGGCCTTGCCTGTGCCCGTTAGGAACGCGCACGTGACACAGTCTCCGGTCCGTGCCGCTCTGCTCTCCCCCGGCCCCCTTCCCGTGGCAAGGAGTGTGCTCGACCAACCCCTGCGCCTCGCTTTCCTTCCAGAACCTGCTGCCCATCGCGACTTCTCGTGCTCACGTCGGTCTGCTCAGCCTCCGGCCTGACGGGGCTGGAGCTCGTGGTGTCCCCCGGGACCCCCCCCACCACAGGGGCCACGCCCTCGTCTTTGACTCCACCTCACGTCTGGTGTTTCTCTTCTCTCGGCCGAGCCCACCCCACCCTCTTTACCCCCCATCTCGGCCCGGGCCTAAGCGGTCTCTGCCGGGCCGCTAGGGTCCGCGTGTCCTCATCAGGCCCCTCTCTGAGCATCCCCCGGCCCGAGGTCTGAATCCCACTCCCCGGAGGGCAGGTGCCGGCGGGACGACAGCGCTGCCGTGAGCGGTGCCGCCGCGGGAACGGCCGAGCCTGCGGGAGTGCGTCAGGAGGCCCGAGCGGGGCCAGGCAGCGGCTGTCGGCGCCGAGCCTGCCGCGGGGCGGGAGGCCGCTACCATCGCTTGCCTCTGGCGAAGACCGCGGGCCGCTGCGCAGCGGACGGGAGGGAAGGCCGCGGGGGCGCCCGAAGCCGGAAGCGGGCGTCCCGGGGGGTCGGCAGGGGTCCTGTTGGCCCTCCCCCCTCCCCGGTTGGTCCTGAGTTGGAAGCAGGGTCAGTTACCGGTCAGGTTTGGGGCATCTCGGGCGCATCGTGGCAGAGGCTGTGGTCGGGCATCCCGGAGCGGCTGCTGCGGGTTGTGAGTCAGCGTCGGTACCAAGTCCGGTCGCGGTCGGTGTGCACGCTCAGCCTTCAGTTCTCAAAGGCACGTCCGGAACTGGATTAGGTGTCAGGCGCTACAGCCTGTGGACGGGGGTCAGGGCAGGCTGACCCTGCCCGGGAACGTGGCACCCTGCCATGTGGATGACCTCCGGCCCAAGGCCATCAAGGCCAAACAGACTCCAGAGGCGCTTTCTGGCTCTCCCTTAGCTTCCAGCAGGGGCGGGGCGGGTGGGGCGGGCGTACCGGGGACAGAGCTGCTCCTGGCGGCTACTCTCTCACGTCAGAAAGACGATCCGCGGGCGCTGCGCACACCTGTCTACCAACACCCTGCTCCTCTGTCTTCTTGTGAGCGGCCCTCCTCCTCCTGGGGGTCCTGGCCCCCAGCCCCTCCTCCCCAGCTCAGGATAAGCCTCAGTTGCCTGACTGTGGGAGAGCGTCCTGTGTCCTTGTGGGGCTCACATACAGACAAAATTACATTTGTTTTTCTCCTGTTAATCTGTCTTACGTCAATGTAATTATGAAACCAGCGAAAGATCCAACAAGGGAGGAAGGGAAGGGTTTTCCTCCGTACACTGTCATCAGTGAGTTGGCAAAGCTTTCTTTCTCTTTCTTTCTTTCTTTTCTTTCTTTCTTTCTCTTCCTTCCTTCCTTCCTTCCTTCCTTCCTTCCTTCCCTCCTTCCCTCCTTCCTTCCTTCCTTCCTTCCTTCCTAGTTCATAAAATAATGATGCCTTTAAAAATTAACATCTCCGGTTTGACGAACCACAGTATTGTGGGGAGAGAGCTGTGGCAGATTCCCTCCAAGAGCTCGTACTCTGGTAAAGGAGAGAAGACACCGGAGAGGTCTTCGGTTCACACTCCAGGCAGCCTCGGGTGACCCGTTCCTAACGTGCCGGCTCGGACACAACCACGGGGGCCGCGGAGGCGGAGGGGGCCCGGAGCGGAGCCTCAGGGACCGGGGACTGCAGCGCAGGAAGAGCAGCGACCCCGTGAGTGCCCGCCACGGGCCAGACGTTGTCTCAGAGGCAGCATATAAATCAGCTTCGCTGCCGCAGGATGTCTGGAGAGGCGGGAACGGCGGGAAGGCGGCGGCGCTCTCTCAGGGACGGACGGCAGGTGCACTGGCAGTGCCGTAGCGGCAGGAACGACGACGTTGTCGCCTCACGAGGAGCCCAGAGAGAGGCGCTCCCAGGACAGCGTGGGTGCCCGGTGACGCGTCGAGGCTCTGCGTCCCCTCCTCGATTGCTCTGCTGTCTCTGGGACGATAGCTTGTCCCCGTAGGGCTACCAGACGGCTCCTGGAGCTCCAGGCGTCCCGGCGACGTTAAGGAGGGGAGCCCGTGGGGACACGGTGCCGTCCGCATCCACCCAGTTAATCAGGAAAACCAAAGCTCCCCCAGGCCTTCCAACAGTCTTCCTTCAATTGCATCGTCTGGACCCGGGAGACATGCAGCCTCTTCCCTTTACGGATGCTGTGAATGGACGCCGTGAAGTCACGTGTTCGACGAAACGTGACGGGAGAGAAACGCCAGGATTAAGCCAAACTACTGCTCATCGCCGGGGCTGGGGCACTGCTGCGGCAAACAGAGCTGGGGTGCTGGCTCAGAGAGCCTGGGGAATGGGGAGAACGCCTGCTGGGCAGACAGCTAAGACCAGCCTCCACTGTGCCGTTCGGGGGAGCACAAGGTGCCTGCTGGAGGCACGGGCGGTTAATTGAGCAAGAAGGAAAACTAGATGAGTGAGTATCACCGATGGGGAGTGGGTCCGAAGAGGCAGGCTCTCCTGCAGCAGCTTGAGAAGAGGGAGGAAGAACAGAGAAGGGGCACAGGGAGCTCCAGACTCGGAGCTGTCGGCACAGAGCCCGACGCGGGGCTTGAACCCACATACAGTGAGATCGTGACCCGAGCTGAAGTCGGACAGTTAACCAACTGAGCCGCCCAGGCGCCCCAAGAGAAAAACTTTTGAAATGCACATTAGTATTCAGCAAGATAGACCACTGTATTGGGCCATTAAACAAGTCTCAATAAATGTAAAATAATTGAAACCAGATAGAGTATGTTGTCTGACCATATGGAATTGAATTGAAATTCAGTAGCCGTAAGATCTTAGCATATTTGGAAATATTTAGAAATTGAACACTCCTCTAAATAATTCTTGGATTGAAGAGATTAGAAATCAGAAAATGTCTTGAACTGTATTATAATTAAAATGGATGTTAAAATATACAAAATAGAGGTAAAACAGTGCTTAGAAGAAAATGTTGCTTTAACATTTGAAAATCCATCAACGTAATAGATCAATATAAACAATTAAAAACTTTTTTTAATGTTTATTTTTGAGAGAGAGAGCATGTGTGCACGTGTGTGAGCAGTGAAGGAGCAGAGAGAGAGAGAGGTAGACAGAAGATCCGAAGCAGGCTCTGTGCTGACAGCAGTGAGCCCAACGCAGGCCTCAAACTCACAAACTGAGATCATGACCTGATCTGAAGTTGGATGGTTAACCAACTGGGCCCCAGTGAGTTACGTTCTTAAAAATGGCTGAGCGGCACCAATGGGAAGGAGGTTTGGAAAGGCAGCCTGCGACTGGGCCTCGAGGTCCCAGAACTTGGAATCTGGACGGAGGCCTGAGGTTCATGGGAAGCTCTTGATACCGCTGATTGGAGACCGTGAGAGGGGCACGCTTCCTGGCCGGAAGGGACCCGGGAGCCCGTCTAACCTTCTCGCAGCTTTTAGACGAGGCAGGACCCAGTTTTGGACATGCTGCAGTGGGGGTCTCCTGGGCTTGAGTCCTGTGTCTTCTCCTCCTCCTCCCCCACCCGGGGCGTGTGGCAACCTCCTGTCAGGTTCCTGACACCGACCGAGTGCCCGCCGCAGACTGGGTGCCCTGCCGGGAGGGGGAGGTGAAGGGAAGCAGTGACTGGGTGACGCAAAGTCGGAGACAAATTCCCTCCTGGGGGCCAGCCGGGAAAGCCAGTGAGTTAAGTGGACAGTTTCCGAGTCACAGACGTCAGCCGGCATCAGCCTCGGTGCCGGGGAGCATGGGGGCCAGCACACGGGGGCCACACCCTGAGCTGCTCCGCTCCGCTGGTCGGTACCACGTGAAAACGTGCCTTCACGTTGTGACTCTTTCCGTTTGTTTAAAGACAGATCAGGAGTCCAGATTTTTATGTGAAATTTTGGATTTTAAAGTGTGGCAGTGAATTTTAATATAAAACACTAGACGAGAAATGAAAAAACAGACAGAGGAGCACACAGGTCAGCAACCTTGCTCCCCGTGGGCTCCCTGCCTGGCACTGTCCCCAGAGAGAGGTCCCCGGCTCTGGACTCAGGGGCCCCCTGGGCCCGCTGTGCCCACTTGGAGCACCCTCCAGGGTAGCTGTCTATTCGGCGGCCACCAGGAGTCTGGGGGCTGGAGCTCAGTCTCCCCCATCAGGACCAGGAACTGGCTGCTGCCTGTGGGCCGATTCCATTTTGGCCCGAAGGCCACCTGTGCCCCAGTGACAAGCCGGGAACAGGATTGCTTCCCCATCATGACAGTGAGAGCAGAGTCCTGCCGTACCCGCACCCCAGCTGAGAGCCGAGAGCCCCCCACGGACTTTCCCTGCAGACTCTTACTTGGAGGCTGCCACCCACAGGTCCCCCACGCCCAGGGCCTGCTACCCCACCACGCGCAGGCGAGCCCAGCGTTGGTCCTTCTCAGGACTGCTTCTCGGACTTCGGACGTCGACGGCGCACCTCCACTGGCTGCGGTGTGGAGGGACCTACTCTGGGCCTCAGTTTCCTCTTCTGTGGCTGGAGGAATAATAACCCCTCCGCACCGGCTTCTGGAGTTCATGGTGGATAGTAAGCAGGGAGGCGCTTTGCAGTCTGCAGGCCGCTGTGTGGACGGTAGGAGTTGCTGTTCCTCCCTCTCCTTCGAGCCTTTAGGATTGCCCCAGTTCCTTCATCTTATCCTCTCTGGTTCTTTCTGGGGCTAGAGCTATTAAAACCTACAATTTGCAGGCAGTACTTATGCTAATTTTCTAGTCAGCCTGCCTTCTGTAGACCGTCAGATGATAAGGCTGGTTTTAAATAAGCACGAATTATGTAGAAGAATTGGTTCATGAATGAAGCCCCCAGTCACGTATTGTACTCCAGGAGTTAAAGAAAATTCCAGCTCGTACATTCCCGATTCAAGGGAGAAACCGCACCTGAGCGGGAGCTATATTTAGATCCCTGTGTCACCTCCTTCGGTCAAATATTCTCTCTGGCTGCAGCAGCAGTTTGTGGTGCGTTCGGGAAGACAGGGTCAGGGCTCACAGGAGGGCGTTCGGCCCTGGACCATCACCCAGGCTCCGGGCGTCCTGGCTGCTCCGCTGAGCTAGCGAACATGAGAACGAGGAAATCCGTCTTCCACGGGGCCCAAAGAGTGTCGTGTTCCTACACTCAGTGCAGACGCGGCTTCTCCCCACGGGCCTGAGTGACCTGCAGGGGCAGCAGGAACCGCTGAGGGCGCAGACTGGTGGCCCGTGGGGCTGGAGAAAGCCCGAACACTTGCTTCGTTCGGCTCACTCAGTGGGGGGGGGGGGGTGTCGCTCATACTGTTTGAACGTCTTTGCTTGCAGATGCTTGTTGCAGCCCAGCTCCTGTCCTCCCGTCTCCCTCACGTGTTGTGCACATGACCCCCTAATAATTCAGGGACGCAACACTTGGCTGAGCAGCAGGGTCTTTGTTAGGTCCATTACAGCATCAAGGTCTCTTCGGTTCCAGTGAACCCCCCCCCGTTCTGGGGGAGAGGGCTTGTCAAAGCCAGAGAAGGAGTCAGGACTCCACACAAGTGGAGGGAGCCTCAGGGCCGGGCAGTAACATCTGCAGGGGAGCCCGAGTGCGTCAGGAGGTCCCAGGAAGCCCAGACAGCCAGAAGGGGCAACAGAGTAAGAGTAAGTGCCGTCACCTCTTTGGTGGGCCCGCACCTAGCCCCTGAGACCGCGGGGCGCTGGCCTGGGGCAGTGCCCTCGCTTTTACGTCCCACCCACTGAGGGAGCTGCCCCGCCGCCTCCTCAGGGCCTGGCCAGGATGTTTTGGAACTCCGCAGGGCTAATGCTGTGCCCTCTGTCGGGAAGGTTGGAGGTCTGCCGATGTTGGAGACACATCTGATGCCTTGCGCGTTGTGTGGTCTCCATTTTCCTGCGCCTGCCTCTCACTCGGCAGGGAACTGGCCCTGAGCATCTGTGCGCGTGTGTACGCGAAGGGCTCGTGGACAGCGGGTGGCGATGGGCTTGGGGGCCATTGGCAGACTTGCTGGATTTACGGCCTTAAAATCCTTGGCGTCATTGGAGGTTGTGGACATCCTTGTGTTCCTGATTTTTTTTAGCACAAAGGCAGGAATTCATGATCCTTTTTTCATGCCCTGGACCTCTTTTCTGAATTAAGATTTTAAATGCATAAAGTACGTAAGAGTACAAAGGAGACCAAGTACTTAGATAGTTACTGAAATATCATCACTGTATTAAATAGCAAGGTATAGTGGCCAGTCTGATAAATACCATAGTTTCAACGCAATTAGAGGCATAAATAATATTTTGAGATATTGCAACAACTGTAATATGATATAAAAATATTTGCGATTTCTGTTGGTAACAAAATCGTAGGTAATTCTACTTCTTCTGTGGTTTACTACCTACTTCCATAATTGGAGGAAAAGCTACATTTCTGTTGGAGGTTAGTGAAAATAAGTCGGTAATTTTTTTATGCATCTAACACAAAGATTAAGAAACATGATGAAGAATGCTTGCTAGTGATTCCTCATTACGTGAGATGACAGTTCTAGGCTGAGGTGTGTGTATTCTATCATGTTCAGGAAACATCCACCAATTTTTATTTTATCGAGTGTTTTAGAGATGGGTATTGAAATTCCTTTCCAGAATCTATGAATCAGAATGAAGAGTTACATCGATGGATGTCCTAGTACTAAACTCTCCTTCCTGAGTTCTGTGTTCCCCGGTAACATCCAAAACTTCTTTCTTGGCTAGCCCAAGCACTTCTGTCACATTCCAGTCAGCCGGTCCCATCGGTGCAGGGCTCTGTCGCCTCCCGATTGCTGCCCCTGCCCCTCCAGACAGTCTGTCATAATTGGTGGACAACTCGCCCACACACTAAACTCCTCCAGTTTTGACTACTGTTCTTACGGTGACCAGTTAAGTCTTCAGTCTAAAGGAGTTCCATCCTTTCGGGGGGTGAGTCCTGATAGGTAATTTCTGGATTTCTTATTTCTTAGTCCGTTCGTATGCCTCTGGGATGCTCTTGCCGTTCTGGTGAGACCCTTGCTGTTGCTGGTGGTTGGCTTCCACCTGCCCATATCTGAGGTTTTGGGGAATACTTTTGTTGGGTAGTTTTGTTTAACATATTGTCTATAGGCTTTTTCTTTTGTTTTTGCAGAGAGATTAGGGAAAATCTACACCTAAGCCACATCTCACTGCAAGAAAGATTTTCAGTTACCACTTTAAATCCTTTCACGCCCATTGGTCTAACCAAGCTTTCTATTTCTTCTTTTGTCAACTTTGGCATAAATTTTTTTTTTTAACATTTTTTATTTTTGAGAGAGATAGAGCATGAGTGGGGGAGGAGCAGAGAGAGGGAGACACAGAATCTGAAGCAGGCTCCAGGCTCCAAGCTGTCAGCACAGAGCCCGATGTGGAGCTTGAACCCACCAACCATGAGATCGTGACCTGAGCTGAAGTCGGACGCTAAACCGACTGAGCCCCCCAGGTGCCCCTAAAAAATTGTTTTTGGTAGAAATGTGTTTATCTCATCTTGGTTTTAAAGTTATTTATCTCTCATTGTATTTTACAATCTTGTTTTGTGTGTAATTGTTCATCGGCGGGTTTTCCATGTGGGAGCGTCACCCAGTAGGACAGTCGGCTAATCCTCTCCACTACGGTCTACCTCTCCTTTCAGTCGTCTGCACTTACCTTCATTGTTTCCTCCTGCTTCCTTTGTTCCTTTTCTAGCTTCTTGACTTGAATGATTTGTCCATTATTTCAAATGTTTTTATAAACAGACTTACAACTAAAAATATCCCCTTGCTTTAGGTATAGCTCACCAGTTTAGACACAATGTTCATTCAACAATAAGTACTACACAATTTCTCCTATGACTTTCTTTGGCTTAATAGTATGCTTCCGAACTATTACATATGTATGCTTTAAAAAAATGAAGCTTTGTTCTTTAGTCCCATTTTTATTACATTGTGGTCAGAGAATATCCTCGATGTGATGTTAATTCTCTGGAATTTGTTGGAGTTTCCTGTGCGGCGTATGTATATTATCTACAAAATTCTGTGTGGGTTCCAGGGAATGCTGCATCCCCGTTGGACATGAACTTCTCTCCATTTTAAAAACGTTGGATATGTTCCTTACCTTATCCAGATAGTCTGTATCTTTGCTTACTTTCTAAAATCTGTTGCTCGATCAGTTTCTGAGACAGAAATGTCATAGTCTTCTCTTACAATTGTTGGTTTTCCTTTATTTCTCCTTGTGTTCCTCCTGTCAGTTGTTGCATTGCTTTACACACTTTTAGGGCATCTTATTATGTTTATGTGTCTTCTTCTTCTGTTTTTTCTTTTATCAGCGAATAATATAAAGCCTTGTTTCGTATCCTGCTTTCCCTCTCAGTTCCACTCTGTCTGATGTCAGTCTTGCCTTCTCGGTTTGGCTCATCTTTGTCAGGTCTCTCTTTTCTCCATTCCCTTTTGGCATCACTTTGTTAAAATTACGTCTCTCATAGACAGTGTTTTGTCAGATGTTGTTAGTGTTTACTCGTCTTTCTCTTTTCCTTCCTGAAACTCACTAGGAGCTCGTTGTCTTTGGGTGGGTGTTCCCTGTTTACAGCTATTGCAATTAACGTAACAGTAGAACTTCACTCTTATTTCGTCCATTTCTATTCATCGATGTATTTATCTAGACTATATGTTTTACTCTTCTGACTTCAAGCTTGCACACTCCCTTTTATTCTTCTCCAGGCTGCTCCTAGAGTATTAATTTCCATGCCAGTGTCTATTTCTCTCTAGTACTTTCTCACACTCATCTGTAGTCATGTCACTGCCCAAACTTGACAAATGCCTCAGTGTGTCGTATAAGGCAGATGTGCTAACCACTACACCATGGAACCCAGGCATCTCAGTGTGTCGTAAACTTCCAGTCTTCCTTTTCTCTATTCCCTGCACCCGACCCCAATATTTTAGTACCTTTTAAAGTTTTAGTTCTGCATTGTAATGGACACAGCCTTTTTTTCATTTGTTTTCGTTTGCTTATTTAGTCAATATTAAATTTTACTAAGTTATTTCCTGTTTGGATATAGTTGGTTTTTCTTGGATTAAAAAAAAAAACTGTTGGAGAACTCCAAGGATGATTTAAACATTTTTTTTCATATTTATTTATTTTTGAGAGAGAGAGAGAGCGCGTGTGCCCGCATGAGTGGGGGAGGAGCAGAGAGCAAGGGAGACACAGAATCCAAAGCAGGCTCCAAGTTCTGAGCTGTCAGCCCGGAGCCCAGGGTGGGGCTCGAACTCACAGACCGTGAGATCACAACCTGAGCCGAAGTCGGTCGGTCACTCAACTGACGGAGCCACCCAGGCGCAATGAGTCCCTTTTTTAGAAGATTGCTTTATTATCTTAAAATGTTGGGGACTGACTCATTCTGCAAGCTGTGCTAATTATCTCTCAGAGCATTGGTTGTCCTCGTCTGCTCTGCATGGTTAGCGTGTGACTCACGGACAGAGCCCGCTCGCAGGGAGGAGCCCCTCTTGGCCCCACGTGTCTCTCTCGGTCTACTCTCGCTTCTCTAGGCCTAGATGATTTCGCCGTGGCCTCCGCCTGGCCCGCTCAGCTCCGCCGTTCACAAGCGGGTCCCAAGTCGGAAACTCGAGGCGCTCGTCCACAGGCACGTTTCGGAGCCAGATGCGGAGCCGGCCGGCCGCGGGGCCCGGCCCTGCCCGTGTCCATGTCCCCGATCCCTTCTGCTGTTTCTGGCAGCAGCCTGACGCGGGTGGCGGCCAGGAGGCGGGCCCGCTGCCCTGAGCCTCGGTTGGCAGGTGAGGGAGCCCACCCCAGCTCTGCTCTAGCTCCTCCCCGCTCGGGCCAGCCCAGGGTCGGTGCCCGCGGAAGGTCCGTCCTCGGCCCTGGAGCCCAGAGGCTCGCCGCTGTAGCTCGGCCGGTCTCGACTCACTGCGGTGTCCGTCATTCCTGTTTGAATAGGCCTTGTGTTTAAGATAAAGCATCACTTGGGTTTGGAGTAGAGGGTTGTGTTTTTGTCTTAAAATGCAGACTCACAGCCCCATCTGAAACAGAGTTGAAACTTGTACATTTTCGTACTCTTTGAGCGATTAAAAACTTGGGAATTGGATGGCGTGTGTTTGGTGCTGTTCGGTGTGGTGTCCTCTAACGGGAGTGGGAAGCTGGAGACCGCTCAGGTGCCCTGCAGGCGGGGAGTCGGTCATCTCGGGTGCGTCAGTACACTGTGACGCAGCAAAGCCCCTGCGGCTAGGAGTGACCTCCCAGCTCTGAGGGACGCTACTTTGGTAGGTTTGTACACCTTGTCTTCTTAGAAAAAATAAAATATCCGCAGACGATTCTGATTTGCCTACAGGATTAAGAATCACTGATCTGAGAGTGTCTAATATTCTGGAAAGTAGATTAATTTTAATTCCAGGATCACATTTTGTACAGGAACTTCTAAACGGGGGATCGTCCAACCACAGCCCGCATGCTGCCTGACACGTTGGCCCAGAAGCTAGGCATGTACCTCGTAAGGTACATTTTGCAGTGGTTAAAAAAGAAAAAAGCCGAAAGAGAATCGTATTTCATGGTATGTGAAAATCATAGGAAATTCCAGTATGGAAACTCAGCTGTCAGGGGACGGGAGCAGGATCGGGTGCTTATGACAGGGACAGTGGGGCCCCCAGACTTCAGCGCAGACTCTCTGGTCCTTCACAGGAAGTGTGCCAACCTTGCTCTAAACCGGCTGTCACTCTTGCTGCAGACAGGATGGCAGCTGTTTGGTCACTGGCACAGGTGTGTGTGTGCGTGCACATGTGGGGTGTGTGTGTGTGCAGGTGTGTGTGCGCACGTGTGTGCACACATGTGTGGTATGTCTCCGTGCATATGTGTGCACGCACATGTGTATGCACATGTGTGGTGCGTGCACGCCGTGTGTGTACGCCTATGCGTGCATGTGTGCATGGTGTGTCTGTGTGCATGTGTGTGGTGTGTCTGTGTGTGTACGCACATGTGTGTGCGTGTGCGCAGTGTGTACACGCACGCGCAGGGCTGGCTTGCCCGCCCTCAGTCTGTGGCTGGAAGCGGGCCGGCCTGCCGTGAGCCGCGCGGTCCGGGTGCCTGTCTTCTCACTCCGCCAAACAGGAGGGTTTCGAAGTGAAGGCCGGGCCGCCTCAGGTCCCCGGGGACAGGGCTCAAGCAGCCCGCGGGCTCCTCCAGTCCCCCCCGCAGACACTGCCTGCGGCGGCACAACAGCCACAGCTCAGGAATTGCTGGCGTCACGCGGCTCCCCGTCCCGCACTCGGCCTCGGGCTCCGCCATTTTGCTTTGTGTCGGTGACGCTGGAAGTGTGTCTGTCGGTCGCGGGGGATGCGGGCACCCTTGGCCGCTGCCTTCACCAGGCCTGCTGGCTTTTCTTGCTCAAGCCTAGTGGTTCGGACGCTGCCTGCTTCGCCCCTCCCCGCCCTGCCGCACGGCGCTCCCCCCACACCCAGTATCAGGTCCCCCGGGTCCCCGAATCCTGGATGTAAGGTCTGGGATGGTACAGATGGCTCAGACACCAGAGGGCCACAGGCGGGGGGAGCCGCGATCGCTGCTGCCGTGCGGAGGACGGTGTCAGGAGCGCCGGTGCGGTGGCACCGTCGTGGACAGTCTGCTACTGACTTCCGAGACGCTGAGTCTGGGGCGCTGGGGGGAAGGGCGGCTCAGAAACACGCTGCCTCCGGGAAGCCTCGGTGGAATCTGGGGTCCGATGTGCCCAAGCCCTGGTCTCCCTCACCCCTGCCTTGTTATCTGTGCCCGGGGGCAGGAAGCCCCATGCCCAGGGCCGCCGTGAGGACATAAGAAAACGAGGCCCCAGCACAGTGCCCGGCGCCCAGCCCCCCGCCCACCTCCCACATCACGACTCCTGACCTGAAGCTGTCACCTGGCTCAGAGCCGGGAACCGGCCGGCCATCACTCAGCGGGGTCGCCACAGGGGAAGGAACCAGAAGTGACAGTATTTGGTGTCAGTGACCTCCTCTGTGCAGCAGGTCAAGAGAGAGGCGTTTCTATCTCATGCGGGTCTCCCATGGGGATTCAGATGTCCCTGCACCCTCGTAAGGCTGGAGAATGAGTCCCTCGGGGAGCACGTGCAAACCTAACTGCTGTTACGTGGAAACAGAAGCCTGACGGCACGTGAGAGGGGCCACCGCCATCACAGGCCTGTCACCCACTGCCGCCCTGCACGCTTCCGGGAATCAGAGGGGCGACGAGGCCGCCTCGTTACCTGTGGTGTGCACAGGTCGTGGTGCCCACACAGTATCACTGCTGGTGTTTCTCACCTGGCCTTGCATGTGCAGAACATTCCGGAAGGCTCGCTCTCAGCAGGGGCTTCTCTCTCTCGTGTGAAGGCTGTGGCCGGCTCCAGGCTGCTCCTGCCTTCCCAGCACAGCCTCCCCTTGGCCGCCCGGGGCCCTCAGCGCTGTGTTCTGTCACAGCCGCTGGGCCAGGGCCCCAGCGGCCAGCCTACTTTGTGCTCCTGTCTCGAGGACGAGACCGTGCCTTGTTTTCCCCTCCCGCAGAGTGGCGGAGGGGGGCCGTCAGACCCCGCGTGTGAGCCAGCACGTCTGGGCTGGGCGGGCGGGCTGTGTTTCTCACAAGCTCCCAGGTGACGCCCGAGCCTCCAGCCCAGGGACCCCAATCTGGTAGCAAAGCCTCCGGGCCTAAACTCCGACCTCCTTCAGTGCTTGCCAAAAGCACAAATGTTCTGGAATCGAGGATCACATATAAAAACACTTTGAGAACCGTAGAACAGTCGTGAACACATCAGGACCGGCCGTGCCCACCGATGACTGCATTTTAAAAATAAACAGACGTGCGATTGGGTCTCCAGAACAGCCGGCTGAAAAGTGCTTGCTGCAGACGGTTATGTACGTGGATTTAAAAAAACAAAACAATGGAGAACCCAAAGTGGCTGACTCTTCGTTTTTGTATTTTTTCATTAGCTGATTGAATTGCTTTATACTTGGGCGGCTGGAGGATGTAATTTGTTTAGATATATTGGTGTATATTGGGAGACCGGCATTTCATCTCTGTTCAATTTAGAAACTGCCGTCTCCTCTAAAGTCAATTCAAAGTTCGTCCACTTCCAGAAATAAGGGAAACAGGGGCGAGCCTCTGTGTACAGCGAGGGGAACGTCCCGGCTCGTGCACCCGGGAGCCCAAAGTCTGCACACGGGTCCCTACCGGCCGTCGCGGCTACTGACGTCCGGGTCACACAGCACAAGGTTCATCACCGATCGCCCCTTCCAGGGGGCCCCCCAGAGCCTCTGCCCACCAGCCTCTGAGGCCGAGGGAACCCCGGCCGTAGGCTCCCAGCCCCGCTGTCCTGTTTCAGCGGGAAGCTGGCCTTTTCGCCCTTCGGTGATGTTCCTCGGCCGGTGGAGTCAAGAGCTGGTGCCCGACGGTCAGGTCCTGCTGACAAAGTTCGGTCCCCCCTTCCCGCGGGAGGAGGTCGTTAGGACACCGTGGGCTCCAACGGGCTCCGTTCGCCTCGGCGGCTGAAGCCATGAGCACGGGGTCGGATTCCTCGGGTTTATGTCCCGCCTCTGGCGCTTGCGCCGGATGAGTTATTCCCCTGTTCCCTTCCTCAGTTTCCCCACCTGTCAGCGAGGACTCCCGGCCCATCCTCCCGAGAGAATGGCGGTGGGCCGTGCTGGAAGGCCACGGTGTAAACCAGTCGGCACAGCGCCCGAGGGGCACACACTTGGGAGCATTAATTCCTTTGCTCCGCCTGGTTCGGGCTGCCTGCCGGGACGTCAGACGTGCCGCTGCGGACTGCCAGGGGCCGGGGTCAGCCGGAAGCTCTCGGCGGACAGCGGGAGGCCTCAGCTCAGGGAGGCCTGAGGCTCGGCGGCTCCCGCCGTGAAGACGTGAATGTGTTATGTCACCTCATGAGAAGCGTTTTGTAGGACGGGCCGCAGGTGGTTGGTTCAGCGTCCCAGTGCCGTCAGGAAGGACCCAGGCCCTGTCCAGCAGCCCCGGCGGGTGGCTGGGTGTCCAGGCCGGTTCCCCTCGTGGGGACAAGGTGGCCGCAACCGTTGAGGACGGCAGTGTTCACGTTTAGCTGCGACTTTGAGAGGCGCTCCCTGACCGTGGGGAGTTCACGCCTCCCTTCCATGTGAGTGGCCCAGCTGAGGTCCGATGTCGCCCTGAGTCAGGAACACAGCAAAGGGGCTGACACCTTCCTGGCCTGAGGCCGGGAGCCCCAGGGTGGCCCCAGTGCAGAATCACATGCAGAAATCATAACAGTCGAGGGGCGCCTGGGGGGCTCAGTCGGTTTTGCATCCAGCTCTTGGTTTCGGCTCTGGCCGTGATCTCCCGGTTTGGTGGGTTCGAGTTCCCGTCGGGCTGTGCGCTGATGGTTCGGAGCCTGCTTGAGATTCTCTCTCTCTTCCTCCCTCTCTCTCTGTTCGTCCGCTGCTTATGCGCTCTCTCTTTCAAAACAAATTAAACTTAAAAGAAGGAGAACATAACACTCAGATTCCCAGGCAGGCCCGGCTGAGTCTGATTCGCTGGGGACGGGGTCCAGCAGGTGCGTCTCAGAGGGCGCCTGAGACGTGGGAGTGACGGGAGACACGGAGCGCGCATCGATCGGGAGCCGTCTCCGGAGCCGCGCACCAGATTGACGCAGAGGTGGGCACGGGCGTGAACCCACGCTCTGCCACGAGGGAGGACAGGGGTGGCGATAACCACACCCGTGGGGGTCCGGGGCCTGGACGCAGGGACCCGCGGCCGGCGGGAACTCGGCAGTCCCCGAGGCCCTTCGTTCACTCGGTGCGGGACCATGCGGGCCAGCGGGCAGGGGGCAGACACGTAGAACCAGAGGGGATGGGTGCGCCCGCCGGTTCGGGGACGCCAGGGCAGGCACCACATGGGGGGGCGGCCAGAGGGGCAGGTGTCTGCACACTCGCCCTCCTCGGACTGACAGAGAGCCTCCCGGGGAGGGAAGGGTCGAGCCGGCGCCTCCATCTGTTCTGCCCTTCGCTTTCAAGAGCTGGATGGACCATCTCAGAGAGAACAGCCGCACAGCGTTCCTGCTCCCTTGAGGCCGCAGTGGCCGGGGGATGGCGGGGAGGTGACAGGTGGCCGTGAGCTGCTGCGTGTGCCCGGCCGGCTGGCAGCAAGTGCACCCTTGTCCCCAGTCTCACAGTCTGACCCGTGGGGGGATGACAGACACGGAGGAAACAGCCCAGCTGTGCACTGAAGGCCTTTCTCGGTCACCTCCCAGACAGGCGGCCGGCGCCACCACCTAGGCAGCGGTGCAGTGATGACACCGCGCGGCTCCCGAGTGCTCCGTGTCCCCAGAGGGCTCCCGAGGCGATGATCTCACTCGGTGTCTGGAATCAGGTGATGTCTGGTGGCCTGAGGCTCAGACTCGCTCAGCACGGACTGTCTGGCGCGCGCGGTGTGTTTGCACCCTCCTCCCGGGGACGCGCGCCCACCCCCCCCAGCCGTCCCCACGCACGCTGCCCACCTCGTCTTCCTCGTTGCTGCTTTGTTTTAAAATAACTTCCGCGAGCTCTCCGCCAGACAGTCTGTTTCTAACACTGTCTCCTTGACTGATTTCCCTTGACAGTCTCGGTACCGCGCTGGATTCACCCGGGCTGGAAATATATGAGCCGGGGACATATTTAATGGGAAAAGAGACTCTGCATATAAAACGCCTGCTTTTGCTAAAAACCAGAGTTTGGCAAATGGTTTGACGAGAGAGAAAAGGAGAAACGGCCTCCTTTAAACCTTGCCTTCCCCAGAAGGCGCTGGGATCTGTTTTCTTTATAGCTTCAGAGTCTCCTGGGGGCCACCTCGCCCCGGAAGGGGCACGCCTCCCGACCCCCGCCCCGCTGGTTCCGTTCCGCTGCGGGAACCAGGGCACAGACTGCAGACCGCGACAGACCGCAGGGACGAGACCTCCCTCCTCTCTGCTGGCGCCTGCGAAGTGCCGTCTGACGGTCGGTCTCATCGGGTGGTTGAGCAGGTCCAGGGGCCACAGTCTTGGGGGGCCAGGAGATTTGGGGGGCAGAAGGTGGGCATTCCTGGCTTGAGGTCCCAGCCCTCTGCCAATGAGCTGTGTGACTTCAGGTACCTCGTGCCACCTCTCTGCACCTCTGTGTGAAGTTCTGTCGTCACTGACTCTCTTTCGGATCATAGGCCCCAATTCCTGGGTGCTTGTGGGGTCAGGAGAGCGGTTAGCAGCAGGTGTGCAGCCGCTCCTGGGCCAGAACCCTCACACAGGGCGTGAGGCAGGCCCGGCCCAGGTCGTCCGCCCCCAGGCTCCCTCTGCACGTGTGCTGCCTGACGGATCGGCAGGCACTGGG
This sequence comes from Paguma larvata, assembly GCA_030068075.1. NCBI lineage: Eukaryota > Metazoa > Chordata > Mammalia > Carnivora > Viverridae > Paguma > Paguma larvata. Next base: position 140,702,432 of record CM057827.1, read on the forward strand.
GCCGTGTGCCCGCCTGTCTGTTACCCACAATGCATCTGCAGCTCCCAGAGATTCCGGGGGAGTCTCTGGTTCGGCGTCTGTGTGCGAGGACACAACGTGCTCCTTTATTTTTATTTTTATTTTTTTAATGTATGTATATTTTTGAGAGAGAGAGACAGAGCATGAGCATGAGCAGGAGAGAGGGAGACACAGAATCCGAAGCAGGCTCCAGCTCTGAGCTGTCAGCACAGAGCCCGACGTGGGTTCGAACCCACAAACTGTGAGATCATGACCTGAGCCCAAGGTCAGACGCTCAACCGACCGAGCCCCCCGGGCGCCCTGACAAGAGTGTTACACGAATTCAGACAGGAAACAGGAAAGGTTTTCGGACGAGCAAGAAGAGTCAGGCTTGCGTCGGGCGCACAGACGGCAGACGGCGCACGGCCCCTGCGGAAGAGGACCGGGACTCGGCTGTGTGCCGGTGCTCCCGGCGCGGGCAGGTGACGGTGCGGCACCGGGACAGCGGCTGGTCTGAAAGCGTGTGCTCGTCCAGCCCAAGGGACACGGGGAGATCACGGGCGCAAGAGGTGAACGCGTTTCCGTCCCAGGGCCCCGCTCGTGTGACCACGCGCACGCGAGTTCTGAAAGCCGTCACGCTGTGCCCAGACGTGTTTGGTGATCCTTCTTTCAGAGCCCACACCTCCGGGTGCTCCGTGGAATGCGGCCTAGAACAGGGTGCTTCAAACGCTCTCCTTCCTAATTTGCAAATATCTGTCTATCTGCTCTAATGATCCAAACACTATTTCAGAAGCATTCAGAACAACTAAATTGGAAATTTAATACTGCCACAGAAACACAAAAATTGAGTTTATTGGATCTAGAAGTATTTATATTTTCTTTGAGAAAATACGATTACTGAGTCCGTGAAAAGTTGCTCCTGTTGAAGATGCTGTCAAAATATATTCAGTTTAAAACAATTTTTCCACTCCTTTAACTCCCGGATTTGCAGCCGGAGAACCCTACAACTCAGAAGCCGGTCACTGTCCTTAGGGGAGAAATTCAGATTTCGCTGGGTCGGGGAGGCTTATATTTCACTTTTAGACATTACTTTTAAGGCCTCAATAATTAAAATAGCTTAATGATAGAGAAAAAGTGTGGACACAGACTAATTATATGAAATTTCACACATGCTAAAGATAGCACCTAAAATTGGTAGCATAAAAATTGAAAATCTTTTAATATACATGGTTAACTATTTTAGGAAAAAATCAAGTTAGACTTCTCATGTACTAGATGGAAATACATAGATCAACGTTTTACGATAAACAGGTGGTAGTTTCTCCTCCTACTGCTGTCTGAGTCATCAGGATATGCCGGAGATTAGCTTCATAAAACCGACGGCAGGTGCCTGGGGGGCTCGGGTCATGACCTCCTCGTTCGCGAGAGCCAGCCCTGGACCACGGGGCTCTGAGTCGATGGTGCGAATTCTGCTTGGGATTCTCTCTCTCTCCCTCTGCCCCTCCCCTGCTCTCTCTCTGCTCCTCCCCCTGCTCGTGTGCGCGCGCTCTCTCTCTCTCTCTCTCTCTCTCTCTCTCTCAATATAAATAAGTCAACTTTAAGAACACAAAAACAAAACAAAGTGGTGGCAGATTTCCCCCTCCTGGCCCCGAGTGCGGACCGCGGGACCCGTCGCTGGGCTGCTGCACCCCCAGCAGGTGCGGGAGGTGGACCCGACCGCGATGAATCTGCCTCTGTCCCTGCGAGGCGCTTCCTGCCGCCGGGACAGCACACGGGACCCGCTCCGCGTCAGGGGGAAGGGGTCCCGTCTCACCGTGGGGGAGACCGTGAAGTGCGATCGGGTTGTTCTTACACACACAGGGGCTCGCAGCTGTTTCCGTCCTCCCCTCCTGCGCCGTCCTCCCGCCCGCCGTCCACTCCCGGCTGTGCGCCGCCGTTCTCTGGGGCATCTGTGGGGGGAGAAGAAAACCGTTACTGCACACAAAGACACGCGTATTTGTGCACACGTGAGCACCGGCGTACCCAGGCTTATGCGTTCTGTCTTTCATTTTGTTTATTTCCTTGTTCCTTTCTTTATTTCTTTGTCTTGTTTCCTGTGGCTGGAGGGGCCGACTGCAGCCACAGGCACGACCTCGATGGGAAGGCTCACCATCGATTTGCCGTCAGACGCCCCGACTGACCCCAGGGGCCCGGAGCCGGGATCGGCGCAGGGGGCTCGCGCTCCGGGGGTGTGGTGCTTCGTCGGCTGGCAGGAAGTGCGTTTTGCACAGCCCGCACTTGGCCTCTCCTGGTCGTATTTTCCGTGAGGTCTGTGGAAACCGCCCTGCGCTGAGGTAGTCATCCTCCGATTAACAGGGAAGGGTGGTGAGGAGATGGACGGGGAGAAGCGCAGACGCACGGGGCGACGGATTCAGGAGTGCTCCCTGTCTGCGGTCGGCCGGGGCCTCGGGCTCACGGCCACTGTGCTACGGATGCGTGTGTGTTACCTGTCCTTCCCGACGCCTCCAGGAAGCCGAGAAGGGGCCTCGTTCCCACCTCGAAGCTGAAGAAGTGTGTGAAGGGTGGGAGCCGCCGGCCCAGCCTGATGCAGACTGCAGCCGTCTCCTCGGAGACCCGGGGGCACACGCGCCCTCCCGTGAGCTCCAGATTGGAGTCTGGATACGGGAACATTGGCAGAGAGTTCGCTTCTTAACTTTGGATGAGCACGTTTGGAACATGATCGTTATCGAACCAAACTCGCGATCGGTGCCTGACCATTAGCTGCCAGACACAACCCAGTGGTTGACCGAGTGCTTGCTTACCGGCAGCCGCCGTGCCAAACACAGGAGCCGCGTGACCTGCGGGCTCTCAGGCTCGCCCGTGGGCTCCAGCGCGGAGCCGGCAGCCTCCTCGCGCGTGCGCCACGGCTCCCCCGCTCCCACGCCCCAGACGGGCTCCCTCCCCCGTCCCAGCCCCTCCCAGCGCTGCCAGGCCTGCTCTGTCCGTCAAGTGAAGGGACTGCCCGACGAACCACAGTCCTGGATGGAATTATTAACGAAGCCACCAGACGGGAAAATGCGGTCCCCTCTGCGCCAGGCCCTGGGGGACCGTGGAGGCTGAGACAGGTGCTCTCCAGTCGAGCTCCTGGGGAAAGAGTGGACGGTCACCAGACGGCGGTGGCGGCGGCGGCGGTGCCGTGCCGGGGGCTGACGGAGACAAGGGCTGTGAGGGGGCAGTGGAGAGTCTCATCTCGTCACTGGTTAGGATGGGCTAGATGACCGCCCCCCCTGGAGGTGGCTGGGGGGCGCACACGAGGCAGAGCGTGCACAGTCAACGCCCAGAGAGCACTGCGCACGCCGCTGCCGTGGGTCCTGGGTCACCATCGGTGACGTACGGTCACGTGTACGGTAAGCTCTTCCTGTTCCCTAAACCAACACAACGACAGAAGTTCAACATCGACCCCAGTAAGCTGCTGCATGTTAATTCCGTATCCGTGCAGGTGACAGGTCTGCTCCCTGCCTCCCCACCCCCGCCCCCCGCCAGGCCTACACGCTCTCCGCCGGCAGGACTCTCTCTGCGCTTGGGATCTCGAGCGCCCGACAGGGACCTGCTGCTGGAAGGGGCTTTGACCTAAAGGAACTCCGGCTTTAATCCGACGGCTGCGAGAGACGCCCGCAAACCAGGGGTCTCGCTGACTCTGTTTCCCTGAGCCGCCCGGCCTCACACAGCCGGAGGGAGTGGAGGGAACAGCGACGGTCAGCCAATGACCGTTTCCCAGCGAGACACAGGGAAACGGGGACTTGCAGGCCCCACGGCGCAGATGTCTGTGCACACAGCCAGAAACCGGATAGCAGAGCCCCGAGTCGGTGGGGTGTGAGGGGAAGTCGTGGGGCGGACTTTTCAACGCGAGGCAAACTCAGGTGGCGTTTGTGCCTGTCTCTCTGCGTATGCTGGAGGTGGTCAGTGAAGCCGCAGCCACCGCCCGGTGACCGTGAGCCGAGTCCAAGAGGCTCCCAGAGAGACGTCATTCCTCTCTCCCTGAGCTGCAGAAAAATATCCGTAATCGTTACATCCACGTGTGCCTTCCATATCCTGGAACCTTCCGGAAAAAAATGAAACTTGCCAGGTGAGGGACTGTTAGTAAGTCTCGTGGCAGTGCACAGAAGTGGTTTGAAAGCCACACGCCGTTCCGTTCAATGGTTCTCGCCGCCGCCTCATGGCAGCGCTGTCTCGCAGAACAAGAGAGGAAGCTGCGTTCGGAATTTTAAGCGTACCAGTATCCACGTTTTCAAGGCGAAAGTAAACAGGAGCGATTAATTTTAATATTTTATTTTATTTAACCCAACATATCCACAGCGTTCTCGTGTGAAGTGTAATCGGTACGGAAAGCATTAGCGGGATGATCCGTGGTGGGGTTTGAAAACTGATCCGTTGGGAAGCGAATCCGATGGCGACGGGTGTTGCGTATGCAGGCCAGCTCCCATCTCTCGCCCGAGGATGTTAGGTTCTGGGACACCGACGGGTCAGAGATCGCTCGGAGAGCGTGCCTCCGATTCCGTCCGCACGCTCTAGATGGAAACTCGCTTCCAGAGAGATTTCTCTTCTAAAGGCTCCAGGAGCAACGAGGCTCTCCTGTGTGTGTCTACGCCCCTGCCATCGCCACGTCACCGTCCCCACCAGCCACAGCTGGACCCCCTCGTTTGCCCAGGCCTGTGCCTCCCGGGTGTCCCCACCTTGTGGAGCGGTCCCAGTCCGAGTGCTCAGTCGACGAGCCGGGAGAGCTCGGCTCTGCCTTCGTCCCTCACGGCAGCGCTGCGGACGCTGTGGCGTGGTCCTGAGTCTCACTCGTCCCCCCCGTCCCTCATCTCCAACCCCCTGAGTGGCACCCGGCGGTCGGTGCTGTCGTCACGGACACCGGGGCATCCGTGGCTCTGAGAGCACACTCAGAGTGCTCAGAATAGTAATCATGCCAGGTCCTCTGCCTCCCGGCCCTGACGGAGCCGCGCCGAGCATGTGACCTGCGTGAAGGCTAACCGCCCCGTCCTGGACCCTCGTTGCATGGACGGAGGGACACGCGACACAGGCCAGTTAGGGGTTCGTTCGTCCTGGACTGGGGGCCGGCCAGAAGTGGACGCGCCGTGGGCCAGGTTTCCGCGCAAGCGTGCGAGTGCGCAGGTGCCTTCGGGTGAGCTCCCTCTTCCCCCACAGCAGCGCAAGCTGGATTCCGCTGCTGGCGGGAGCGGAGCCTGGTGTGAGCTGTCTTCACGCTCAGGTCCCTCCAGCACCAGCGCAGCCTCGGTCCACGGCGGGTACGGGGTCTCTCCACCGTCTGGCCTTGCTTACGGTGAGGCTTCCCTAGGCCAGGCACTTTTTTGATATTTTGCTCTCTCCGCGAATCAAGAACAGTGTCTTTATAGGCATTGGTTAAGCACCTGACTTCAGCTTAGGTCATGATTTCATGGTTCGTGGGTTCAAGCCCCGCATCGGGCTCTGTGCTGACAGCTCGGAGCCTGGAGCCTGCTTCGGATTCTGTGTCTCCCTCTCTCTCTGCCCCTCCGTACTCACGCTCTGTCTCTCAAAGATAAATGTAAAAAGAAAAAGAAGAGAACAGTGTCTTGGTTTTCTAATCCGTCTGGCTAACCTCTGTGAGCCTTAGCACGTGTCGGATCTGCGAGGGGCTTCGGGGAACAGGCCGAGCCCGCAAGACGCCCAGAGCCAGAGGCACGCTGACCCGTGCACAGGACTCGCCGTACGCGGGGCCGACTGTGCTCACGTCTCGGGGACGCGGATAAACGTGTGTGGGTCAGAGGAGAGGCGTCACCTCTGGTTGTGAACGGTCTGGAAAGGGTCCCCGGAGGGGCTGGCACGTGCGCTGGGTCCTTAAGGAGGCAGCGTTGCCGGCAGCCATGGCAGCGACGTTGGCAGAGGACGGTGCGAGCCGCGGCCGGGAAGGCGACATGCGTGTTCTAGCGTGGGGCGCGTGGAGGGACACACCGGGAAATCCCGCAGGCCCCGGGAGCCTGGAGGACCAGGCCAGGAACCGGGTTCCGTCTCTAGCCTTGTGGAGGAGCCGCTGCGGTTTTCTGAGCCACGGAGCGGAGCGGCAGGGTGAGGTACACGGTCCCGTTACGTGTGAGTGAGCGAGGGTGAGGGACGCGGTCCCATTATGTGTGAGTGAGCGAGGGTGAGGTACGCGGTCCCGTTACGTGTGAGTGAGCGAGGGTGAGGGACGCGGTCCCGTTACGTGTGAGTGAGCGAGGGTGAGGGACGCGGTCCTGTTACGTGTGAGTGAGCGAACTCACTGGTCCCTAGACCGAGTCGGTGCTCCTGTCCGCAGCGACGCTGTTGTCCAGGGAGGCTGACGTAAGCGGCGGAGGGAGCTTCCAAGCGCCGGATTGGGGCGATTCGTACAAACGCGCAGTGCCGGGCACGTAGTAGGTACTCGGCGGCACCTCGCTCCCAAACACTTCCTTCTGGTCGTCGCAGGAAGCGTCTAAGGAAGAGCAAACGTGTTCTGGACGGGACAGGACAGCGTGTGGTTAGGAAGGAGCATGGCTTCGGGTTCCGGCGGATTCCTGGGCTTCGATCCTGCCGTCTAGCTTCCCGCGCACAAGGCCCTAGGCAGGCGGCGTCATGTCTGCGAAGCCCCATCCGAGAAATGGGATGACTTGAGCTTTAGGTTCACGGATGCAAGATGCCTAGCCCAGCGCCTGCCCCACACTCAGCATCAAATACGCGTTACCTGCTGTTAAGAATAAGCACTGGTCTCCCCGCCGCACCTCCCCCGGCTTTCGTCAGGAGAGCGGCCAAAAGGGCAGATTCCGTCAGCGGCCTCGGCTCCCTTAGACCATCCACAGGCCTCCATCACTCGGACGCGGAAGGGCCAGCGGGGCTCTGAGGCCCTGGACCCCCCGAGGCCAGCCGCCCGCCTTCTTGCTGCCACTGCTGCATGGCAGTCACGGGGACCCGCAGTCAGAAGTGCCACCCCGACTCTTCCATGGACAAGCGCTGTCGCTCGCTGGCCCTTAGAAAGCTCTTTGTGGAAGAGGGAGGCGGTTGGCCTGGGTCAGCGGTCTCTGGTCTTCGTCCTTGTCACCGTTGTTCTTGGCAGCAGAGGCTGCTTCCTCTCTGTGGGGACGCGGTGGCCGATCTGGACATGAGGTGACCATGTGGGCTCCGGCCAGGACGCCGAGGGGCCCCGGAGGGGGTGCGCTGTCCTCCCCGCCTGCCCGCGGACCCTCGGCTCGGCGGGTCCCTCGCGCCTCCCGTTCTCGTCCTCGGCTCCACGGCATAAACGTGAGCCAAGCCGTCGCGCTCGGTCCTTCTCACCAATGCGGCCCCTGAGGGGGATTTCGAAAGTCTAACTTGAATGTCAGAAGCTGAGATTTGGCTTTTTCCCGGTTCGGCTTCGACCTACCTTTCCAGAAGGAGCGAGGCCAGACGGCTCCACCTGCTGCCCGGGCCTGGGGGCGAGTCCCAGGGCGGCGGGGAGCGGCAGGGGGGGCGGCGAGGGATGAAAAGCACGCGGGTCACTATGGAGACCGCCCCCAGCACGCGGCCCCGGGGGCGAGGGAGAAGCAGGCTCTGTGCTTGGAACGGTCTTCTCTTCACACTTCCTGTGCGTCAGCCTCGGAAGGTAGGGGTCGAACTGGGCCACCCCGAAGAGACGCTGACGTCCCACCGCCCTGGGGCCTCGGAAGGAGAGCTTCCTTGGAAATGAGGCCGTCGCAGAGGGACTTGGGTAGACGAGGCCGCGCCGGGGTGGAGCCGGCCCCTAACCCTGTCTGACTGGCGTCCTCGTGAAAGGGGAGGTTTGGACTCGGGCGCCCACGAGGGGAGAGGCCACGGGTGACGGAGGTGGAGACGGCGCTGCGCTCGCCAGGGCCGCCGGGGCCCCAGAGCCCAAGGGAGGCCGGGGAGCATCGCGTGGTCATGCCCACTCCTGGATTTCAGGTGTGTGGCCTCCAGATCCGTAAGACGAGACATTTCTGCCGTCGTAAGCGAACACACTCGTCTCCCTCCTCCCCTCCCGGGATCTCGCCTCAGCTCCGGGTCCTGCTGCCCCAGCTTCTCAGAGACCATCCTCCTTCCAGCAGCTTCCGCGCCCTCTGCGTCTTCAGCTCTCCTCACCTGGCTCCTCCTCCGTGGCGCGTGGAGATGAGGTCCTCCGTGGCCTCCATCCTGGACCTGGGGCCGTCTTCACCCCATCATCTCATGGGGGCGCTTCCAGAAGGGGAGGTTTGGATGCGAGGACTTCGCCTCACCCTGTTCCCTTTTGAGCCGCCGAGTCCAGCTTTTGTGTCCGCTGCTTCGGAATACCTCTCACGGAAGTCCTCGCTGGTGGCCTGGTTACAGGCCGCGTGGCGGCCTTTCTGGCCCTCCCTGGGTCTTGCTGATCTGTCTCCTTGAAATGCTTTTCCGTTTTGAACAGAACTCTTGTGGTTTTCTCCTCTCCCTCTGAGTTCTCTCTTTGGCTTTGTTTTACAAGTCGAGAGTTTCCCCTCCTCCACTCTCCACATCAGTGCATTTTGCGATCTCTCTAAGCGTCCCCCCAAAGGCTACGAGAAGCTGCCTATAAACTTGGGTCCTGGGGCTCCGAACCAGAGAAGGCGGCCTCCACAAGATGGCCGGCACGGGGCGAGGGCACCGCGGGTAGCCTCTGCCTTCGAGGTCCTCAGCAGACAGTCCAGAGGAAAGGCGCTGGGACTGTCCAGCCCCGAGGTCGTGAGCCAGCCATCCCTCTGTCTATCCTGCCACAGCGCCCTTCACCAAGTGAATGTTTGATCACTGTGTCTTGCTCGTTAAACACCGTCGACGGGAAAACAAGGCAGTGACCCGATGACGAGCACAGTGAGGCAGAGATGTGCTCGGCTCCCGTCGGGCGATCACTGGTGCACGCAGAGCCCCAGGCGGCTTGAAGAGACGTTAAAAGTGACTGTGGCTGGGGTTGTGTCCTCGACTGCCCCCTTGTCGACACACCTACGCAAGCACACCTGGGCCAGTCTACACCCTGGTGTCTTCACCCATCGCCTGTGACCGCCAGCTCCCTGCCGTGGCCCTCGGTGTCAACATCTGGTGGTCAGGCAAGCCTGGGCACCGAGAGCCATGGCAGGCCCCTGTCGCAGCGTCTCCTGGAGCCGACGACGCACCACGGTGTTGTGGGAGCTCCAGGACCGGGGCCGACTCTCTGACACAGACCCTGCGTTCTCAGAATCGCTCGCTCAGGGTGTTTCTCCTTAATGCACAAGAAATAGCACCTGGTGGAAAACCAGTTCCAGCCCAGACTTGTCTTCTGCGACTTACTCCAAACATCTCATCGTGCAGATTTCCCCCTAGAATGTTCTCCGGAAACCACAAACCAATTTACCTGTCCTCCTGCGTCTGATCGCAGTGCCTGGAATCCCCCTCCTAATTGCCGGAGCCCTGGAGCCAGCATCCCTCCCCCTCTCCCTCCCCCTCTCCCTCCCCCTCTCCCTCCTCCCTGTCGAATCCAGCCACTGGCTTCACCTGCTCAATGTAATTAATGGTTTCTGACTCTCTCTCCTGGGTTAATACTTAGCTCCGCCCTTCGTCTCTCACCTGGACAAATACGGCGACTTCTCGTGCTGCCCCAGACTCCCCTTTCTCAAGTCTGTTTGCCGGGCCTGCGTCCCTGTGCCCCTTCTAGAAGGCAGAGCCAGCCCTCCTTTGCCCAAGACCTTTCCTTTCCAGGAGTCGCTGCCGCCTCGGGGCCCGCACCCCCTCTTCTGGCTCCCCTGGTCCGGGCTGCAACCTGTCCACCTGAAACCGTCCTCACCCGCGCCTCGGCCGTTCCGAACTCCCTTCCCTCCCGCGGAGGCCCCGCCGGCTCCCGGCCTTTCACTCGCGCCTCTCTTGAGACGCGGCTGCTGGGGCCGGGGAGGCTCCACTGGCCTCCTGCCCGGGTCAGGTGCGGGTGCCGCTCGCCGCGCTCGCCCTTGCCACTGACCCCATGCAGGAGCGACCTGCATTCTCGTCTCCAGATCGACTCTGAGCCCCTGGAGATCAGGGGCCGCGTCTCAGGTTACCTCTGTCATCTGCAGGCCGGCGCCCGGGAGGGAGTCAGCCACGGGCAGCGTCGCCACTCTGCAGGTGCAACGCCTCGTGGGGGACGCCCACTGGCGACCCCGCCTTCTCACACCTGGCCTCCTGCACCAGAAAACAGATGGCGTCCCCACTGAGCTCGGGGGTGTGGGCGTCGGCCACGAAATGACCCAGCTGAACCCCCTTTAACCGCCCGAAAGGTCGCCCATTCGCCATTTACTCAGACGCGGGCTGTCAGTGCAGAGCCCGAGGTGGGGCTCGAGCTCCTGGAACCATGAGACCATGACCTGAGCTGAAACCAGGAGTCGGATGCTTAACTGATTGGGCCACCCAGGAGCCCCTCTTTTTTTTTTAATTTTTTAATGTTTATTTATTTTTGAGAGAGAGAGAGACAGAGTATGAGCAGAACAGGAGCAGAGAGAGGGGGAGACACAGAATCTGAAGCAGGTTCCAGGCTCTGAGCTGTCAGCACAGAGCCCGACATGGGGCTCAAATCCACGAACCACTGAGCCGAAGTCAGACACTTAACTGACTAAGCCTCCGTTTTCTTTCTTTTTTTTAAACCCGGATTCAGTTTTCACTGCGCACCTCTAAGGAATTCTAAGCAGCGACCATTCCGCAGAGACAGGGGCTACTATTCTTACTTTGGCTCTGGGAAAAATGAATATTTCAAACGGCGTAGTTGCAGGCAATCAGTGAGTGTGATTTGTGAGTGTTTGTTTTCCACATTTTTAAGACTGCCGCGCGCCTGCTTCGACTGGGAAGGGCCCTTCCCAGCTGCGTCTTCAAGAATGTTTCTGTGCAATGGCTGCTGTTATCCGCGTCCGCGGGTGAGGAAATCAGGGCTACGTGACCCCCCTCCGTCGAGCAGCTAGTGCGTGTCTCTCGCACACCAGCCTGCCACTCATTCATTTCTTCACCCGTTCCTGCCGCCAGCCGCTGCCTCTGAGCGTTGGTCTCCCACGTCCCAGCCTCGGCTCACACGCTCGGAACGCAGAGGCAAGAACACAGCGTTTGCCTCTGAGGACGTTGCCGTCCGGTGGAGACAAGAATGTCAGGCACTGTGCTAAGATAATTGAGAATATTTTTTAATATAACACTGATTCGGTACGCGCCCACCGAGCAGTTATGTGTGCCTCATTCCATAAGAGGCGGCAGAGATACAAAAGTGAATAGGCCCCTCCAGGGGCGCCTGGGGAGCTCAGTTCCTTAAGCGTCTGACTTTGGCTCAGGTCACAATCTCATGGTTTGTGGGTTCGAGCCCCTCACCGGGCTCCGTGCTGACAGCTCAGGGCCTGGAGTCTGTTTCGGATTCTGTCTCCCTCTCTCTCTGGGGGCAAGGCACCGAGCTCAGCTACGGGCGCAGCAGGGACCGGGCAGCAGGCAGGGGCGGCGGATGGAAATTCCTAAAAGGAGGCATCAGGGGAGGGGGTCCTGCTGAATGAACTCGAGGGACTTGTGCTCAGGCAGCCTGGCGTGTCAGGTGTCCGGGGTGGGGACGGGGGCTTCAGGGGTGGGGAGGTTCCTCACACGGGGCCTGCGGGACGCGTGCTAAAACACGGGCAAGCAGGGGCAAGGACAGAGCCCTCGGTCAGGGCCTCCTCGCAGAGAGGAACCCGTTGTGGCTCCAGCTGGGTCAGGGAGAGTCTCTGTTCCCACCCCGGCTCCTCTCCTGCGGGGGCCACAGACCCGCCTTCTCCTTCCCTTCCTTCTGTCCTTCCTTTCCAGGCCTCCCGCCTGCGTCCGGATGTTTCTCTCAGAGGGAGCTAGCACAGGCTCCTTCTTTGAGTTAGGTCTTGGGAACAGAAGTCAACGAGACAGGCAGGCCGTCTTTGTTACGTCTCCCAGACGCTGCACACGGGCCACCCCCCACGGGGAGGGAGGGAGGGAGGGCCAGACCAGGACAGGGGGGACAAGGGCGGTTGTAGGAGGTGCTCTCCTGCGACCCCAGACGCAGAGGGGTCAGAGCCAGACGTGCAGGGTGAGGGATGCCCAGGCCAGAGACTCGGCTTCGGCCCAGGCAGGAGGCAGAGGAGGCGTGCGGAAAGTCTGGGAGGTGCTGGAGCCATGAGTCCGGAGACTCGCAAGGCTCCTGCGGCGGCGGGCAGCGGGTGGGGTGTGGGCAGAGGGGGAGGACCGGCCGGCGCTGTCGGAGCCCAGAGCCCGAGGGGAGGAGCAGAGCACCCTCTGGGGATGTGGCCTGGGTCCTCCTTTGCAGCCTCTCCCGGGTCCCCCAAGGCTCTGAAGCCACAAAGGTAGAGACTCGCCCCACGTGCTGAGACTAAGGCTGACAGGACTCCCGCGTCCGAGTCCGGGTGGACGTCCACCAGCCGCCAGGCAAACGGAGTGGGTTCGGGAGAGCCCAGCACGTCCCCCACGAAGACGCCGGGCACGGCTCATCTGCGGTCTGGCGGAGAATGGCTCGGGGCTGTGCCCTTGGGCTCTCTTGTCTCCCAGCCCCCAGAGAGCCGCCGCCGTGATTTCTGCCCGTGCAGGGCACACCCCAGGGAACAGCCGTGCAGTAAGCAGGCCGGGTGGCACGCGGCATCGGGGACGGGGTGCAGGTCCGGGCCGGCGGGCAGGCCACGAGCAGGAGCTGTGGGTTTCCGGGCTTTAAGCTGGGGAGGCACCCGGCTGCCCACGGGAGACAGAGTCCCGCCCGGCCTCCCCCGTGGGCTCTGATTTCCCTGGGCGCCCAAATGGCTGTTCCGGGCAGGCCTCCTCCAGCCGCCCGGGGCTGGCGTGCGGACACCTCATTTGTCAAGTGACGGGCTGATGACAGACGAGCCCCCGACGCACACGCGGCCGAGAGGCCCCGGAGCTTCCTGGGCTCCGTCACTCCGCCAGGAGCAGGTCTGCACAGCCAAGGACTTCTCACTCCGGATCTCATCTCCGGGAGTCGATTCCGGGGGTGTCGTCTGCACGGTACACTCCTCTGCCCTCCTGTGAGCTCTCGGGCGGGGGTCCAGGAGCCATTTCCTCGTTAACCAGAAGCCAGCGTCTTCGTTATTTTAATTCAGGAAAGACGCAGCTCGGCGGGCCGGCCTGGAAGCTCCTGGTAACAGGACGTCGTACCTGAGCGTGAGGTCCGCCCGGGGAGGGAGACTGAAATAACGGGGAGTCGAGCCTGGTGCTTCCCTGCCCCGCCGTCGTGCGGGTGGCGTGAGAGCAGGATAGGGAGAGGCTGGCAGCCGGGGGCACGGGCGAGCAGGCGAGGCCATGGTGCTCGGGGCAGGTCTGGGGGCAGCGAGGGGTGCTCCCAGCCTTGGCTTTGTTTGGTTGTCCAGAGGAGAGCGAGTCACACTCAGCATGCTGGAGGCCAAGTACAGGCCAGTCACGCTTTATTAATTACTATGTTCCTGGGGGGCCCGGGCCAGTGACGGAAGGTGTGTCAGGAGGCACAGCGCGCTCGGGGAGGCCAAGCCAGAGCAAGAACCCGGAATGTTCTCCGCCTTACCCTCTGCCTTACCCATCGGCCCCTCCCTTTGTCTCTCCACTCAGGACTGAGCGGGCTTCCGGGCTTTCGTCAGGGGCCTGGCCCCTGCCAGACGCTGGGACCCGCCCACAATCGTCCTGCCCCCGGGGGCTCACCTGATCGAAGGGGAGGCAGGTAGGTAAGCAGACGAGGCGCAGCGCTGTATTCACAGTGTGCGCTCAGGGGTCCGCGTGGAACTCACCGAATTAGTGGAGAGGACAGCACGTGGCTCGTAGCGCCCGGCAAGTGTCTGTCGCCGGGGAGACGGCGTAAGAAGCAAGGACCCGCGTGGACGAGAGACCGGGCCAGCTGTCCACTGGGCTCGTGCTCCAGCAGACGGGGCCTGCAGACCGAGGGCAGGGGTGCGTGTCAAGGGGTTGACAGCGACGGTGGCACACAGCAAGGACCAGAGAGTTGCAAGAAGGCAGGGGCAGAGATGCTGCGGGGAGCGCGAGGTGCGAGGTTGTGCGCATGCAGACAGGAGGCGCGATCGCAGAGGTCAGATGCTTCCTGCCCGGAATCTGGGGCGGGGAGCAGGACGGCGGAGGGCTGCGCTGGGGAGGACGGTGTCTTGTTTATGCGGGACGGGTGACACGGGCCAAGGCCTGGTGCCCGGGGGACACCAGGGGCAGATGCTGCCCCCAGGGCCTGGCCGTGGGGACCCCTGGCGACGTGGCCATTGAGGCAGTGGACAGGGAGGCTGGAGGGCAGACACACAGTCGCACTCAGAGGCCGGGGCAGCGGAGAGACCAGGACGGCCAGACGGCAGGTTGATGGCTGCATGTCGAGCAGCACATGGCGCAGGTGCAGTGGGGACGTGGAGAGGGGACGGTTAGCATCGGGGGCTGCTTCGAGGACAGCCTGCGTCCCTGGGCAGACGGCTGCCCTGTCACCTTTCCGGTGTTCCTTACTAGCCCACAGAGTGGTCGCTGCCTGCCGCGTTCGGCCTGAGGCTCGCCGTCCTCCAGGCTGGTTGTTAAGATTGCAGAAGCTCCCTCGTCCATCCAGGAGCTCACGGATATTGCTTGAGCCGAATGGTTTCCATGGAAACCGAGCTCATCGATTTGGTAATCACTTCTCTGGCTGTCCCTCCGTGCTCTCTGTGCGCCCTGAGAGCCACACGGACGACGGCCCCCATCCAGACACCGTCTAGCAGGGCCTCTGGCAGGTGCAGGGCATGGCGAGGTATTAAATGCTCCCGGCACCCCCCACCCCTCCCCCACGTCTCCATCTGCAAAGCAGAGACAGACCCTAACTCAGAGGGCCAGTGGGGGTTAAAGGACATGGTCTATTAAAAGTAAGCAGCGACCAACAAGTTGGCTTGTTAAGCATTTAGATCGTTTCTAATTGTCGTTGTTCTGGGTCTGGAAACGGAACTTCCGGGAGGTGATGGAGCTCACTCAGGCTCCTCCTGAGGCCCTGCTCCTGGTCTCTTCACGGTTTTACCTCGAGCTGGGGAGGAGGGAAGGGAGCCCGCGTACGTTTGCATAGGGCCCTGACTGTGGGCGCTGTAGGTGGGCGATCGGCCCTAGCGGGTTCCAAAGGGAACGTGGAGGCTGGGGTCCTGCTTCCTGCTCGGGGACTCGGGGAGACACTTGTCACAGCTCCTGTCTGTCACTCCTTCCTCCTCGTCCCCAGCCCCGGGACAGAGACCAGATGCCACCACTCATCCCTCCCTGCCTCTCCCCCCCCTCCTCCTCCCTCCTCCTTCCCTCCTCCCCTCCCTCCTCCCTCCTCCGTCCTCCCTCCTCTGTCCTCCCTCCTCTGTCCTCCCTCCTCCTGCTCGTCCCTCCATCCTTCTCTCCTCCTTCCCACTAGGGATCAATGATGGCGAGTCCAGGCAGATCACTCCTGTCCTGCAGGAGTGAAAACTCTGGGTTTTTGGGGTTTTGGACCATTTCTTTACAAGACTGAACAATTGATGACTGACTGTTCTTCTTTTTTGAGTCGTTTGGTCTTCTCATTTGTCCAATTTACTTCCTTTTTAGAGTGCTTGTTTTTGTTGTTTTAGTGACGATATTTTGACATATTTTTCAAAAATTTTTCCCGTTTGGCTTTTAAATGGGCGCTATACACGTATGCACAAAATTTAAAAACTTCCGGTGGGTTCATAGTGAAAAGACTCCTCCCTTCCCCTTCCCCCACCACCCACTGCCTCTCTCTACGGGGCAGCTGCTGAGACAAGACACTGTGTATCCTGCCCGAGGGATTGGTGGGTACACAGATGGTGTATACGTATGCATGTATACACGCGGTGTGTGTATATGTGCACTTACATGTCATCTTTCTGTGCATGCGTGTGTATATGGGATGTATATGTATATATGTCTATATATACATAAGCATATGTAGATATGTATAATACGATAAATATTACAGACTTTGCTATATATAAAATATATACACGTATATTTTAAAGATACCACCTCTTCATCCATTCATCCCTCAACAGACACTGGGGCTATTTCCACACCTCAGCTGTTGTGAATAACGCTGCCGTGAGCATGGGGAGGCCGGTGTCTCTCCCAGATACTGATTTTGCTTCCATCAGTGGTGTACCCAGAATTGGGGTTTCTAGATCATACGGTAGATCTATTTTTAATTTTCTGAGACACCTCCGCAGTTTTCCACAATGACTACCAACTTACAAGCCCACCAACAGTCACGAGGGGTCCCTTTTCTCCACATCCTTGCTAACACTTGTTACCTCTTGTCTTTTTTGATAAAAGCCATCCTGACAGTTGTGAGGTGAAACCTGGTGACTCGTGACAGGGAACACCTTCTCATGTATCTGTCGGCCATTTGTATGTCGCTGGGAAAGTGTCTCTTCAGGTCTTTTGCCCATTTCAAAATCAGGCTATTTGGTTTTTTGTTTTGTTTTGCCAGTAAGTTATATGCTTTCCTTATATTTTTTTGGATATTAGCCCCTGATCACATGTACGGTGTGCAAATATCTCCTGTTCTGTAGATTGCTTTTCTGTTTTATCGATTGTTTCTTTCATCCGCAGAAGCCTTTGGGTTGATGCAGCCCCAATTGTTATCTTTGCTTTTGTTGTCTGTGCTTTTGGTGTCATGTCCAAAAAATCACTGTCGGGACCAGCATCCAGGACTTTTTCCGTATGCGCACTTTCTTCTAGGAGCTTTATGGTTTCTGACGCTACCTATAAGTCTTCAATCCATTTCAAGTTAACTTCTGTGAGCGGTATAAAGTCGGAGTCCAGTCTTGCTCTTATGCGTCGTGGACATCCAGTTTCCCCGGCACCATTTATTGAAGAAACTGTCTTTTCCCCGTTGTGCGTTCTTGGGGCTCTTGTCGGAAATTAGTTGATCGTGGATGTGTGGGTCCATTTCTGGGTTCTATACTCTGTTCCATTGGTCTATGTGTCTGTTTTTATGCCAGTACCATACTGTTTTGATTGCTATTCCTTGTAGTAAAGTTTGGAATGAAGAAGCCCACTTTTCTCTGTCGAAGCATCTCTCTTGTTCATGTTGGTTTCTACAGTCTTTTACATATATTAGTCATTTGTAATATAAGTTGAAAATATTTTTTCGGTTTTACTTATTTTGTCTTCTTAAGCAGTCTTTCTGTCATGCAGAGCTTTCTATACCTAATTAGTTAAATATACTTTTTATATGTAGATCACCAATCTATTTAGAATTTGCTTGATGTAAGGTGGTGAATTATATTTCAATTTTAATTCTCCACCCAGATGACTACTAGTCGTCCCAACCATTTATTATATCCTCTTGTTAGATTGACCCTTGTGTCATGTACTGCTCTCCTTTGTCTCTTATTACAGCCTTTGTTTTAAAGTCTATCTTGTCTGATATAAGTATGTTTACTCCGGCTTTCTTTTGGTTTCTGTTTGTACGGAATATTTTTCCACTCCTTCACTTTCAGTCTTGTATATCTTATGTCTGAAGAAATCTCTTATAAGCAGCACACATATGGGTGGTTTTTTGTTTTGTTTTTTTGTTTTTTATCCATTTGGCCACTCTGTGTCTTTTGATTGGAGAATTTAGTCCATTTATATTTAGAGTAATTATTGGTGGGTACGTACTTAATATATCCTTTTTGTTCATCGTTTTCTCAATTTTTTTTGGTTCCTCTTTCCCTTCTTCTCTTGCTCTCTTCCTTTGCGGTTTGAAGAATGTCTTTATTAGTATACATAGACCATTTTCTCATTATCAGAATCTACTATAGATTTTTGCTTGGTGGTTGCCATGAGGCTTACATATGACGACTTATAGTTATAATAGTCTATCTTAAGTAGATAATAACTTAAGTTTGAAAGCATTCCAAAGCTCTGCGTGTTTTTGTTCTCCCTCCCACATTTTATGTGTTTTATGTCACATTTTACATCTTTTTGTCTTGTGTATTCCTTAATTAATTATTGTAGTTACAGTTATTTTAACTACTTTTTTCTTTCAACATTCATACTAGTTTTATAAGTGATCCATCCACTACCTTTACTATATATTTACTTTTACTAATGAGATTTATGCTTTCATATATTTCCTTTTCTTGATTAGTACCCTTTCTTTTTAGTTTATAGAGGTCCCTTTAACACTTCTTGTAAGGCTGGTTTAGTAGTGATTCCCTCCATTAGCTTTTGCTTCTCTGGAATCTCTTTATCTGTCCTTCAGTTATGGTAACTTCACTGGGTAGCCTATTTTTCGTTTGGAAATTTTTTTCTTTTGGTACTTTGGATGTATTATGCCCCTCCCTTATGCCTTGCTAAGTTTCCGCTGCAAAATCTGCTTATAGTCTTATGGGGCTTTCTTTGTATATAACACATTGTTTTCCTCTTTCTGCTTTTAAGTGTCTATCCTTGTCTTAAACTTTTGCCACTTTAATTATAACGTGTCACAGTGTGGTCTCCTTGGGTTCATCTTACATGGGACACTCTTGGCTTCCTGGATGTGTGTTTCCTTCCCCAGTCAAGGAATTTCTCAGCCATTATTTCTTCAGATAAGTTCCCTGCCCTCTCTCTTCTTCTGGGAATCCTAAAATGCAAATATTAGTCTGCTTGATATTGTCCCATAATTTCCTTAAGATATCTTCATTTTTTTTCATTCTTTTTTCTTTTCGTTTCTCTGTTTGGATAAGTTCCACTGCTTTGTCGAGTTGACTGATGGTTTCTTCTCCTTCACCTGCTCTGTTGCTGAACCCTTAGTGTACGTTTCGGCTCGGTTACAGTATCCTTCACTCTGTGACTTCTCTTCGGAACGTCCTTATATTTTCTATCTGTATCTTCTTTCTCCAGTTCAGTGAACATGGTTATGACCAGTACTTTGAACTTTCGTCAGGTAAATTACTTATCTCTGTGTTATTAAAGTTTTCTTAGATTTTGTCTAACTCTTTTGATTCTTCTTTTGTTTTATTCTTTTTTCATGACTCTGCGTGTTGGCTTCTGTGCAGTACGTGAAGCAGTCACTTGTCCCAGTCCTGAAGGGCTGGCCTTGTGCAGGAGATGAGCCTTACCGCTCAACCCTGCCCCAGCTCTCGTTGGTCTCCCAGGCCTTTGTGACGGTCCAAGGAGCCTGTCTTATTCTTACTCGCTCCCAGTTGGTGAGGGTGTGCCAGGACCAGTCAGTGCCCCACAGGGGAGGATCTCAGTCAGCACCTAGGTTCGGCCTGATAGGACGCTGCCCTCAGGCAGCAGCTTTTAAAGACTGCAGCTCTATATAGTCCAGTGGGATTGCAAGTGTGAGCCCTGGTGACCCCCAGGAGCCGGGTGTGGGCAGCAGTCACGAAACTCGGTGCTCCAGCAAGTGTACAGGCTCCTTCCGGGGAGATCCTCGTGAGCTGTAGCAAGGCAGAGGTAACCGCCCCCCCCACCCCCACATTCCCTGGCAGCACCTCTGTAGTCTCTACATAGCCACATGCAGACGTGTGCCAACTCAGGAGCCTGCCCCTGAGCCCGAAGCCCCAGGACTAGCAAGTAGGTGTCTTTCTCAGATAGCCTGGGGGGCAGGGGTTTCAGTCTGGCCATGGTGAGGTGCCCTAGGGTGGCAGCATGCCAAGGTCTGTCCTTCCAACTGTTACATCCCAGGGGACCGAGGAGCACAATCCCCCCTCCCCCCGCCACCAGAGCCAGGCAATCAAAAGGTGTCCAACTACAGCTCGGTCACCAGACGTAGAAACGGCATCAGATGTGGGTAGAAGCTTCTCTCTGGCAGATACTGGTACCCTGGAGCCCAGAAGAAAGGGACACAGAGGTGGCACCTGCCAATGAAATAAAAGGAAAAGAAGAAGGAAAAGAAAAAAAGAAAGAAAAAGGAAAGTCGGCACCCCTGGCTTTAGCCCAGTGTGGGGAGGGCAGAAAGGGGGCACCCACCAGCTCTGACCCCTGAGAGGACCCTGGCAGGCCCCTGCCCCTCACACCAACGCTTTAAAATTAGGAAACGAGTCTTTTTCACGTGAAGTCTGGGCCCTGGCCGGTGAGCGTGTGCGGCCCGTCGGCAGCCCCGCCTCCGCTCGCCTGCGGGTCTCGTGTGGCCCTGGTGGTCTTGAAAGACGAACATTTTGGATCTCCTCCCTCGGATGCCATTCTTAAAAGTTGGGGTGGCCAGTGCGGGGTGTGAAGCCGTCACTCCTGGGGGGGAAGCTGCGGGATTTGACTTCCCTCCTGCTCGTGGGCCGCCTCAGGAGTGGGTTTTGTGGCAGGACTGGCCTTAGCCTCTCCTGGCTGCTTCGATGAGTTGCCCTCATGTTTGCCTGGTGTGAAGGGGTCGCTTTGGCAGTTTAAGGTTGTTTTCAGGGGAGATTCGCTGTGTCCTGGGAGGGCGAGGGCTCAGGGTCCTCCTGGTCTCCGTCTCGAATCAGGACACTGGCACATTCTATCTTGTCGCTCAGGAAACTGAGCACTTTCCCCATCTCCACTCTTCCGTCACGTCCTCCGCTTACGTTTCCCGGTTTTACTCCGGAAGTTCCGCGGCTCGCTTGCCCCGTTCCTGAGAACGACTGCCGATGCCGTGTGAGCCTTCTCTCGACTGGAAGACCCTCCCTCCTCTCTTGCCTTTGAGGAGAGGACTCTTACTACAGCCCTGCTACTGACGTGAGCGACCCCAGAGGTGGGTGGGATCTCAGAGCCCACGTTTCTGGCCCTTTCTCCTGTGTCCCGTTGAGATGAACAAGGTGTGTCCCCTGCCCTGGCTCGTGTCCGTGGTGACAGGACACATCTTGTTTGTGTGTTTGCTTGTTTCTGCAGTATTGCTTCGGTTTCCTGACGGGTCAGTTTGGTAACTGTTTTCACTGCCTGCCGTCTTCAAAGTTGTGGCCTGGGGAGGCTCACGACGCTCTATACGGGCCGTCGGTACCGCTGCGGGCAGAAGGTGTCCCCGGGGGCTCGGGAGCAGGCGCTGGGGCGCCCCTGGGGATACACCTTAAAGCATCTTTCATCCAAGTCAAATCTATCAGCATGCAGTTTAAAGCGTTATTGTTTCGTTTCCTCCTTATTGTAACTAGATATCCACCGTTGGTCCTCAATTTGAATAATCACTTGTTTTTCCTGATTAGATAAGTTTTGTCTAATTTGTGGGGTTAATGAAAAAAGCAGCCTCTGGATGAACTTATTAACTTTGCTTTTTTTTTTTTTAACTGATTATTCATCGTTGTTCATATTACTTTTTCTCCTCTTTTCCTTAGTGTTTCCCCTGTCTCTCATCTACGACTTAAGTATTTAATTCTTTATTTATATCTTTATTCTTTACTTTGTAGTCATAAATGCATATCATGTAATGACTCGTTTTTATTATTGCTGAAGTGTGGCTACACACCATTCTCAGTTTAGTTTTATGAGCATTTCGTAATCGTTAATTTTTATTTTATTTTAATTCCAGTGTAGTTGCCAGCTAGTGTTATAATTCCTATTCAGATCTTTTTCTTTCACCTTTTAGTTATTATGGTCCTGCTTGCTTAAGATTGTCAAGTGATTGGATTTAAAATTTTTTAATGTTTATTTTTGAGAGAGAGAGAGAGTGTTGTATGAGCAGGGGAGGGGCGGAGAGAGAGGGAGACACACAATCCAAAGCAGGCTCCGGGCTCTGAGCTGTTGGCACAGAGCCCAACACGGGGCTCGAACCCACGGACTATGAGATCATGACCTGAGCTGCAGTCGGACACTCAGCCAACTGAGCCACCCAGGCGCCCCTCAAGTGATTGGATTTAAAAAATCTTTTATTAGGCTTGGAAATTGAGTGCCTACAGTTTCTACTTGGGCAAGTTCCTTGTTAAAATGTTCTTTGTAGCTCAACACAGACCATGTCCTACACAGAAAAAAGGTGTAAGGTTTGTGGAACCTAGATGATAGCATAAATTCGTTAAATCGACCTAAGTGATTCTGTTACTCAGCTTCTCTGTCTTCCTTCCTGTGTGTTGGGGGCTCCTTGTCTGCGAAATGCTGAGGGAAGCGTGTTGGTCCTCTCACTGCTTTCTCTCTCGCATTTCTCCCTTGTCCCTGAAAACACACAGGTGCAGAGTTACTCGTCAGCAGTCAGCTTGCTGGAGGTTTGGGCCTCTGTAAATCAGACTTCAGAACAGAAACCCCTATTCCCACTGCTCCGCTGTCTCGCCCTTGAAGGCTGCCCTTTCTGGCGTTGGTGTTGCGGCCCCTGTCTGTCTTCACATTTTTCTGATGACCTTTGTCCAGTCTCGACTTGAGCAACTTAGCTGCTCGTGTTAAGATTACCGGGGTTCCCCAGCTCCCCGGAGCTTCGTGGTGGACGGTCGTGCACAAACCCCTACCTTCTTGTCTTCCGACGGGAACTAGGGGAGTAGCAGCCGCCTCCAAGGGCGACGGAGCACCCCGCGGGCTCGCGCACGCCGGACGCTCAGCACAGTCTTGTCGGCGGTGTGCTGCCGCGGGGCTTGAGCCCACACACCGTGAGATCGTGACCTGAGCCGAAGGCGGCCGCTCCGCCGACAGACTCCGCCAGGCGCCGTGTTTATGAGCGATCTCGTGCCGAGCAGGAGGTTGCTCTGGCCTGAATGTTTGTGTCCCCGCCGGCTGTATGGAATCCTAACCTGGGGGTGCTGGGCGGTGAGGCCCTTGGGAAGTGGCCGCGTCATGAGCGTGGAGTCCCACGGATGGGAGGAGCGCCCTTACCGAGGGGACCCCACAGAGCCCCCAGCCGTCCTCACGTGCGGACGCGGCAAGAAGGGGGCTGTCTGTGAGCCAGGCAGGCGGTTCTCACCAGATGCTGGGGCTGCTGGCGCCTGAGTGTGGATTCTGGCCTCGAGAAGCCTGTGAACTGAACGTCGTGAGTGGACTCAGGCAGGGGTGGGGGCGGCGTTCCCGCTCAGACACCCCACGCCACCGTGACGGGCCCAACACGAGGCCAAGGGGCCTCCGGGCATCAAGGTCAAGAGTGGGCTTGGCGGCCAGCCTGCGCCCCCCCCCCCGCCTCCTCCCATGAGCCCCAGACTGGCTCTGCGGCCTCTGTCTCCATGCCCTCGTCTCTGAAATGGGGGCACCGGCACCCCTGCCGCGTCAGGCCTGTTGTGAGGATCGAGCGTACCGCCCACGCAGGCCGCTCCTCACACTGTCCCCCGCGTCCCCCCAGCTCTGGCCCGGGACCCTGGAGCCTCACACACGCTAATTGCCCTTAACTCACTGTGGACAGGAGCGGTTCAGAGTAAGCTCTGTGTCCCGGCACGGTGCTGTCTCCTGCAGGAGGCCCAGTAACTCCGGGGGCGGTGGGGGCGTCAGCATAGCAATTACAGGGCCCCGTAAACAGTAATTTGCTGCCAGCTTAAAATAATGGAATGATGGTTCCAGAGAAGGGGCGGGGACGTAACGGCCACGCTCTGTCCCTGGACCGCAGGACGGGGGAGGCCCGGGGGGAGGAGGATGGGTGCCGTGGAGAGATTCTGGGCTGCGTCTGAGCTGGGTCCACGCGCAAGCACACGGCACCAGGGGGGCGCGGGGGCATTTCCTGGCCACGTCGGGCCCTCCACTTCCCAGCAGCTCCCCAGCCTGCTCGTATCGCCGTGGGCACGCTCCTGCCCCTTCCCCAGGGAGCCCGTCCCTCCCGGCTGGCCCGCTCAGCCCCCTGCTCTGCATGGAGCTCCGTCCCTGCTCCCTCCCCAGTGCCACACGGTGCCCCATGCACGGTGGCATCGGGCACGCTGATGGATGGCGGGTCAGTAACACAATCACATAATGAAGCCGGCGTCCCACCCACCATGGCTGCGAGCGCCCCTTTCCCGCTGAAACCCTCATTAGTCTTTGAAGATGAGGAGAAACCAGAGTGATTTGTCTTTTGGAGGCTCACAATACAGGTTCCTCTCCAGGCATCCAAGGGACCAGAAGGGACCGGGCTTGTGATGACAGAACGGGAGGGGGGGACAAGAAGGAAAGGGGGCAGGAACCCGGTGAGAACAGCCTCACTGCCCAGATGTCAGGCCGGCTGGAGTCAAGCCCATTAATCTTGTTCTATCGCAAGATTCCAAGTCGCCCTGCTCTGGCGGCCACGGAGTTGATGGATGGGTTTTCCCGCGTCCGCCCCGCGCCGCGGCTGCCCGGGAAACCAGAGCTCAGATGAACAGGGCGAGGAGATTAAAATGCCTTTCGAGGTTTTTCAGTAAGGGCTGCTGGAGAAAGACGGGGCATCGGGGGCTGTCGGTTACTTGTTTACGCTGCGTTTTCACTGCATTTTTTATAAGCAAATCAAAGAAGCTTCAGAGTGAAGCCTTCCCCCTTAACCCTCAGCGACTCCCGCCCCTGCGACTAGAGTGGCCACAGCCGCCAGGCTGTGGTTCTGTTTGACTTTTTGTTGATGAAGTAGGTGAGAGCCGGTCATGCCTGGCTGTTTTAATCTGCAATTCTTTGATCACTGGGGGGCCTAAACCTTTTCCCGTAGGTCAGGCTTCTCATCAGATTTCTTCTTTTGTAAATCGCCATTTACCGTGTGCCCCTAGTGTAATGAACAGTTCCATCCAGCCACCCTGGGTTCATCGGGGACCTCCTGCGCGCTGGGCACACTCAGCACTGGTGTGCAGGTGCCCGTGCTTCCGCTTCCTCACACGGAAGCGGCTGTGGCAGAGAGAGGGGGGCAGAGGGAGAGAGGGAGGGAGAGGGAGGGAGGTCCAAACCAAAACACCACCCACTGCAACCTGGCTGATAAGGCTATTTTCCCAGAATATTTTCTCCGTTTTTTTTTTTGTGATTTTTGTTACTTTTGGAGACCATAGAGATAATTCTGGTTTTTTAATCGATCTTATCCTTTATGGGTTTATTCCCCCTTTCATTTCTTAAATGTTTATTTCTGTTTTATTTTCATTTCTTGTGCTCAAATTTTTAAAACTCTCAAATCCAGCTGATTTATCGTGTGGCTGATGTGCCCGAATCACAGGTCTTCTTTCTTTTCCTAAATTACTTCGATTCTGCAAACATTAAACAACAAAACCCCTTTCTCCGTGGTATTTGTAGCTCTTTTGTTTGTTGTATAGAAAATCACACACACACCTGCACACACACATTATGTGATGTGTTATTTCTTGTGCCAATGCTATATAGTCCTTTATTATTGTCCGTTTCGCATAAATCTCGACAACCGGCAGAGCTAATACGTCCCAGAATTTCCTTACAGTCGATCTCATGTATTATTTATTTATTTATTTTTATGAAATGATAGTCAATCTGTAGGTTTATTTAGGTAAGCCAGTATGTTTATAATATAACTCGGATACCATTCACGAATATAATGTTTTTCCTCTTACACAGATTTTCTTTTAGTGTGTCCAGAAGTCTTATATTTTCTTTATAAAGATCACTCTCACAAAGTGTTGATACATTTAATATAATTTGTGTGTTTGGCTGTAATTTAGATGGGGTTTCTTTTTAAATCTGTTTTTTAGTTAGCCGTTGCCCGTGCGCAAGGAAGTTCCTGTCTCCTTTTATATATTTGCACCTGGTCAGTTTGGTACGTGAAACAGTCACTTCTAAGGGCGTCCAGTCCACACGTTCTGCTCCTGTCGGTGGGCGGTCAGAGTATCTATACTTGATGGTACTTTGTCTCTTCCCGATTTAATCACTAGCTCTCTCTTCTTTCTTATGCTGTTTCAAGACCCTGTGAAATAAAAATGGCGACCGAGACCATCTGTGTCCCTGGGTCGAGAAGGAATGTCTGTACACTGTCACACTGAGACTAGGACGTTTTATTGTAACACCGCCAACCTTCGCTGGTGCCTGTTATGTACCCGGCAGTGCTCTGTGAGCCTTCGTCGGGCTGCTTCCTACCGTGCTCGCGTGCCAGCTCTCTCCTCTCCACGTGCAGGGCGAGCCCGCCAGGCCCAGAGAGGCCGTGCTGTTCACGGGGGCAGTTGACGCAGAGGCAGGCCCGGGGCCTGGTGTCTGGCTCCGCCTGGCTCTTCCGCTGCTGAGGGGCGCGCTTGCGTTCCCATCAGGAAGCCCAGTCCGTCAGGCCTGGATGTTGGACTTACTTGATCAGCCTCCTTTCCGACGACCATGAGATTTCTCCTGCTTGGTCTAACACTGACTTTAGAATAGATTTCTTCTTCCTGATGCTTTGTCCTCACATTCACAGGGTAACCCTTGTTTTGTTTCTGGAATATTCTGTTAATGAGTTGGATAGTTTGCACTTTGAGATTTTTTAATATGCGCAACAGTGCTCGGTTTAGTCCAGACTCTTTCCGGTTATGTGATTTCCTTTAAAAGTTTCCTCCCTCAGGGGTGCCTGGGTGGTTCAGTCCGTTGAGCGTCCAACTTGGCTCAGGTCACGATCTCACGGTTCGTGAGTTCAAGCCCCGCGTCGGGCTCTGTGCTGACAGCTCAGAGCCTGGACCCTGCTTCGGATTCTGTGTCTCCCTCTCTCTCTGCCCCTCGCCTGCTCATGCTCTGTCTCTCTCTCTCAAAAAAAAAAACATAAAAAAATTTTTTTCTAATAAAACAAAGAGCTCTTCCCTTGCACCCCCAGTCCCACCCCCTCTCCGGCTCCCGGAAAACACCATTTTCATGACTTTCTTCCCCTTCCGAGTGTTTATATACGTGTGAAGCTGCTTGCCACCCATAGAAGGCAGAGAGGGAGCAGCAAACCTGGGACCTGGGGCCTGGGCTTGAGGCCAGCCCCCTTCTCCCAGCTGGGCGACAATCCCAAGGATGCTGGGCCCCCGTGTCCTCACGAGGAGGAGGAGGAAGTTCGACTGGGTCTTTTCGGAGGCTCCCACCTTTGCCGGGCACGGCGCCCCTCGCTACAGGCAAACCACAGTGACCGCTGAGAAGCAGCAAGAGTGACTGGAGATGCCATGAGGACTCGCTCCCCCTCGGACGGCGACAGACACAGGCTGGGCCTCCCAGGTCCTCGGAGCGCGCGGGGCTGGCCCCCCGGGGGCCGGAGTCCAGAGAAGAGGAGGCCGGAGCCTCGGCCTGCTCTGCAGGCCTCCCTCCGGTGTCTCTGGGCCCCGGGCTCCCTCGGCTCCTCGCCCCTGCCCCGTCCGGGTGAGTCAGTGCCCGAGCGTCCCTGCCACCTCAGAGCACTGGGGGGGGAGAGGGCCACAGAGACGGAGGCGTGGCCTAGACAGACCCTCTCGCTCCGCAGGGGAAGCCGCACACGGGATAACGAGGTGGTACGGTGGCCGATGAGTTTAAGGCAGTGATTGCAACTTAATGCTCGCCGACAGAGCAGTTTCAAGTACTCGTGACACGAACGGCTTCCGCTCCTCTGGGAGTTCTCCGGAGAGCAAGAGGTCGCTCTGTGCTTTACCCCGAGACGTCCCATTTCAGAGCACAGGGGGTCTCTGAGGCCTCGGCTTCCCGACAGCAGATCCACGTCTTCCTCTTCATCGTCCGCCGCTGCCTTTGCCTCTCCGCGGAGGAGAGCGAGAGCCCCCTCCCCGCTGGGAGGGACCCCCTCAAAGGGGAGGCGGCCGGGAAGCGCAGCACACGGCTCCTCCTGGCGGGAGGCGACGGGAGCCCGGGGCTTAGCGCCCGCGTGAGGACCAGCGTTTGGAGTCATCCATACACCTTGCGAGGGAGAGAGGGTGTAGGGCCCTCAGCACCCGGGCTTCTGAAGCCGCTCCCTGGGGTACTGGCAGCCGGGAGCACTGCGCTGGGGGCAGGGGGTCCCACGGCCAGGTCACACTTCAAGTCAGCACAGCGGTTCAGCACCTGGGGCGAGCTTGTCTCTTAGTCCCTTCCAGGCACTGAGCACCTCCAGGGGGCGCGGAGCAGCCGGCAGTCAGCGGGAGCCGCGGGGCCACGCTCTTCTCCCGACGGCAGGGCTCCCTGCGCTCCGCGCCCCACTCTCTTGTCTCCGCCGCGGCGGCCGCCTTCTGGTCCCGGCAGACATTGGAGTTGTCTTCCCTTCTCCCCGGGCAGGCGCTGAGTGGGCAGTGAGATGCGCAGGGGAACGGCTCGGGCCATCGCGGTGTGCGAGTCTGCCGGACACAGAGCCTTCCTCGTTCCCTCAGCGAGAACCGGGCTCTGTGCCGGCGCTCAGAACCCAAAGGTGGGGGGACAGAAGGCCCCGCTGGCCTTCGTAAGAGCGCACAGTCTCAACGGGGCCGCGTGAACAAAGGGTGAAACACCGAGTGATTGCAGTAGGAACCTGGAACCGTGGGTGTGAAACGATTGAAGCCTAACATTCCAACCAGGTCGACCAGATGGCCAGATACTGGCCTGCTACAGGCCCTCCTTGGACTGCGTGCCTGGGAACTGGGCTTTAGGACGGACCAGAAGCAAGAAGAAATTCTTCCTCTGAAGGGGCTGTAAAACCTCCCTCATCGGTCCAGCAGGAGGAACACAGCCACCAAAGGTCTGCGGGTACAGAGAGCCTGCGCTGATCCACGGACCGGCCGGCTGCGGCGAGATCGGGGCTAAGCTGGGACGCAGAGTAAGACTTACACAGAAGCGTTCCGAGGCAAGAGTCAGGAGTGGCGTGGGGGCGGGCCACCACGGGGCACGTGAGAAAGCCGCAGACCGGCCCAGCCTGCACGGTCCCCCGGCTGAGCGGGCCGCGGGCTCCCACCCGGGTCTTGATGTGTGCCCGTGGGCCACGGAAAAGGGGACGTGCCGCCGCCCTCGCGCTCCCCACGGACCATCCTCAGCTGCTCTGTTCCTGTTTTGTAGCTGTTCTAACTACGTCTGTTCCTTTGGGGGGGGGGGGCGGCGCACACGTGCAGTTGTCCTCTTGGTCTAGTTCTGACTGTAGAAGGCTGTCCGAACAGTGTCGTAGCTGGATGCCCCCCCCCGGACGTGCGCGCGGGATTAGGGCCATGGTGCCGCGTGGGAAACGGAACAACGGGCAAGGGTCCCCTGCGCCAGATTCTGCCGCGGCATCATTGACGCCCGTTTGTCTCTGACAGGTTACGTGCGGGGGTGCACCCGGCGGGGTAGGAGTCTGCCCGGGACAGTCCCTGGGGGGTCTCACCAGGGACGGAGCCCGGGGACTGACCTCGAGGAGCTCAGAGTGCAGGGAGATCCTACTGGGGCAGGTGGGAGCTTTCAGACCCAGCGGCTTTGAGGCAGGGCTTGTGGTGAGCGAGGTTTGACCAGGCGCAGGCGAGGGGAGCACCCTCCCGGCAGGGAGGCCGAGCAGGAGACGCGGGAAGGAGGCAGGAAGTGTGAGGGTTGACGGGAAAGCAGCACAGATGCGACGCCGTGGGAAACAGGGAGGGACAGACGTCTGCCTTGGAGACGTTTCCAGGCAGCTCAAGGTGAGCTCAAGGACAAGGAACTGAACTTCTTCTCCGAGACCACCGTCTATAATTTAGGGACCAGAGGACTCTGGTGTCAGGTGGTTCGTGCACAAAGCACACGGTGAGGTGCCCGGCACCTGGCGCACCCTGGCTGCCCAGCTAGCCGTGGTCTCGCGCCCTCTCTGCTCTGCGATCGTGAGGGAGGCGCCAGGCTGGGTCCCCGCCAGCTCAGCCACCGGGACTCCGCGGGACCCCAGGCTGCGGCCGTGGGAGGATCCGCTCCCCGCGCCCTGGCATGCGCCCGCCCTGACGGCGCCTCGCATACTTACAGGCTTGCGCTCATTCCCGGGCATGAAAAGTGCTGTGCTGGGTGGTAAGTCTCCTCTTTGGGCCAAGATTAGAAACCAAGCAAACCTTACAGACTGACTCGCATTAGGGCACTTCGCACCTCTGGTCTCGCTCGTGCTGCCCGGGCCGCTGTGCCGCCTGGCTCTTAGCTTCGTGGTCCTGAGCCAGTCCCTGGCCCCCTGTGGGCTTTTCCATGTTTAAAGGGGGGGCACTCCTCCCGATTCTGCAAGAGCCGTG
The DNA here is from genome assembly GCA_030068075.1 of Paguma larvata. NCBI lineage: Eukaryota > Metazoa > Chordata > Mammalia > Carnivora > Viverridae > Paguma > Paguma larvata. Next base: position 140,732,191 of record CM057827.1, read on the forward strand.
AGGGTCAGGACAGGGTGTTGGCGGGGAGGGGCTGCGAGAAACTGAAGTGCGCAGAAGTCAGCCGCTATCACCGTTACTGTTGTTACTACTGTTCCGGAATTTTCGAAAACCACATGAAAGCTCAGAGAGAGCTGACACAGTCGGTTTTCCATAAATTATTTCCAGGAAGTTATGGCATTTTTAGCTCAAAGACACAGGAAACTCTCAGCCGGCTTCTGAGAGCCAGCAAGTGGGTTTTAAAACACAAACTACAAACAGTGAAATTAGTCGATTTCTCGGTTCATCGAGTTGATTGACTCTCCCTCCAGAGCTGGCACAACTCGGTTTTGCTGCCAATGTGTCTGCTTCAAAGGCGGGCGAGGGTGGGGGCTGGGGTCCAAGTGGCAGGAGGTGCTGCGCTGGACGACACTTGTCACTCGGGCCTGTGGGCTGGACGGCGAGGCGGCAGTGAGGCCCAGGCCGATGGCAGGACAGCGGAGGTACTCGATGGCTCCCTGCCGCCCCCTCCATTCCACGGGGTTCATGGACCCCCAGCCGCCGCCCGTCACTCCCACCTACAACCAGCCGCTTCCAGGTCTGCAGAGAAGGGTCCCCGCGCTCCCCGGACCGCCCGCACACCCCAGAGGAAACCGACGTACCTGGACGGAGCCGCTGATGCTCCTCAGCCTCCCCACCTACAGGTTTGGGGGGAGGATGGGGGGGCGGAGGTCCCTAAGGGCCTTCCCAGGCCTGCTCCCCGGCCCCCCGTGCACGGTCAGCCAGGGCCCACGTAAACCTTCCCGCCGGACTTTCGGGGTGCACGTGGTCACGGCTGGGTTCTGCGGAAGCGGACTCTGACACGGAGTCCGGGAGGCAAGCTGTTTATTAGGGGTTAACGCCTGCAGATCGGAGAGGAAGAGACAGGCTCGGCGAAGCCCTGGTCAGGCCGGTGGGGGCCGTGGACAGAGGACATATCAGAGGTGGCCGCGGTGGGCGGAAACGGCCTGGCCTGCTCGCCCTCTCCACACCACTCACCAGAAGTGCGTTGTTCTGGGGAAGACGGGGAGTCTTGCTCCACTGAGGATAACCCCGAATGCTGATGGTGGAGGCTGTCTGCTGGCAGAGGCTCTGTCTGACGGTGGAGTATGTCTGCTGGCAGAGGCTCTATCTGACGGTGGAGGCTGTCTGATGGCAGTGGCCGTCGGACGTCAGAGGCTCCATCTGAATGGCGGAGGCTCTGTCTGACAGTGGAGGCTGTCTGATGGTGGAGGCTCTGATGGTGGAGACTGTCTGATGGTGGAGGCTGTCCGATGGCAGAGGCTCTATCTGATGGCGGAGGCTCTGTCTGACAGTGGAGGCTGTCTGATGGTGGAGGCTCTGTCTGACGGTGGAGACTGTCTGACAGCGGAGGCTGCCTGTCTGACGGTAGAGGCTGTCTGACGGTGGAGGCTACCTGTCTGATGGCCTCCGTCCCACAGTTGGCCACAGAGCCTTCCTCGAAGGGGCCTGGGCAGCGCATCTGCATGTCTACCGTCTGTGCTCCTCAGAGGCGCGGCTTCATACTCCCGCAGGGGCCGCTCAGCCAGGGTCCCGGCGGCCTCCCCTCCTCAGATGCTGGGAGCGGGGCACCAGCGGGGTCAGACGCAGCCGGTCTCCAGGCCACAGTTCATACGCCTCGACTCCTTTCTCCACTACGGTCCCCGTCCTTTACCTACCCCTGGCCTCCCTGCCTTCCTGGTGAGGGGACCAGACTCGCACCCCCGAAGCTGTGGAGTCCTCGTCACTGTGGCCGTCTCAGGCTGGCATCGTTGTAACTCATCTATTTACTAGCTCGGATGGGCAGGGGGTGTCTGGAGAGACCTGAGGGAGTCACAGAGGTTCTACACGGGTCTCCACACCCCCATCGTGAAACTTGAACTTGCCCCAGGGTCGGTCTTTCCTGCCAAGGGGGTGGCCCCTTCCTGCCTGCTGGCCCCCAGGAAGAAGTCACGGCGCCCAGGCAGCAGCCCCAACACGTTCTCCAGTGACACTGCTGCCGTGTCCCCTAGAGAAAGTGTATGCTGTCTGGGGACTGGGACCTCTAGCCCTTCGGAGCCCAGGGTGGTGGAGACGGGAAATACAGAGTCCACCCGGGGTTACCACTCCATGGTAAGTGGAGACCCTCCTCTCCTGCCCCGTGGGTCCTGGACCTCTGCGCTCCTGCCCTTGGGGACACAGATCCATGTGAAGATCTGGTCCCGTGCGTGTACTCCGTGCTGGGGACCCCCGTCCTACCCCTGCCTGGCGTCTGACGGAGGCTTCACGGTGGGCTCTCCGACTGGCAGCTTCGGGGCTGCAGGACGCAGGTGACCGGAGGGTCTCCCGGCCACCGGTCCGCTCCCACGACTCCTGTGCGAAGCTCAACCAGGAGAAGCCCACCGCGCGTGGTACTTCTGTCCTCACGGCCACAGGAGCGGGTTGGGATGACTCATCTCTTCCTTCGGAAGAGCCGTCCCAGCCCACGCCTGCCCGCTGGGCCCCGCAGACCGTGTGGATGCGGCAGGACCCTGAGTCTTCACGCCGTTTCTCTCCAACCCTCTGGGGGCGCGTGCAATCGTCCCCTCCTGCTCCTCCATCGCGATGAACCCATGCTGTTGACATGAGGGGCGGTGTGTGTGACACAGGACGTCCAGCCGGTCTAGGTCTCTTCCGGTCACATCAGGACAGGACGGGCGACGGGAGAGTTCGGTGTCTCTAGGTGCGCATGGTCGCCTTTGCCAGGCGGACGCACACTGCCTCCGATCCTCCTTCCCGATCAGGACGGAAAGAGCACTCGCCAGATGGAAGACCACTTGCACCTCCCGGAAGCTGGGTTCTGGGCCAGAACACCTCCATCATAACAGGAGCCGTGGCTGCAGTCGGGTTCTGACCTGGCGAGCTTGCCGCTGTCCCCAGCCGCCCCTGGGACTGTGTGCTCTCTGCAGGTGCCAGAGGTACCAACTACCTGGGGACACGGAGAGGACGGCCACCTCTGCCTGCTTTCCATCCCCGAGGGCAGCGGTTTCTTCTGCCATCTTCCCAGAGACGTCACTTGATTCCTGATGTACCGTCCTGTCCAGGGGAGGGTAACCTCAGAAGCCTCCATCTGGCCTGTCCACGAGACGGCCAGTGCCCCACGGGCCAAGGACCCAACGTGCCGGTTGTCTGAACTGCCAAGCATGTCAGGGAAGTCGGGAAAGGGACCGCTGTGCAGGTGTGTGGCTGCCGAGGACCCTCGGGAGGCTGCTCCAGGGGCGGCCCCCCCCCCCCGCGGCCCTCACATCGCTGCACCCCAGAAGCGGGGCCGCCCTGGCATTTGGATCTCTGGCTGTCACTGTCGGCCGTGACGAACCACTCGGGAAGTACCTGGTCATCCTCCTTCCTGAGTGGCCGACGGTCCTTCTGTGAAGGGCTGGGTGACTCTTTGGCGTGTGTGTTTGGCCAGAACGATGCAGCTTCCTTCCTCCTGAAGACCCAGCCACCTGCGCAATCAGTGACTTGCCGTGTGAACTTGGACTCCGCCAGAGACCAGTCGCGGGCTGGTGATGTTGTACTGGGGCACCTTCCATGGCCTGCTGGTCATCGGACTTCTGCTGCTACCAGCCGGCCAGTCTCCCGTCCACGGCCCATCCGTTCGGCTCTGAGGAGCTCCCTGGCCGCCACAGTCCCTTTGCTTCCGTCCTGTGCCTGCTGGTCGTTACGGTAACTGCAAGGCCTTGGTTCTGGGCACTTAACCGCCTACACCTGTGTGGCTCCAGGGTCCAGTCACCCCACGAGCCGCATTGTGTAAGAGCCTCTCGGCCATCAGCCTGGCCGGCGGAGGAGGCCCTCGTGGGACAGTGCGGCGGGGCACCCGTCCGAACGGTTCGGTGCAGCGTGACGGCCGGGTCTCCCAGGCAGCGTGGGCAGAGGGTGAGGCAGGCGTGCAGCGCGGGCTGGACGAAGTCTCTGCCGGTCCCGTGGGGTGCCGTGGGGCAGGGAGTGGCCTCAGGGCCCCGCTTCCCTTGGGTCAGCGTGTCCGCCCTCGTCCCACCGCCCCACTCAGTGTCCAGACGGAGCCTGCACAGGGAGGGGGTCTTGGGCACAGGGCTGCGGGTGCCTGGCCCTCCCGAGGTTGGGTAGGGCCCCCTGGAAACATCAGGGTGCCCCATCTCCGTGTGTCCCACAGACCCCTGTGGCCCGTGTTCCTGACAGGCCCCTCTGAGACATGGCGGTAACGCCTCTGTCAGCCATTCCCCTGCCGTGGCCACCGTGCGGGAAATGCGTGTGAGGTCTGGTCCGCGGCCCTGAAGGCTTTGGGCCCCAGCGACACGGCCGGGGTACCTGCAGATGTAACAGGGCTTTGAGTTCTGGGAGATGAGTCTGCAAAGTTCCTTCCGGCTCTGGGTCCAGCCTGAAGGCCAGAGCCTGGAGAGGGAGCAGAAGCCAGGCGGTGGGGGGGGCACCGACAGGCTGGGGGTGGGGGTGGTGACCTGTGGGCGGGGTGGAGTCAGGGAAGGATTCTGAACTCTGAACCCTGAACTCTGGGGTGCTGTGTCTGGAGGTGTGTTACCAGAAGGTTTCCCAGCAGCCCGGTGGAGGAGACAGGCATGGGGGCCCGTTCACGTGAGGGGGCTGAACTGGGGGCCTGGCCGGGGGTGGTGGGAGTGAGGGGGACGGCACGAGGACACCCGGGAGGTCAGGACACGCGGCCTGCCGGCACCCAGAGGGCAGAGGCATCAACCCCGCGGTCCGGTCCGTGTCCGGATCCGCTGTCCGACGGAGCCGTTTCCCGAAGCGCGGCGGTGAGGCCGGGTCGGGGGAGGGTGCGGAAGGACGTCTGCATCTCAGTCACGGAATCAAACTCGGCGCTGGCAAACGGCCAGGGTCTTCCTCAGCCGCAGGTACCGCCTCTTCCCTGACCTTCTGCTCCGGGAACCCTGGGGTCTCCTGCCCCTCAAACCCCTGTGTGCCCCCAGATCGTGGGGTGTGAGCAGCGACAGAGACCCGGCGCCAAACCTGTGCGCGAGCTCTTCTGACGGCCGCGCCCGCGTCCCGGCTGGCCCTGCCCCGCCCTCTCCGGGAGCCCCTCCCCGCGGGGCGACCCCCGCGGCAGCACTGCGCACGCGCACGGGGGCCAAAGCCCGGCTCCCGCTCCCCCGCCGCGCAGGGCCTCGCTGTGGCGCTCCGAGGGGCAGCCAGCATGTCCTAGATCGTGGGACCCGTGTTCCGGCCCAGAACTCCCCGCCTAGTGGCCCCAAGTCTGCAACCGCTCTTGCCTGGACCCAGTTCTTTTCTGCCCCCTGGTTGGTGCCCCTCGAGGCTCGTGGGGGTGTTGGGGGGGTTCCATATGCAGCCGGGGGTATCCACGGGTGTATGCGCAAGGCCTTGCTTCGTACGGGAAGGACCGGACCTTCATTTGCACACTTGTTCGGAGCCTGCAAACTCGAGGGGCAGGCCGGCCGCAGAGCAGGCTTCACGTGTTCCACAGTAACTGTCATCTGGGGCTGGAGAATTCTTTTCTGGAGCCAGGGGGAGGGCTGTACTGCATGCCGTAGGCTGTTAGCGCACCCCTGGCTTCTCCCTGCCCGCTGCCAGCAACGCTGTCCCAGTCACACCATTTAAACCGTCTCTGGGGTGCCCGGGGGCTCGGCTGAGCATCCGACATGGGCTCAGGTCGTGATCTCGTGGTTCCTGAGTTCGAGCCCCGCATCGGGCTCTGTGCTGACGGCTCAGATCCTGGAGCCTCCTTCGGAGTCTGTGTCTTCCTCTCTCTCTGCCCCTCCCCTGCTCTCATTCTGTGTCTCTCTCCTTCAAAAATAAACATTTAAAATTTCAAAAATAATAATAATAATAAAGTGTCTCCACACATTAACAAATGCACCCTGGCTCGGCGGGAGAAAGGGAGGCGAGCTCCCCACCGGCTGAAACCCCCACCTGGAACAATTAGTTCCCAAGCTCTAGTTCAGTCAGACCCCAAATTTCTAGCTCAAAAAGACCTTTAGGACTTAGAGGGGAAAAATTATCAAAAAGAGAATTAAAACAATTTTAAATGTGTACATGATTCTAGTAAGCAGTTTCCTTTGGCATCCGCAGTTGGTAGGACAGAGAGTGGCAACGCTGTGTTTTCTGGTCCGGGAGCATTTGTGCCGAGGACGCCAGGAGCTGTGGCCCAGGGTTCCGGCGTGGCCCAGGACATCGGCTCAGTGTCGGTGCCGTGAACCGCTGCTCCGGGCCGTGTGCTCTGGGCTGAGTACCATGCGCCGAGCTGTGTGTGCCGCGCCTCGCGTGTCACGCCCTGTGCTCTGGGACTTGTGTGCCATGCCGTGCGCTCTGGGCTGAGTACCGCTGTGCTGTGTGTGCAGTGCCTCGCGTGTCATGATCTAAGCCCATCGTAGGTGCGTCGCAAACAGCAAGTGTGCCTCTGGGTTGAATCCATTTCTTTTAATGTTTATTTATTTTTGAGAGAGAGAGACAGAGTGTGAGTGGGGGAGGAGCAGAGAGAGAGGGAGACACAGAATCCGAAGCAGGCTCCAGGCTCTGAGCGGTCAGCACCGAGCCCGACACGGGGCTTGAACTCACAACCCATGATGTCATGACCTGAGCCAAAGTTGGACACTCAACCGACTGAGCCACCGGGTGCCCCTTTGTTAGCCTTTTCAAGGAACCCTTATTCGGCCCGGTCGTCTGTGTATAGATCTTTCCTCTGTTTCATTAGTTCCTGTTCTGTTCTTTACTCTTCCCTCTGGCCTGTGTTCTCCTGAGTAGCCGATTCCCTGCATCGAATTCATCCCCTTGTGCCCCGACACAGCTCTCCCACTCCTTCGTGTGTTTGGAAAAAACAAAGAATCAGAACTCTGACACACACGCACACACACGCGTGCGCACTTTACTGACTGTCGACAGGTTCGGGAGCATAGACTCCCTGCAGCTCCTCGCTGGCGGGCCCCTGGCGGCAGACCCCAGCTGCCATGTTGGGACTTTTCCAAAGTGATAACTCGGGGTGCTGAGTCAGCGGCCCGCCCCGCCGTGCCCTGCCGAGCAGCCGGCCCGCCCAGGGGAGCCAGCCTCGGCCCTGGGACCAGACCGTCCCCACTCTACTCGGGCACCAGAAGCAGGGCCTCAGGAGCCGAGCCTGCCGTGTCACACACGTGGGCTCAGCCCCAGAATAGTGCCCGACGGTTGCTCCGAATGCTGCCGGAGAATGTTCCTGAAAAGGGTCGTCATCCAAGGTCGGCATGCACCTTTAGGGGATCAACGCAGGACTTCAGCCAGCAGACCCTTGACCCACAGCGCGACCGCTGTGAAAGCGTAGCTCTTGCCCTGTCCTGGGACAAGTGTTCCCCTCGCCATGAGACGTCAGCTCTCTTCGGGGCCGATGTACTCCTGCTTTCCCTCTGCTTTCCCGACACGGAGCACCCGGGGCCACAGAGGTGGTCTTCTGTCCGGACGGCAGCTTGGCCAGAGGAGCTGAGATTCTCGAGTAACGAAGTCGTTTCTCGAAAGTTCCAGACTTGTGTGGTTTTCATGTCTTTCCTGGAGGCCGTCCCACCATCAAAGCTCGTGTCTCCTGGAGAAGTACCCGGTGCAGGACCCGTGGTCCCCCGACGGGGAGCGGAGGTGGGAAGCCCACCCACACCCCCGGCCCCGGACGTGTGTGGGAGGAAGAAGACAGTCGGGGCAGAGAAGCAGGTGGGGAAAACAGCTTCTCCCCCAGCTGACGTGAGCTCACCGGTGCTTCCCCGGAAGGTCCCGCGGCTCCTGGAGGGGAAGGACGGTGGCCAGCGTTTCCTGGTCCCCCTACCAGGTCACAGAAGCTGGCAGTTCATCTGGGAGGTGTAACCGGGCCGCAGGGAGGGCCGGTGCTGTGCGGTCGGGGCGCCGGGGCTCTGGACTCTGTGACCAACCTGGCCAGGAACTGGCTGCACACCCGAGCCAGACAGCAGGGGCCGCGTGGCCCCAGAGAGGGTTGAGCTGGAGTCAAGGGAGTAGAACTCGGGACCCAGACGGGACCCAGAGGGACAGGCTTCCTGTTCCGACGCCGGCTGGGCTCCTGTCCACCGGGAACAGCAGGTGCCACCAGAGAGACCGGAGAGCCGGCAGGCACCACGGGGCGTGGCCCGTGTGGACCCGAGGTCTTCCCCTTACTGCCGCTCACACTGGCCGCCTCCCCCTACGTCCAGACGCCATCTCAGGCGTGAGCGAGCTGGAAGGGATATAAAAGTGTTTATCCGAAAGGAGCTGAAGTCTCTGAAGAGACTGTTGTGAATTCTTAGATCAGACCAAGGTTCCTTAGATCGATTATGGTTCATAAAGCAGCCACGCTTTCTTGCAAATCCGTCGCTTCTAAACCTGCAAACCTGGCCCAGGTTCATGTGCAGATGCGACACTTTCGCTGCCAGAGGGAAGGCCACCACAGAGGGGGCCGAGTCTGAGCTGGGCTGTTTTCGCGGCCCTCCCGCAGGGATCGGAGGTGGGGGGGTGTGGAGTTCTTCCTTCTGGGGGAAGATAATTGGCCTGGAGATTGCTTTCCCCCAGTGCTGCCCCAGGGAGGTTCTTAGCAGCACAGAGGATAGCTCTTCAGGAATGCCCCAGGCCCTTAGAGCCTCCTTCCCCCACAGAGCTTGGGGCCCGGGGGAGGCTCCAGGCCGGCCATGGCTCTGACGGGGCAAGTCCGGAAGCTCTCCCGGGCTTCTGGTCTATCAGTGGGAATTGAGACATGTGTCCCCCTCGTGCCTCGTGGCTGCGGAAGGAGCTGCTGGCGGCAAACGGGGACAGGAAGGTGGCAAGCTCTGTGTTCATTCCGAGCCTGCAGAGGCTATCCTGTCCCCGAGGGTGTCAGTGACGGACAGAAGTGGCAAGCCATGCTTCCCTGCTTTTTTGCACCGGGAAGGCCCAGGGGGAAGAAAGTAGTCTTTGGAGCATGGCCTTGAAGCCAGGCTTTACAGAACATTCTGGAAAACATTTACAAAGCAGAAGCCTAATGTGAGCTTCCTGTTCCCGCACACTTGGCTGGAAGTCACTGGGTCATTCCTGTGACAGTCGGTTGCGGGGTTGACGTCAGCCCACGTGGCACCTGTTTTCAGTCAGAAAGAAGTCTCTCTTTCGTGGACAAATCGGAAAATAGCAGCTCCGGGACAGACAAATTAGCAAAAGGCAACCCCTGCGGGCAGGCATGGAGAGCAGGCCCCCACGTTCTCCCGTCGATGTCGCCTCCGCCGGGGGGCAAAGCCTGGCGGGCGGCAGGTGCCTGCTCTCTCCCCTGCGGCCTCTGATGCTGAGCACTGCCGGGCCACGGTCACCGGTTGGCAGGCGGACCCCTGCACGCGGTCTGGTCCGACCACCCCTACCCCCGTCTCGCGGTGGGAGCACTCAGCCCCAGAGTGGAGCCAGAGGGGAGCCGCTGGCCGGATGGCAGTCAGCAGAGCAGGAGCTGAGCATGCGGCCCTACCTCTGGCTCCCCCGCTCCGACCCCGGGCCATCCATGCACAGCGTGACGTCAGCAGGAGCAGGAGCAGCTGGGGGAGCGTCCGGGGGCTCCGGGCTGCCCCGAACCCCGATGTCGACAAAGCACAGGGACGTGTGGGAACAGAATCGCGGCTGCTGGCCGCCCTCCCCCGTGGGACCGGCGATGCCCTCACGTGGCACCACCCCGGGACTGATGGACTCCTTTGCAGGCCTTTCTGAGCACCGACTGTATACCTGGGACGCTGAGGGCAGGGGGCAGAGCCTCTGCCATCCATCACATGTGCATGGCGTGGACGTCCAGGGAGACGCATGAGGTGCGTGGGAGCATCGAGCAGGTGGTCGTGGTGGCCCGTGTGACAGCAGTGAGAGGGCAGCTCTCGGGCAGCAGGAGTCAGCAGAGAAGAGGCAGGCGTGCTGCCCGCTCCCTGTCTCCGTGCTCCCCTCCCCCCTCTAAAGCAGAGGAAGGAACGCTCACATCTCAGAATCAAGTTTGCTGAAGCCGTGGTCTAATTGGGCCCTGGGAGATTGGTTAAGTGGTACTTTGATTTCCCGGTATATCCGCCTGGATGGCGTTCTTTATTAGTGTTCAAGCCGCCTTCATTAATATGGGTTTCCTTCCCCCACCCCCCCGCCCGCCTGCCCCACCCCAGGCTGCCGAGCCCAGCCCCTCGTCTGCAGGGACTCGACTGCGGTTTCCCGTGCGGGGCGAGGCCCGGTCAGAAGACGTGGCTCCCAGCAACGCCGGTCCTCAGGGCAGCATCAGGCCCTCACGGGGGAAGCTGGTCCCCCACGTCAGGCTCTGCCCGGGCTGGGGCCTCAGTGACAAACCACTGCTTCTTACGCACCCTGCACTGCACGAGACACCACGTCCTGGACTGCTCGGCCCGGCGTGCAAAAGGAGATGAAGACCCAAGGGCCTGTTTACAGACGGGAAAAGTGAGGCTGAACAAGGTCAGAGAAGCGCCCGGGGTCGCACGGCTGGTAGGCGGCAGAGCCCAGACTACGGGTCGGGACGCTGCTCAGCCTGTTACAGGTGCGGACGAAGAGTAAGACAGAGAGCCGGGTGCCCCAGCCAGGACGGAGCAAGACCGCCGCAGCCCCATGGACGTGGGGGGGGGGCACCCCCAGCCCTCCCGGTGGAAAACCAGGGGAGACCGGGCCTATGGCAGGAACAAGTCGGGCTAACAGACGACGTTGGCTCAGGGACATAATTGTCCTCCTGGGGAGCGTTGGCCGTCCCAGATGCCGTGGACTGAAGTCTACCTCCCAAAATGATGCTGAGGTCCTAGCCCCTGGGCCCTGCGCCTGTGACCTTGTTTGGAAATCGGGTCTCTGCAGATGATCACGTAAAGACGGGGTCACTAGGGTGGGCCCTAATCCAGTGTGGCCGGTGTTCTTCTAGAAAGGAGAAAGTTGGACACAAACAGAGATGCTGTGTTCACAGGGCAGAGGTGGGGCAGGTGCCCCTGCCAGCTACAGAGCGCCACGGAGCACCACGGAGCACCACCGATCGCCACAGAGCACCACGGAGCACCACCGATCGCCACGGAGCGCCAGAAGCAGGAGACGGGCTGCAGACTCTCCCAGCGCTCGGAGGGCTCCGTCCCTGCGGAGAGCTTGGTGTCGGACCTCCAGCCTCTGAAACCATGACATTGCTGTTGTCAAAGCCGCCTAGTTTGTGGTGCTTTGCTGTGTGCGCGGAGAAGCGAACACACCACAGCTGGACGTGCGAGACGCTCCGTCCCTTCGCCTCGTACCCCCGGAGACTCCAGGAAGTCCTCTTGCCCTCGCGGGGCCTGAAGGGACCCAACGGTGCTGTCTGGTGTCAGGGAGGGCCAGAAAGCACTTGACCTTGGCCCAGGACCGACCCCTGCCGAGTCAGGTGAACACAGGCGGTGGGTCCCTGGCTGCAGGAAGCCAGAGGGAAGGCGGCTGCACTCGGAAGCCAGGATGGCGGCTGCGTCCTGTGCTGCTCCGGGGACAATTCGCATCAGAAGATTGGATTCATAATGGGCCACTCATCTCTCTGCCTGTCACCGCTGTCTGGCGGAGAATTGGAATTCTTAATCCCCCTGCTCTCGGTGAACGCGTATTAAACCGTTTGGACAGCTTGGAAATTTTGTCGCAGATGCTGGATGAGCTCATATGTCAGGACGAATTTGCAGCCTTGTTTTCAGAGGCCGAAGTCCCTCCGCTGTTCCTGAGCCAGGGTTTCAGGGGGTCCAGCTTCTTCTGAGTCCACCACGGAGGTGTGGCGGGTGGGGATGGTTCCGGCGAGCCCAGGAGTGGGTCTGATGTCCCGAACCGTCGGACTCCCCGGGAGCCCTGTGAGTTTCGCTCAGGGAACAAACAGTGAGCTTTCTGCTGGACTAAAAGTACACAGGCAGCCTTCGCCGGAGACTCTGGGAGGCCGGCGAGAACATTCGTAAAGCTTCCAGGTCGTTCTGGTGTGGGATAAAGGCTGCAGCTGCAGGGGGAGAGGGCGGCGGGTAAGACCGTCGCACCGCTTCGGCGCGCACCCCAGCTCCGCTTACAGCTGACCCGGGCCAGTCGCCCCCGCTCTTCTGCGTTTCCTCTTCCTTGTCAGCGGCGTGGGGGGAGTCAGGCTTCTGCCAAAAGTAAGAGAAATACTACGCATAAAAGTTCTCTCTCCGTGCCGTCAGCATGGTGTCCGTGAAGTGAAGTTCCTCGCGTAAAAACAGCAGTTTCTCTTCCTTCACCTTCTTCCGCCGCCATCGTCCCCTCCCTCGTCCCCAGTCCCTGTCGTTAGTAGAGAAAGTCTGCAGGGCTCCCCCACAGAAACAGTGCTGAGCCATGTAGGTAATTCGAAGCTTTTGAGAAGTTAGTTTCAAAAAAATACAGGAGCACCTGGGTGGCTCAGCTGGCCGAGCGTTTTGGCTCAGGTCACTATCCAGTTCCGCTACAAGCAATACAGAGAACACACGGCCGTTTCCCCACGCGATCGATATCAGCATCACTACCAGGACCCTGTCCCCACGCCCACGCCCCACGCCCAGTCCTCAGGACGCCGTGTGCCGGGTACGCTGACCGCACGTCCCACCGCAAACCAGCCAGGCTTCAGGTGCTCCGTCAGCCACGCGAGGCCGTCGGTCAGCCCCGCTCCCCACGGACTCGAGATTCCCCAGAACCTCCCCACTGTGCCTTCCTGTTCCCGGCTTCCTCCTGCCCCCTCTGCACCCCTGCGGCCCCAGAGACCCCCCCCTGCGACCCCAAAACCAGCCTGAGGACTCACGGAGGGAGCGAACGATCCTGTCATGCGAGGAGGGCGCTGGAATTGAGCCACTCTCCACATCCAGAATCAAGGGGCCTCTGTGCCTGTGCCTGGGTCTCTGTGCCCGCGCCTGGGCCTCTGTGCCCGCGCCTGGGCCTCTGTGCCCTGAGGCTGGGCCAGGTCTCTGCCCCGCGCCTGGGCCTCTGTGCCCTGCGTGTGGGCCAGGCCTCTGTGCCCCACGCCTGGGCCTCTGTGCCCCACGCCTGGGTCTCTCTGCCCCGCGCCTGGGTCTCTGTGCCCTGCTCCTGGGTCTCTGTGCCCCGAGGCTGGGCTGGGTCTCTGTGTCCCACACCTGGGCCTCTGTGCCCCTCGGCTGGGCCGGGTCTCTGTGCCCCGCGGCTGGGCCTCTGTGCCCTGCGTGTGGGCCAGGCCTCTGTGCCCCACGCCTGGGCCTCTGTGCCCCACGCCTGGGTCTCTGTGCCCCGCGCCTGGGTCTCTGTGCCCCGCGGCTGGGCTGGGTCTCTGTGCCCCGCACCTGGGCCTCTGTGCCCCGCGGCTGGGCCGGGTCTCTGTGCCCCGCGCCTGGGCCTCTGTGCCCCACGCCTGGGTCTCTGTGCCCTGCTCCTGGGTCTCTGTGCCCCGCGGCTGGGCTGGGTCTCTGTGCCCCACACCTGGGCCTCTGTGCCCTGCGGCTGGGCCGGGTCTCTGTGCCCCGCGGCTGGGCTTCCTGGTGGAATCTTCGGGACTGCGCTAGCCCGCCATTCCACTGCCTGGTTTCCTCTTCCGTCCCAAGCAGCTGGGGCTCCCAGAGGAGAGGACAGTGGTGCCCCGTGCGAGAAGACTGGGCAGATCTGCTGGTTAATTAGTGCTCGCACTTGCCACGGGACGCCAGCCCAGCCCGGGTCGCTGCTGCCCCAGGCTCCCGGCCGTCCTGGGTTCTGGGTCACCGGGTCGCGGTGGAGCTGGAGGGCGGGAAGCTGGTGCTGGGTGAGAGTCAGCCAGCGCAGGGAGAGCTGCCCTGTGTGCGTCACGGCCCACCGGGGCTGGGCTCTGTGGCGAGGTCTGGGAACCAGGCCACGTGTGAGACCCCGAGCTGGCTGCGGGTGTGAGTGTGCCTGCTTGTGTGTACACCTGTGTGCGTGTGTGTGTGCTTGTGCCCGAGTGCGCACCCCTGTGTGGGTGTGTGGGCACCCACGTACACACGCATCCTGTTTCCCGCAGTCCCTCGGCGGGGCCGGCGCTTGCCGAGGAAACTACTTGCACGGGGATCTTCGCCGCGGCCCGGCGCCGTCCTTCGGAGCCAGAGTCTTTGCCCCCTGGGGTAAAGGCCACCCAGCAGTCCCAGCACCTCAGGGGCAGCCCAGCGAGGGGTGGGGAAGGGGCCTGGGCGCATCGGGCTGCCGGTCACCGTGTGAAGAGGGGACACATGGGCGTCTGAGAGGGGCGGGCGGCCCCGAGGTGATGGCTGCCGGGGCTGAGTTCGGTCAGGACGGCGGCCAGCAGCGACCCCGGGCTCTCACACGGAGCCCTGGTGGGGGAGCAGCCGTCTGGAGAGGGAGCCGTTGGCCCGTCAGGTGAGCCCATCTATTGTCCTGAGAACGGGTCCCGCTGAGGAGAGATCCGTGGTTCGCACGACCTGAGTGCCGGGCAGCTCCCGAGACAGCGAAGGCATGTGTAGCTTTCTCCTCCTCGGTAAAAACTTTGTTCTGAAATCCGAAAACCGTGCCAGTGTTACTGGTTTCTGATCCCGCCAGGGAGCCGGAGCCGGACCGGCCGGAGCAGCCCGGAGGCTGCCCGGTTATTGGTGAATCCTGGTCGTAAAATGCCGCCAGCAGCTCAGCGGGGACACGGAGACCTCACGGGACCCAGGTTGCCGGTCCCTTGTCCCTGCACGGGGTGGGGATGGCCACCATGTGGCAGGAGCCAGGAGTGAAACAGAGGGGACAGGCTTGGGGGTCACCACTCCCGTGGCCTGGGGGAGCCGTCAGGTCAGATGTGAGCTGGTGGTCCCTCTCCCTGGTCACGAGTGTCAGCCCGGGGAGGAGGGGTTCTGGTTGGCACAGCCTGGCCTCCCTGCCTGGGGACGTAGGCCGGGGTGAGGGGCTGGAAGATAGCTGAGCAGGTCCCCGGGGAATCGGGCACGCTCACCCCGACGGGTCACAGAGGGCACGAATCCCCAGGGGCACACAGAGAGCAACGGGACCCGGGTCGGGGAGAGGCAACAGGACAGGCGGGGACAGGGCTGGGGCGGGCGGGAGGGCGAGGCTGGGGGCAGGCAGGCGAGCGGCCCAGCGACTTGGAAGGTGACCAGGAGGAGAGGTATTCGGGGCACAGGGGAGGCTGAGGGTAAGCAAGGCTTCCCAGTGTCCCCAGGGCTGGTGCCAGATGCAGGGGGCCGGGCAGCAGGTGGCCCGCAGAAGCCCGTCACCGAGGGGCCCGCTGCCTGAGGTGCGGCCGCCCCAGCCGGGCTCGGAGCCGCAGGCCTCGTTCCGGGCGTCAGCTGTGGCCGAGGCTGCTTTTCTAACCGCAAGCCCCCGGACGCTGGGCCGCGATCGCCCCCGGGGCTCTGGCATATGGTTGCTTATTACCCATAATGTCCTCGCTGCTGTGAATTTTCTCCTTTCCATCTTTTTTATGCGTATTTTAATGGGAAGGTGGGGGAGGGAGCGTCGGCTGGATCTGCAGATGGTGATTGAAGGTGCGCCCCGGCGGCCCGAGCTGTGGCGGAGGCGTGGGTGGAGGGCTGCTCCCAGCTGTGCCGCTGGCCCCAGGGCGCGGAGGAGGGGCAGGGCCGGCAGGGAGGCCAGAGTGTGACCAGACGGGGCTCGGAGAGCAGGTGTCCCTGTTCTGGCTGCACGCCAGCGGGAGGGGTCGGCCACCAGAACCCTCGTGCGGAACCGTTCCCACCCCGTGCCCACAACCAGGCGGCCCTGGGCGCCGACCCGCACAGCGGCACAGAGTCACTCCAAAGGTCAGTGATTTTGGTCCGATACTGCCGTCTTGAAATTCACAGTAATTTTTGGAACCGGGGCCCCAAGTTCTCCTTTTCTACCGGGCCTTACCGGTCATGCAGCCGTTCTTGCACAGACACCTCGTGGGCACATGCGCTGCACACACCCATGTGTCTCCTGCACGGCTCACACAGAGCACGGCACCGAGGACACGCCGCGCCCCAGACATGTAGGGTTTTCCCCACACCAGGAGATTCCGTGGCCCCAGCTGAGTGTCCTACAGTGTAAGCATCTTCTGACACCATCTACCCAGAGACCATCCCCACGTCAGACGCCAGTCACAAGGCCCGGCTGTCACCTGTGCTTCTGACCCATCGGCTCTAGATGGGAGGCTCCCACGACCCCCTCTCAAGTCCCATAATTTGCTGGGGCGGCTCCCGGAGCTCAGAGCAGTCCCTGCTCACCTGTTTATCGTACAAGGACAGGACAGGGAGGCGGCGAGCTCAGACAGGAGGGGTGTAGGGCGACGTACGGGGAGGGGTGCCGAGCTCCCACCCCTCCCCAGGAGCGCCCCTCTGCCAGCACCACCCCCACCCCATGTTCCCCAGCCTTCTGCCATTGGGACTTTTATGGAGGTTTCACCACGTGGACGTGATCCGTCATTTGAGGGACCCTCTTCCAGCCCCTCATTCCAGCCCCTGACTCTGGAGAACGGGGCCGGGGGAACTGAAACTTCCAGACTTCTGACCGCGGCTGGGGCTTCCCTGTGGCCAGCCCCAAACCAGGAACCAGCCAGCGTCGCCTCCTTAGAACACAGGATCTGGGAGCGCTGGGTCGGGAACCAAG
Organism: Paguma larvata; assembly: GCA_030068075.1. NCBI lineage: Eukaryota > Metazoa > Chordata > Mammalia > Carnivora > Viverridae > Paguma > Paguma larvata. Next base: position 140,748,664 of record CM057827.1, read on the forward strand.
GTCGAGACCGAGTATTCAAACAAGAGATGTTCCCCGTGCTCTGATCACTTGGGAAATTACAAGGGTTTAAGAGCTGTGTGCCAGGATCAGGGGCGAAGACCAGATATAAATTTCTCATTATAAGTCACAATATCATAAGAAAATGTTTGTCTTTGTTCGTATTGTGTTGAACACACCCGCGTATCTGTCTGCCACACGTCATGTTCACATACTTGGTCCCGTTGGCCATTCTGCCATAAAAGTACATTTCGTGAGCATATCAATTGTTTCAAAACAGGTAGTGCACACGTATTAATGGGGAGTTCAGTATGGAATTCAATAGGGAATTCAGCCCCTGGAAAGAAACCAATAATTGCTTGTTTTCTTGTTGGCTTTCCACTCCAGGTCCAGAAACTTGAATAAAATTTGCATACTTGTCACCGGAGCCTGAACGATGTTTCTGTTTTTCTCTCTAGACCCGTTAGGCGAGCCATCTCCCACACTGTTAATACCGTTTTCATAGTTCTTATTCAGAGGACAAAGTCCCCTCACACTGAAATGATCTTACACGATTAATGTGGACACCCTTTCGTGGCACACACGTTCCTTTATTGCTTTAACAGATTGCAGAGTGCCAGCTCTGGGCCAGGCCTGACGGAGATTGTGTTGGAGAGACAGTGATCAATAAGACATGACCCTGGCCTTTGGAATTCTCCGGTGGGAATCAGAGCTCGGTGAGTATCTTCATTTTGCCTTATTGTTGAGAGTCAGAGGCCTTGAGCGGTGTTTTGGGAGCCGGAGGCTTTGAGCCATGTTGAGAGTCAGAGGCCTTGAGCGGTGTTTTGGGAACCGAAGGCTTTGAGCGCAGCCTTTGTCCTTGAGTCGGGACCGCAGCCAGGTCGTGTGGGGAGGTTCAGAATGCCTTTGCAAAGTTTAATATAGCAAAATACAGTTTGCCTGCTGAGAACTTGTGGAAGGAGACATGCCTTGCACGTACACCACCCTCAGAATGTGGATAAATACTCAAGTGAAAATAAACTCGTTGCTGGTGACGCTTGGGGGCGCCAGCCCTCCCTTCACCGCTGTGCCCTGTGGATCGGTTCATCCTCGCCCCCCGATCAGGAACCGTTCGATTCCGCGACGGCTGGTCCGCCGCACTTTATTTTAGTTTTGGTTCCTAAGGAGAGAAATTCCACGAAGAGGGATGGCAGGGTCGGAAAAGTCCCGTGCTTTACTGGCGGCAAGTGCATTTTACCAAGTCGCTCTCCGATCCACAGTCCCCTGTGCCCTCTGCAACTGTGCGTGCTTCCCTGGAACCCCGCCAACGTTGGGTATTCTCCGAAAGAAGCGTCCCTCAGCTTGAAGGGTGGAAGGTGGCAGAGAACGGAGTCAGCTCGCTGGTGGTTCTTCTAGAACCCGCCCCTCCCCCGGTCCCAGGAACTGCGTATTTATTTCAGCCTTGACTCTTCACTCCATCTACGAGACACGCCCCTCCTTCCCTCCTCCATGGAGCTGAAGGATGTAATTCTCATTGTGCCTTTCTTAAAAAGTACTGTGGGACCTAGTGAAATTTTACAGCCTATGAAACCATTTCCCTAAAGAGGAATCTTGCTTCCCTAAAAAGTGCATCTCCCTAGAACACTAGCTCCTTCTTCTCCGTGCCAGGAAGTGGGCGGGGCCATTACGAACAGAAGCCGCTTTTATCAACACCTGCAAGCTCCCGGGTGGCCGCAACCCGGAGACTCACCTTTGAGCAGCCTCTCCTACGCGCCTAGGTGGAGGCCATGGGGGACCAACCTGGGCTTCAGTCGCTGTTGACTCGCAAGCCCCCCAGCGGTCACGCGGGGTGACTGCACTTCCTGCAATCGCAGAGCCCCGCCCACCCCTGCCAAGCTGAGCCAATCGCATCCCCCGTTCCTTGAACAGTTGGTGTAATGGGTGGGCAAGCGGTTCAAGGCGGGCCAATCACAGTCCTGCCCTGAGATTTTTCGGATCTGAGCTGGAGAAGAGCAGACCCTTTTTTTTCCCTTAGTCCTCATTCTGTGGGGGTGTGAATCTGGGCTCCCAGCTGCCGGCCTCCCCCGTTCCCTTCCCACCAGGCAGCAGGAGAGCGAGCCCGGCTGGGGGTGGAGAAGGCGAGGAGGATGGCCACGTGTGGCGGCCCCGGACATCAATCCCAGCCTCCCCCAAGGGCAGCTCCCTCTCCACACCCTTCCTACGCTTTCACCGGGTGATGTAAGAAACTCTCAGGTTTTGTCTCCTTTGCTCGTCGATGCTAGTTAGTGTGTTTCTCCTGCAGGTATTTGATATTTAAAGTCACGTGCAGTTTCCCCTCATCTCGTGGGGTTGGTCGATCTCAGACCATAATTATAAAAAGGCAAGTCGAAAGGCTTGGTGCGGGAAGTCAGTCATTGCACATGCGCGACGTGCTTTGCTTTGAGCAAGACGAATTCTAAACGCAGCTCCTAGAAATAGAAGCTCCGCCTTCGCATCCCAGGCGTCAACTGCCCAAGTGACTTCTTGGGTGCAGAAAGTGCGGGACTGGGAGCGAGCGTTAACCCCGTCCCGCCCGTTGCCCTCAGACTTCAGCGGCAGCGGGGAGGCGGGGCGGGGCAGCTCGTGCGGGGCTGAGATCCCGCTGAGATCTGAGATGGCCGCGGGAAAGCTGAGTCGCTACCGAGGTGGCACACGGGGACCGGCAGCCCGGCCAGAGACAGCCGTGAAGTGACTTTCTTGTCCGCGCCGTCCTTCGGGCGGGACCGAGCACCGGCTGCCGGGGTCTGTGTCTAGCGGCGGCAGGCGGGTCACAAGGGCAGCGCACGTCCGCGCCCCGGGCTCGTTCCCGTCTGCTCCGGAGTCGTCTGCACGGGCTCGACCGCCCGCCCTGCGCCTCCGTCGGGCGTGTGAAGAGCAGCCTCTTCCCGCCCCGCCGGCGTGCGGGCAGGGAGCGCTGTCACCCGCGGGCCCCTCGCGGTCACCGCCCACGGCGCCCGCCCGCGCCCCGCTCCGCGCCTGCTGCGGCCTCCCTCCTGCAGCGCCCAGGGCGGAGGCCTCCGGGAGCTGGGAGCTCGAGCAAGAGCTGGCCGCCGCGGCCCGAGCCCGGGGGCCCCGCCCTTCTCTGCGGCTGGGCCTTCTGGCGCTGAGGGAGCTCAGGCTGCACCGCCGGGCCTGGGGCCCATGGCGAGGGGGCGGAGGCCGGCCAGGAGGCCTCGGGTGGTGACCCTCGGACAGCAGGCCGTTCTGGCCATTTGTTGCGCTGGCTGTATGCACATCCAGGCGGACTGCCTGGAGGAAGGGCTGGCATGAGAACAAGAGAGGGCCCCCGCGGGACCCAGAGAGCCCAGGGACAAGGACCCTGAGGACACCGTGCAAAGCCAGGACCTTTGTTCTGCTCACAAGATGCTCTTTGGCTGCCCCGTCGTTGCTCCTCAGTGAGCTGTTGGAAGCGAGGGGGTCCGAGCGCCCTTTGGGAGGACGGCAGGGAAGGAGGGTGTGGGGACACTCCACGCCGTCCCACGGGAGGGTCCCAGACGGGGAGGATTGAGGGAGAGATGGCAGCTCTCCGTGTCTGGCTGGGCAGTGCCGGCTGGTGCCAAGAGAAGTCAGGCCACAATGCAACTGACCGGAACCACGTAGAAAGGAAGGGGCATAAATGGTTGTGTTCCAGGAGGAACCTAGTGTTTACTCCTGTCTGTCCAAACGGTCCCTTTCCCGCTGCCAGCCCCGAGGTCGTGTTCCTCTCACTCCCCAACATGCTCTTCCCTCGGGTGTGGCTGGCTCCTCCCACCTCACCTCCCACGGCCCTCCAGGACCCCTAACTGATACCTGCCCCTGCACCCCCGCACCCCAGAGGCACCTCAGCTAAAACACACACACATACACACCCCACCCCGGAAATTTTGACTCAGATTCATTGTAAAAGGAGAGTTTGGGAGATGAAAGTTCACTGCCAACTGGTGTTCCCCTTTGGGGTGATGGAAATCAAGGTTTGCAATTCTAGAACTTACTGTGACGGTTTCCCGGACGATGTATTAATCCTCGTCGTTTCAGAACGTGCCACAGTCTGGCATGGACCTGGGGCGTCGTGGGAAGCAGGACGTGGACCCGGCTTTCCAGATGGCCAGAGCCTCATTCATTCGGTAATCCTTGAGTGTTTCTTCTCGCGGAGGTAGCCAATCAGAGCCCGGTCTGCCCTACTGACACCAGCTGAGCCCCTAGCGTCGCCGCGTGACGCAGGAAGGCTGAGGGGCCCCGGAGAGACCGGCAGGGCTGAGAGAGTGTCTGTCCCCTGGGGCACAAGAGTAAGGGCTCAAGGGACGTCTGGCCCCATAGAGGGAAGGTTCCGGTAAAGGCTGACGTGGGCTTGTAGGAGTCCCAGTTGCCCTGGAAAAGGAAGAAATGCCTTTCCGTGCAGATGAGAAAGACATGCAAAGTGGGGACAGAGTGATAAGCGGGGTGACAGGCGACCTGTCCAGCTCTGTCAAGGGTGACGCTGGGGGCGCCCCCGCGAGTCGAGCGCTTCACCTCCGTGTTGCCTCCTGTCCTGGCTGCTGCCGTCGCCACCGGAGAGAGAGGCGAACCGAGGACCCGTGAGCTCCTGGTGGGGAAACCGTGGCTGTTTGGATTGGGTGCCCCCTCGCTTGCCGTTCGTCCGAAGGCTTCCTTCTTCCCGGGGAAGGCGAACGGAAATGCAACGGGAAGTCTGCACTGACCGTGCGCTGGGACCGGGATGAGGACTGGTCTTCCCAGGTGACCCCGACCCTGCCTCCGGGCAGCTCCCAGTCCCGTGGGGGACAGTCCACTTCAACTCAGGGCAGCAAGTGAGTTGGGGCAGCAGATGGGGTGATGGAGAGCCCTGCGGGGGGCCCACCACGCTTCAGGGGGGGTCATTTGAACCGGGTTCTGAAGGTCAGGTGTGACCCGGTGGTGCAGGAGCCCGGGGCACGCGGGGAAAGGGAGCAGCATTTGCAGGGCCCGGAACGAAGGAAGGTGCACGTGCGTGGGGCCTGGACGGGGCTCCCGGGTGGCCAGAGCCGGATGGGCAGGGAGAGAAGGCTGAGAGGAGCCGGGGGAGGCGGGCGAAGCCTGCTGGGGAGGGGCCCCGCGTCCACGTCACGATGGGAAGGGGCCGGGCTGAGAGGCCGGGTGTCAAAGGCGGGAGCTGTGAGCAGGAGATCGGGTCCAGGGTGGTGGCACCGGGTGCCGAGCCCCCGGGGGTGTAAAAATAAACATATCAGTCAAAATAAAAAGATCCGGGTCCAGAGCAGGGGTGCGGGGGTGAGCCTCACGTGGGGGAAAGAGAGTTCTTCACCCTAAGAGACAGGAGGAGCCTGCCCTTAACCGTGGAAGGACCGGGGAGCCGGGGAAGCTGACGGCTCCGCGCTCTGGGAGGCAGGGGTGAGGCGCCCTGCCGGCGGCAGAGTTACAAATCACCTGCTATGCACCAGGCACTCTCAACAGTTTTTTAAATAAACGCGGAGCACTGCTTTCAGAGCCGGCACGGAGCAGTGCATCTGTAAGCGCAGCCACGGTGGTTCCGACAGAGCACAGAGGGAGAAGAATTAGCTTCCAGGGTCCCAGCAGCGAAGTGCACGGTAAGTAAAAGCGGCGTGGTCCCCGGGCTCCGACGGGGAAACGGACCGACGGAGCCAACACGGACTCGTGCGGAACGGGGAGGGGCGCTCGGATGGGGCCGCCCACGACGCCTGCCGTCGGCGTTTCCGGGAAAGGGCGAACGCCGTGAACATCAGGTCTCCTCTGAGGACAGTGGCAAGAACGGGTCCCCAAGGCCATCGCAGACCTCGCCTGGACAGCGGGGCGGGAGGGACGGGGAGAATGAGACAATGAGAAGCGAGCAGAGGACGTCACCTCCAGAAGGGAAAAGCTGTAAAGAAAGCCAACTAACTCTACACCGAGCTACCTTGAAGAGAAAATTAAAGATGTGAATCCTGTCATTTTATCCGATGATCGTTCTTCTCCTCACAAGACCGGGAGGCCAAGTGCAACCGTGAGGCCACGCGGTTTAGACCAAACCAAGTGTCCTCCAGCGAGCATTTGGAGTCACTGAAAAACACACAGAAATAGAAGCTCAGGGCGCGGGGGTGACTCAGTTAAGCGTCCTGATTTCGGCTCAGGTGGTGATCTCTGGGTCTTGGGTTCGAGCCCCGAGGCAGTCTCTGTGCTGGGCTTGGAGATTCTCTCTCTCCCGTTCTCTCTGCCCCCTCCCACTCACGCTCTCTCTAGCTCTTCTCTTTCTCTCTCTCTCTCTCAAAAAAAAAAGAAACTCCAAGATTAAGAACAGAAACGTGAGAGAGAGGAAGAGACAGAAGCAATGGAATGTAGGGAAGAAATGGTATAAAAAAGGCAAAAAAAAAAAAACCCATCTCAAAATAAAAGATAAATAAATCATAAGATGCCTAAGGGAAAACGAGTGAAATTAAATCTTAATAAGGGGCATCGAAGACCAGGCAGAAAAATGGCCAAGAGAAGGAAATCGAGTTAAAGAAGGAAGTGAAAATGGAGAGGGAGCAAGTTATTGAAATGGAAGCAGCAGGAGTCCCGGATGAAGGAGACCGCTGGGACGGCGTTAATATTCAAAACGCTCAGCCAGGAACCCTCGTGGCCGGGAGAGAAGGCCGCACCTGCGCGCCGGAAGGCCTGCTGTGCTCCGGAACAGTTACCGGAACGTCCAAGCCCAAGGCCTGCATTCTGGAAACCATTAGGAGTTAAGGCAAGAAGAGCATCCCAGGGCCTCCAGTCAGCAAATTCGCAGGGCCACAAAATCAGGCGGCAAGACGCTCCTCAGGAGGAACGTACAGAGAAGGGCAAGAGTGGGGCTGTGTTTTCTGGAAACTCCAGGGAAGATGGAAGGAGCCACGGGTGTTAGACCTGGCCCCGCTGCCGAGGTTTGTAAGAGGAGAGATTTGAACCTTCGGGAGCTCAGGGGACACTGCGCACCCACAACCTTCCCAAGGAAGCAGCCACGGATGGAAAGATAACCCGGCAAATTTCATCCGAAAGATGGATGAGCAGGGAAGAAAAGGCCACCTCAAACCCAATGGGAAAATTTAAAAAAATGAATCTATTTCAAATGAATAAACACACTGAGGAGGAGACGGAATCGATCAAGTCAAGGCTCGAAGTCAATGCCGTGGCCGTCCCCCTCCCCCCAACCCACCATCCAGACCAGCAAAGGGACAGTCAGCCTGGACTCTGCCAGGACTGTGTCACCCAACACACTGGCTGTGGGGGGTCTGAAACCACACTACGTCTGTTACAGCGGAGAGCAGTGAGTGAGGTGTGGATCATGGAAGGGAGACGCAGAGCGGGGAAGGAGAGAGGCCGATTCTCTGCGTGAGCACGTCCGTCCGTCCTAGCTCCATCCGAGGACAGGACCGGGAATAAGGGCGGCCCCGCGACAGTGAGCGCTTCCGCAGCCCACGTCCCGGTTCCCGAATGTCGTTCCCACTGGATGGAAGTAGGTCTCTCGGCGGAAGCTTGGTTCGAGGGCAGGGAGGGAGCGTGCAGGGTGGGCCTGAGAGCCTCGTGCCGGGAAGTGATGCCGTGTTCAAGTGAATACACGGACCGAGTGATGGGAGCTCGTTGCTGGGAGGAAGGAACAGGCTTGACGGGGATCCCACTGGCCAAAGCTGGGATGACGTGAGCAGCAGATCCCGAGCCCAAGAGAAGTGGGGTCTGCTGACGGCGGCCTCCAGGGACACGTGGGTGTGGGCCCTCCTGCCCGTGGATATCACTTTACACGGTGGAAGGGACTTGCCGGAAAGGTGAGCATCTTGAGATGGAGAGGTTCCCCGAGGTCATCTGGTGAGCCCCAAAGGGAATCGCGAGCGTCCTTCCCCGAAGAGGCAGCGGGGACTTGACGCGGAAGAGCGAGGCAGGCTGCGGACGAAGCCGGGTGCCGCCCTGCTGGCTGGGAAGGCGGAGGACGGCGACAGAGGCGGGCGCTGGGGGAGCTGGGCTCTGGAAGCTGGAAAGGTGAGGGAAGGGCTCTCCCCAGGGGGCCCAGGTGGAGCGCGGCCCTGCCAGCACCTTCGCTGGGCTCCGAGAGCCGACCGTGGACTTCCGACCTGCGGGGCGGGGAGAGCACACACGCGGGAGTTCGTGACGGCAGCCGCGGGAGGCTAATCCAGACGGCACCGGATTACGAATCACCAGTGCGATCGGAATCCCCGAGTCCGTTCTAGCAGGTGGAGGGGGGAAGGGAGGGGGGCAGAGAGAGAGAGGTTACAAATGAGCGAGTAAATGGATGCAGGAACGGTGCCGTTTGCGCGTCCGTCGGTCCCACCTATAATTGTGCGAGAGCAAGAACAACGGTCTCGAGCGGGGTACAGCAGCGGGGACACGAGGTGGGGGGAGTCCGCGGGGGCCCTGAGCGCGTCCGCCTCGCCTGGCCGCTCGTTCCATCTCCCGGAAGGGGAAGTGTATCGCGTGTTGCCTGTGTGATTAAGGACTGCTTGTGTAATTAAGAGGTTCAAATACAATCAGACATTCACTCACAAACCCAGACAGCGGTCTTCACCTCCCCAAGTTATAATTCGGTTTTCCATGTGTGCGTACGTCAGCCACCACTTCCTGGATGGTGGCCCCTGGTGGCACTCTGGCTTCTGCCCGATACCTCAGGACCGACCGTTTACACCTGCACTATTGGGACTCGGAGACCAGGCCCAAGTGGGCACAAAGAGGCATTCCCTGCGCCCTGCTCAGGTGTGCACAGAGCCCCTCTGTCTCGAGACAGACGCGAGGGCGTCGTGGGGTGGAAACTGCAGAATTACACATTTCGGAAGCTCTGTTCTTCGGGCATGTTGTGAAATAACGGTATTTCCTCCCGGAGCCTGAGGCCTAGAGCGACGAGGCTCACGGGAAACCTCAGTCTCCTTAGGGGTGTGCGCGACGTCACGCAGGATTCCTGGGGGCCTCACGGCGTCTCTAGAAATCCTACCGAGGCAGCGTGGAACGCAAGAAGTCAGAGACTCACGGATTCCCGAGTCAACTCGTCTCGGGGTGGGGGAGGGTGTTGCTTATTTGTTGGTATGTTTATTTCTAATGGAGACACGGGGTCCAGGGAGGAGTGACCGCCGAAGGCCAGCGGAGGGCAGACCCCAGCCCCGAGCGTTTCTGCGGCATCACCACTCCACGTGCGGAGTGTCCTCCGTTCTCCGTTCTGTAAAACGGAGCGACGGGACGGGAGCCGAGGAGAGTCTCGTCTTCCGTTAGCTCATCTGCCCGCACGGGCTCTGACACCGGGCTGAGCCCCGCGTGCCGTCTTCCCCGTGAGCACCGTGCGCTCGGGAGCTGGGCCGGGGAGGGCCGGCACCGCCAGTGCCCGTGTTCTCCGTCGGGACGAGCCGGTGGCCGGAGGTCCTGATTTTCTGGTCGTCAGTTCCTACACGGTTTCCCCCGGCGGTTAGGAAGTCGGGTCTCAGCCTCACCGAGGGGCAGGGGCCACCACGGAGGGACCAGTACCTGCAGCTCTCGCTGCTCACACTTTGCTGCCTTCGTGCTAGTTCCGAATGACAAAGTTGCTAATGACAAAATTATAAAAGCGGCTCCAAGCCCGACCTGCTTAATTGTCACCGTATAAAAACACGCGAGGTCCTAAAGCCAGGCCGAAAGGACAGGCGCGCGGTGCAGGTGTGGGAGTCGTGCGGGGAGGTAGGCTGTCACTGCGGCGAGCGGGTGGGTGCGGGGTCGGGTTTGGAGGCGCCTCCTGGTGTGAGGGTGCACGGTGTGCCGTCTGGGAGCGGACGTTACTGACATCGCGTGGCCCTGACTCACGTGCACCTGTGGTGTCTGGCCTACAGAACGCTGTAGCACAAGGTCATCGCCGACCCTCGCCGGGTCACAGGAAGGTGGCTGGGGTGGGAGAAGGGCCGTCGTCCGGCCCTCAGGGCTCCTGCGGGGACCGGCAGGGCGACTTACTAAAGGACCCAGTGTGCGAGATTTCCAGTACGGGGCCGAGCAGGCGTGGAGTCCTGTGGAGCGCCAGGCTCGACGTCCCGCACGTCTCACTCCCCCAACAGACGCTCAGATTCTCATCCCTGTCACTCCCATAGCTGTGTGACCTGCAGCCAATTCCTGCCCTCTCTGAGCTTCCTCAGACACAACAGGGATCGGAGGTGGGTCTCACTGTGACCCGGTAAAGAGACTCAGCTCACAATGAGGGAGGCGGGGTCACAGCACCTGGAGCCGCGTCCACCATTTCCGACCCCACGCTCTATGAAGGGCATCGGTGGGCAAGTCTGCAGGGGAAACGTGTCGGGCTCTTGGGAGAAGCAGAACCGGCAGGGAGATACATTCACATATTTGTAACATGGAGAGACCTCCCCTGCGGAGAAGCTCGTGGGATCAGGGCGGCAAAGACGACCCGGGATGCGCAGCCGGCAAGCCGGAGACCCGGCCGGGGGGACGGCATCTGTCCTGGTGAGCACACCCCAGGGAAGACTTGTCCTTCTGGAGCAGAAGCTGTTAGAGCCACACGCCCCTCGGCCATCCTTCTTGTCCCTCCGCCAGGGGGCCCGTGTGTCCCAGACGTGGGGCTGCTCACACAGCTGGGCTCTGTGATGACGAAGACGTGCGATCCGGCTGTGCTAACGCAGTGAACACGCGACACGGGGAATGAACCGTCGTTGGTATGAGATTTGGGGATCGCTTGTTAGTCAGCGCATCATGGCCTTAACTGACCGATAGGAAGGCTTTCTAGAGAAAACAGGTCCTGAGCAGAGTCTCACGGGGAAACGTCTAGGCAGAGAAGTTCGAGACAGCACGCTGTGGGGCATCTCATGCATAAATATTCGGTACAGCGATGGGCGAGGTGGGCAGGAGCCAAACCGCTGCCCCTCGGGTGTCAAATTTTGCCCCCCGGGGACCAGAGGCAGCATGCCCACAGCAGAGCCCGAGACCCTGTTCCCTGTGCCCAGATCTCACAGGGCCACCTCTTAGCCTGCTCTTGGGCCCTGCGTCAGGAAGTCACGCCGATCCGCCCGTCGACTCTCCCTGCCCTCACGGGAAGGCCAGCTGTCTGCTGCGCCTACACAGGAAGTTCAGTCCCTCCCGCCCGCGGCCCCAGCCATCTCCCCCCGCCTGTTTCTGGACCAGTCTCCCGGCCTCCGCCCTTCCTCCCCTTCGGCCCGTTCTCCACATCGCGGCCAGGGTGACCTCTTAACCACACAGGATGGTTCACGGAGCACGCCCTCACCCTGCTCCCCGCCTTCCACGGCCTCCACGCTGCGCAGAAAACACAACCCCACCTGCCCACGGTGTCTGACGGCCCTTCCTCACGCGGCCCCTGCCACGTCACGACGTCCCTCCTTCCGTGCACTCCACACGCAAGCCACACCAGCCTTCTCCCCAGCCGTCAGTCCCGCCGCGTGCCAGGAGTGCCTGTCCCGAGATGTCCACACGCCGCATTCTCTGGAGGCCCCGGCTGCCCGAACCCAGGCAGTACCTCTGCTCCCCTCTGAGGGGAAAAACCTTCCGGACACTTCTTGATGTTTGAAATTATCTCACTTTTTGGCTTACTTCATTGTTACCTGGACACTCGTTAGAGCGGACGTTCCGAGACCTCCGATCCCAGGCTTCGTGCATTCATTTCCTCGCTCCTTCATCCAACAAGGATTCGTTAATCATCTACTATGTGCAAGACACTGTTGCTTCCGGGGACAATATTTCAGCCCCCGGCCAGTGCCTTGCACATTCAAGTTGCTTCATCAATGTCGGTTGAATAGATACGTGAATGAATAGAGCCGAGAGCAGAAAGAAATAGGTCACATCCACGTCGCCAGCGGTAAACCGCGCTTTAACAATAAAGCTGCTTCGTAATTAAATGCTAATTTAGGCTGGCGGAGACGTCCATGTCAAACAGCGCTGGTCCCGGAGAAAATGAGCCGGGAAGGCCTTCTTCTGAAATTACACAAGAGTCCTGACGACGAGGAACACGCTCTGAGGAGCCAGCGTGAACCGTCCGCGTGCACTTCTCCCCTCGCACGTGGACGGACCTCGCACGCAGAGTCGCAGGGTGACTCCTCGGTCACTTACTTGGCCTAATGTATTAAGTGCTTTCCTTGACAGAGAAAAGGAAACCGTATTTGCAATGAACCGCACGGGCTCGGCTGCTCTCCAACAATAACGTTCTGTCCAGGGCTTCATGACCTTTCAGGAACCTTCAAGAACCGCTGAGTCGGATTCGGATTTGAGACCGCAAAGAAACCGCGTGTGCAGGGTTGGGCTGCCGTTCCCGGTCCAGCCCGAAACGCCTGGGTTCTTTCCGACCCTGTTTACGGATGCCGGTGTTTTCTCATAACGTGGTATCGCTTCTGTCTGAGGCCCGGTGTGCCTCCTGCCTCTCCTTTCCGTGACGAGGACCGGTCCAGATAGAACCCGAATCCAGGTGCTGCCAAGTCCCGGCGACGTGGCGGCGGAGCTCGTGGAGAGCCCGGAACCTAGAGCACCAGGAGCTCTGCTTGTCTAAAAGTACGTTCGACGGCGCGAAGCAGGTTAACCAAGCGCCAACGCGCTGGCCCTCGCGGGCAGGGATCCCGATCACGACAGACCAAGATGCCTCGCGACAGCACAGTGCACACCGACCCGTCCTCGCCGGGAAGGTCAGCGCTTCCCTGCAAGGTTACCTGCGTGTGGTCTTCTTAACCCGCTTGCTCGGAGCTCGGAGCGCTCAGGCCAGGCGCCATCCAGGTCCAGTTGACCCGTATGCAAGCCTTGGGTTTACGGCTGAATTAATACTTACCGCAGAACTGAGAAGCGTTCTCCAGCCCGCTGTGCATCGTTGCGCCAACGTCGTCCAGGCTCTCATCAGAGACTCCTTTTGGTGTTCAGGAATCAGAATATGAATTGCCTCCTGCAGTGTGCTCGGACTGTGTTTTGCCACTCTCCTTTAATGACTCACGTGGGAGCTCTAGGACACCTGGATGGCCGGAAGAAGGTAAAAACTCTTTCTTTGGCGTCCTCCCTGATACGACGTCACAAGCGAGAAACGTGCCGTGCCCTTCGCCCAAGTCGGCTACGACCCACTTCCTCCACAGCAAGGGAGGTCTTCGTGTCCCTGGGGTGAAGAAAACTGCGTTGATGTCGCGCTCACGCAGTGCAGAGGAGCAGACAGACAGGGCGGGATAGGAGGTCCAGGAAGCCGTAGACATGTTAAAGGGGGAGGGATGGTCTTTCTTTTTTAATGTTTATTTTGAGAGAGAGAGAGGGAGAGAGAGAGAATCCCAAGGAGGCTCCATGCTGTCAGCACAGAGCCCGACACAGGGATTGGTCCCACGAACCATGAGATCATGACCTGAGCTGGGACCAAGAGTCAGACACTTAACCGACTGAGCCCCGCAGGTGCCCCAGTGGTGACCTTTCTAGTAAGTGGTGCCGATCAATGGGTGTCCACATGGGAAAACAGCGTATCACAACCCCTGCCTCACACCGGGGGTGGGTGGATATCGATTCCAGAGGAAATACAGGTCCAGTCACAGAAAGTGAAACAGGAAAGCTTCATGGAGAAAACAGCGTCTTCGTGCCCTTGGAGTGTGTGCGGAGTGTCTCAAACACTCAAATTGCCGATCGTAATGAGGAGAACGATATGTCTCTGTATCAAAATGAAGAACCTCTATTGATCATAAAGACGCCACCGGGAGAATAAAAACACAGCTCGCAGAATGGAAAACAGTATCTGTGGTGTGGATTCGACAAATAACTCATTTCAGAATGTCTACAGAATTTCTACAAACTGCTCAGAAAAAGACAGCCGGCCTAATAGAAAACTGGCAAAGCCGTGAACAGGCACGTCACAGACTGGGACATCCAAAGGGCCGACACCCACACAAAAGGGTGCAAGTCTCATTCATCGTCGGGAAAATACAAATGAAACGCACGAGATACCAGCGCACGCCCAGCAGAATGGCTAAGACGGAAGATGCCTCGTCCGTAGCGACTGGAGCCCCACGTGCACTGCGGAGGGGAGTGTTGGGCGGCGGGGCCGTATCAGACAGGCACTGGGAACACCCGCCACATGAGCACGTGAGCTCACCTGGGGCCCGGCAGCTCCGCTCCCAGAAACGCACGCGTGCACGCACCAAAACCACGGACAGGCGTGTTCACAGCCCCAAACTGAGAGCTTCCCAGACGTCCACCAGTAGATAAACATTGGGCCACATTCTCCGTCAGATAACGCCACGAGAACGGGGAGGCCAGCACACACACCGCAGCGTGGTTGTTGTCCACAGCGTCACGTGGAATGACAGATAACAGACGCAGAGAGCACAAAGGGTACGTTCACTTGTGTCTTACACTCCACCTGTAAAGTGAAACCACGTGGTTTCTGTGACTGAGAGAAGTCAGCACACACAGAAAGCAGAACCAGACCCGCAAACACAGAGAACAAACTGGCGGTTTCCAGAGGGAGCGAGAGGAGGTCCAGGCTTCCAGTTACGGGACGAGGAAGTCGCAGGACGGAAGGCAGGCCCAGCACCCGGAATGCAGCCGACGTTGCCGTAACCGTGCTGTGTGCTGACCGACGGCGGCCACGCTTGTGGGGCTCAGCACAACGTACAGACGTGAAGCTAATGTAACACAGTGTGCCAACTACACTAAAAAAAAAGTGCAAGATGCATGAATGCATTTCATAAAGTTTAGAAAAAAACAGGCAAGACAAATGCGTGCCCTTAAAACTTAGCCTGGCCACTTTTCTTTGCCAGGTGTGAATTGGGAAGGGGCGCGAGGGAGGCTCTGGGGGGGCTTCCAGGGGACTGTGAATGTCCTGTTTTTTTAACCTGGGTGCTCATTACGTGGATGGTTACAATTCATGAAAAATCACCAAGTTGGACACTTCTGATATGTGCACACATATAATTTACGCATCGAATGAAATCTCACTGCAATGTATTGTATAATTTTTCAGTTTATTGTCGATTATGTTTGGAGAGGCAGATTTTATATGATAACTTCCAACCAACCGTTGTACATGAACCAAATTTGACACAAGCCGTTTGAAAAAAGATCTAAAAATGTGCTTAGTTATTGGTATTATATAACGTCGATCAAGCACCAAGAGTGTGCTAACAGCTGTACGGAGCAAACATAGAAGAGACAGTCCCTGCCTTCAAAAATACCCCTCCTGACAGTCCCTGCCTTCAAAAATACCCACTCCTCCCCGAGTCGCGCACACAGAACTTACATTTCACACCCTTTAATTCATAAGGCATAAATAAGGAAGTTTGTTGCATTTCTCATTATTCATCAATAAATATCTCATACCCTTTCCCCCAATTATACCAACAATTACGAATATCTTTGCCTTTAAATACAAATTTCTGTAGTACAATATACAGTATATACTGATTTGGTATTCACACAATTGACCACAATATTCTTGCGAGTTGGCGATAAGAAGCAGCATGTTGAATTTCAACATTCACAAATTGCTACACCTCTCAACAGAATCATTTACTGTTGGCAGAGCTTTCTCGTGGTTTGAAACCTGAGGGGCCATCGCGCTGACACTGATAAGCTGTAAACAAAAACAGCACTGCCTCGCTTCCGGTAAGGGCGGCGGAGCTCACGGCACGTGAGCGCGGGGAGCCTCAGCACGTCTACTAAAGTGGCCTGGCAGGTAGCAGTCGCGTAGCCGCATGCCCTAAACGCTAACGAGTGACGGGCAGCTAGTGACGGCGATACAGGTAGAGTCGCCTTGACTGTATCTGCAGTTTAAAGAAGGGAGTAGTGGTGTCAAATACCCGAAAACTGAGCCGGGAGACGCTGTCTGCTTTTCTGCAAGGCTGCATTCAAAGCAAACTCAGACTAGAAAAGAGGAATACGATTATCTGACCTTAACCGCTGGCCGAGGGGGTCTGATTTCAGGATCATCTCTGAAGTAAGAACATCTGATTGTTCACTTTTTAAAAGCAAGAGAAATGAAGTGAATTTTCATCATGTATGATTCTAGGTGCTGGGCACAAGACATGCCCTGTGAACGCGCCAGAGAGGGCAGTACAAGATGGCGGCACTACGGGAATCAGGCCAGGCCACGCGTCACGCACCCGGAGCTCGGAGCAGCAGCAGATGAGAGGTGATTTTAGCAGATGGGGAGAAGTCTCCTTCCCAGCCAGACTCTGGTTTGCAAACGCAGGGACAGAGGGGCTGGAGTGAGGGGGGTCCAGGGAAAGACAGCTGCCATAAGCTTAGCGTCAGTAGAAAGAAAAGACCCAACCGTGAACTCCACCTTCTCTAGACCCCCAAGACCCCCAGTGTCTGCCAGCTTCAAGCTGTGGCAAAGATCCCCAGCTTGGCACCACACTGCAAGCTGTAAAGCTGGGGATAACCCGCTCCCGCCGGGCCACCTGCTTTCCCGGGGGCGTCACTAGCTCTGGGTGTTTCTTCTCCATCAGGTGGCAAGGGTGTCGAGTTGAACTTTAAAGCTACACTGGACGAAGAGCAAGACTCGATTTCTCTGCTACCTCCTCAGGTAGGAAAAAGGGTAGAAGAAAATTCTACAGAGTTCTTTCTCTTGCGCACATGGGGTGGGACTTCCGGTCACACATCCCGCCTCGGTAGCGAGACACGTGGCTCAAGCAGGGCCCGTGAGGAATCGGTTCCCCCAAGAGCAGAGGCGAGAGCAGTTTGGTCCGTCCGCCATGGTCCTACCTGGCAAGGACAGCAGGGGTTGGGCTCGGACAAGGTTTTTGTCACCCCAGGTGAGTGCATCTCCATCTCTCTACAAATCATAGAGCCAGAGGTTGGGAACTACCTACTCTGATGCTCTCGTGGCTTCCTCTATGACAAGGGTGACTGTGTCACAGAGCCGTACTGGTCGGCAGGGGAGACGGGAAGGCGAGTCCCATCTCTTACAGGTGTGAATCTAGTGTCACCTTTGAGGGTGAAAGAAACAACCTTGTTTAACGTACCCAACCCAGAGCAGAGCACCAGAAGACTAAAATTCTGACATCAGACAGTAATATATATATATATTTTTCCATATTCAATTATAAATCCTCAGTTTTGCATACTAAGGCTTAAGTTTCGGTCACCGAGTTGAAAGTCCGTACACAAACAGGAGAATGGAAACAGGTACCATGAAGAGCCCTACAAATGAAGGCTCACTACAGACCAAAGCATCCGTCCCTTAGTTGTTAACAGCGTGAAACGTTCTGACTACCCCGTGCGGGGAACCGTAGACCGGGACAGAGCAAGCTAAGAGTGACTGGAAGGTCTTGGGGATGGGTGCTGGACTCCTATTGCTTTAGAACGTGAGATGCTCCCCAAGCCCCCCTTTCAGGACTGTATTACACTATCCGGAGCGACTCTCCTCACTCCCAACATTTGTTCATAACCCACCTTGTTCTCAGAAGAATTAGGGTAACTAGTTTCTGTCAATCATTTTTCTTTGACCTGTAACACGACATTAGAATCAAAGGCTAAAAAGGATGCTTTCCGTGCAATTATGTCAAAGCACCATTCGACAGGTGGAAACTGAGAGCAAATTCTGATCCAATTACAACAGCTTCCTGTACACTGGAGAAACCTTGCTCTCGAGTAATTTAACAAAGACGACAATACACCAAAATTGGGTCTTTAGATAGACATACACATAGATAGATAGATAGATAGACAGATAGGTAAGTGGTTAAATACAGAACTTTTTTGCGCTGCTGACAAGTATTTGGAACTCTGGAGTTGGTGTTGCGCCGTGGAGACCACCTCAGTGCCTGTGTCGTGTGACTGACGAGCTTTCAAGATCCTGTGAAAGCCGCTGGAAACGGTTTCGTGGCGCACAGAAACCGCGGTCCGCAGTTAGAACGTCAGAGTGTCTACTTTGTCTCCACTCTTCAAGGCACAAGGACACGCTCCAAACTCTCCGACACGCATGTGAGAAGCAGAGTGCCCAGTACCGCCAGGAGACGGAAGACCGAGGAGCGAATGGGAGGACCGCGGGTGGCCATGATTGATACACTGACCTTCCGGTGTTGGCACGTGGTCTCCCCACACGGGGTATGGACAGGAAGCTCTCCTGGCCCGGGTCCCTCAGCCTGGTATACAGACGGAGCACACTCCACGCCGTGCCTGATTCGGCAGGCCAGCTCCTCCCTACCCTGCGCACAGGAGGAAGGTCCAGAATGTTCCATAGAGATCTGCAACGAAGATCATGATGACCGAAGGGCAAAGGCTGAAGCGCGAGTAGCCCTCGATGCCAGCCAGCAGAGAAGCAGCACCGTCGGGGGGCACGCAGCCTGCCGCTTCACCTGCAGCGTCTGAACGCGAGGGGAGACAGAACCCAGCCTGCTCTCTCCGTCAGCTGCCCCAGGCGGGCGTGCGTTAAACATCTGCCGGGTCCCACGGTCCCCGCCACGAGACGTGGATAAAATGGAAGGAATCCAGTTACCTTTTTTTTATTTATTTTTTTTTTTTGCTTGGAATTCAAGTTGCACGTTCTGGCGGTCCGTTACATTCTTTTGGTAGGAAACGATATTGCACTTCTGAAAACGCGTCCGGGCAACTTTCAGTCAAAGCCAATGGGAGGGTGGGTTTCTCTCTAGAATGCACGCTCCCGAAGCGCGTCCTCCCCACTGGCAGAAAGCCTCCGCGGCTCCGTGTCTACCCCAGCGAGCTGTCGCCGCGCGGCCCGGAGACCTCACGCCACGGAAGGAGACGCCGGCGGCCACAAGCCGTGCACCGCGAGGCGGCCGCGGGTCAGGACTTCATCGTGCAGATGGGCACCACGATGACGAGGATGACTGTGCACGTGGCCGCGGCGACCAGAGCGGCGATCTTGCAGACCTTGGCTCGTCTGAACTCGGCTTCCTTACGCTTCAGTAGCGAGTCGTAGCCCGGGGTATAAATATCTTCCATCCAATATTCTAAGTTGTTTGGGTTTAAAGATTCCTGCGTCTGGAAGCGAAAACAAGATGTTAGAGACACGGTAAGTACTGGAAACCGGGTCGCGAAGCACCTGACCCATCCGCGGCCCGGGACCACCATGACAGCTGCCACGCCGGCCACGGGCCGCCGAGGCCACGGGCTCCTACACACCACGGCTGCCCCTGCCCCACCTCTGCTGCCTGTGTCTGGGGGCCTGGACACGGGGAAGCCACGGGTCTTCTCTGTGAGCACGCAGATTCGGGCCGAGACGAGCCAGCCAGAAGGCCAAGGGTTTGCCCCCGCGAGCAGGCCGGCGGGGCCACGGGGGAGTCAGGGACCCGCGCTGACGAACATCCTCCCCGACCAGCCCTGGGAACAGGGCCGTCTGAGGCAGATGCCGTGTGGTCCTGTTCCCAGTTCCTCACAAAAGCATCTACTGAAAACTCAAGTCGCCGCCCAGACAAGCAGTTCAAACAAAATCTAAAATATTTGCATTTCAAACATTTGTCAGGGCAGGTCGGGCCACTGCTCGGAGTCCCGGTCCACAGAGCCTCGCAGGCTGTCCTCGGGCCAGGAGCTGCGTCCCCAATGGGGGGACCCGCGCTGACATCTGTCTCCCGTGTCCTGAGATGAACACGGGTCTGCAGGAGAAATACCATAGCTCCCCTGAACTGCCCGTGGACGCCGCCCCCCAGCGAGGGCTCTCGTCTGTTCCCGAAACGGCGGGCAGCGTTCTCCGGCCACAGCGTTCAATAACGTAGCGTCGTGTGAGGCAAACACAGCGAGGTCACCTGAGTCTCTCAAACACACACACCGTATCTGATTTGCCGATGTTCTCCGCTTGTTGAATGCTCAAAACGTGCACGTTAAAATCTCTCTCGCACACACACGAGATCACAAAACACATGCTTCAAAATCTGTTTGAACACGGCGTTGTACCGTGTCACTGGGGGAGTGTCGGTGACTCTGCCCTGTGTTACACACGGGCCCCTGTCCTTTCAGATACGCCTGTTACTTGTCACCTTGCTCTGGGGACAGAGCGGCAGACCCCATGGAGGCACGCCACGGGGGCCCAGTCAGCGGACGGGATGGTTTCTCAGTTCCCACCAGGCATCTGTTCAGAGCCCTGGGTCTCAGTGGGTTCCAGAACCAGCTCCCTTCCCTCGGCCTCGGCTCCCGGGGCGACAACATGCGTCACTGCTGCCGCTGCCCCAGGTCCCCCAGGCTCTTGCCCTGCCCACCTCGCCGTAACAGCCCCCCCGGCGTGCTGCTGTCACCGTGGCACTGCCCTCCACCTCCCGCCGGGACTACCGCTGACGGTCCGGCTGGGTCAGCCCACCACAACCCCACGTCCAGCCCACCGCCTGCCTGGGAACAGCCCCCGAGCTGAGAGTGGTCTCTCCATTTGTAAATGATTGACAAAAACCAAAGAAGAGTATTTCACTACGTGAGCATTGCGTGAACTTCAAATCTTGCCGTCCACAATAGCGCTCCGTCGGATCCCAGCCAGCCAGGCCGTTGACCGACTGTCGGAGCCGAGCGGCGGTGACAGCAGAGGGTCCTCATGGCCAAGGTGGTCACCCTCGGCCTTTAAACCCCTGTTCTAGTATATTCCATGCAACATTGCATAATGGGAAGGATGGGACTCAGGGGTTGCCGACACTCCCCCAGGCCCCCTCCCTTCCTGCCGGGCGCAAGGCAATGCTGGCCACCTCGGGCCCAACCTGAGCGACAGGACTCTCGGTGATGGAAAGTCGGTAAGTGAGGCGGGGCCAACATGGCGGAGGAGTAGGGGGACCCGGTACTCCCCGTGTCTCACACTAAGAAGGACCGAAACCAAAGGACTCTCAACCCTAAGAGTCTGAGAGGATAGGTGTTGGAGTCTGCAAGGAACGGAAAGCGAAATCCAGAAAGCGCCCCAAAGAAACGTGAGTGTGACCTGGGGCACCGCGGGGATACGGGGCGGAGGGGAGGAAAGACCAAGGGAAGAGGAATCTGGGCAAGTGCAGAGTGAGCCACAGCCGAACGAGAGAAAACCGGGACGGAGAGAGCCTACCGTTCAGTGGTGGCTCTTGAAGAGAAGTTCCGAGCTCTCCTCGCGCTGTGGCGGGCAGCGGGGGCCCAGTCGGTGCGCGTCACACAGAGGCGTGGTGCCGCCTCCAGTTCGCTTCTACCCCAGGGACACGATTTACAGCGAAACCGGGCGTAGCAGGCGAAGAGTGTCAATAACAGGGATAACGTGGGGCGTGCGACCGCCCAACAAACCGCAGTGCGCCGGCGCCCCTTGCAGAGCGAGGGCGGAAACCAAGGAGCGATTCGCGACTCCGGGAAGAAGGGACTGGGGGACGCCACTGTTGTCCCGCAAACGCACCAAACCCGGCCCCAGGAATCCATCCTTATTCTGATTTCTCTTTCTGGATTAAGCCCTTTAGTCTCTCTACCTGGGCAAAGTTCATTTTCTCTTCCGCCGCACCTGTCATTACTCTCTCTGTATATGCTCTGCCACCAGCACACTGCACACCCTGTCCTTAACGTGTAGCTGGTACTTGACGTCTCGGGCCCTCAGAGTGTTGTTTGTCATTCTTTTTTCTGTTGTAAACCGCTTGTCTGTATCATTTGTCGCTATGTTTGTTTCTGTTTTCTGTCTGTCTGTTTTCCTTTCCAGGGTGACCTCAGGAAACAAAACACACCTAGCCAAAATGACAAAATGGAAGAATTCTCTACAAAAGAAATTAAAGGAAGTGGTGACAGTGCAAGAATTGATGAAAACATATATAATCACTGGGCTTGAAAACATAGAAGAATGGAGAGGGTTCCTAGCTGCAGAGATCAAGGACCTTAAAAAACGGTCAGAAGGAATTAAAAAATGCTTTAAATGAGGTGCAAAACAAATTAGAGGCGGCCACAGTGCGAATTGAAGAGGCAGAAGAGAGAATAAGTGAATTAGAAGCTAAAGTATAGGAAAAGAGGAAGCAGAGAAAAAGAGACCTGATTCAGGAACAAAAAAGGAGAACTTGAGAGCTGAGCGATGCAATCAAACAGAACAATATCCATATCATAGGAATTCCAGAGGAAGAAGAGAGAGAGAAAGGACTCAAAGGGGTACTTGAACAAATCATTGCTGAGAACTTCCCCAACATGAGGAAGGAAACGGGCATGGAAATCCAAGAGGCACAGAGAACTCCCCTCAGACGCAACTTGAATAGATCTTCTGCACGACACATCATAGTGAAACTGGCAAAATACAAGGATAAAGAGAGAATTCTGAAAGCAGCCAGGGATAAACGGGCCTTGACATACAAAGGCAGACACATTAGAGTAGTAGCAGGCTTATCTACAGAAACGTGGCAAGCCAAAAGGAATGGCAGGATATCTTCAATGTGATGAGCAGGAAGGACATGCAGCCAAGAATTCTGTATCCGGCTAGCCTGTCATTCAGAATGGAAGGAGAGAGAAAGGTCTTCCCAAACAAACAAAAACTGAAGGAATTCATCACAAATAAACCAATCTTACAAGAGATCCTGAGCGGGACTCTATGAAGGAAAAGTTGCAAGGAACACAAGGTACCAGAGACATTGCTACAAGCATGAAACCTACAGACAACACAGTGACTATAAGCCCATATTTTTCAGTATTAACACTGAATGTAAATGGACTAAATGCTCCAATTAAAGACATAGGGGAACAGAATGGATTAAAAAACAAGAGCCATCTATTTGCTGTCTTCACAAGACTCATTTTAAACCTGAGGACACCTTCAGATTGAGAGTTGAGGGGATGGAGAACTATCTACCATGCTACTGGAAGTCAGAAGAAAGCTGGAGTAGCAGCACTTATATCGGACAAACTAGACTTTAAAATGAACAATGTAATAAGAGATGAGGAAGGACATTATATAATAATCACAAGGACCATCCAGCAGGAAGAGCTAATAATCATAAATATCTACGCGCCGAATTCGGGGGCACCCAAATTTGTAAAACAACTAATTACAAACATAAGCAACCTTATCGATGAAAATGTCCTAACAGTAGGGGACCTTAACACTCCACTCTCAGCATTGGATAGATCCACAAAACAGAGAATCACCATAGAATCAATGGCCCTGAACAACACATTAGAACAGATGGGCCTAACAGACATCTTCAGGGTCCTTCACCCAGAAGCAAAGGAATTTACATTCTTCTCAAATGCACACAGTGCATTTTCCAAGAGAGACCACATTCTGGGGTATAAGGAAGCTCTTAATAAATATAAAAGAATTAGGGGTGCCTGGGTGGCTCAGTTGGTTAAGCGGCCAACTTCAGCTCAGGTCATGATTTCGTGGTCTGTGAGTTCGAGCCCCACATCGGGCTCTGTGCTGATGGCTCATCAGAACCTGGAGCCTGCTTCAGTTTCTGTATCTCCCTCTCTCTGCCCTTCCCCTGCTCACGTTCTGTCTCTATGTTTCTCAAAACTAAATAAACGTTAAGAAATTTTAAAATAAATAAATAAATATAAAAGAATTAAGATCATATCATGCACACTGTCAGACGTCTCACAATGCTTTGAAACTTGAAATCAACCACAGGAATAAGTCTGGAAAATCCCCAAAAACATGGAGACTAAACAACCACCTACTAAAAAATGAATGGGTGAACCAAACAATCAGAGAAGAAATTTAAAAATACATGGATTCACGCTCTGTCTCTATGTCTCAAAAAAATAAATAAACGTTAAAAAAAATTAAAAATACATGGAAACAAATGAAAATGAACATGAATATAACAACCCAAACGCTCTGGGACGCAGCAAAGGCAGTCCTGAGGGAAATATATTGCGATCCAGGCCCATCTCAAGAAACAAGAAAAATCAATAACACAAATTCTAACAGCACGCCAAAAGGAACTAGAGGCAGAACAGCTAAGACACCCCAAACCCAGCAGAAAGAGAGAAATAACAAACATCAGGGCAGAAATTAATAACATAGAAACCGAAAAAGTAGTGGAACAGATCAATGAAACCAAGAGCTGGTTCTTTGAAAAAAATAAACAAAATTGATAAACCTCTAGCCTAGCCAGGCTTCTAAAAAAAAAAAAAAAAAAAAAAGAACCCAAATAGATAAAATCGTGAACGAAAAGGGAGCAATTACAACCAATTCCTCAGAAATACAAGCAATTGTCAGACAATACTATGGAAAACTATATGCCACCAAACTCAACAACCTGGAGGAAATGGACGAATTCCTAAACAGCCACACGCTACCAAAACGCAAACGGGAAGAAATAGAAAACTTGAACAGACTCATAACTGGTGAAGAAATTGAATCAGTTATCAAAAATCTCCCAACAAATAAAAGCCCTGGACCAGATGGCTTCCCTGTGGAATTTTACCAGATATTTAAAACAGAGTTAATACCTATCCTCCTCAAGCTGTTCCAAAAAAATTGAAACAGAAGGAAAACTCCTGGACTCATTCTATGAAGCCAGCATCACTTAGATTCCCAAACCAGATAGAGCCCCAGCAAAGAAAGAGAATTACAGGCCAATATCCCTGATGAACATGGATGCAAAAATTCTCAACAAGATACTAGCAACTCGAATCCAGCAGCATATAAAGAGAATTATCCACCATGATCAAGTAGGATTCATCCTTGGGTTGCAGGGCTGGTTCAATATTCGCAAATCAATCAACGTGACACATCACATTAATAAAAGAAAAAATAAGAACCATATGATCCTGTCGATAGATGCAGAGAAAAAGCATTTGACAAAATACAGCACACTTTCCTAATAAAAACCCTCGAGAAAGTCGGGATAGGAGGAACATACTGAAACATCATAAAATCCATTCATGAAAAGCCCACAGCTAATATCATCCTCAATGGGGAAACACTGAGGGCCTTCCCCCTGAGATCAGGAACACGGCAGGGGTGTCCATCTCGCCACTGCTATTATAATAGTGTTGGAGGTCCTAGCATCAGCAATCAGACAACAAAACAAAATAAAAGGCATCAGGATTGGCAAGGAAGAAGTCAAACTTTCACTTTTGGCAGATGACATGATACTTTACATGGAAAACCTGACAGAATCCACCAAAAGCCTACTTACTAGAACTTATCCATGAATTCGGCAAAGTTGCAGGGTACAAGATCTACGTACAGAAATCGGTGGCATTTCTATACACCAACAATGGAGCAGCAGAAAGAGAAATAAAGAAGCTAATCCCTTTCACAATTGTACCAAAAACCATAAAATACTTAGGAATGAACCTAACCAAGGATGTAAAAGAGCTCTACGCTGAAAACTATAAAAAAAACTTATGAAGGAAATTGAGGAAGACACAAGGAAATGGAAAAACATCCCATGCTCATGGATTGGAAGAATAAATATCATTAAAATGTCAACACTACCCAAAGCAATCTACACATTCAATGCAATCCCAATCAAAATTGCACCAGCATTCTTCTCAAAGCTAGAGCAAACAATCCTAAAATTTGTATGGAACCACAAAAGACCCCAAATAACCAAAGTAATACTGAAGAATAAAACCAAGGCGGGAGGCATCACAATCCCAGACTTTAACCTCTACTACAAAGCGGTAGTCATCAAGACAGTATGGTACTGGCACAGAAACAGACACATAGACCAATGGAATAGAATAAAAACCTCAGAAATGGACCCGCAAGTATATGGCCAACTAATCTTTGACAAAGCAGGAAAGAGCATCTAATGGAAAAAAGACTGCCTCTTTAACAAATGGTGCTGGGAGAACTGGACAGCAACATGCAGAAGAATGAAACTAGACCACTTCCTTACACCACTCACAACAATAAACTCTAAATGGATGAAGGACCTGAATGTGAGACAGGAAACCGTCAAAATCCTAGAGAAGAAAGCAGGAAAAAGCCTCTTTGACCTAAGATGCACCAAATTCCTACTCGACACGTCTCCAAAGGCAAGGGAATTTAAAGCAGAAATGAACTATTGGGACCTCATCAAGATAAAAAGCTTCTGCACGGCAAAGGAAACAACCAACAAAACTGATAGGCAACTAACGGAATGGGAAAAGATAATCGCAAATGACACATCGATAAAGGACTAGTATCTAAAATCTATAAAGAACTTACCAAACTCCACACCCGAAAAACGAATAACCCAGTGAAGAAATGGGCGGAAGATATGAATAGACACTTCTCTGAAGACATTCAGATGGCCAACAGACACATGAAACAATGCTCAATGTCACTCAGCATCAGGGAAATACAAATCAAAACTACACTGAGATACCACCTCACACCAGTCAGAGTGGTTAAAATGAACAAATCAGGAAACTACAGATGCTGGCGAGGATGTGGAGAAGCAGGCACCCTCCTACACTGTTGGTGGGAATGCAAACTGGTGCAGCCGCTCTGGAAAACGGTGTGGAGGTTCCTCAAAAAAATGGAAATAGAGCTACCCTATGACCCAGCAATAGCACTGCTAGGATTCTACCCAAGAGACACAGGAATGCTGATGCATAGGGGCGCGTGTACCCCAATGTTCATAGCAGCACTTTCAACAACAGCCAAATCATGGAAAGAGACCAAGTGCCCATCACCTGACGAGTGGGTAAAGAAGATGTGGTACATATATACAATGGACTACTACGTGGCAATGAGAAAAAATGAAATCTGGCCATGTGTAGCAACATGGATGGAACTGGAGGGTATTATGTTGAATGAAATTAAGTCAGGCAGAGAAAGACAGATGCCATATGTTCCCATGCATAGGCGGGCTTTGGGAGACCTAACAGAAAACCAGGGGGGAGGGGAAGGGGGGAAGGAAAAAAGACACAGAAAAGGAGGAAGACATAACATAACAGACTCTTAAAATATTAAGAACAAACCGAGGGTCGAGGGGGGTGTGGGAGGGGGAAGAGTGGGTGACGGGCACAGAGCAGGGCACGGGTTGGGATGAGCACTGGGTGTTGTACAGAAACCAATTTGACAATAAAAAATTTTAAGAAAAAAAGGGAAGTCGGTAAGTGCAGGGGGCCGGGTCTCCGCCGGAGTCCCCGCTCCCGCCATTTGGATGAACGCCCGTCTTTAGGCTCCAGCCCGAGCTCCCTCCCCACAAAGCTCAGCCCTCCACGGGCGCCTGGAACGCGTGGCCCCGGCTGCGAAAGCCCGTCAGCAATCTCACGGACACCAGACGGCGAGGGGGATCCGGGACCAGCACCTTCCGCCGGCAGACTGGTCTGAGCGGCGGGCGGCCACCCGCGGGGTCAGAAGGTGAAGGGCGGCCCTCCCGGCCCTGCACCTTCGAGACGGGCCCCGGCCGCCTCCACTTCCCAGTCCGGCCACGGAAGGAGGCCTGGAGGCAACCGCGCCCCGGCCGGCTGCAGCTTTGTCTCAAACAGAGGGAAGTCGGCTTCCTTTCACGGCTACGTACACCTAAGGGGCCGGGCTCTAAGGACAACAAACAGCGGTGAGACCACAGTTTCCAGGGACAGGGGCCAGCGTGGCTTGTGGTTACCAGGCCCCCAGACGCTTCGAGCGAAAACAGGCCCCCCCTTGGCCCCTGCCCCCCGAGCTGGCGACCTCATGCCTGGACACCACGGGCCCCAGAGACCGTCCAGGTGGCGTCCTGATGCCACCTGCGTTTCCGAAAAGGAGCGCGAACAAGTGTGGCCGCGCCTCCCTGCCTCCCTCGGGGTCCGGCGCCGCGGGCTCTGCGGCGGAGAGCCCCCTCCCCTCCCCGCGCGCGGCCGGCCGCTCCGTCCCCGGGCCACCTTACGCGAGGTCACCCAGAGCTCTCCAGTCTGAGGATCCACTTTCATTTCTGGCAACTTCCCGTTTATGTTTAGGAGTGGGGCACCTGAACACCTCCTGTGTCTGTAGGGGCAGAGGGACGTGTGCCTCCTTCCCCCGAACTCCAGGACGTCCTAGGGCGCCCGGCGCCTCAGTCAGGTCACGATCTCACAGTTTGCGAGTTCCAGCCCCGAACTGGGCTCCATGCTGACAGCGCGGAGCCTGCTTAGGATTCTCTCTCTCTCTCTCTCTCTCTCTCTGCCCCTCCCCCACCCCATCTCTCTCTCTCAAAAATAAACATTAAAAAAAGATGTTCCTCCACCTGTGACTCCTTCAGTTCCTCTGACCCTCTTACTGTCACGCGCTAGTCGAGCCATCCACGCCCCCGGGTCCTGAGACCCAGAAATGCAGGGTGAGTGACCCCCCCCCACCCCCGCGAAGCCGCACAGGCCCCACCTGCAAGGCATCCAAACCCTGGTCTACCGGCAGGACAGGGACAGGACGTGGCCCGGAGGGACAATGGCTCGCAGCACACACGGGGACACAGTGTGCAGGGAGGAAGAGGAGTGGGGGGGCTCTCACCACGAACCCCAGCGTTAGGGTCTAGGCAGGGCTGCCCCCTCCCCTAACTGCTATAAGGGAAGGACCCAATTTAAACAAATGTCACGGGTCATCGTGGGGACGGGCGGGTCCCCCACACTCTCGCCAACCCAGGAGGAAGAACACGGGCTGGGCCGGGTCCTGCACAAACCCCGGGCAGGCGCCGAGCTCGGAACCTCCATCTCCTGGTCTGTATGCTGCAGGTGCCCCCACGATCCCCGCGCCCTGTGCTCACAGCCGGCGGGGGAGGAACACGCGCGCAGCCTGACGGATGCCAGCATCGCTCGGCCGGCCCCCGAGGTGCTTTCTGGCGACTCCTCGCTGCCGGGTGCTCTCTGCCTTCCCCCCAAAATTTCTCAGTGGCTCTGCGAGGGAGACACCGCACAGCCGGTGCACACGGCGGTGGGGGGGGGGGCAGGTGGAGGGAATGTTCCGGGTCCCTCAGCAGAGGAGCCCAGCACCGGGGGAAGGTGAGGTCTCCGCCTGCCGCACCGCACCCCCCCAGCCCCCGGCACCGGCGTCTCCCTCACTGCCCTCGATGGGCCACGTCACAGAGCTAATTCTGCAGGAGAGGACAGGGTGCTTTCCCGCGGAGACACAGGCAGGCACAGTGTGGCCGGGGCCAGGTGGGGCTGCCCACTGAGAGAAGAGTGTGCCCGGACCCCGACCCCTCATGTAGCGAACAGAACACACGCCCTCGGGCCGGGCGGCTCTTACCTGAGACCACTGCCCCCGGAGACACAGTCCGCAGCTCGGCTGCCACCAACGTGCTCATCCCACGCGCTACGTGCGGAAGGAGAGATGGGCTTGTGTCTCGCTGAGCAGCTGGCCTCGGTCGCGGGCGAACAGCAGCCGCTGCACCTGCCGCGGGGTCCCGGACGCGCTGGTAGCTAACCGGCGGCCCCTTGACCAATCACGCGGTCCCAGACGCTCACAGACAAACCGGCCGTGAACTCCCCGGGTCACGGTCTCCGCTCTACGGCCCAGCAAGGCTCAGAACTTCACAGCGGGGGCCCGGGGCGCTGGGGGGCGCGGTCCGTCCGCATGGGCCGGGGTGTGGGCGGGCTGCCCCCCACCACCCCCCCACCACCCTCGACCGCGCGAGACTCACCTGCAGGTCCAGGGCCGCCAGCTTGCCCTTGTCGCCCGCGTGCCTTGCGTACTCCTCGATGGTCCAGGAGGGCTGGCCCCGCTTCACCTCCGCCAGCTCCGTCAGCCGCATGTCCGTGTACAGGGGGTTGTTCTTCACGTGGGCTTTGAGCGAGGCGGGGTAGGGGTGCGGGCTGAACACCTGCTCCACCAGGAAGCTGTCCTTGCTCTGCTTGGGCAGTCGGTGCTGCGAGGAGAAGGGAGGCTGTACGGCCTGTCTGCCCGCGGAGGGCGCAGGGGAGGGGGGAGGCTGTACGGCCCGCCTGCCCACGGAGGGCGCAGGGGGGAGGCCGGGAACGCGGCCCAGAGGCCGCGGGAGTTCACAGGCAGCGGGCAGCGGCCAGCTGTCCGTCACGAGGCCCCGTGGACGTCCGGGGAACAGACGCAGGGACTCACCACAGACAGAAAGTATGTGGCGGGGGGACAAGTCCCTGGGAAAGCGTGCCACGGAGCGGCCCTCGCGTGAGCTGGGGTCACAGGAGCTCGCCTGGCCAAACCCTCGCAGCGCCGCTCCCGTCACCAGGCCCGGGAAGGGGGCCCAGAGAGACCCACCCCCCTGCTGAGGGGCGCCGGCCGCCGAGGGGGTGCTGGGGCTCCGCCTGCCCGTCCGGCCTCGCCGCGGCCCACTTGTTCTCACCAGCTGGTACCTGGGCGGGCCCTTCCCTCGAGGCGCTTCCAACACCGGGCCGCCCCTCGGGAAGGAAGCCAGAACGCACACGCCGGGAGCCTCGGGCGGTGCTGAGACCCTCGGGAGCGGTCAGCTGGACGCCAGCGTGGGGTCCCGGCCCAGGGGACTCTGTTCTGCCTGAACCTGTCACACTGGGCTCTCGCTGGCCACACAGA
Organism: Paguma larvata; assembly: GCA_030068075.1. NCBI lineage: Eukaryota > Metazoa > Chordata > Mammalia > Carnivora > Viverridae > Paguma > Paguma larvata. The sequence continues at coordinate 140,778,878 of CM057827.1, forward strand.
GGTCACTTCCTCCAGGAAGCACTCCGTGATGGCCACGGCCGGGGTGGCCACATCTCTGGGACCCCTTAGGAGACTCAGCAGCACCTCCGTCCCGCGGGGCCTGACTGCCTGGCTCCCCGCCCGCCCGCCCCAGGACGCGAGGCCCTTCAAAGCAGGGAACTCCCAGTGTTTGCCTTTCTCTCCCCCCCCCGCCGGCCCGATCAGACGGCCGAGCAGACGGCGGCCCATCCGTGTGTCAGAGGCGTCAACGCCAACCACACGGAGCCAAGTGCGCGACACGGAAAAGTCAGGGAGAACAGGACGGCAGGTGCAGGCAGGGAGGAGAGGGTGCAAGTGCCCTCGTGAGCCCGCGACGGGCCCCGCGGGGCGCGTGTGTGTGAGCGTGTGCCCGCACGCAGACTGGGCGGCCCGCGTCGCACCGGCTCCTGCCCACACCACGTGCCGCAGGCAGCTGCGCGAAGGCCTCGGCCAGCACCGACGGGAGACGTTTCTCGGGGGTCAGAAAACAGTCACTTCTGGCGCCTGGGGGACTCAGTCAGGTGAGCGGCCGACTTCGGCTCAGGTCAGGATCTCGCGGTCCGTGGGTTCGAGCTCAGAGCCTGGAGCCTGCTTCCAACTCTGTGTCTCCCTCTCTCTCTGCCCCTCCCCTGCTTGTGCTGTCTCTCTCTCAAAAATGAATAAACGTTTAAAAAAATTAAAACTACGCCTATACGTATACAAACCGCTTCTTTTTGTCTCCTCTTTGCCCCGAGTCTGGACACTGAGAACTTGCGTGGAGGCCGGTCTTCCGGGCCTTCCCTCCTCGGCGCCCGCGGAAGCCAGCCTCCCCCGTGGCTTCGGGCACCTGCAGCCCGCACCGCCGTCGCCGACGCAGAATCGGGGGGGGGGGGGGCGCGGAGACAGCGGCAGCACGTGCAGGCGCCTCACCCGGGACCCACGGGGAGCCCTCCGCCCTCAGGATGTGAGCGTGCCCAGGCCAGCCGGGAAGAGCGGGCACAGCCGCGGGGCCAGGGAAACGGCGTCGGGGGGCTGCTGTCTGGTGTGGGGGGGGGGGTGGAGGGGCGGGGGGGGCGTTTCCTGACTTGTGTTGCTCTTCCTACTTCTCGTCCGTCAGTCTTACCACGGAAAGACAAACTTCCCAGGAGGGGCGCCTTGTGTCCACGAAGCACAGGGAAGGGACACCTGAGCCCTCCCTCATTCCCCCTGCCTGCGCCCCTTCCCTGCACCTCCTCCCTGCACTCCTTCCTTGTGCCTTCCCTGCACCCTGCTCCCTGCGCCCCCTCCCTGTGCCCTGCTCCTTGTGCCCCCTCCCTGCGCCCCCTCCCTGTGCCCTGCTCCCTGCGCCCTGCTCCCTGTGCCCCCTCCCTGTGCCCCCTCCCTGTGCCCCCTCCCTGTGCCCCCTCCCTGTGCCCTGCTCCCTGCGCCCCCTCCCTGCGCCCCCTCCCTGCGCCCTGCTCCCTGCGCCCCCTCCCTGCGCCCTGCTCCCTGTGCCCCCTCCCTGTGCCCCCTCCCTGTGCCCCGCTCCCTGCGCCCCCTCCCTGCGCCCCGCTCCCTGCGCCCCCTCCCTGCGCCCCCTCCCTGTGCCCTGCTCCCTGTGCCCCCTCCCTGCGCCCCCTCCCTGCGCCCTGCTCCCTGTGCCCCCTCCCTGTGCCCCCTCCCTGTGCCCTGCTCCCTGCGCCCCCTCCCTGCGCCCCCTCCCTGCGCCCTGCTCCCTGCGCCCCCTCCCTGCGCCCTGCTCCCTGTGCCCCCTCCCTGTGCCCCCTCCCTGTGCCCTGCTCCCTGCGCCCCCTCCCTGCGCCCCGCTCCCTGCGCCCCCTCCCTGCGCCCCCTCCCTGCGCCCTGCTCCCTGCGCCCCCTCCCTGCGCCCCCTCCCTGCGCCCTGCTCCCTGTGCCCCCTCCCTGTGCCCCCTCCCTGTGCCCTGCTCCCTGCGCCCCCTCCCTGCTCCCTGTGCCCTGCTCCCTGTGCCCCCTCCCTGCGCCCCCTCCCTGCGCCCTGCTCCCTGCGCCCCCTCCCTGCTCCCTGCGCCCCCTCCCTGCGCCCCCTCCCTGTGCCCTGCTCCCTGTGCCCCCTCCCTGCGCCCCCTCCCTGTGCCCTGCTCCTTGCACCCCCTCCCTGCGCCCCCTCCCGCTATTTCAGAAGCAGGGGACGGTCATCTTTGGTAACACCCAAGTCTCTGCCGCACTCCTCGCTCCACCGCCCCTCCGGACTCTGAACCCCACCCACCGGGCACACTCCTCCGCGCTGGCAGGGCAGCCCACGGCCTGGGCCGTCCTCCCTGTCCTAAGGCAGACAGCCCGCCAGATCTGGAAGGGCAGCGGCCTCTTTTGGGGACACACGCCGGGGCTGTCCCAGCAGAGAGCCCCGGCCTGTGGGCGCAGATTCATTTACCTCTTTAGGCGTCCGAGGCCAGTCCTGACTGTCGCCGGGGCCCCGGTCCTTCGGCTCCTCCTCGCCGAGCCCGGCGCGGCTGGCGTAGGTGATGGTGCGCCAGTCTCTGGGCGAGTTGGAGGTGCTGGCGATCTTGGACTCCGTGGCACTGTTCTCCTCCGTCAGGGACCGGGACGACGGCCTGGTGAAGAGGCTCTTTTTTAAGGCCTTGACGCGGAGGCTCTCGCTGTTGCTCCCGCTGGCGTCCGAGCAGCACCAGTCGGCCGCGTTCTCCGGTTTGGGTCCGCGGGGGCCGTCGTGCCCACGGAACAGCCGGGGAGAGGCGCTCTCGTCCGACGGGGCCTCGCTCGTCCAGGAATTCAGGTCGAGCTGCACGCCCGCCTTCTCGGGTTGCTGCATCTTCTGGTCCAGTTTATTTAGCTTGCCCAGGACCTCCGAAATCTCCTCCCGGACGCCCGACAGCGATTCGAGCTTCCGCTCGATTTCCCCGATCCTGAGCACCAGCCTGCACACGCTGGTCTTCAGCTCCTCCTCAGAGTGGTGGCTGCTTTCGGGCCGGTTGCCCTTTTCTCCTTTGCTACCGGGGAGCCCGCTGGCAATTTCGGTGAGGCCGTGCTCCGGTGAACTGTCGTAGTCTGACTTGTGAAGCTGAGACAGGGACCCCGTGCTGTTGTAGCAAGACGACTGCACCACCCCCGTGGAGCCGCTGACGCTCATGTCATCGAGAAAGCGAAAGATGTCGCTGATGTCATCGCTGACGACTTCCGAGTCCTCGTCCGAGTGCTTCGCGGCGTGCCTGTCGCCGCGCTTGCTCTGCCCGGAGGCGCACAGATCTCTGCACTTCCTGGGCTCCAGCGCGTGCTGCTCGGTCTGGGTGCCCACGCTGCTGGTGTCTGAGCCGAGCTGCCCGCCGGTGCAGCTGATGCTCTTGTCTTTGAACTTTTTGACCGGCTCGTGCTTCTCCAGGTCCACCGGGGACGGGAGCTCTTTAGATTTGAGCCCGTTCGGTTTGGCCGCATAGCCGACGGGAAGGATCTGCTGTGGGTCGTGGGGCGCGAGGTGCGCGGGGCGCCTGTCCGGGGTCGGGAAGGTGGGCGTCTGGCCGCTGGGACTCGGGTAACGCAGCTTCTCCTCGGACGAGTTTCTGTTTAGAAAGGACCGTTCGAAGCCGGGGGCTTCCTCGGTGTTCAGGCTCCAGCTCTTGGCCGGCCAGGGCGTCTGCTTGCCCGGCCTCCCCGGGCAGCGCCTGGCCTCCTGCGGCCCCCTCGCCGGCGTGGGCCCGAAGTACGTGGAGGCCTGAAGGTCGTCCAGGCTCTCGTGCTTGGCCCGCCTTTTGTCGGGCACGGGGGAGTACGTGGGGTTCAGGTACGGGCTGTGGTTGGGCATCTCGAAGCTGTGATTGAAGAAGGGCGTCTTGGGGGGTTCCTTCCGGGCCCGGGGTGCCCCGTGCTCGGCCTCGCCCTTGCTGGCGGGGCCGGCCGGCATGGGGGACACGGCCACCAGGTTGTGGAAGTCCTCTTTAAAGATGCTCCTTTTCTGGACACAGGACGGGAGTGCGAACGGCGCGGCGCTGGGCCGGAATGTGTCCTTGGCGCCCCAGCTCGGGGGCGGCGAGTCCTGACCCGACGCGGACGCGCTCTCGATGTTCGTGGGGAAGTAGGTTCTCTGCATCTCGCAGGGCTGCGGGCTGGCGAAGGCGTGGGGCAGCCGGTCCAGCGAGGCCGCCCGGCTCTGCAGCTCCCTGCCCGCGCCCAGCAGGAAGTTGGGCTGGGAGGCGGGCACGAACTGCGGCGGCGGCCGGTCCCCGCGGTCCGCCTTCCGGCCCTGGGCCGCCTGGCGGGCGGGGTGGCCCCGGCGGAAGGGCTCGCGCCCGGCCGCGGCACAGGCCTCCGCGTCCGCCCCGAGCGACTCGAACGCCGCCTCCTTCCTGCGCGCCGGGGGCCGCCCGGCGGGCAGCTTCTCCTTGGCCGCGCCCCCGCCCATCTGGGTCAGGTTGAATATGGTCGCGATGTCCGCGGCCACCATGATCTTCTTCGACTGCTGGTTGCTCACGGCGGACTTCATCTTGTCCTTGAACAGCGTGGCGGGGAAGCCGGGCTCCAGGCAGGCCGTGGAGAAGAGCACGCTCCTCAGCTTGGCCAGCTGGGGCAGGTCGAAGCGGGCGCACAGGGACTTGCACAGGTCCTGGTAGGAGACGCTGTCCTGCTTGCTGTCCAGCTCCTCCAGGACCCGCGTCAGGAAGAGGGCAGCGTCCTGGTTGGCGTCCATGGCTGAGGACGTCGAGAGCTCGCGGCTGACGCCGGATCTTCCGGTCTGTTCGGCGACGGCAGCGGCGGCACACAGCAGAGGGAGACCGTAAACACCGGGGTAACCCAAGCTTCTTAGGGACCACCTGGAGACACGCAAGGAGAAGCTTTTTACTTTAAAAATGCAATACCGGCTTCGAAAACATTTGTAGCAGATGACTTTGTAACTCCCTTCCCAGGACCTTAGAGAAATTATCGACAACAATGATTTATGTACAAAGATGGTCGCTGTGATGGCGCTCAGGACAGCGAAAACATGAAACATCTTAAATGTTCGAATAACAAACGAACGCGTAAATAAGATACGTTAGGACACACAAGGACTCTTACGAGCGTTGAAGTTAGATGAACGTGCATCCTTATGATCGAGCGCCACCCGTCGACAGAAAGGAATAAGCCTCTGGCACAGGCCACGGCGTGGACGGAGCTCGCGGGCATCGTGCACGAGCAGAGGAAGCCACAGGCGCAGGCTGCGTGCGTTAGGACGCCACCGTAACGACGGTCGCAAAGACACATCCGTGGCCGCAGGGGCTGGATGCGGGCTGGTGGAGTGCATGTGAGCGTCACCGCGTGTAAATTACACCCTCGTTTAAAAATTACACACGAAAGACTTTTTATGACCCAAAAAAAAAAAAAACTATGACCCTATATCGAGTGAAAAAATGAAAATAAAACTGTATGTGTAAGAAGGTCTTAATTATACAAAACCATGTATTCTGGGAAAAGACAATGAAAGAAAATAACGGATACTGAAATGTTAACGGGAGTCAGGTTCGGGCGGTGAATACGGACTCTTCTTCTGGAGGGTAACCTGCATCCCTCAGTATTTTATTCTGCAAATTTTCAAACATACAGCAAAGCCGAGAGAATTTTGTAGCGAATCCTCATACGCCCACCCTCTGGATCCTACCATTAACATTTTGCCGTATTTGGCTTCTCACATGTCTGTCTATCCATCCGGCCTTCATCGGGCTCTCGTATTTCGTCCCAGTGCACTGCAGAGGAAGCTGCAGGCATCTGATCGCGTCCCCGTGAGCCCCCACCACGCCTGCCGGTAATCCAAGTCCAGGAACCGTTCACGGCTTTTCCTTTAATATAAGATCGACTTGCCCAAATCCGGGGGTGCATTTGCTGAAGCGTCAGTAAAAACACGTCTGTGTAGTAGCCGACCCCCCTGGGAAGATCTAGAACGTTCCCAGCGCCGCAGAGGTTTCCCTGGTGCCCTTCCCGTTCACCCTGTGCTCTTGCGTGTCAGGGGTAATGTTATCTTTCCTCCTAATTTCCCGTCCCGTCTGAAATTCTGATGCTATTTCGTAATCGGCACACGGTAATGACAACCCGACTTCGAAACGGACGGAAAAGCCACGCTAACCCGAATGGAAGCGGTAAGCACTCCAAACCAAGGGTGTCCCAGAATTTCCTAAGACGGAGTAGAGCCCATCCGTTACCGAGGACCGGGGCTGAGATTTACCGTCGCGCCCTGCTGGCGGGCCAACCCGCCGACCGCCACGTCGGCGCAGCCCACCCAGGCCCAGCCTGCTCCCCTGCTCTCTAGGGGAGCCGCGTCTTTTCTCCGGGGGAGGTTTCGGTGGCTCCCGGCAACGGACTGTCCCTCCTGAGGACAGAGCGCCCACGCGTGTCTGCGGGGACCACCGTCTGGATTTCCCCGCGGGGAAGAGGCAATGAGGACTGAGGGGTCCCGTTCCCGCCCTGAGCACATGGCCGGGAACCCCATTCCTCCCCGGCCGGCCCTGCATGGCCACCCGCGGAGACGCTCTCCTGAACAACGCCCGCCTGCCAGACCTCCGGGGGGTGTCCTGACCGGGGAAACGGGCTTGGGGGCCTCGGGGCCGCCTGGGGGCCGCGAGCTCCACCCCGCCCTGCTGGCTGCACGTCTCGGCCCCGGGCCAGAAAGGTGTTCGTGGAACCCAGGCCCCGTGACTCCGTGAGCGGATGCGGGAGCCACAGGGGATCTCGAAAGCCTGTCTTTTATTAAAACTGCTCACGGACGGCCGGGGCAGGCACCTGCCGCCATGCAAGCGGGCGCGGGGGCGCAGGGCTGGCCCGTGTGCGCGGGGCCACGGAGACCCCCCACGGGGCTCCGGCAAGTGCCAGGGCAGACCCGGAGGAGCCGGGACATGGGGCCCCTGTGACAGTGGGACCGGCTCCAGCCGCCGTGGGCGGCTCCCTCCCTCCACCACGCAGGCAGCCATTTCACGGACGGGAGACTGAGGCCCCGGGGGCGGGGGGGGGGTGTCACTGCCCGTCCAGAGGAGGCTGTGGCCGGAGCGCCAGGACGGGGAGAGGCAGCACCTCCAGCCTCGGGGAGTGAACGGGGCTGGTGTGGGGGCCACCGCCGCCCGTGCCCTGCTGAGCCCTGCTCCCTGTCCCTGCCGAGCCCTGCTCCCTGCCCCTGCCGGGCCCTGCTCCCTGTCCCTGCAGAGCCCTGCTCCCTGCCCGAGCCCTGCTCCCTGCCCCTGCTGAGCCCTGTTCCCTGTCCCTGGGCCCTGCTCCCTGCCCCTGCTGAACCCTGCTCCCTGCCCCTGCTGAGCCCTGCTCCCTGCCCCTGAGCCTTGCTCCCTGCTCCCTGTCCCTGCTGGGCCCTGCTCCCTGCTCCCTGCCCCTGCTGAGCCCTGCTCCCTGCCCCTGCTGAGCCCTGCTCCCTGCCCCCGAGCCCTGCTCCGTGCTGGGGCCTACGCAGAACACGCACCACGACGCTCAGTGTGCTCAGAAGAATAACAAACAGGAAACACAGAGACACACTCGCACACCCACAAAGGGACACGGACACACATACTCAGACACAGGTACACACGCGCACACTCACATAAACACACTCGTCCCCGGCCGCGTGCCCACGCCTCCCGGTGCCGGAATCCTGCCCTCCTTCCAGGGGCTCCTGGGACAGCCGCCACCCCCGCCCCTCGCTGACCGGAGTTTAAGTACGTCCCGCCCTTCCTCAGCGGTCTGCGGCCCTCCGCCCAAGCCTGGCCACAACGTTTCTCACGCGGGACCCACGTGCCTGGGAGCATTTAAAACATACGGAGAAGTAGCCCCCAGGCCCAGGACCAGAGGGCTCAGAGTCCCCGGGAGGGGGATCCAGAACAGGGGTTCGTGAAGCCTCCCAGATACCTCAGCAGCATGGGCCTGCGGGTGGAGGGGGCGGGTGGAGGGGCCGGCTTCAGGAGAGGCGACCGAACCACAGGTTTGGGACTCCTGGCCCGGCCCGGGGTCCACGGGACCTTGGCCAGGCCTCCTCCAGCCCCCACCCCAGCTTCCTCCCCTGTGACCACGCATTTAATTAACAAGGACACCCAAGACAGCCAACAATCAGCAAGGGACAGGACCTCGCATCCTGCCCGCCTCCTGCCTACACAGCACCTGGCACCTCCAGGGGTCCCCGTTTCCCGCCATGGGAACCTCCGTCCTGACCCACATAAGCGCGGAGACCCTGCCTCCGTCAGGGTCACTCACCGCCAGACGGAACGGAACGGGTGGGCTGGGGGGCTCATTGGTCCTCCTTTCTCAAGTTTATTTATTTATTGGGGGGGGCAGGGGCAGAGAGAGAGGATCCCGAGCAGCCCCCAGGCTGTCGACTCAGAGCCCAAAAGCAGGCCTGATCGCCCGGCCCTAGATCCTGACCTGAGCCAAAATCAGAGCCCAGACGCTCACCCGACTGAGCCCGCCGGCGCCCCTTCCATGTCTTTTAATTAAAAATTTTCTCAGATGATCTTTTTTTAATGTTTATTTATTTGAGAGGGAGGATTGTGGGGGAGGGACAGAGAGAGGCAGAGACACAGAATCCGAGGCAGGCTCCAGGCTCCGAGCTGTCCGCACAGAGCCCCACGCGGGGCCCAGACCGCAAGATCATGACCTGAGCGGAGGTCAGACGCTTACCCGACTGGGCCCCCCAGGTGTCCCTCCTCCTTTTCCTAAGAAGAGGGAGGGTGACAGCCGGGCGCCCTGAGGAAGCGCCGAAGGCCAGAGGCTGGAACCGCGCACCCGGACAGACGGCGCCCCCTCCGCCCGTCGCTCTCCGCGCGGCCCGGTCGCCCCGGGCACCTGCCTCGGGTCCCCTGAAGGCACGCAGCCCTTCTCACTCCTGAGACCAGCGTGTACGTGACACTGTGCCCACACAGCCAGGAAAGCCACAGCGCTGCCCCCCCACAGAGCCCGAGGCCACCAGGGGAGGCCTTGCGGGACCCCGGCTACGCCCCTCCTGGAAAACCGAGCTCACTGCCAAGACTTTTCAAAGGCCCGTGGAGGCTTGGTGTCAGAATCGGCCCCAGGACGAGGGGCTCCTGACCCTTAGCCTGTGTCCACAGGACTCCAGTTGTGACCGTCGGGTGCCGGAAAAGCTTGAGCAGGGGCTGGGAGCCGCAGGGAGGGGAGTTCCAGAGCCGCGGAAAGGGGAAAGCCCGCTTCCAGGAGGAGGCCTCGATCAGAGGCCACAGAGACTGACAAAGAGGCCGGTGGCCTGGGGAGGGGAGGGGAGGGGAGGGGCGGGGGAGAAGGCGAAGGCGCAACGGGAAGCCTCTGGTGAGGACGGAGAGACGACCTAAGACAGAGGGGAACCACGCCAGCGGGGACCCGGAGCGCGCAGGGGGGGCGGGGAAGGGCGGGCCCACGGCTTGGGGCGCGCACTCGGCCTGCACGACGCACAGACGGGTCACGCTCTCTCCCCCGAACGCCACCTGCATCCGCACGCCAGCAGGAGAGCGCTAACCCGAGGCCACGTCCACGGCACCACGATCTGTGGCCCGCGGACGCCCTGCTGGTTTCCCTCACAGCGTGCCCTTGCACGTCCCGCTCCGGCCACGACCGACGGCTCACGGGGCTGCCACGCGGAGCCCTGGGCAGAAGTCAGCCCTCGGAACCCCACTTCGGCCACTGCCTCGGAGGGCTTGTCTTCCCCACGGCCAACACCCCCCAAATCTGGGGAGAACAAATGAGCCTGCTTGGGATTCTCTCTCTCCCTCTCTCTCTCTGCCCCTCCCCTGCTTGTGCTCAGGCTCTCTATCTCCCCCCGCCCGAAAAGAAATAAGTATTTAAAAAATAATAAAAATAAAAATACAAAATCAGAGTTAAAAGACATAGCGCATAGAAGTTTCAACACACGTCTGACAGGTATTCCAGGAAAGGCAGGATGGTGGAAAGCGAATAATCAAAATGATAATGTCTAGAAATCTTTGAGACTGATAACGTGAATCCTCAAATTCAAAGAGCAATCCCAAATAAGGCCGATAGAAATAAATTCACCTTTAAACAGCAGAACACACGACACCGAAGCTGACGTATGCCGGAAGCAGAGAGAAAGCCCTAAAATGGTTGAGGCGGTAGGGGAGGGAATGAATTACCGAGAAAAGAGAAAACAGAGTTTTCAAGAGTAAAAAAGAAAAAAAACAAACAAACCAGACTACTCTGTTCTACAAAGATGAGACTGTCATTTGGACTATCTTTTAGATAAACCGAGGTCTGTTTATAAAATCCATAGTGTGTGTGTTCCCGGCAGAGGTGTCCAGAATTACTGGTCCTTTTAAAGTTTGAAAAAAAAAGGAAGAAAAACTGGAAGACATAGACATAAAAATCCTTGACGTGCTAAGGAAAAATAACTCATCATTTATAATCCTATCAACAGACGATTATTCAGAAATAAAGGTGAAACCTAACTGCAGATGAAGATGAGCTCGTCACTGACATCCCTCGCTGTGAAGACTACGGAAACAGCTCCTTCAGAGAAAAGAAAGATGGACTCCGGAAGAAGAATGTAGTAAATGCACAGTAAATTCTAACATCCGCCAACTGTATAAAACCGTCGTAATGACTATTTTCAGAGCTAACGTGGAAGGAGGACGGTGATTAGGGTTAAAACTCCCTAAGCATTACCTGGATGTTAAATAAATTTAGATGCTAACTCAAAGATATGTTAGGAAACAATTTATGGAGGGCACCCAGGTGGGTCAGTTACTTAAGTGTCCAACCTCGGCTCAGGTCGTGATCTCACAGTTTGTGGGTTCGAGCCCTACATCAGGCTCTGTGCTGACGGCTCAGAGCTTGGAGCCTGCTCGGATTCCGTGTCTCCCTCCCTCATTGCCCCTCCCCTGCTCACACTCTGTCTGTCCATCTGTCTCTCTCTCTCTTCTCTCTCTCAAAACTAAAGTTAAAAAAGAAAGAAAAAAAACAATTTATAGGTCACCACTAGTAGAACAGGAAGAAATTATAGAACTTAATGTAGAATTTCTAAACCAATGTAAGGAAAACAGAATAAATAATCAATTAATAGAAGGTCAGAAATCAGGGAAATGAAGAAGAAATGACAAAGTAACACAAGTAAAAATCATAAATAAACTGACAGAAGTCTTTCTAAGTACATCAAATCACAATAAAAGTAAACAAGCTAAATTTACCGGTTAGAAGCCTGTGACTTTCATTTGGATTTTTTTTTTTATTGCAGCCAAATGCCACCTCTGAGCGATATATCAAAACATGCTCTCACAGAAAGGCTGCAAGGGTAAGGATGAAATAGGACATTTCAGCCCAAATTAAATCAGAACTCGGCTGGCGTTTGTTACAGGCAGAATGGTTGGTACAAGAGTTAAAGACCATAGACTCTGGGGCCAAATTGCCCAAATTTAAGTCCAAAGTCTTCCACCTACTAGCTGGGTGACTTGAGAAAGTTCCTGTCTCTCTGTGTCTCCGTTTCCTCAGCCTGAAAACCAGTCGCTCGTAGAATCGACCTCATATGACTCAGTTGTATGTATGAGTGCCTGGAAAAGAGGAAGCAACGCGGCAATACAGATGAGCCTCGAGATCGGCAAACCCTACTGCCCTCGGCGTCCGTCTCCGGTCACAAAGCAAGGTGAACCTTCACAGGGTTCATAAGGAAGCAAGGCTGTTTGTTGAGAAACAGATTCTAATAGTAAGAGAGTACAGTGCGGGGCGGGGGGGAGAGACATCTATCATAGAATTGATATTATACAGCCGCTAATGTGAATTTATTTACAGTAAATTCAAGGATAAACGTCGGAAACAAAAATGCATGGAAAAGAAATTCACAAACGGCTGTGTCCCGGGAGCGGCGTGATTTGAAAACACAGATCGTCCTGCAATGTGTGTGCAAAAAGGAAAGGACAAGGTATGTGGCATGGAGGGTGCCGGGTCCGGGGCAGCGGTTTCTTCTGGAGGAAGACAGAGGGGGAAGGCAGGCGTGGAAAAGGCGTGCAGCGAAGGCCCGCGTTCTGTGCCGCCTGGATCCGGTGAGACCTGGAGGGCCTCGAATGGCGTCCCCATCCGCTCCCGCGGACGAGGCCCCCAGCTAAACGGCCCTCCTGATCGAGGGGACCGGGCGCCCTGCCAGCCGTGGAACCGTGCGAACAGGCCGGTCGCAGCCCCCCACGGGAACCACGGGGGACTCGCCCTCTTGTCGCGACCAAGCCTGCCTCCCGCAGCCCGTTTGTTCACTCCGAATCCCGAGTTCAAGCCCCGTGTGGCCCTGCGTCCTCCTCTGCAGGCTGCGAACGTGTCAGTCCCGCCCGCCCCACGCCCACGGCCCCCACGAAGGGGAGCGTCCCTCGCCTAGGGGGGGAGAGCAGGGAGCAGGCCTGGCAGCTGGAGCCTGGACTCTCGCCGTCCCTGCTTTAAACACAGAATGACAAGCACTGCGGCCAAATGATCAAATGGGAGTCCCGGCTCCACCGCGGCGGCCGCGGGACGTTCCTGAGTGACCTCCTCCCCGAGGTGACCTCCTCCTCCTCTACGCGCTTTCATCAACACGTACTAATTAAAGCACCTTTTCAAAACTAGAAAAACAGCGTCCCGCTTAGGCCTGTCACGAACGGAAAAGAAAATCTGTATAAATAAAGGCGAGTGAGTAAGGAAACTGACAGGACACTATTGTTCCCCGTCCCCTCCCCCACGGCCTTCTGTTAAGTTTCTCGAGGGCCACGTGCGGGTGAGGACGTCTCTGGCTGATGTATCCCACTTAGCCTAGTGCCCTCCAGGTCCATCGACGGGGCGGGGGAGGGGGACGACGGGACAGTGGGTGACGGGCACGGAGGGGGGGGCCCCTGCGGGGAGGACCCCTGGGTGTTGTAAGCGAGGAATCCCGGGAATCCGCCCCCGAAACCAAGAGCGCGCTGTGCACCCTGTATGTTCGTCGACTTGACAGCAAGTTATGTTTAACAGATAAACAGAACAAAAAGAAAGAAAATGTGCACGACACCATTTTGTTGACGTCCGAGCTTTGTCGCGTTTGCATCGTTACGGTGAAGGCTCCGCGTGCTGGAGCCGACTCTGCCGTCACCTGCTCTCAGGTAACTGGGTAAGGGTCCCGGTCAGGACGCTCATCTGTTTGGACTGCCGAATATTAAAACTGACTACTGGGCTCCTATGATTGTAAGTTGGTGGCTAAATCCCTGGAGAGCAGAAAGACAAGAAGTAGACCCAGTGTAGGTAAGGATCCAACGTACGACGAAGGTAGCCTTTGGGTCGATGAGAAAGTAATGGTTTATTCAGTAAAACCTAAATGTGTCCATATTATTATCGGAATAACTGGTTAACCAACTGGTAAAAAGTTAAGCTAGCTCTCAGTCCTTGGCATATACGAAATTTCGTTACGGACGAAATACAAAGGAGATGTTAGTCAGGATTTAGGTAACGGGAGGTCACGCAAGCATCTTCCGTACAAGATTCAGAAGCTGAGACCACGGAGAGGACGACTGACCAGCTGGGGTAAGTGGGAAGGAAGGACTGACTGACGACGCCGACCAACGTCATAAAAATGAAAAAGACTGGAACGCAGAAGCTTTTTGCATCTCGCCGAAAGCTCGAAACACTACTAGGAAAGGAGGCACAGTCCAAAAGAAAAAAAAAAGTCAATTTACAAAGAAAGACAAAGAAACCCGTGTGCGTCATCACATATGAAGTAGACAAACTAAAACATCCATTTGTTCGACTACTTTCTAATTTATAAATCTAAAGAAAGTAACTGAAATGATATTTCTCTATGAAGTGGAGAAGCACTATAATAAGTGGGCTTTTTGCCTGCTGCGCCGGTACGGGTTAGGAGGCTCACAGCCCCTGCCGGGCGCCTGGGCGGCTCCGTCGGTTCGGTGTCGACTTTGGCTCAGGGCATGATCTCACAGTCCGTAAGTTCGAGCCCTGCGTTGGGCTCTGCTCTGACAGTGTGGAGCCTGGAGCCTGCTTGGGTCTCTCTCTCTCTCTCTCTCTCTCTGCCCCTCCCCTGCTCTCTCTCTCTCTCTCAAAATAAATAAATAAACTTAAAAAAAACACAGGGATCACGCCGCCATCAGGGGATGTGGGAAGCAGGCTCCCCTGTACTGTTGCACGGGCGCGCATCTGGGCACCTGCTACAGGAAGTAATCGGCAGTAACATTTAAAATAAAACTGAAAACCTAAAACGAAAATACACCTCTTTTTAAATCGAACAAATCCACACTTCTAAGTATCTCTCCAAACGAAATACTCAAGTGTGTGTAAGAAAATAGGCTACCAACACATTCTCTTCAATGTTGCTTCTAGTCAGAAAATCTCCCCAATAACCTGCGTGCCCAGCGACCAGTCATGTGAAACTGTAGCACGTTGCTGTGGCGAGTGCCACGCAGGCGTTAGTAAACCAGGCTGCAGATATAGATTCATTGACACATTTAATATTAACGGCGTGTTCGTAAGCAAACAAGCCCGCTACTCACCGTGTGTTGTAATACGGTATACAAGAGTCTGTAAACACCCCCCCCATACCGGAACCCACAGTAAGTGTGCCTGGCTGATTTTTCCCTCCTCTCGTTTCAGGTCTGTTATCACTGAAATGTTCTGAATGCCTCATTTTCTTTTTTTTTTATTTTTTTTAATGTTTATTTATTTTTGAGACAGAGAGAGACAGAGCATGAGTGGGGGAGGGGCAGAGAGAGAGGGAGACACAGAATCCGAAGCAGGCTCCAGGCTCTGAGCCGTCAGCACAGAGCCCGACGCGGGGCTCGAACTCACAGACCGCGAGATCATGACCTGAGCCGAAGTCGGCCGCTCAGCCGACTGAGCCCCCCAGGCGCCCCTGAATACCTCATTTTCTAATGAGCAATCGAGAGGCCAGGGTTTTCAGGCAGATCCCGGCACTGTAAATTGGGAAACGAATTATCACCTCTGATCTGTGGTTTTCGCATCTCGAGAAGGGAGGTATCACCTCCTCCTCCTGGGAGCAGGAACAGGGTCACATGAGACACCTAGTTTTTCATTCCGAAGAGGTTTCTTTGGCCGCCGGTGTACGCCGGACACTGTTCTTTCCAGCTGGTAGAGAAACAGCAGGAAACAGAGCAGCCGAAGCTAAAACAAAACTCCCCGAGTGAGCGCACCTTCTAGGTGAGGACACAGATAATAAGCAAAATAAGTAGGCGAAACATATAGTCTGTTAGGGGTCGAATGAGCCACAGAGAAACCCAGGGGGCTCGGGGAGCACAGGGCAGACGGGGGTCGTAATCTTAAATAAGACGGTCAGAGAAGTCCTCTGGGGAAAGACTGGATTTGAATGAAGTCTCCAAATACGCATGGAAGACACCATGTGCCTCCCTTCCTTCCCTGGGGAGGAAGGCAAGCGTCCAAGGCAGAGGGAACGGCTAGTACAAAGGCCCTGGGGCAGAAATGGCGTAGAGGCACTTCATAAAATACGGTGTGCAAAAGATACGTTATGTATTCACATTAGCTCCGAAGTGATTATTTATCAACACCTGTCTCCAAAAATAGCTTCCTAATGCTCGGGCATCGCTCGTGTTTCATTTTCGAGTAAAACAATAACCGAGAGGTAGGAAGTCCCCTCTCTCCGCCTGAAACCGTCCCCAGGCCAGCCTCCCTCCTCTGACCTCGCAGGAAGAGGCGAGGCCCTGGTCCCGATGGTGCCGAGAATGGAGTCCTACAGACGGCACATGGGGGCGCGGGGAAGCCGCGACGCTGCCCGTCTCCACGCCCCCCTCCCCGCGGCCACGCCTCCCTCCGCGGCTCTCCTGCCCACGCGTGGGCTGTCGCGACAGCTCGGGGCCACCCAGATCTCCGGCGTTTTCCCCTTCCCGGGTCCTTAACTTCACCACGTCTGCAAAGTCCCTTCTGCCGCGAGGGTGACAGTCACGGGTCGGGGTGCTGGCGCGTGGGCCTCACCCCTGCGCGTTCTCATACTTCACGGGCGGGACTGGAAGCTGTGGTCCTTCTCGGCCGCAAACACTCGGCGCTAACTGACCCAACGGGACCCGCTCCGCCGGGCCCGGCGGGGACCGCCCTCTGCGGATGGGCCGGCGAGGGCAGGGGGCACGGTCGCCGGCCGTGCTGACGCAGACTCTCCCGTACCGGGACCCTGAGACGCCTCCGAAAACCCCGGAGACGCAGGCGGCCACACTGCCGTGTCCTTGCCCCGTCCCGGAGCCCGTGGCACCCCCGACCCGAGACGGGCCCGCCTCTGCACCCTCTCCCCAAGGAGCTGCCCCGGGGCCGGCGGACGGGGGGGACCCCAGGAAGGGCAGGCGGCCCGCCCGGGGCCGGTGGACGGCCCCTCCACCCGGGCTCCTCTGACCGGCCACGACCTCCCCGCTGACGGGACGCAGTCGCAAGGCGCAGTCTGGGACTCCGAATGTCGGCTCGAACCTGGGTCCCCCGCTCAGCACTTGTATGACGTGGGGTAAACGGAGGCTCGGGTCTCGGCCCAGACACTCCGACTGGGCAGCCCTGGGCGCGGCCTGGGAATCTGCATTCAGGAAGACCCCCGGGAGGCTCTGGGGCAGCTGGCGGCTGGTGGGGAGGCTCGGTGCCGACGCCGCAGTTCCTTCCCCGGTGGCTCCCGGGCCTGGCCAGCCGAGCTGCCCTGTCCCAGCACGGTCCCCTCGGCCCAGACCTGGTCCTCGGTCACACGGGGACTCTCAACGAGGTCACGGGGGGGACGAGGTCACGGGGGGGACGAGGTCACGGGGGGACGAGGTCACGGGGGGGACGAGGTCACGGGGGGGACGAGGTCACGGGGGGGACGAGGTCACGGGGGGACGAGGTCACGGGGGGACGAGGTCACGGGGGGACGCGATCAGGGCATTTCCTGCCTTCCTGCGGCCGCTGGAGGGTCAGGTCTCCCGCGTCCCCGCAGATCGACGTGGGAGTCACCCAGACGCCGCTGGTCGCTCCCTCACCTGACAGCGTCCGAAGCCGTGGCCTGTGCCAGACACCGCGGGAGGCACAGGGGCCGGCGTCGCGCTGTGCCTCCGGGGCCCCCCAGCTTCTCGGGAGAGGCGGACCAGCAGACGGGCTGTGAGCACAGCCAGGAGGTGCTCCGACGGGGACGGGGACGGGGACGGGGACGGGGACGGGGACGGGGACGGGGACGGGGACAGAGAGGGCGAGCCTACCGCCCACTGCCCACAGCGGTTCTGCATCTGTGCCCACCCAGCACGCTCAGTGCCCACCTGCCGTCCATCACACAGCCCCCCGCTGTCCCCCACACCCCCCGCTGTCCCCCACACCCCCCGCTGTCCTCACATACCCCCCGCTGTCCCCCATACTCCCCCGCTGTCCCCCACACCCCCCGCTGTCCCCCACACCCTCCGCTGTCCTCACATACCCCCCGCTGTCCCCCACACCCCCCGCTGTCCTCACATACCCCCCCGCCATCCCCCACACCCCCCGCCGTCCCCCACACCCCCCGCTGTCCTCACATACCCCCCCGCTGTCCCCCACACCCCCCCGCTGTCCCCACACCCCCCCGCTGTCCCCCACACCCCCGCTGTCCTCACATACCCCCCCGCTGTCCCCCACACCCCCCGCTGTCCCCCACACCCCCCCGCTGTCCTCACATACCCCCCCGCTGTCCCCCACACCCCCGCTGTCCTCACATACCCCCCCGCTGTCCCCCACACCCCCGCTGTCCTCACATACCCCCCCGCTGTCCCCCACGCCCCCCCCGCTGTCCCCCATACCCCCCGCTGTCCCCCACACCCTCCGCTGTCCTCACATACCCCCCCACTGTCCCCCATACCCCCCGCTGTCCTCACATACCCCCGTCCCCCACATCCCCCCGCTGTCCCCCACACCCCCCGCTGTCCCCCACACCCCCGCTGTCCTCACATACCCCCCCGCTGTCCTCACATACCCCCCCGCTGTCCCCCACACCCCCCGCTGTCCCCCACACCCCCGCTGTCCTCACATACCCCCCCCGCTGTCCTCACATACCCCCCCCCCGCTGTCCCCCACACCCGCTCCCCGCCCTGCTCCCGCATGCAGGAATTACCTCCATCTGCCCCGGCCCCGCACACGGCCCGTTCCGGGCTTCTCCAGGGGAGCCGTCTCACAACCGCGGACACCCCAGCAGGCTTCCACGAGGGTCTAGAGCCCTTCACAAGACCCTCGCCAACCCCGACTGGTCTGCTGACCCTTTGGGTTTGTTTTCTCGGCTGTGTCCGCAAGTAACCATACAATCTGCAAAAACGTGTCTTTCTCGAGATCCCAGTGCGTCCCCGTGCTGATCACTGCACACGAGCCACCGGAGGCCACGCTGCTCCCCAGAAGACCAGGGGATGGCAGGCGGAAAGGGCGCAGCAGACGGGGCCCACGCCGAGGAAGACGCTCGGGGCAGGGGGGTGGGGTGGAGGGCTCAGCACCCCTCCCCCCCGGGGCCGCGCCAGGGGACGAGGCTGCCGCGAAAGCTCTCGTTCGCTGAGGACACGTGCTCACACCCAGAGCCCCGCAAAAGTCCTACAGGGACGTGTCGGTGAGCCCCGCTGTGGGGACGGCCCCGCGGGCGCAGGTGCACGTGCATGGGGTCTGTCCACGGGGAGCGCCCCGCCCGGGGGGACAGACGGATGCGCCCACAGCCACGGCCGCAGGACGCCGCCACCCCGCTCGTCTCACGGCCCCGCAGCCTCAGTTCCAAGATCGAGAGCGGCTGCTTCCCGTCCGGCTCCGCGGCGCCCGGACCCGCGACCACCCGCGTCCTGCGGCTCGGGCGCCAGGCTGCCGGTGACCGCGGGCCGCCTTTAAAAGACTGACCCGAACGAGCTCTCGGCCTCGGCGCAGCGGCCAGCCCCTGGTCCCGGTCCCGGCGAAGCCCCTGCTCAGCGACCGCCGGCCCCCCCCACCAATGGGCTCTGACCCAAAGCCAGCGTCGGCCTCACCCGCCGGGACAGGGCAGGGGTTTCTGCGGCCGCCCACGGCGTCCGGTTCCGGGGGCTCAAAACACCAGCGCCCTCTCCCCCCTCCACGTCAGCTTCCCTCTGGGACTCACGCCGCGGGAGTGGCCACCTTCTAGAGCTTTCCCTATCACCGAGCAGAGGAGAAGGGACAGCCATGAAGGTGAAAGGGGTGTCAGGTCATCAACGAGGGCAACTCTGGACCCCACTGGAGGGCTGCGGCCGCCGGACAGGAGGGACAGGCATGTGGTTAGAGTGCTGGAACATTCCGTCCCGCCCCCGAGCTCCAGGGAGGGGAGAAGGGCTGAGGGCAGAGTTCACGGCCAGCGACTCAGTCAGTCACGACTACGTAGCAGCGAAGCCTCTGTAAACACCCGAGGGGAGAGCCTTCTGGCCTTTTCTGGGCGGCGTCCCTGTTTCAGGAGCCAGGCGCTTCCACGCTAACCCAGCTGGGCCCCCAGCGCTCAGAGGACAGACACCCGTCTGTTGGGGACCTGCCCTCCACGTCTCCCTGGCCGGCCGCTGGTTCGTATCCTTCCTCATACCCGCCGATAAACGGCAAAGGAGAGGCGGGCCCGTGAGCTGCTCTAGCCACTCGACCGACCTCCGGGGCGGGGGCAGGAACCCCCAACCTGCAGCCGGTCAGCGGTCGGAGGTCACAGCCAATCAGCAATCACAGCCAATCAGCGGTCACAGCCAATCAGCGGTCACAGCTGGTCAGAGGTCAGAGCCGGTCAGAGCCGGTCAGTGGTCACAGCCAATCAGCGGTCACAGCCGTCAGCAGTCAGAGCCGGTCAGCGGTCACAGCTGGTCAGAGGTCAGCGGTCACAACGGTCAGTGGTCAGAGCTGGTCAAAGGTCAGTGGTCGGTGGTCACAGCCAATCAATCAGTGGCCAGAGCCGGTCAGCGGTCACAGCTGGTCAGAGGTCACAGGTCAGAGGTCAGCGGTCAGCGCCGGTCAGAGGTGTGAGGCATGCGTAACAGCCGGGGGGCTCCCCCCCGCCCCCCGCTGTCTGAGGTGGGCAGGGGTGAGGACGGTCCTGCAGGACTGAGCCCTTCCCCCCGTGTCTCCAGCGGCCGGGGTCGGAAGTGAGCTGAATTCCTGACACCCTGCGGGTGTCCAGGAACTGCCCGCGCGTGTGGAGGACCCCAGCCCCCAACGCCGGGAATCTACAAACACTAGTCAGCAACACTGACTACTTCACACAGTTTCTTACGAGGAGCAGGCAGCGCTCTAGACGCCGGAGCTACGGCAGCAAATAAATGCGAGCCCCCGCCTCCCGCGAGGCTCACGGGAGTGGCCCCGCCCGACAGGCGTCGCTCGGCCACACGACTCCACCCATCCCTCCATCCGACCGAAGCGCCTCCTGGCGTGCTGGCCGCGCGCCGCTCGCGGGAGGCTCAGGGTGCACAGGCCAGGTCGTCGGGGCTCAGTCGTAGGCACAGGGCGGGCCATCGAGAAGGACCAGGGGCTAGTGAGACATGCACGGCGCAGAAGAAGGTAACCGCGGCCTCGTATTTCAAACACTCGGAGAGAAAATCTGCCCGGTTCTAGAGAGGAGCCTCCCAAGTCATTCTCAAACTGCGTTCCGGGGAGCCGGGAGGGGTTCCGGGCGGGGGCTGCGGCAGTCACGCGGGAGGGAGCAGGGCCTCCCCGCTCTTTCCCAGCTTCACACCCCTACCTGTCCCAGAAGATTTCATGCCCACAGGGGGCGGGGCGCTGATCTGCTCGGACGCCTTCCCAGTTCAGACACGTGACAATGAACACACAGGCAAGCGCGTCACGGAGCTCACGGGACCCCAGGAGCACCCCTGAGGCCGGTCGCTGAGCGCCTCGGTCTCTAAAGTCTACGGCGCTGATTCCTTTCTTTTCCTTTCTTCTTAACTTCGACGGACACGGAGACTGCGGTTAAGCGCCAAAAACCGAGACCCGCACGCTCGTGGGCACGGCTGCCGGTGGGGCGTTAGGAGCACGTTCGCAGAGGAATCTGGAAGCTTTTCCCAGCTGGTTTGAGAGCGCGCGATGCCCCTTCCTTCTCCAGGGCGCCAGATCCCTGCCCGGCAGGCGCAGAGCTGAAGCTGCAACTCCAGTTTCTGCTTCGGGTTTTGTGGGGATTCGAGAAAGGACGCAGGTCGGCAGTCCTGAGCGAGAAAAGCCCCAGGCCGGTCCTGCGTGCCGTGGACGGAGATGGGACCCACCTCCTAACCTCTGTGGAACACGAATGTTCCAGAGGGGGTATCAGAGAGTTAACGAATACGGAGGCTTGGAAAAGCAAGAGCCTCGTCGTGTGACCCGCAGCCCTCGCCAGGGGAACAAGACATTACATACGTGAAAGGCAGAAAAAGAACGTACCGCCAACGAAGAACCCTTTGTCTGTCTTCCAGTCCTGAGCGCGGTACCACACTTCCTCACCCAACTCGTCGGAAACGCAAGGAAGCGGTTTGAGCTGCTCTCCCGGCAACTGTCACGCAGTCCCGGCTGCAAGGGGACCGCAGACGCGCACGCCGTGAGATCAGACTTCATTTACCAGACGCTGGAGGTTCGCCCTCCAGGCTCCAGCAAGCTGGGAAAGCCCCTCACTGCGCTCTTTCTGCAGCCTGGCCCCGCTCCCGCTGCGGCCTCCCGGCTGCCCAGGAAGAAAGCGCATGCAGGGGGGCCGTGGCACCCTCTGCACCGCGCCAGGCACCCGCCTCTCCCCTACTCGCTCCTCCTCAGCGCTGCCCGAAATACTGCAGCCGGGAGCTCAGGGCTCGTTCCCAGCGACCTGTGTGGCCACCCAGCGAGCTGGCCTCCACCTACAGGGCGGCTCCGCTGATGTCTGCGGCTCCGAAACGGGAGGGGAGGGCCTTTCCCTAAGCCCCCTCTCCATCCCGGGGAGGCGATGGCAGCCGCCTACCTGCTGGAGGAAGGGACCCCTCCCTGGTTGCTTGGCCGCCGCCAGGCTCCTCGCAGCTCCTCACACCAGGAGTAAGCCCCAGCCGAGCTGGCCCGGATGGAAGCTTTTTAAGCTAGACCTCTATTGTCTCTGGATTCTTCTCCTCCCCGAGGTCTCCTCCAGACGTGGGCACAACAGTCCACCGCGGCCACGTTCTCCCAGCAAAGCGGTGCAGATGGAGCGCTGTGACAGGTAAAGGCCTCCAATGTCCTCGGAAGCCCCGGGCGCCCCGGGGAGCACACGGCGATGCTCCTCGCTCGGCCTGGGCCGACGGCAGGGGAGCACCGCTCGCAGGGACGCGGCAGGGACGGGGACGCCGCCGGTGCCTGAGGCGGGCGGCACGCGAGCGCGCACTCCCGCCGCGCGTCCGGCCGGCGAAGTTGGACGTCCCCGTCTCCCGGGAACGACGACATCCCGTTCCAGCCCTGCGTGACTGGAAATCTCAATGTAAGGCCTGGCCGCACCGGCCGGTCCCCCCCCCGCCCGGGGCTCGGCCGGCCTTCCGTCTTCCTTTGCGCCCCGGAGGTGTCTGCACGCGCGGCTCCGGTCGCGCACCCTCGAAATGCCGATTTCTGCAGGCGGGTTTTCAGCCGTGAAAACTTGCCCCAAACTGCACGCACGGTCACCTCCCCTCGTTCCGCTTCCCGGACCCCGGCCCTCTCCGCCGGCTTCGGCCGAGCGCGCACCCCCCGCCCGCGCCCCAACGCCTCTCCCACCGGCCCGGGGCGCGGCGCCGAGGCCCGCAGAGCTGGAGCCCGGACACATGCACGCTCGGTGCGCCCCCGGCCCGCGCGTCCCGCTCTCCGAAGTTACCTGCAGGCCCCGCGGGTTCCCGCTGCCCTCCGGCGGCGCCGCGCTCGGCCTCCAACGCCGCGCCCCCGGGAAGGCTCCGCGCCCCGGCCCCGCTCGCCGGCAGCCCGGGCACCACGCCCGGGGGGTGCGGGGGGGCGGCCGGCGGGGGGAGGGGCGGGCGGCGCTCAGCCGAGCGGCGCCCGCGGGGCCGGGGCGGGCGGGCGGCGGGCTGGGGCGCGCATGGCCCCAGGCGGCCCCGGCCCCGGCCTTTTGTCTCGGCCGCCGCGCCGCGGGCTGGGGGCGCGGAGCCGCGGCGGGCGGGCGGGCGGGCCGCTCGGGCGGTGACTGCGCGCACGCCGGGCGCCGAGGGGCGGGCCCGGGGAGGGGCGCGGCCGGAGGCTGCGGCGGGCGGGAGCGGGC